>CAMAPE010000016.1:13082500-13815000 GCA_945859875.1 Cuscuta europaea
CCTCGTCGGACGAGCGAAACGGCAGTGCTATTGGCTCCGTTTGGGACGGCGAATGTCGGTGGTGGGTTGGCGGCAGCGGCAGCTCCTCCCTCTTCTCCGTTTTCCGTCGAAAAGTTTTTCCCCGGCGAAACTCCGGCGAGCTATTTCTCCCTACTCCGACGTCCGTTTTCCACGATTCTTTCTCCTTTGGATTCGTCTCACGAAGGGGAAGGTTTGAGGGGTGTTTTCAGGGCTTGTTTCTGGCTAAAACGGTGGGTCGAAAATATATATATATATATATATGTATATATGTATGTATATTTCGCAGATTTTGGGATGAAGAAAACGCAGGTTCTGGCCTATTATTTATAGGGAAAGATGAGGGTTTTAGACTGAGATGTTAGATTTTGAGTTGAAGTTAACCTGATGTCTCCTCTTGGCCGTAAACTTCTTCTTCGTTCGGAGTTAATAAGCACGAAGGTTGTATAACGTATGTAGGTATACTTTTATATTGTTAGCATATGGAGTATTTTATATAGTAGTACATACGTAGGTAGTTTAGTTTAATTTTATAAAACAATATATTTTTATATTATTTGCTAACAATAATTCATACGTATAAAATTATACGTACGTAGGTTTATTAGGAGTATGTTTCTATTATATTTTATTTATTATATTATTGTATTTGTGTATTATTATACTTAACTTAAAATAAATATATATAAAAGTTAATTTTATACTAAAACGTTACTTCTATTATCGGACCATTTTTATCAGACTAAAAATGTCGCAAATGTAAATTTTCTGTCTTAAGCTCACTTGTTTAATAAAATGTTGTTCTTATTACTGAAATATTTTTATCTGACTAAAACGTCATAAATTTTGAAATTTTATCTGATTAGAATGTTACCACTGTTGAATTTTTGTCTGACTCAATTAATTATAAAAATGTTATTTTCGTAATATTTTATCTGACTAATAAAAATTATTTTTATTTTTATTTAAATTTTTGAAGTGTCACAGAGAGGCACTTGTTGACTAGCCGGAATAGGCTCTTCCATGGTCGATGAAGGTATGCTCCGTTGAAGTTCGACAGTTTGGGTAGTAGAGAGGCATAACCCAGAGCCGCGACATCTTTGAGAAGATCCGGAATAGAAGGAAGAGGATCGTAGCTGTCATGTTCGGGGAGCGCCAGTGTAGAGCGTAGGGTTGCTGGAGTCAGGACAATCCTCATGTTGTTGAGCTTTGTGAGGATTTTGGTGCGGTCTTTTGTTGACTCGGTACGCATATGTCCCCATACTTGTTGGAGGTAGATTTCTGGCACCGACTTTGATTTGTGGAAGGCGGTCCAGAGATAGTGGCGCTTCAGAATCCCGGGGATGACTGGATCCTGACACTTGAAAACAGTCAGATCCAGCTGAAAGTTGTTGTCCAGCACCTTGACCCACCTATCTTGTGGGTAGATGGCGTCGTCAATGTTATGTCTCTTTTGTGTACCTGCCATAATGAGCTGAGGAAAACATGGGTCAGTGCAAAAGTCCATTTTTATTTTTGGTTTCCTGAAATTAGATGAACTGTTGTTTGGTTTGGTTTTGAAAAGTGGAGTGCAGGTGGTGGTCAAAATCGGCTAAGGCAAAAGCTCGAAAAATGTATCTCGAGGTTTAAATCTCGAGATCTCAATCTCGAGGTTTAAATCTCGAGATCTCAATCTCGAAATTTAAAACGCGAGATCTCAATCTCGAGTTTTAAATCTCGAGATCTCAATCTCGAGTTTTAAATCTCGAGATCTCAATCTCGAGTTTTAAATCTCGAGATCTCAATCTCGAGTTTTAAATCTCGAGATCTCAATCTCGAGTTTTAATTCTCGAGATCTCAATCTCGAGTTTTAAATCTCGAGATCTCAATCTCGAGTTTTAAATCTCGAGATCTCAATCTCGAGTTTTAATTCTCGAGATCTCAATCTCGAGTTTTAAATCTCGAGATCTCAATCTCGAGTTGTAAATCTCGAGATCTCAATCTCGAATTTTAAATCTCGAGATCTCAATCTCGAGTTTTAAATCTCGAGATCTCAATCTCGAGTTTTAAATCTCGAGATCTCGTTACGAAGTTCAAACGACGAGAGCGAGATCCTGAGCTTTAAAACTGAAGAAATCGAGACGTTTTGCCTTTCAACGACAATGACGAAGCCACCTGCAAGAATACAATCACAAAAATACAGAAAAAAATTAACAGATCCAAGTTCATCGATCGTGTGCGAGATTTTGTGAAACAGAGTTAAGAGAGTTCCTTTGTTTTGATTGTTCGAAAACCCTGATGAATATAAATGAGATGTTGGACTACCTTAGTTGAGAAGGCAAGAAACGGGAGAAGGATTAGAGAGGAGGGAGATAGATTAAAAAAATCTCGAGAGCTCTGAGAAGGCAGAGACGGGAAAAAGCGTGGTAGTTTGGGCCGAACTCAGAGAGATGGGCCCAAAGAGTCGTTTGAAAATAGTTTGGCCCTAGCTATTATTTAAAAAATTTCCCCCTCGTTTTGGACACACAAAAAAAACACACACACATGCAACACACGCTATGTACAGGATGCGACGCACACACACTATTTTTTGTTCTTTTTCAGATTTTCTCCCCCTCAACACATGCAACGCACACACACTATTTTTTGTTCTTTTTCAGATTTTCTCCCCCTCAACACTTGCAACGCACACACACTATTTTTTGTTCTTTTTCTGATTTTCTCCCCCTCAACACATGCAACGCACACACACTATTTACAGATCACACTCACACACACTTTTTACAAGTCCCACACACACACACTTTTCATATCAGTGGAGACAAAAATTAAACAGGCTCGAGGTTCAACATGCCCAACTTGGAGACCAGGAATTGGAATCTTTTTTCATCCAATGCCTTAGTGAACAAGTCAGCCAGTTGAAGCTTTGAGCTTACAAAATACATATCTATGTCGCCTTTCTCCACGTGATCCTTGATGAAATGATAGCGCAGATCAATGTGTTTGGTGCGGGAGTGGTGAACCGGATTGCTTGTGATGGCGATGGCGCTTTGAGAGTCACTGTAGATCGGGATGTGGCGGAATGTGTAACCGTAGTCCTGTAGCTGAGTCTTCATCCATAATATTTGTGAACAACAACTAGCAGCCGTGACGTATTCGGCCTCAGCTGTAGATGTTGACACACAGTTTTGCTTTTTGGAAGACCAGCAGACTAGCTTCTCGCCCAAGAATTGGACGGCACCCGATGTACTTTTGCGGTCCATCCGGCAACCAGCAAAGTCAGCATCCGAGTATCCGACTAGATCGAAGCCTGAATGCTTGGGATACCAAAGGCCCAGATTCACCGTGCCTTTGAGGTATCTTAAAATTCGTCGTACAGCTGTCAGATGGGATTCCTTCGGATTTGCTTGAAAGCGAGCACATAAGCATGTGGAGAAGACAATGTCAGGCCTGCTTGACGTGAGATATAGCAAAGATTCAATGATGGCCCTGTAATTCGTAGCATCAACTGGCTTCCTGGAGGGGTCTGAGTCCAGTTTGTTGTTTGGGGACATGGGGGTCGTCATGGAAGATTTGCCTTCTATGTTAAATCTCTTTAGCATATCCAGAATGTATTTGGACTGATTGATGAAAATGCCATCAGAAAGTTGTCTTACTTGCAGGCCTAAGAAGAAGTTAAGTTCGCCCATCATGCTCATCTCGAACTTGGTTTTCATCAGTTTCTCAAAGTGTTGGCACAGGCGTGGATTTGAAAAGGCAAACATGATGTCATCAACATAGATCTGAATCAGGATGATGTCAGACTTCTGTCGCTTGATAAACAGAGTAGTATCAATCTTTCCTTTTGAGAAACCTGAATCGATCAAAAATTCAGTCAAGGCATCGTACCAAGCTCTGGGTGCCTGTTTCAACCCATATAGAGCTTTCTTGAGTTTATATACATGGTCTGGGAATTTTGGATCTACGAATCCTTCGGGTTGAGCGACATAGACTTCTTCTTCTAAAGACCCATTTAGAAAAGTTGTTTTCACGTCCATCTGAAAGACGGTGAAGTTTTTGTGTGCCGCGTATGCAAGAAAGAGGCGGATTGCTTCAATTCTAGCTACGGGCGCAAACGTTTCATCGTAGTCTATGCCCTCCTGTTGATTATATCCCTTTGCGACCAGCCTTGCCTTGTTTCTTACGACTGTGCCTTCTTCATCCCTTTTATTTTTGAATACCCACTTCGTGCCAATGATTGTCTTTCTCTGAGGCCTGGGTACCAGTGACCATACATCCAATCTGTCAAACTGATTGAGTTCATCTTGCATCGCAATCACCCAATCTGGATCAAGTAGCGCATCGGAGACTTTTGATGGTTCTGACTGGCTTAAGAAGCATGCGAAGTGGCATTCATTCATCGTTGCTGATCTTGTTCGCACACCTTGACTCGGATCACCTATTATCTGTTCAACAGGATGTGCTCTCGTCCACTTCCTCTCATGAGCTAGAGGAGTTGTGTTAGTCCCTGTTTCTGTAACAGCAATGAATAATCGATCTAACAAGGAAGATTAAACGTAAAGATGAACACAAAATGAATCACCGTAAAACCTTCTTTGATAAACCGTGGAACGTACAGCAGAATGATATAAGCGTAAGGCTATGAATAATAAGTACGACGTTCAACCTTTTCCTAAACCTCGGCTCCCTTTTTATAGGCGAGGTTTAGGTTAGGCGTACCAGGCTTTTGGCCTGTTTAAATGGGCCTAACACTTGGCCTGATTTCTATTTAATTTATGCACTATTTAAATACAAGGATTAAATATAAAGCTAATCTATGACCAACTTGATTCACAATTAAATATCTCCAACAATCTCCCCCTTTGTGATCAAGTGCCATTCTCTTATTGCTTCTGTGATTTGAAGTAGTGCTTTCTCAATCCAAGTGCATGTTCATACTGTCTTAGCATATTTCTCTTTTCGAGGCGATCGTCAATGGCCTTTAAAATCGTCTCTACAGTAGAGTGTTCCTTTTGAACATAAGACGATGCCTCTTGAAGATTTTCTTCCAGCTTTGCCTTCATATGTAGAATCTGCTCTCTGATTATCTTCAGTGTTCCGTCACAGTACTTCTCGATTTCACTGACTACCATCAGACGCTTTTCGTTCTTGTGGTTCAGATAGGTGACTGCTGGCGGTTTGAAGAAGATGTGGTAGGCTGGGAAATCTTCAAGTTCTGGACCATACAGTTTTGGCTTCGTCAGATTTGTCTTCTTCAGATTGCATTCAATAGCCATATGTAGGTCATGTGAAGAGTGTACTCTGATCTGTCTAAGCATGAATCTCTTGATAGCTGCGAGGCCTTCGTTGTATACTATGTTCTGCCTGACTGGAAGGTATCTGTAGGCCATGAGCATTTGGTAGATGTCATCTGGTTTCAGCATGATGAAGTCGTTCTCTTGACAAGTGAATTCGCTCCCATCAGTGCGTTGAAGTCTGAAAGTGTAGAATGTTACTCCATGATAGTCTTCAGCCTTCACTTGTAGAATTTGATGAATTGGGAGAATATTCGACTTCAGATCTTGTTCCATTAGTTCTCTCTGTGTACCGGTTGACCTTTGCAGCAACATATGCAGATGACCTCCAGCCTGTTTTCCTTTCAAGTGTGTAAGGCCTCTTAGCTTCAGTTCGTTCAGTGGCTTGACTTTGTCTGGTCTACGCCAGATATGCTCTCTAATTTCTTCTGGGAAGGGGGCTTTGATGCGAACGTTGTCCCAGGGTTTCTCTGTCTTGGGAAGTCTTCCCGCTGATTGTCTTACGACCGATTCAAGAGCTTTCTGGGATTCGTTGTAGTTCTCCCCTTCCTTACGTTCATCGTCCTCGAGCCGTATAATATCTTCAGAGCATTTGTTGATGAGCTCTCGTAGCCACCAGTTTCTTTGCATGTCCTCTTGCTCGGCTTCAACCCGCAGATCATCCCATTCTGTCCATTTTCTCGGCCATTTGTCGTATATCACCGCCTCTTCCAGTGCATCATGGATGTCTTTGCCTGGGGAAATATATGGAGTTCTTTGTTCAGGCGGTGATTTTTCCTGTGTAGCACTACCGGGTTCACTAGGATTGCCCGTTGACATCAGCTTAGAACTGGGTTCCAACTGATTGCCTGATGGAGAAGATGTACCAGTGGTAACATCATCAGGACTTCCATCCCCTCCTCGGTTGGTATCTCTGGGAGATACGCCTCGGGATGTTATTTCTAGCTCGACCCTGCTAGATAGTTTGGCTGTGGGTGGTGGCTGTTGGTTTGTCGAGGTTTCGGGTTGGATGGGCTGTGGAGTTTGGCTTGGTAGAGCAGTTTGCTCAAGTGATCGAGGTCGCTTGTTCTCCCCCTCATGAGGATCCGAATCATCGGGGTCCTCATGGGAACGTTTGCGACCACGAAGACTCTCATTGCAAGTACTCTTGGTTTCAGGTGAGGAAAGAAGAGCTTCTAGTATGGCTTGCTGATGAAGAGTGAGGTTGTCTTCTGGGGTATTTAAGAGATTGTTCAGCAAAGCCGAAGCTAGGGTGTCAAAGGATAGGGAGGAGAGATCGATGGAGGGTGTGGTCGGGTGTGGGGAGAATACTGGTTCTGTATTCTGGGTTCCCCGAGAAATAGAAGGGATGGGAATTTGGTTTATGGATTGGTGGGATAGAGGGGTGGAGGATATGGGTTGTGTATGGGAGATGAACGGTTCAGGGGAAGGTTGGGGTGGTGTCTGTTCAGACCGAACCGCTTGGGTGGTCCTAAATTCCTGTGCTAGAGCGGTCATTGCATCTTGCACCCATGGTTTAATGGTGGAATCTAGGAAGCGATTTAGTAGAACGTTTACGTCTTCAAAGGTAGGGTGACCAGTTACGGGGGTTGTAACTGTTGACACAGCATCAGTGAAGATTGCTGATGTGTGGCCTGCATTTAATGATGGAATCATTATGGGCGTAGCAGGGCTTCCAACCGTCATAGCTTGCGCTCTGGTTGTTGCGTTCAGGGTGAGTGCACCTGTATGTGCTGTGAATAGTGTAGGTGTCCTAGAAAAGGAAGAAAATGTGGGAAATGTGACACCTAGACTCGATGTGAGAGAAGAAGGGGTTTTGACCTCGGGAGATAGGTCAATTGTATGCTCAACTGATTCAGAAGGAACCAGCGAGGGGGTTGAGTCCCGTTCTTTTGAAACAATAGCCTTTTGAGAGGCAATTGAGTGGCTGGGAGAGGGCTGTGCATGCGCAGTTGAGCCAGATGCTGCGACTTCTACCCGGGAACCGAAAAGATCGGCTCCTGTGATTAGGGATTCGGCTCGGCTTATCTGGATAAAGGAGTCGCAGCCCGCAAAGATGTGCTCGTCTGCCTTATCAAACAGACTCTTTTTCGCTCGAGCTGGGGCTTGACCTTAGCAGCCTTATCATTTTTGACCTTAGCCCTGGTCTCTCGGATGACAACTTCTTCCTGGTTGATTGATGTCTTGATGGAGTGAGCTGCCTCGTCGTAATCATCCTTGGAGCAATTTGTCTCGCTCGGATCAGCTCTTGGTTTAGCTGTTTCTTTTATGGTGAAGACTTGAGGTCTGCGAGCTATGATTGGTGCTGCGTCTTCAGCAGTAATTCTTCTCTTCTTCGGAGATTCGACGGGCAGCTTCCCTTTTCTGATCAGTGCATATGTGAGCTCCACATCATCACTATCGTTGTCATTATCGTCATCATCCGAGTCAGATTTTTCACTCTCCGTGCCCACGCTCTCGGAAGCCTTGTCGTCAGTGTTTGTTTGGGCTCCACTAGACGATTCACTGGCCGTTTCCTCAGCGTCTTCTTCGGTGCCCTCAGCCGCCTGACTCGTCTCTAGAGAGTCGTCAGACTTCCCTTCATTGGGCAAACCGGCCACTGGTTTCTGTGGCTTTTGGGCTCTCTTAGGACCCTTACCAACACTCGGCTTTGTCCCTTGGGTAGGTCCAGCTGGGTTTTGCTGAACCATAGGGACGGTCTTCTCGGTGGCTTCTTTGTATTGTTGGACTGCTGGATTTGAATATTTTACCAGTTGTAGCAGAAATCCAGGTATCTTCAGACCATAAGAAGGATTCTTGTCTGCTTTGAAGTACTGAAGCTTTGGTGCTGTGAAGTGAGGATCTGTACTGCGTCTTGGTATTGTTGAATGCTCTGCCATGAGGTCGTTGATGATCAACCCAAGCCACCTAGCGTACGGAATGGTACCTGGCCTATTCTTTTCTTTGGCCTTGACCAGGTCCATTAGCTCTGAGTAGAAGAGCTGAGCCAGATCGTAGTTCTTGTTGAACGCGATGCCATGAAAGATTAGCAGGATCTGCTTGTTGCATTTGTCAAACCCGGCATGCTTTGGCGACAGGCACTTGTTTACTAGCCCGAAAAGATTTTTCCACGGGTGACGGAGATATGCACCGTTGAAATTTGAGAGCTGTGGCAGTAGTGATGTGTAGCCAAGGGATGCCACGTCTTTGAGCAGATCAGGGATGGACGGCAGTGCATCATATTCGTCATGTATCGGCAGCGATAGAGTAGTCCGTAGAGTGGATGGTGTCAGAATCACCCGCATGCCGTTCAACTTGGTCTTGATCTTGGAACGATCCTTCAATGAATCAGTATGCATGTGGCCCCAAAATTGTTGTAGGTATATCTCTGGCACTGGTTTGGCGTTGTGAAGTGCAAGCCAGAGATAGTGACCTTTCATTATGGCCGGAATGATCAGGTTCTGGCACTTGAAGACGGTGAGGTCTAGCTGGAAGTTGTTGTCCAGCACCTTGATCCACTTTCCCTTGGGATAGATGGCGTCGTCAATCTGTGTTTGAGTATTTCCTGCCATTTTAAACTGTAGAAGCAGGGGGTCAGCACATGAAGTTCAATTGTTTGATTTGAATGAAAGAGTTTGATTTGAGTTGTCAGATAAGTTTATGCAGGTGGAGTTTTGAAAAAAATTGCTAAGTCCAAATCTCGAAATCTGAATCTCGAGATTATGATTTCGAGATCCAAATCTCGAGATCTTGATTTCGAGATTCAAATCTCGAGATCAAGATGTCGAGATGCAGATCTCGAGATCTTGATTTCGAGATTCAAATCTCGAGATCAAGATGTCGAGATGCAGATCTCGAGATCTTGATGTCGAGATTCAAATCTCGAGATCAAGATGTCGAGATGCAGATCTCGAGATCTTGATTTCGAGATTCAAATCTCGAGATCAAGATGTCGAGATGAAGATCTCGAGATCTTGATTTCGAGATTCAAATCTCGAGATCAAGATGTCGAGATGAAGATCTCGAGATCTCGATTTCGAGATTCAAATCCCGAGATCAAGATGTCGAGATGAAGATCTCGAGATCTCGATTTCGAGAAGATGAACCGACGATTTCGAAGAGATTTAAACCACCTGCAAAAACGAAAAGCAAAAGATGCGAAAACAATATACAATATGATTTCGACCTGAAATTAAACTTAAACCCTTTTTCCTTTTTATTTTGAGAAATTTCGAACGTTTTTGCTAGAACGATATTCCAATTTCAAACGATGTTGATGGATTGCGATTTCGAAAAGTGAACTACCTTCGTAAGGGTAGTCGAGAAGAAGAAATGGGAGTAGAAAAAGCTAAGGAATTTTTGGGGAAGTCGAGGGAGTTCGGGAGCTCTGTCTGTGTCTTGTTTGCGAAAGAAGAGAATGGGAACTGAAGGGTTTGTCGCGAAGCTTATATACGCGAGAAGATTGGGCCCTTTTTCGAAATATCAGTTTAAAAAATTTGAGGCCCAATACTCAGTGAAAAAATTAGAGCTCCCCCTTAAACAGTGAAAATTAGCTCCCCCTCAAACAGTGAAAATTTTCTCCCCCTCAAAAAATGCAACGAACAATATGTACAGATGCAACGCACACACAATATTTTTGTTCTTTTTGATTTTTCACCCACTCAACACATGCAACGCACACACACTATTTTTTTTTTGTTATTTTTCTGGTTTTCTCCCCCTCAACACATGCAACGCACACACACTATTTACAAATCCCACACACACACACTTTTTACAGATCAGTGGAGACATAATTAAACGGGCTCGAGGTTCAACATGCCCAACTTGGAGACTATCGTTTTTCATCCAATGCCTTAGTGAACAAGTCAGCCAGTTGAAGCTCTGAGCTTACAAAATACATGTCAATGTCTCCTTTTTCCACATGATCCTTGATGAAATGATAGCGCAGGTCGATGTGTTTGGTGCGGGAGTGATGAACCGGGTTGCTGGTGATGGCTATGGCGCTTTGTGAGTCACTGTAGATCGGGATATGGCGGAGTGTGTAACCGTAGTCCTTTAGCTGGGTCTTCATCCATAATATTTGTGAACAACAGCTAGCAGCCGCGACGTATTCTGCCTCAGCCGTAGATGTTGACACATAGTTCTGTTTCTTGGAAGACCAGCAGACTAACTTATCGCCCAAGAATTGGACTGCCCCCGATGTGCTTTTGCAGTCCATCCGGCAACCAGCAAAGTCAGCATCCGAATATCCGACTAGGTCAAAACCTGAGTGCTTGGGATACCAAAGGCCTAGATTCACAGTGCCTTTGAGATATCTCAGAATTCTTCGAACAGCGGTCAGATGGGATTCCTTCGGATTTGCCTGAAAGCGTGCACATAAGCATGTGGAAAAGACAATGTCAGGCCTGCTTGATGTGAGATATAGCAAAGATCCAATGATGGCCCTGTAGTTTGTAGCATCAACTGACTTCCCGGAGGGGTCTGAGTCCAGTTTGTTGGTTGGGGACATGGGGGTCGTCATGGAAGATTTGCCATCAATGTTGAATCTCTTAAGCATTTCCAGAATATACTTTGACTGATTGATGAAAATGCCGTCAGAAAGTTGTCTTACTTGCAGGCCTAGGAAGAAATTCAGTTCTCCCATCATGCTCATCTCGAACTTGGTTTTCATCAGTTTCTCAAAGTGTTTGCACAGACGTGGATTAGAGGAGGCGAAGATAATGTCATCAAAATAGATCTGAATTAGGATGATGTCAGACTTCTGTCGCTTGATGAAAAGTGTGGTATCAATCTTCCCTTTTGAGAAACCTGAGTCAATCAGAAATTCGGTTAATGCATCATACCAAGCTCTTGGTGCCTGTTTTAACCCATACAGAGCTTTCTTTAGCTTGTACACATGGTCGGGATATCTGGGATCTATGAATCCTTCGGGTTGAGCGACATAGACTTCTTCTTCCAAGACTCCATTCAGAAAGGCAGTCTTGACATCCATTTGAAAGACAGTAAAGTTCTTGTGGGCCGCGTACGCAAGAAAAAGGCGGATTGCTTCAATTCTTGCTACGGGTGCAAATGTTTCATCATAGTCTATGCCCTCTTGCTGATTATATCCTTTAGCAACCAGTATTGCCTTGTTCCTTATCACTATGCCTTCTTCGTCCTTCTTGTTCTTGAACATCCATTTTGTGCCAATGATGGTTTTCTGAGGGGGTTTAGGCACAAGTGTCCATACATCTAGTCTGTCAAATTGATTGAGCTCATCTTGCATGGCAATCACCCAATCTGGATCAGCGAGTGCCTCTGAGACTTTGGACGGTTCATTCTTGCTTAGAAAGCATGCATAGTGACATTCATTTGTTGTTGCTGATCTTGTTCGCACACCTTGACTTGGATCACCTATTATCTGTTCAACAGGATGTGCTCTTGTCCACTTCCTCTCATGAGCTAGAGGAGTTGGAGTAATTATTGGTTGATCTGAGTCCTGATATGAATTTGAAGGCTCTGGGGCAGCTGTGGTGTGTAGTGGAGATGATTACGGGCTTATGGCAAAGCCGTGATCATCCACACCTCTGGGATTGGTTTGAGGGGTTGAGGGTGTGGATGGTACGTCATCTGGTCCTGTGAGGAGCGGAATCTCTGCTGTTGGAGTTGATGTTGACTCTGGAGTGTATGCAGGAGGTGAAGATTGTGAGTTCTCGTAAAAGTTTCTGAAGAGAGAGTCGAGAATCACATCGTCGTGTTCGGTGTTTGGTTCAGCTTTATCAGAAGCTACTGGTACAGCAGTGGATGGATCGGTCTGGAGATGTTCAATAGCAAAGTCTGCCATTTCATAGAATGTAACGTTTACACTCTCGATGACAGTCCGCTTGTCTCTGAGATAGACTCTGTAAGCTTTGGATTGCAGTGAGTAGCCAATGAACACGCCTTCTCTGGCTTTGGGATCCAGCTTACTTCTCTCTGTCCGATCATTGAGTATGAAGCACTTGCAGCCAAAAACCTTGAGGAAAGAAATATCAGGAGTTTTGTTGAATAGGATCTCATATGGAGTCTTGTCGAAGCGGTTGTGGATGAAGGTTCTGTTCTGAGTGAAGCACGCGGTATTGATTGCCTCTGCCCACATGAAGTGAGGCATTGATTGCCTCTGCCCACATGAAGTGAGGCAGTCTTGATTGGATTAACATGGTGCGTGCTGCTTCAACAAGGGTTCTGTTCTTTCTCTCAACAACTCCGTTCTGCTGGGGAGTTTTAGCTGCTGCAAATTGCTGAGTGATACCGAGTGATTCATAGAACTCAGTGAGAGTCTGATTTTTGAACTCGGTACCATTGTCAGTTCTGACAATTCGAACACTGTGCTGTAGCAGTTTCTGGATCGTTCTGATAAAGGTCATAATGTTTTCCGCAGCTTCGTCTTTTGATCGTAGAAATTTTGTCCATGTATACCTAGAGAAGTCATCAACGATCACCAGAGTGTATTTGCGACCGTTTATGCTTTGTACTCTCATAGGTCCACACAGATCCATGTGTATTAGCTGCAACTGATGTGTAGATGAAGGTTCTGTTTTTGACTTGTGGGAGCTTCGCGTCATTTTGCCCATTTTGCAGGCACTACAATGATTTTCAGCGGAAGACTTTAGCAGAGGAAGCCCCTTGACAAGTTTCTTGGAGGACAAAGTTGATAGATGTTTGAAGTTCAGATGGGAGAGACGTCTGTGCCATAGGTTGTTCTATTAAGTTGAGGCTTTGGACAGCAGACAGATGGAAGTGGTGGATTGGACGCTTTTCAAATCAATAGTGTACAGATTTGATGTTCTGTAACACGTTAATAATGTATTCCCTGTGCTGTCAAGAACACAGCATTGTTTTGCAAAGAACCTTACTTCCATCCCGCTGTCACAGAATTGTCCAATGCTCAGTAAGTTGTGTTTGAGCCCTTTGACGAAAGAAACATCTTTTATTGTGACACTGGCACAGACGACGTCCCCATACCCAAGGATAGGAGATGAGGCGTCATTCCCGAATCTGACATTTCCTCCGTAGCAGTTGGTGTAGTTGCTCAAAAGGTGCTTTATTCCGGTCATGTGGGTTGAGCATCCTGAGTCTAAGTGCCACACATGACCGTCCTGCAAAACAATCAAATAGGATTAGGTACCCAACTTGGAGTGGGTCCTTCCTTATTATCAAGAAACACCTTTTTAAATCTTGCTTTGAGCAGTGATCCAAGGTCAGCTGCTCTTTCAACAAAAGATCTATCTTTGATGGTCTTTCCAAATGCCAGATCTGCTTTTGCAGTGTGTCTGGTTTTTGGAGTCCACCTAGCACTTTCCATTTTGGTGGGTCTGATGTTGTGAACCCACCTTTCCATTTTAGTCCTTGTGGGTCTAAGTTTGGGGACCCACCTTTCAGTTGCAGTTATGATGGGTCTTCGATTTGGGCCCCACCTTTCAGTTTCAGTTATGATGGGTCTACGATTGGGAACCCACCTTTCAGTTTTAGTTTGGATGGGTCTTCGTTTGGGGACCCACCTATTCGATTCAGGTTTGGTAGGTCTCATCTTGGGGACCCACCTTTCCGTTTCAGCTTTGACGGGTCTTATCTTGGGGACCCATCTTTTCGTTTTAGGTTCAGGAGGAGAGTAGACAGGTGCTTTGTGATTGAACGGTTGTTTCTTGAGTTTGGTTTTGAAAATCTCCTCCTTAGAAAGCCGATTAACATGTTTCCTAGAATGAACTCTAAGGGCATATTTCATATCTGGAATACAAAACGTTCCCTTAGAAGTTCGTTTCTTGGTTTCTTTTTCAGGTTTAAGCTTTCTGGAAGGCTTAGAATTAACAACATTCATATCACATTCATAATTATGGGGATCTGGAACAGAATAACCATAAGCAACACTTGTATTATAAATAGAACTTTGTCTAGAAGATGTCTCAGAAATATTCAGCTTGGGACTCAAGACTGAACTGTTAGAAGTTTGCTTTGTAGTGACAGAATTACAATTAACTTTTGAGTAAAATATTGAACTAGATCTAGGGCTGGCACTTTTCTCAAAAACTTTCTTTTTGCCATCTGCGATTTCCTTCCTCTTTTTCCTCCACTCATTCTTCTCTTCTCCTTCTTTATTCACTTCATTCCCTGTAAACAAAGGAGAAGAGAGATGAGTGGACGAACCTTTAAAAGCATTGTTTTTCTCATGTGAGGTGTGTGAGCTGTCAGGCTTGGTCGTAGAAGAGTCTGTTTTAGCATGAAACTTCTCACTCAAATCATTAAATTTTTGAAGAAGTTCCTGCCAGTTGCGCTCAAAACCTTTCTTTTCAGTTTCAAATCTCTCTCTCTCGTTATCAAGAGTTTTCTGTAGGTTTTTGAGCTTTTGAGCCATGGGAAAAATACATGGTTCCTCACCAGTTTTAGCAATACCAACTCTTGGGGGAGGGTCTAGAGGGTGTCCTATGTGAGGAATATCTTTAGCATAAGGATCTAGGCATTCACTAAAGCAGGAAGTAGGTTTTTCTTCTGAAAGTTGTTTTTCATTTACAGAGAGATAATCACAAGAAATCGCAGGTTTTGGTTTCTTTCTCTTTTCTTCTGCTGCTTCAGCATAATCTTCATCACTTCGAAAATACATTTTCTCACCAAACCCTAGTCCCATGTAATCTTTGTTATAGATTTGAAGGCAATTAACTTTCTTAAGATTACGTGGGTTAGTTATGCCCAGTCCTGTTTTAGCATTGTAGAATCGGTCATCCTTTTGTTTGTTGTTAAGCAGAAATACAGTTTGTTCAGATTGACCTCTTCTAGCAGCTAGATCTTCTAGTTCTTTTACTTTATTTAAAAGCGTTCTTCTTTTGTTATGCAAAAAATCGCATTCAGCCTTTGCTGTGCTTTTTTCCCGTTCACTGTCCTCAAATTTCTTAGTTAATTCAGCTATCTTAAGTTCAAAGCTTTTAAAATCTGAGGACACCTTTTTGACTTGATCTTTTGCAATTTCAAGTTGAATACTTAAGGAAGACTTTTGGTCTAGATTCTGTTTCAGAACTCTATGATTATTGTCTAGTCTCTCCATTAGTTCTTTGATTAGATTGTCCTTTTCAAGTAAGGACTGTATTTGATTATTTAAAGAAGTATGTGAGGTACTTACAGAGCTTGTTGAGCAGTTGCTTTCGGGGATCGCAGCATCACCCTTTATTTCATCTCCCTCCACACGTGCCATAAGGGCATAGTTGTCTTCCTCTTCCTCCTCCTCAGAAGAATCTTCTGCCCAGTTTTCATTCTCAGCAATCATGGCAGAGGTTTCTTCTTCTTTCTGCACCATCAGCATTTTCTGCTTATTCCACAGCATCTTCTGCTTGTAGAAGTTAGCATCTTTCTTCTTTGGGAGGCGGCAGTCTTTGATCACATGTCCTGGTTTGCCGCAATTATAGCATTTAGGAGCTTCTTCTGCCGATGATGCCTTCCTAGAAGATCCTTGATCATGGTTCTTCTGCTTGTAGTTTGAGGAGGAAGTTCTTAGCCTGTTGGAGGAGCTGTTCTTCTTAGCAAATCTCTTGGCAAGCATTGCCATCTTTTTCTGTAAGTCTGCTAGCTCAGCCTCTAGATCAGATTTGTCATCTTCACTCTCATCATCATCTGATTCAACCACCACCTTCTTCTTTTTCTTCTTTAGTGAAGTGGTTGTCCTTCTTGGCTGAGCATCCATTACAAGAGCTAAGGGATTTGTGGTGTGATGATCCTCAGCACAGGCAACCTCGTTGACAAATTGTTTCAGATGTTCATAGAGTGTGCAGAGGTCAATTTCGTCCAAATCTATCCGAGATCTGACATCCTTCACTGTCTTTTCCCATGCAGGATGTAGGCTAGATAAAAATCTAATATTCAGTTCCAGATTGGACCTGAATACTTTGATCTTTCTGAGTTCATTTACCAGTTGAACAAGTCTGTTGTAAGTCTCATTCAATGGTTCTCCTGGACCTACTTTGAAGGAGTCATAAGCGATGAGAATCGTAGTCTTCTTTGTTTTGAGGCTGATGCTTGTGCCTTGTAGCAGCTTCTCAATTTCATCCCACATTTCCTTAGCTGTCTGCATGCTATCTATGAGAACATAAACCTCATTCGGTATTGCTTGAAGGAGGTACGTTTTGGCCATAAGATCACCACGAAGTCTGAGCTTGTCGGCTTCTGTGTATTCAGACGGCACTTTTCTCCTTATTTCTGAAAAAATAGGAGGATTGTTCTCTGGATCTCCACCAACTGAAATCAAGAGTTCAACTGGTCCTTCAAGCAAAGATTCGAGCATTGCAGAAGAGTTCTCTTTGTGCTCGAGGAAGTTTAGAAATCTATTCCTCCACATTTGATATTCTCCCTTCCTGAGGCTAGGAGGGGTACTGCTGTTCCCTTGTGCATTGTATTCTGAACCCATTGCTGTACTAAACTGACCGTTCGAGAAAATTGATCAAAAGATTTTCAGAGGCAGAATCTCGAAAAATCAGATGTCGAGATCTGAATATCGAAATCTCAGATTTCGATAAAGGAGGCCCGGTATCGAGATTTGGGATCGAGATTAAGGATCTCGAGATTAGGGATCTCGAGATTTCAAATTTCGAGATGCTGATCTCGAGATTTGAAATGTCGAGAAGTTAATCTCTCGAAATCTTAATCTGATGAGTCAAATGTCGAGACCAGATGTCGAATCCTTTTCTCGAAATCAAGATTTCGAAATCCTAGACGTCGAAATCCTCAATGTCGAAATCCTTCAACCTGTAAAAATCAGATAATCAAAATCTGAAGATAGTTTCCTGTAGAGTTGAATGTCGAGATCTTCTGGTAAAGTTTTCAGCTCGAAAAACGTAGCAGAACCTGTGAAGAAGTAGGATGTCGAGATGCCTAGCTCGAGATATCTCGAAATCCAAAAATTGAGAAAAACACAAACTGAAGTATACCCTTTGTTCGCTTTGAAAAGGCGATTCCAAAGGTGTAACTTTTACAACTTTTGAACAAGAAACAAAATTACAGAGCAAAAAATCGACAGAATGAACTACGTTAACAAAAACAGAGTATTCTGCAGGAGTTCTTCTGATCGTTCTCGATCGGCTCTGATACCAATTGTTAGTCCCTGTTTCTGTAACAGCAATGAATAATCGATCTAACAAGGAAGATTAAACGTAAAGATGAACACAGAATGAATCACCGTAAAACCTTCTTTGATAAACCGTGGAACGTACAGCAGAATGATATAAGCGTAAGGCTATGAATAATAAGTACGACGTTCAACCTTTTCCTAAACCTCGGCTCCCTTTTTATAGGCGAGGTTTAGGTTAGGCGTACCAGGCTTTTGGCCTGTTTAAATGGGCCTAACACTTGGCCTGATTTGTATCTAATTTATGCACTATTTAAATACAAGGATTAAATATAAAGCTAATCTATGACCAACTTGATTCACAATTAAATATCTCCAACAAGTTGGAGTAATTATTGGTTGATCGGAGTCCTGATATGAGGTTGAAGGCTCTGGATCAGCTGTGGTGTGTAAGAGAGATGATTCTGGACTCATAGCAAAGCCGTGATCATCCACACCTCTGGGATTGGTTTGAGGGGTTGAGGGTGTGGATGGTACATCGTCTGGTCCTGTGAGGAGCGGAATCTCTGTTGTTGTAGTATATGTTGACTCTGGAGTGTATGCAGGAGGTGGAGGTTGTGGGTTCTCGTAGAAGTTCCTGAAGAGAGAGTCGAGAATCACATCTTCGTGTTCGGTGTTTGGTTCAGCTTTATCAGAAGCTACTGGTACAGCAGTTGATGGATCAGTCTGGATATGTTCGATCGCAAAGTCTGCCATTTCATAGAATGTAACATTTACACTCTCGATGACAGTGCGCTTGTCTCTGAGATAGACTCTGTAAGCTTTGGATTGCAGTGAGTAGCCAATAAACACGCCTTCTCTGGCTTTGGGATCCAGCTTACTTCTCTCTGTCCGATCATTGAGTATGAAGCACTTGCAGCCAAAAACCATGAAGAAAGAGATGTCGGGAGTTTTGTTGAATAGGATTTCATATGGAGTCTTGTCAAAGCGTTTATGGATGGATGTTCTGTTCTGAGTGAAGCACGCAGTATTGATTGCTTCTTCCCACATGAAGTGAGGCAGTCTGGATTGGATTAACATGGTGCGTGCTGCTTCAACAAGGGTTCTGTTCTTTCTCTCAACAACTCCGTTCTGTTGGGGAGTTTTAGCTGCTGCAAATTGCTGAGTGATACCGAGTGATTCATAGAACTCAGTTAGAGTTTGATTTTTGAACTCGGTACCATTATCAGTTCTAACGATTCGAACACTGTGCTGTAGCAGTTTCTGGATGGTTCTGATAAAGGTCATAATGTTTTCTGCAGCCTCGTCTTTTGAACGGAGAAATTTTGTCCATGTATACCTAGAGAAGTCATCAACGATCACCAGAGTGTATTTGCGACCGTTTATGCTTTGTACTCTCATAGGTCCACACAGATCCATGTGTATTAGCTGCAACTGATGTGTAGATGAAGGTTCTGTTTTTGACTTGTGGGAGCTTCGCGTCATTTTGCCCATTTTGCAGGCACTACAATGATTTTCAGCGGAAGACTTTAGCAGAGGAAGCCCCTTTACAAGTTTCTTGGAGGACAAGGTTGATAGATGTTTGAAGTTTAGATGGGAGAGACGTCTGTGCCATAGGTTGTTCTGTTCAGTTGAAGCTTTGGACAGTAGACAGATGGAAGTGGTGGATTGGACGCTTTTCAGATCAATAGTGTACAGATTTGATGTTCTGTAACATGTTAATAATGTATTCCCTGTGCTGTCAAGAACACAGCATTGTTTTGCAAAGAAGCTTACTTCCATCTCGCTGTCACAGAATTGTCCAATGCTCAGTAAGTTGTGTTTGAGCCCTTTGACAAATGAAACATCTTTTATTGTGACACTGGCACAGACGACGTCCCCATACCCAAGGATAGGAGATGAGGCGTCATTCCCGAATCTGACATTTCCTCCGTAGCAGTTGGTGTAGTTGCTCAAAAGGTGCTTTATTCCGGTCATGTGGGTTGAGCATCCTGAGTCTAAGTGCCACACATGACCGTCCTGCAAAACAATCAAACAGGTTTAGGTACCCAACTTGGAGTGGGTCCTTCCTTATTATCAAGAAACACCTTTTTAAATCTTGCTTTGAGCTGTGATCCAAGGTCAGCAGCTCTTTCAACAAAAGATCTGTTGGTCCCGGTTACACTGGATACAGTCTAGAGGGAGGGGGTGAATAGACTGTATCGGTTTTTAGCTTTGCAAACTAAGTACCAGATTTTACAGAATAGCCTGTTCTGTTGACAGAACAGACTGGCAGCGGATGGGGTTCTGGTAGGGAGTTCTGTTGATTTAGCCTCAGAGAAGCAAAGGCAGTAGGCCTTCTGTTAACTCGTAGGACAAGTTCTGCTGAACACAGATACCAAGTCTGAGGAGTTAGACAGTTCTATCTAAGTGCAAAAATTAAAGCAGTAAGTAAATGACACCAGGGATTTTTATAGTGGTTCAAGGAACAACTTGTTCCTCTAGTCCACTGTTCCACTAAACTGTAAAGACTTCCGTTTACAATGCCTTAGCCCTATCACTTAAGAAGCTCTCCACGTCTTCTTCAAGTGTAGATGTCTCCTGGGATGCACTACCTGGCTTCCTTTAAGACTGGTCCTTTCACTGAGCTTCCTGGAAGTATCACCACTTCACTACTCCAGTTACTTGGACGTCCTTCTTGTAGCAAAAAGAGTTTCTGTTAACACAGGGGTTCCTCCAACTAGCTTCGTTACAAAGGATTTGTATGTGATGAGCTTGAAGAGTTGAAGAACACTTGGAACTTTGCTTGAGTTGGAAAAGGTATTTTTCCAACTTCTGCCTTCTTTTGTAGAGGATGATGAAGTGTTAATCTCAAGGAGGCTTTTTGCTTTTCAGAGTTTGAATTTCTTGTATGAAGAGTTGTAGCAATGTGTAGCAAAAATTGCAAAGTTATCCGGTTGTTCTTCGTAGTGTATCTTTTATACTGACGTTGTCTTCCCGTTGGAGGAGTAGGAGGACAACTGCATTAAATGAGCGATAAGTTGACTTGACCAGTAGAGCCCGGTAAAGTTGGCGGGTTACTATTTTGGGATAAAGTATGCCTGACATTGCGGCCAATCATCTGCAATTACTCTACGGAGCATGGGGAGCATTAAATGAGCATTTAATGCGCGTACTGTAGCTTTTCCGTTCAATACTCCTAGCCGTTGAAGGAATCTTTCAGTTGATTTCCCGGCTTTGTGGAATTCTTCTAAGTGTCAGACCTTCTGGTGTCTTTAACTGAGAGTTGAACAGAGGAGGTCTGGAGCACTTCTGTTGAGAATATATCCAACAGAGACCCAGAAGGGTTTCTGTCAGAGTAAAGGCTAACAGAGACCCTGAGGTCTTCTGTTCTGGAGCAAAGAACCAAAGGTCCTCTGTTTCAATAATGCCTTAAGAGGGTCTTCTGCTCTTGGAGCCCTTCTGCTCAGAAGGTCTTCTGCTCTTGGAGCCCTTCTGCTCAGAAGGTCTTCTGCTCTGAAGGCATTCTGCCAAGTCGATTACACTAAGAACTTTACAAATGAAAATTCTAATACATTAAGTCTAAATAGGGGTACTCTAAAGTCCTAATTAATCTAGCATCATCAAAATCTAAATACAAATATTCCTTACAATTTCCCCCTTTTT
The DNA here is from genome assembly GCA_945859875.1 of Cuscuta europaea. Taxonomy (NCBI): domain Eukaryota; kingdom Viridiplantae; phylum Streptophyta; class Magnoliopsida; order Solanales; family Convolvulaceae; genus Cuscuta; species Cuscuta europaea. Next base: position 13,103,483 of record CAMAPE010000016.1, read on the forward strand.
GATGATGCCAAAACCCTTTAACTATTTCCAGAGAAGTGCCTTCACCATAAAGAAAGATTAAAGTTTAAAAACTTCCATTAAAATCTTGGTGGGCAACTTGGCATAGGAAAATAGTAAGAGTACAGTACATTCAGATAGCAGAATATAAATGAAATAAGCAAACACAAACAGAAGGCAAAAAGACAGGAAATGAGGAAAAGCACTTCAAAGTGAGAAGGCAGAGATGTGATGTTAATAGATAAGATTTACAGAGATAATCCTTACACATTTTCCAAATTAGCTGCTTGCAGAGCTTCTTCCTCCAATCTTTGAAGCCTGAGCAGTTCTTCATTTATTTCTGCTCTGATCTTGGAAAGGTTGCCAGAGCTTTGATAAGATGCCCATATGGGAGAAAGCTTGCAGTCCAGATAGCTGAGAACACCTTCATGTATTGTGTTGCCTTGGACAATATTCTTCTTATACCATTCTTCAGCTTCTTCTAAGGATCCCCCATACCTAACTCTCACAACACCATCTTTATCCAAATAGAGGTTCTGTTGTTGGGTGGGAGTCATTTTGGCCTTCATATCTTCAAATTGAGCTCTGTCAATTCTCTGAGATCCACCCAATCTCCATTCAGTGAAGTTAAAGACTTTCTTCTTCTTGGTGCCTTTCTTTACTGGAGATGGGGGTCTAGGTATGCCTGCTGCTCTCTTCTTCTGTAGGGCAGCTTCAAAGTAGGGAGCAGAATCCACTGTAGGCTCAGCAGAGGAGGGTGCCCTAGCAGGAGTTCTGTGGGATCGAGACCTAGTCTGTTGAGGGTCCTCTTCCCCCTTTTTGGCATCATGCAGATACTCTATCATCAAGCTTATCTTTTGGAACTCTGAGGCCTGAGTGGAGGCTATCTGCTCAAGGGCCTCTGGTAGAGTCTGAGTGACAGAGGTAAGGCCTTCAATGAGACCTTGCTGCTTCTGAATGGCAGAGAAGATGTCCTTGTTGTTGGCTTCAAGCAGCACCATCTTTTGATATCTGTCTCTGTCAACAGATAGGAGAAGTTGAGCTTGTTCTTGGCGAGCTCTGCACATTTCCTCAATGGAGGTCAGTTGCCTCCTAGTGCTGGCATCAGAATTCTTCAGAGCCTCAAGATTCTCTGAGATAGAGTTGATTGCCTGTCCTTGATTTAAGAGAGTTTGTTGAAAGATAGAGAGGGTTTTGTGGATACCTACCACTTCTGTTGACAGGGCATCTATTCTGGCAGAGGAGGAGGCTATGAAGTTGTTAAGTGTTCCTATGAGGTTCTCAAAACGATCAGATATGAACTGCATTCCCGAATTGAGATTATCATTCACATGAGCAAGGTGCCCATAGTGTTTATCATTGATCTCTATCAACTTGTCCATGCCTTGGAGGATTTGTCCACCAAAGTCTTCTGCTGATTCAACAAATTTGTTGAAGGGAATGTTATTCTGTTGTCCATCAGATGGAGACATCTCTAGACCTCTTCCCTTAGGCAAGGGGTGATGTTCCTTGACAGATGAGAGAGATTCAACAAGCAGTTCATGTTCTAGTTGAGTCAGAGGAGGGGTCTTCTGTCTCTTTGATGTGGCTTTGTAGGATTTGCTGATCATGAATCCATCCATGTCAGACGAATCTTCATAAGATGAATAGATAGGTATTCTGTTTCTGACTACCTTCTTCTTCTTTCTGAGGGAGGGATTGGGGGCAGTAGAGTGCCTAGAATGGCCTTGGGGTGCAGAGATGGGGGAGATAGTTGTAGGGTCAGAATCTCTGAGAAACCATACAGGTTTAAGCTTATCTGCAGGTTGGTGTGGAGGAGGTGATTCTGGTGGAGGGGTTTGATGTTCAGATTCGGAAGATGAAGAGGATTTCTGTTGGGAGGTGGGGTTCTGATGCTGGGGTGAAGTTTGAATAGGTGAGGCATTCTGTTGAGGAGGATATGGTGGAGGTGAAGGTGAGCGGTTTCTGAAGGGAACAATTGCTCTGCAAGGTGATGCAATTTTCTGTTTGGGTGAGTGAGGAGGGGTGGGGGTTTTCTGTTCAGGAGATTTAGGTTGAAGGGTTTCTGGTGGAGGGGTTTCTGTGCTGGTGGGAGGTGAGGGAATATGGGGTTCTGTTGAGATATTAACAGAAGGGGTTGGAGAGTTTACCTGAATGATGTTATCCTCAAGCAAAGAAGTCCTCCACTCCTTGATATGCTCCATCATAGCTTGCCCTTCTGTCTTGGGTACAAAGGGCTCTCCTGGGTTGAAGTTGGGTTGCACAGAGTCAGTTGCCATCTTGGTGAACAACCATTCTTCAAAGGCTTCTATCTCTCCATCTTCTAGAGGTTTGACTGTCTCCTCTGAGGGTGAGGAAATGAGGATAACCTTTCCTTTGTAGCTTGCCTTCTTCTTCTCAAGGACAGAGTGAAGAAAGTTGAGGGCAAAGCATTTTGAGACATCATCAGTCCCTACCCAATTCAGGATGGCTTCTTCTTCTTGCTCATAGTGATCAAAATATTGGATTATTTTGTGGAGGGGTCCCATTCTCCATCTTCTCCATTCAAGGACCCGGGTAAACTGTCTGTCTAGCAAGGACAGATACCCATCTTTGACAGGACTAGGATGCTCTGTTGGAGTTGACACCCTATTCTGGTCAGGAGATGCAGCAGAGGTGGGGATCTCTGGTTCCCCCTGAGTGTCTGCCACTTCCTCAGACACTGTGACCACAGGTTTAGCAACCTTCTTCTTGGGTTTTGTGGTCCTCTTCCTCTTCTGTCCAGCCTTCATGGTTGGAGGAGCAACCGGTTCTGCCTTCTTGGTCTTCTTCTTCTTCTTCTTCTCAGCAGAAGGGGCTCCAGAGAGGGGTTTCTGCACCTTCTCTCCTTGTTGTCTTTTAGCCTCAAGCTGAAGCTGTCTCTTCAGCTCTGCCTTTATAGCTTTTTCCCTGTTTGGAGAGGCAGACAGGAAAATTACCTTGGTGTGATCCAAAGCTGTGGCCTTCCTCAAGGTCACCCCTTGTTTGAGGAGCACTTCTGAGATGAGCAGTCCATGCCCTAGCTTCCCAGAGTAGAGGCTTGTCTTTGGGTTCTTCTTCTTGATAACCTCAATCAGGGACTTTACCATGACTTGTCCCGAGTTGATGTTTACCCCATGATGCACTGCATAGAGGGCCTTGGCATTTGCAGTTGTGACATCATCGGTGGAGGTATATTTGCACCATAAACATTTGTGGAAAATGTTAATGAGCAGCTCAAATTCCTTCTTGAGCAGGTTCTTCTTGATGTTGACCTTCTCTACTTCCTCACCTTTTCTGCAAAACTTCTTTTTGAATTCAGGCAAAGGAATGTCAGTATCCTCCAAGTCAAATAGAGAGGCCCTGCCTTCCTCTAGTTGGATATTGAAGACGTTGTTGATGACGTCAGCATCAATCAAAACTTCTTCTCCTTGGACGATGGAGGAGATGTTTTCATCCTTGAAGGATGCGTTGAGATAGAACTCAACGGTGTCAATGTTACTGTAGGCCTCATAAGCATGAGTGATGACCTTGCTCAGTTGACACTGTGACAGTCCGTCAACAATGGTGGTCATCCTCTCCCTTTTCTCTGCGAACCTGGGTAGGACTTCCAGTTCGCATCTCATCCCTGTCAGTACATTCTTGAGAAGAGTTGCCTTTTGTTCCTTGGAAAGATCAGAGAAGCTCAAGAAAGCCATGGTCGTTTTAGCGGTTTGAGAGTTCTGGAGAGATAAGAGTTCAAGAGCTTGAGAGTAATGAAAGCAGTAACGGTTTAGGTTTGCGAAAGGGGATTTTATGGGTACGGGTTAGTGGACGTTTGAGATAATTTACGGTTCCAAGATACCAATAAATGTAAAAAGGGGCGCAGTAAATATTGTGCGGCTGGATACCGTTTTAAGGGTAAAAGTGTAAAAGACCTTTAATAATTTACTAGGTCACCCGGTTTTCAGAATTTTCTAAGTCCACAACCTTCTGTTAGACATAAGAGGAGGTTTTCTGTAGAAAGGGTTTCTGTTGCAGAGGTGTTCTGCCAGGGTAGAGAACAGAAGGGGTTAACAGAAGGGGTTCTTCAATAGGTATTCTGTTAACAGGAATTTAGCAACAGAGGGCCCCCTTTTTTTTTAACTTTCCCTTGGAATCTCATCCATCATTCCCAATTCCTCTCTTAGTTTGTTGAACCTAGCCCCAGGAAGAGGCTTTGTCAGGATATCTGCAAGCTGGTCTTCTGTTGGCACATGTTCCATGCAAATGTGCTTCTTTTCAACATGATCTCTGATGAAGTGATGTCTGATCTCAATGTGCTTTGTCCTGGAGTGAAGAACTTGATTTTGAGTGATAGCAATGGCACTGGTGTTGTCACACAACAGCTTGATCTCCTTTGCTTGAATTCCATAGTCCTTCAGTTGTTGCTTCATCCAGAGTAACTGAGCACAGCAACTCCCAGCTGCAATGTACTCAGCCTCAGCTGTACTTGTTGAGATGGAGTTCTGCTTCTTGCTAAACCAGGAAACAAGCCTTCCTCCTAGCAATTGGCAGTGACCAGAGATGCTCTTTCTGTCTAGTCTGCAACCTGCAAAATCTGAGTCAGAATAACCAATTAGTTCAAACTTACCTCCCTTAGGATACCATAGGCCTGCATTTGGATTTCCTTTGATGTATCTGATGATTCTCTTTGCAGCACTTAGATGGCTTTCCTTGGGCTTTGATTGGTATCTGGCACAGATTCCAACAGAGAATGAGATGTCTGGTCTGCTTGCAGTCAGGTACAACAGAGATCCTATGATTCCTCTGTATGTCATTGCATCAACATCCTTTCCTTCATCATCTGGACCAATTCCTTGTGAGGTGTTCATGGGAATCTTCACAGAGGATTTGCCTTCCACTCCAAACTTCTTGATCAGGTCTCTGGTATACTTCCCTTGGTTGATAAAGATTCCTTCTGGAACTTGTTTGACTTGAAGTCCTAGGAAGTAACTGAGTTCTCCCATCATACTCATTTCAAATTGACTCTGCATCACTTGAGAAAATTTCTTGCACAGTTCTGGATTAGTACTACCAAATATAATATCATCCACATATATTTGTACTAACAGAATATGATTAGCAACAGAGATTTGAAATAGAGTTTTGTCAACCTTTCCTTTAGTAAACCCATGGTTCACTAGGAAAAGGGACAATGTGTCATACCAGGCTCTGGAGCTTGCTTAAGACCATAGAGGGCCTTTTTAAGCTTGTAGACACAGGAGGAGTGAGTTGGAATGACAAAACCTGGTGGTTGTTCCACATAAACTTCTTCTTCAAGATCTCCATTTAGAAATGCACTCTTGACATCCATCTGGTAGACCTTGATGTTGTTGTAAGCAGCATAAGCTAGAAAGATTCTGATGGCTTCAAGTCTGGCAACTGGTGCAAAGGTCTCATCAAAATCTATTCCTTCTTCTTGACAATATCCTTTAGCTACCAGCCTTGCTTTATTCCTTACAATGTTGCCATCTTCATCAGCTTTGTTCTTGAATACCCATTTGGTTCCAATGACATTCTGGTGCTTTGGCCTAGGAACAAGTTCCCATACTTTGTTCCTTTCAGACTGAGTAAGCTCTTCTTGCATAGCATTGATCCAATCTGAGTCTGCAAGAGCTTCTTCAACAGTCATAGGTTCCATTTGAGATATATAGCAGGCAAGCATTGCTTCTCTTCTTGATGTGGATCTGGTTTGAACTCCACTTCTGATTTGACCAATCACTTGGTTAGGGGGATGATCTCTTAACCATGTTAGGTCAGGTTCTGTTAGCTGCTGTCTTGGTCTCTCTGGTTCCTCATCTTCAGAGTCTTCATCTTCATTCAACAGAAGGGGGTTTGGTGCAGGTGTTGGAAATGCAGGGTTGTCTGCCACCTCTTCTGTTGGTTCTGGTGTTCTGTCTTCTATGCTGACTTCCTTGAGGATCTCTCTTACCTCTTTAACAGAGATGCTTTCATCAAACTTCACATGTATAGATTCTTCAACGTGTAGGGTCCTTCTGTTGAGTACTCTATAGGCTTTACTGGTGTTTGAATAGCCTATAAAGACTCCTTCATCAGCCTTCTCTTGAAAGACTTTCAGATGCTCCTTTCCATTGTTAAGAATGTAGCACTTGCATCCAAATACATGAAAGTAGCTGATGTTAGGTTTTCTTCCCTTCCAGAGTTCATAAGGGGTCTTCTGGTGATTCTTGTTGATCATGCTTCTGTTCTGAGTATAGCATGCAGTGTTGATTGCTTCAGCCCAATATCTCATAGGCAATCCAGATTCTGTAATCATTGTTCTTGCAGCTTCTTTTAAAGTTCTGTTCCTTCTTTCTGCTATGCCATTCTGTTGAGGGGTTCTGGCGGCAGAAAGTTGATGAAAAGTCCCATTCTGATCACAGAAGTCCTTTATGACTTGGTTGACAAATTCAGTTCCTCTGTCTGATCTGATTATCTTCACTTTCAAATTCTTCTCAGTCTGAAGTTGCTTTAACAGAGATGGCAACTTCTGAAGAGTTTCATTTTTCTTTGATAGAAAAATAGTCCATGTATATCTGGAGTAGTCATCAACCATGACTAGGGTATATTTCTTGCCACCAACGCTTGGAGTCTCAACAGGTCCAAATAAATCCATGTGAATCAGATTTAGAGGACTTGTAGAAAGATCTCCATCAATGGGTTTGAACGAGTTCTTCTGTTGCTTTCCTTTCTGGCATGCACTGCAGAGGGTCTCCTTCTTGTACACAATGTCTGGTAGCCCTTCTACAATGTGTTCTCTGGCCAGTTTGTTGATTGTTTTGAAGTTCAAATGGCTAAGCTTCTTGTGCCAGTCCCAGCTTAGTTTTGAATCTCCCTTAGCTATCAGGCAAACTCCATCCTTTGCTGTGTTCCAATCAACTACATAAATATTCTTCTTCCTTGATGCTGTCAGAACCACTTCCTTTGTTGTCTCATGCTTCACATAGCAGAAGTCCTTGGTGAATTCAACAGTGTAGCCTTTGTCACAGAATTGGCTAGCACTTAGCAAGTTGAACTTCAGTCCTTTGACATATGAGACATCACCAATGACTATCTGGTTCTTGATCAGCTTCCCTCTTCCTTTTGTTTGACCTTCTTTATCATTACCTCCAAAGGTAACTCTAGGTCCTTTGCATTTCTGGAACTCAGTTAGGCAACTTCTGTCACCTGTCATGTGCCTGGAGCATCCACTATCAATAAACCATTTTTGTTCAGAGATAGCTCCAGCACACAGTTCCTGCAAGATTAAAAGAAAGATTTAGGTACCCAAGCAATGCTGGGTCCTGGGGGGTCATGGAGTCTGGGTAGTTGGTACCATTTTGGTCTCATCAAGTGAAACCTTGGTGGGTGGTACCCATTGTCCACCTGGTAGTTATAGTAAACTGAAGTGTGATTCACTTTGGGCAGATGCTTGTGGGGGTCATGCTTCCTGTTTACATACTTTTGCATAATTTTTTTGTTGGAAAGAAGTCCCATATACTATCAAGAGCAGAGGGACGGTTAGCTTTGGGCTTCTAAAGTTGACCAGCCAACCTCTTCTGCCTGAAGTTAACTCTCTCTTGATATTTGCCCTTCTGGTGATCATTTCTGGCACGATTGACATGAGGTTGTCTGTCAATGAATGGTCTCTTATTTTTGTTAGCTTGAAAACCTTTTCTGTTGTAGGTTTTCTGCCAGGTTCATTATTTTTCAAAAAGGGTTTCCGTTGAACCTTTATCTTTCCCTTTTCTGGTCTGACTTCCTCATGAACAACCTTGGTGCCAGATACACCGGCTTGACAAATGGGGCTAGAAATCAGTGGCACTATGACCTTATCTGCCTTAGCAACACTGGTGCCAGGCATTACAGAAGGCTCACCTGATTCTGTTGAGCCATAACCAAGACCAAAGCCAGTGCCAATCTGTTGATCAAGTACAATCTTTTCCATGGAAGATTGGGCCTTCTGGTAAGCTTTGTACTTAATCTCGAGAGGCTCTATTTCTCTTATTCTCTTGAGAAGAGAAACATTTTCAGTCTCCAGTTGATCTCTTTCCTTAATTAGAAGATTGATTTTGATCTCAACCTCCTTCTTTAAGTCAAGAATTTCATCTTTTAACTTACTGTTTTCTTCTGTTACAGAAGAATAAGTGGCTTGTATGGTCTTAAACTCTTCCCAAAATTCTGACATTGAATCAGAATCAAAAGCTAAGCCTACCGAAGAAAAACTAGATTCAGAAGTAGAGGTTACCTCATCATCAGAATGAGCCATGAGGCAAAGGTTTTCTGTCTCAGTATCAAGGCAACAGAAGGCCTCATCAGAATCTGAGTCAGAACTGGATTCTGTTTCTGACAGAGGGTCTTTCTCTAGCTGTTCTGTCACAAGTGCCTTTCTCCTTCTGGAGTTGTCTTCGTACTTCTTCTTTTCTCCATCCTGTCCTTGTTTCTTGGACACCCTTGGATGGGGACAGTCAGCCTTGAAGTGACCAGGTTGTCTGCAATTGTAACAGAGAAGCTCACCACTGCTTTCTGTTGTTTTGACCTTCTGGTATGGCTTTCTGTTGAAAGATGGACTCCTTCCATCTTTGGGATTCTTCATAAACTTTTTGAATCTCCTGGCAAAGGCAGCCATATATTCGTCAGATAAAAGTACTGAAGGGTCAAAAACATTTACCTTTGATGTGCTGGCAGTGAGGGCTGTAGTGGTCCTCTCTTCTGGTACATCTTCCTTTTCTTCAGTCATTTCAAACTCATGAGCTTTGAGATCTGAAATGAGCTTATCAGTGGGATAAGTCTTTACATCCTTGCTGGCTTGGACAGCAACTTCCTTCATTTTCCATGCTGAGGGCAGTCCCCTCAACACCTTCAGGTTGATCTCCTTGGTGGTGAGTTCCTTGCCAAGCTCAGAGATCTCTCCAGTGAGAGTGAGGAGCCTGTCATACATCTTGGAGATGCTTTCACCAGGGAGAAGTTTGAAGTCATCAAACTTCTTGTTGGCTATAGTCAGTTTGTTGTCCTTTTCTTGCTCATCACCAGCTCTAATGAGCTCAAGAGTATCCCAGATTTCCTTTGCAGTTTTGCACTTCTTTATTCTGTTGAAGTACCTATCATCAATGGACTTGTAGAGGATGTCCTTAGCAATATTGTCCAGGTTGTACTTTCTTCTCTCTTCAGTGGTCCATTCTGACTTGGCTTTACTGATCATCTGGGGTCTGGTGTTGTCAATAGCATGCTCAGGATTGACCTTCTGAAAGCTTGTGAAAGGGCCAATATCAAGAACTTCCCACATCTCATCATGCAGGGCACAGAGATGTGCTTTCATCCGGATCCTCCAGTCATCAAACTTAAGATCTGAGAACATAAGATTCTTGGACAAGGAGTGATCCATTATATCAGATAGAAATGAGGTCAAACAGAAAAACAAGTGGATCTTTGTTCAGCAAATAACCTAAGAGATTATTAGAACAAGGAGGCTCTGATACCACTTGTTGGTCCCGGTTACACTGGATACAGTCTAGAGGGGGGGTGAATAGACTGTATCGGTTTTAAGCTTTGCAAACTAAGTACCAGATTTTACAGAATAGCCTGTTCTGTTGACAGAACAGACTGGCAGCGGATGGGGTTCTGGTAGGGAGTTCTGTTGATTTAGCCTCAGAGAAGCAAAGGCAGTAGGCCTTCTGTTAACTCGTAGGACAAGTTCTGCTGAACACAGATACCAAGTCTGAGGAGTTAGACAGTTCTATCTAAGTGCAAAAATTAAAGCAGTAAGTAAATGACACCAGGGATTTTTATAGTGGTTCAAGGAACAACTTGTTCCTCTAGTCCACTGTTCCACTAAGCTGTAAAGACTTCCGTTTACAATGCCTTAGCCCTATCACTTAAGAAGCTCTCCACATCTTCTTCAAGTGTAGATGTCTCCTGAGATGCACTACCTGGCTTCCTTTAAGACTGGTCCTTTCACTGAGCTTCCTGGAAGTATCACCACTTCACTACTCCAGTTACTTGGACGTCCTTCTTGTAGCAAAAAGAGTTTCTGTTAACACAGGGGTTCCTCCAACTAGCTTCGTTACAAAGGATTTGTATGTGATGATCTTGAAGAGTTGAAGAACACTTGGAACTTTGCTTGAGTTGGAAAAGGTATTTTTCCAACTTCTGCCTTCTTTTGTAGAGGATGATGAAGTGTTAATCTCAAGGACGCTTTTTGCTTTTCAGAGATTGAATTTCTTGTATGAAGAGTTGTAGCAATGTGTAGCAAAAATTGCAAAGTTATCCGGTTGTTCTTCGTAGTGTATCTTTTATACTGAGGTTGTCTTCCCGTTGGAGGAGTAGGAGGACAACTGCATTAAATGAGTGATCAGTTGACTTGACCAGTAGAGCCCGGTAAAGTTGGCGGGTTACTATTTTGGGATAAAGTATTCCTGACATTGCGGCCAATCATCTGCAATTATTCTACGGAGCATGGGGAGCATTAAATGAGCATTTAATGCGCGTACTGTAGCTTTTCCGTTCAATACTCCTAGCCGTTGAAGGAATCTTTCAGTTGATTTCCCGGATTTGTGGAATTCTTCTAAGTGTCAGACCTTCTGGTGTCTTTAACTGAGATCTGAACAGAGGAGGTCTGGAGCACTTCTGTTGAGAATATATTCAACAGAGACCCAGAAAGGTTTCTGTCAGAGTAAAGGCTAACAGAGACCCTGAGGTCTTCTGTTCTGGAGCAAAGAACCAAAGGTCCTCTGTTTCAATAATGCCTTAAGAGGGTCTTCTGCTCTTGAAGCCCTTCTGCTCAGAAGGTCTTCTGCTCTTGGAGCCCTTCTGCTCTGAAGGCATTCTGCCAAGTCGATTACACTAAGAACTTTACAAATGAAAATTCTAATACATTAAGTCTAAATAGGGGTACTCTAAAGTCCTAATGAATCTAGCATCATCAAAATCTAAATACAAATATTCCTTACAAGATCTATCTTTTGTGGGCTTTCCAATAGCCAGATCTGCTTTTGCAGTGTGTCTGGTTTTTGGAGTCCACTTAGCAGTTTCTATTTTGGTGGGTCTGATGTCGTGAACCCACCTTTCCATTGTAGTTTTGGTGGGTCTTAATTTGGGAACCCACCTTTCAGTTTCAGTTTTGATGGGTCTTCGATTGGGGACCCATCTTTCAGTTTCAGTTTGGATGGGTCTTCGTTTGGGGACCCACCTATCTGTTTCAGGTTTGGTAGGTCTCATCTCGGGGACCCACCTTTTAGTTTCAGTTTTGATGGGTCTTATCTTGGGGACCCACCTTTCCGTTTTAGGTTTAGGAGGAGAGTAGACAGGTGCTTTGTGATTGAACGGTTGTTTCTTAAGTTTGGTTTTGAAAATCTCCTCTTTAGAAAGCCGAGTAAGATGTTTCCTAGAATGAACTCTAAGAGCATATTTCATATCAGGAATACAAAACGTTCCCTTAGACGTTCCTTTCTTGGTTTCTCTTTCAGGTTTGAGCTTTCTGAGAGGCTTTGTTTTAACAACATTCACATCACATTCATAATTATGGGGATCTGGAACAGAATAACCATAAGCAACACTTGTATTATAAATAGAACGTTGTCTAGAAGATGTCTCAGAAATATTCAGCTTGGGACTCAAGACTGAACAACTAGAAGTTTGTTTTGTAGAGACAGAATTACAATTAACTTTAGAGTAAAAAATAGAACTAGATCTAGGACTGGCATTATTCTCAAAAACTTTCTTTTTGCCATCTGCGATTTCCTTCCTCTTTTTCCTCCACTCATTCTTCTCTTCTCCTTCCTTCTTCACTTCATTTCCTGTAAACAAAGGAGAAGAGAGATGAGTGGACGAACCTTTTAAAGCATTGTTTTTCTCATGTGAGGTGTGTGAGCTGTCAGGCTTAGTCGTAGAAGGGTCTGTTTTAGCATGATACTGCTCACTCAAATCATTGAACTTTTGAAGAAGTTCCTGCCAGTTGCGTTCAAAACCTTTCTTTTCAGTTTCAAATCTCTCTCTCATTATCAAGAGTTTCCTATAGGTTTTTCAGCTTTTGAGCCATGGGAAATATACAGGGTTCCTCACCAGTTTTAGCAATACCTACTCTTGGGGGAGGGTCTAGAGGATGTCCTATATGAGGAATATCTTTGGCATAAGGGTCAAGGCATTCACTAAAGCAGGAAGTAGGTTTTTCTTGTGAAAGTTGTTTCTCATTAACAGAGGAATAGTCACAAGAAATCGCAGACTTTGGATTCTTTCTCTTTTCCTCTTCTGCTTCAGCGTTTTCTTCATCACTTCGAAAATGCATTTTCTCGACTAACCCGAGATTCATGTAATCTTTGTTATAGAATTGAATACAGTTAACTTTCTTTAGATTACGTGGGTTGGTTATGCCCAGTCCTGATTTAGCATTGTAAAATCGGCCATCCTTTTGTTTGCTGTTAAGTAGAAAAACAGTTTGTTCTGATTGACCTCTCTTAGCAGCTAGATCCTCTAGTTCTTTTACCTTATTTAAAAGTGTTCTTCTCTTGTTATGCAAAAAATCGCATTCAGCCTTTGCTGTGCTTTTTTCCCGTTCACTATCCTCAAAATTCCTAGTTAATTCAGCTATCTTAAGTTCAAAGCTTTCAAAATCTGAGGACACCTTTTTGACCTGATCTTTTGCAATTTCAAGTTGAACACTTAAGGAAGCCTTTTGGTCTAGATTCTGTTTCAGTACCTTGTAATTATTGTCAAGTCTCTCCTTTAGTTCTTTGATTAGATTGTCCTTCTCAAGTAAGGACTGCATTTGATTATTTAAAGGAGTATGTGAGGTACTTACAGAGCTTGTTGAGCATTCGCTTTCGGGGATCGCAGCATCACCCTTTCGTTCATCTTCCTCCACTCGTGCCATAAGGGCATAGTTGTCTTCCTCCTCCTCCTCCTCAGAAGAATCTTCTGCCCAGTTCTCATTCTCAGCAATCATAGCAGAAGTTTCTTCTTCTTTCTGCACCATCAGCGTTTTCTACTTATTCCACAGCATCTTCTGCTTGTAGAAATTAGCATCTTTCTTCTTTGGGAGGCGGCAGTCTTTGATGATGTGTCCAGCCTTACCACAGTTGTAGCATTTGGGAGCATCTTCAGCTGATGGCGCCTTTCTGGAAGATCCTTGATCATGGTTCTTCTGCTTGTAGTTTGAGGAGGAAGTTCTCATCTTGTTGGAGGAGCTGTTCTTCTTAGCAAATCTTTTGGCAAGCAGTGCCATCTTCTTCTGTAAGTCTTCTAGCTCAGCCTCTAGATCAGATTTGTCATCATCACTATCATCATCATCTGATTAAACCACCACCTTCTTCTTTTTCTTCTTTAGTGAAGTGGTTGTCCTTCTTGGCTGAGCCTCCATTACAAGAGCTAAGGGGTTTGTGGTGTGATGATCCTCAGCACAGGCAACCTCGTTGACAAATTGCTTCAGATGTTCATAGAGTGTGCAGAGGTCAATTTCGTCCAAATCTATCCGAGATCTGACATCCTTCACTGTCTTTTCCCATGCAGGATGCAGGCTGGATAAAAATCTAATATTCAGTTCCAGATTGGACCAGAATACTTTGATTTTTCTGAGTTCATTTACCAGTTGAACGAGTCTGTTGTAAGTCTCATTCAATGGTTCTCCTGGACCTGCTTTGAAGGAGTCATAAGCGATAAGAATTGTAGTCTTCTTGGTTTTGAGGTTGATGCTTGTGCCTTGGAGCAGCTTCTCTATCTCATCCCACATTTCCTTAGCTGTTTGCATGCTGTCTATGAGAACGTATACTTCATTGGGGATTGCTTGAAGAAGGTATGTTTTGGCCATGAGGTCACCACGAAGTCTGAGCCTGTCAGCTTCTGTGTATTCAGATGGCACTTTCCTCCTTATTTCTGGAAAAATAGGAGGATTATTTTCTGGATCTCCACCAACTGAAATCAAGAGTTCAGCTGGTCCTTCAAGCAATGATTCAAGCATCGCAGCGGAGTTCTCTTTGTGCTCGAGGAAATTAAGGAATCTGTTCCTCCACATTTGATATTCTCCCTTCCTGAGACTAGGAGGGGTACCGCTGTTCCCTTGTGCATTGAATTCTGAAGCCATTGTTGTTCTAAACTGACCGTTCGAGAAAATTGATCAAAAGATTTTCAGAGGCAGAAAGTCGAAAAATCAGATGTCGAGATCTGAATATCGAAATCTCAGATTTCGATAAAGGAGGCCCGGTATCGAGATTTGAGCTCGAGATTAAAGATCTCGAGATTAGGGATCTCGAGATTTCAAATTTCGAGAAGCTGATCTCGAGATTTGAAATGTCGAGAAGTTAAAACTCGAAACCTTAATTCTGAGAAGTCAAATGTCGAGACCAGATGTTGAAACCTTAACTCAAAATCAAGATCTCGAAATCCTAGATGTCGAAATCCTCAATGTCGAAATCCTGCAAACTGTAAAAATCAGATAAACAAAATCTGAAGGTAGTTTCCTGTAGAGTAGAATGTCGAGATCCTCGGGTAGAGTTTTCAGCTCAAAAAACGTAGCAGAACCTGTGAAAAATCAAGATGTCGACAACCCCTACTCGAGATATCTCGAATACAGAATATGCGTAAAATAAAATCTGAAGTCTACCCCTTGATCGCTTTGCAAAGACGATTCTAAGGGTGTAACTTTTACAACTTTTTAACAAGAAACAAAATTACAGAGTAATATATCGACAGTAAGAACAACGTAAGGAAAAACAGAGTCTTCTGCAGGCGTTCTTCTGATCGATTCTCGATCGGCTCTGATACCAATTGTTAGTCCCTGTTTCTGTAACAGCAATGAATAACAATCTAACAACGAAGATTAAACGTAAGGATGAACACAGAATGAATCAACGTAAAACCCTCTTTGATAGACCGTGAACTCGTACAACATAAAAGTATGCGCGTAAGGCTATGAAGAATAAGTACGACGTTAACCTATTCCTAAACCCTCAGCTCCCTTTTTATAGGCGAGGTTTAGGTTAGGCGTACAAGGCTTTTAGCCTGTTTATATGGGCCTAACACTTGGCCCGATTGCTATCTAATTCATGCACTAATTAAATACAAGGATTAAATATAAAGCTAATCTATGACAAACTTGATTCACAATTAAATATCTCCAACACTCTTGCAGAACCAGGACGGTGACCCATGGCCAAAACGGGCACACCCATGAGAACGGAACAAAGTTGGAAGGTTCTTGTGTAAAGATAAGTCAATGTTTACACGACGACAGTATAGTTCAAGGACATCGAGTCTACTAGACAGCCAGTAAATAAACGTGTCTTTACAGTGGAAGGTTCAAAGGATAAAACCTACCTCTCCGTGTGCAGGGATCATCCGGTGAACACAACGTGTCCTCCTATCTTCGTGTCTTTTTAAGTCTCAAAAATCAATTTTCATTCATGTGGGGGATTGTTGGAAAAAATGTGTTAAAAGTGTATTAAATGGTCATTTTGGGGCAATTATTTGAGTGGGGTCCACTTCCGATTTGGGTCGGGTCAAAGTGGTTTCGGATTGTCCTTGCTAAGGGCTGCAATTCGATATATGGTACACTCAAAACGGATAACGGGTGAATGAGAAATTGTTTTTCGAAGTTTACCCGTTGGAATGGAGAAAAATAGGCAAATGTTGGTTTTAGTGTGGGTTCTTTCCCACACCGAAAATCACAAGGGAATTTGAACCCTTTATAAAGGCAAACCCCCCCTAAGGAGTTAAGATTCCTAAAGGGAAAGGCTCTCTCACGCGCGCAGGGGGGGTGCGAATCAAATCCCGAAACTGAAGAACAAAAACCGCGACTTGCGTGTGCGGGTGACTTGCACACACGAATGCCGTCCGAAAATCTATCTTCTAAAGATAACGTTGATTTTTGTTCTTCCGGTACGTTCCTACTTTAATTTTTGCTCCATGCACATAAATGCCCAACGTCTATATGCTGTCATTGATGTCCCAACGTTCATATAAACGTTTTGGGTTGTTTAAGGACTGGAATCAATGCCCAACGTTTAGGACATTGATGTCCAACGATCATAACCCTTAAACAGCCATTAACACACCTTAATCCACCCCTATAAAAGGCTAGTAGGTGCCTTGCAAAGACACAACCTTTCATACACTTCGTTCACGTATTTTCATAGCTAAAACAGCACCTCTAGCACTCCATACAAACTCCTTCGGTGTTCTGCTTTTGTTCACGTTCGTTGGAACTTTAGTTTGAGTGCTAAACTATTGTTCGAAGTCATCGTATCCTGGGAAACCATCGTTGCAACGCTCCTAGCACCCCGGGAGGCAACGAATACATTTTAAGGAAATCGTGCGTAGCACGAGCTTTGGCTTATTCTGCTTCATCTCATTTTTTGTTTTTCTTTAAGTCGTTTTATTTAATTAATCTTTATTAATTAATTTTCTTTATTTTTCGAAACAAACCCAACAACTTGTATTTCAGCATGCCCATAATGTATTCAAAATTTAAGCCAATCTCCGTAACACGGTTGATTTAGTAAACCTAAAGAGTATGCACCTGAGTGAAAGACGTACATCTTTGTTTCTATTAATAATTTGGACTTGAATCCTGAAGAAGAATTGTGTATATTTACGATAGGAACCCAACGCAACTCGTATTTCATCATTCCCATAATGTAATTACACATTAAACCAATCTTCGTAACACGGTTGATTTAGTAAACCTGAAGAGTATGCACCTGAGTGAATGACTTATATCTTTGTTTCTATTAATAATTTGGACTTCAGTCCTGAAGAAGAATTGTGTATATTTACGATAGGAACCCAACACAACTCGTATTTCAGCATGCCCATAATGTATTCAAAATTTAAGCCAATCTCCGTAACACGGTTGATTTAGTAAACCTGAAGAGTATGCACCTGAGTGAAAGACGTATATCTTTGTTTCTATTAATAATTTGGACTTGAGTCCTGAAGAAGAATTGTGTATATTTACGATAGGAACCCAACCAAACTCGTATTTCAGCATGCCCATAATGTATTCAAAATTTAAGCCAATATCCGTAACACGGTTGATTTAGTAAACCTGAAGAGTATACACCTGAGTGAAAGACGTATATCTTTGTTTCTATTAATAATTTGGACTTGAGTCCTGAAGAAGAATTGTGTATATTTACGATAGGAACCCTACGCAACTCGTATTTTAGCATTCCCATAATGTATTCACAATTTAAGCCAATCTCCGTAACACAGTTGATTTAGTAAACCTGAAGAGTATGGACTTGAGTGAAAGACTTATATCTTTGTTTCTATTAATAATTTGGACTTGAGTCCTGAAGAAGAATTGTGTATATTTACGATCACTGTTCTAAAAATTGGCCTAGTCGGACCGATTAATCGTCCTAGGCGGCCCTAACCGAGGAGCACTAATCGGCCTAGTCGGCCTAAAAATCGGCCTAGTCGGCCAAAAAATCGGCCTAGTCGGCCGCCTAGGCGCTAGGCGCCCTTCAACCGCCCGACTAGCGCCTAGCGAGTTTTAGAAAAATGTTTACGATAGGAAAACAACACAACTCGTATTTCAGCATGCCCATAATGTATTCAAAATTTAAGCTAATCTTCGTAACACGGTTGATTTAGTACACCTAAAGAGTATGCACCTGAGTTAAAGACGTATATCTTTGTTTCTATTGAAAAATTTGGACTTGAATCTTGAATAAGAATTGTGCATATTTACGATAGGAACCCAACGCAACTCGTATTTAAGCATTCCCATAATGTATTCACAATTTAAGCCAATCTCCGTAACACGGTTGATTTAGTAAACCTGAAGAGTATGCACCTGAGTGAAAGAATTATATCTTTGTTTCTATTAATAATTTTGACTTGAGTCCCGAAGAAGAATTGTGTATATTTACGATAGGAACCCAACACAACTCGTATTGCAGCATGCCCATAATATATTCAAAATTTAAGCCAATCTCCGTAACACGGTTGATTTAGTAAACCTGAAGAGTATGCACCTGAGTGAAAGACGTATATCTTCGTTTCTATTAATAATTTGGACTTGAGTCCTGAAGAATAATTGTGTATATTTACGATAGAAACCCAACGCGACTCGTATTTCAGCATTCCCATAATGTATTCACAATTTATACCAATCTCCGTAACACGGTTGATTTAGTAAACCTGAAGAGTATACACCTGAGTGAAAGACGTATATCTTTGTTTCGATTAATAATTTAGACTTGTGTCCTGAAGAAGAATTGTGTATATTTACGATAGGAACCCAACACAACTCGTATTTCAGCATTCCCATAATGTATTCACAAATTAAGCCAATCTCCGTAACACGGTTGATTTAGTAAACCTGAAGAGTATGCACCTGAGTGAAAGACTTATATCTTTGTTTCCATTAATAATTTGGACTTGAGTCCTGAAGAAGAATTGTGTATATTTACGATAGGAACCCAACGCAACTCGTATTGCAGCATGCCCATAATGTATTCAAAATTTAAGCCAATCTCCGTAACACGGTTGATGTAGTAAACCCGAAGAGTATGCACCTGAGTGAAAGACGTACATCTTTGTTTCTATTAATAATTTGGACTTCAGTCCTGATGAAGAATTGTGTATATTTGCGATAGGAACCCATCGCAACTCGTATTTAAGCATTCCCATAATGTATTCACAATTTAAGCCAATCTCCGTAACACGGTTGATTTAGTAAACCTGAAGAGTATGCACTTGAGTGAAAGACGTATATCTTTGTTTCTATTAATAATTTTGACTTGAGTCCTGAAGAAGAATTTTGTATATTTACGATAGGAACCCAACGCAACTCATATTTGAGCATTCCCATATTGTATTCACCATTTAAGCCAATCTCTGTAACACGGTTGATTTAGTAAACCGGAAGAGTATGCACCTGTGTGAAAGATTTATATCTTTGTTTCCATTAATAATTTGGACTTGAGTCCTGAAGAAGAATTGTGTATATTTACGATAGGAACCCAACGCAACTCGTATTTCAGCATGCCCATAATTTATTCAAAATTTAAGCCAAACTGTGTAACACGGTTGATTTAGTAAACCTGAAGAGTATGCACTTGAGTCAAAGACGTATATCTTTGTTTCTATTAATAATATGGACTTTAGTCCTGAAGAAGAATTGTGTATATTTACGATAGCAACCCATCGCAACTCGTATTTAAGCATTCCCATAATGTATTCACAATTTAAGCCAATCTCCGTAACACGGTTGATTTAGTAAACCTGAAGAGTATGCACCTGAGTGAAAGACTTATATCTTTGTTTCTATTAATAATTTGGACTTGAGTCCTGAAGAAGAATTGTGTATATTTACGATTGGAACCCATCGCAACTCGTGTTTAAGCATTCCCATAATGTATTCACAATTTAAGCCTATCTCCGTAACACGGTTGATTTAGTAAACTTGAAGAGTATGCACTTGAGTGAAAGACGTATATCTTTGTTTCTATTAATAATTTGGACTTGAGTCCTGAAGAAGAATTGTGTATATTTACGATAGGAACCCAACGCAACTCGTATTTCAGCATTCCCATATTGTATTCACAATTTAAGCCAATCTCCGTAACACAGTTGATTTAGTAAACCGGAAGAGTATGCACCTGAGTGAAAGACTTATATCTTTGTTTCCATTAATAATTTGGACTTGAGTCCTGAAGAATAATTGTGTATATTTACGATAGGAACCCAACGCAACTCATATTTCAGCATGCCCATAATGTATTCAAAATTTAAGCCAATCTCCGTAACACGGTTGATTTAGTAAACCTGAAGAGTATGCACCTGAGTGAAAGACGTATATCTTTGTTTCTATTAATACTTTTGACTTGAGTCCTGAAGAAGAATTGTTTATATTTACGATAGGAACCCATCGCAACTCGTATTTAAGCATTCCCATAATGTATTCACAATTTAAGCCAATCTCCGTAACACGGTTGATTTAGTAAACCTGAAGAGTATGCACCTGAGTGAAAGACTTATATCTTTGTTTCTATTAATAATTTGGACTGGAGTCCTGAAGAAGAATTGTGTATATTTACGATAGGAACCCAACGCAACTCGTATTGCAGCATGCCCATAATGTATTCAAAATTTAAGCCAATCTCCGTAACACGGTTGATTTAGTAAACCTGAAGATTATGCACCTGAGTGAAAGACGTATATCTTTGTTTCTATTAATAATTTGGACTTGAGTTCTGAAGAATAATTGTGTATATTTACGATAGGAACCTAACGCAACTCGTATTTCAGCATTCCCATAATGTATTCACAATTTATGCCAATCTCCGTAACACGGTTGATTTAGTAAACCTGAAGAGTATACACCTGAGTGAAAGACGTATATCTTTGTTTCTATTAATAATTTGGACTTGAGTCCTGAAGAAGAATTGTGTATATTTACGATAGCAACCCAATGCAACTTGTATTTCAGCATTCCCATAATGTATTCAAAATTTAAGTCAATCTCCGTAACACGGTTGATTTAGTAAACCTGAAGAGTATGCACCTGAGTGAAAGACGTACATCTTTGTTTCTATTAATAATTTGGACTTGAGTCCTGAAGAAGAATTGTGTATATTTACGATAGGAACCCAACGCAACTCGTATTTCATCATTCCCATAATGTATTCACAATTTAAGCCAATCTTCGTAACACGGTTGATTTAGTAAACCTCAAGAGTATGCACCTGAGTGAAAGACGTATATCTTTGTTTCTATTAATAATTTGGACTTGAGTCCTGAAGAAGAATTGTGTATATTTACGATAGGAACCCAACGCAACTCGTATTTCAGCATGCCCATAATGTATTCAAAATTTAAGCCTATCTTCGTAACACGGTTTATTTAGTAAACCTGAAGAGTATGCACTTGAGTGAAAGACGTATATCTTTGTTTCTATTAATGATTTGGACTTGAGTCCTGAAGAAGAATTGTGTATATTTACGATAGGAACCCAACGCAACTCATATTTCAGCATTCCCATATTGTATTCACAATTTAAGCCAATCTCCGTAACACGGTTGATTTAGTAAACCGGAAGAGTATGCACCTGAGTAGAAGACTTATATCTTGGTTTCCATTAATAATTTGGACTTGAGTCCTAAAGAAGAATTGTGTATATTTACGATAGGAACCCAACGCAACTCGTATTGCAGCATGCCCATAATGTATTCAAAATTTAAGCCAATCTCCGTAACACGGTTGATTTAGTAAACCTGAAGAGTATGCACCTGAGTGAAAGACGTACATCTTTGTTTCTATTAATAATTTGGACTTCAGTCCTGATGAAGAATTGTGTATATTTGCGATAGGAACCCATCGCAACTCGTATTTAAGCATTCCCATAATGTATTCACAATTTAAGCCAATCTCCGTAACACGGTTGATTTAGTAAACCTGAAGAGTATGCACTTGAGTGAAAGACGTATATCTTTGTTTCTATTAATAATTTTGACTTGAGTCCTGAAGAAGAATTTTGTATATTTACGATAGGAACCCAACACAACTCGTATTTGAGCATTCCCATATTGTATTCACCATTTAAGCCAATCTCTGTAACACGGTTGATTTAGTAAACCGGAAGAGTATGCACCTGAGTGAAAGATTTATATCTTTGTTTCCATTAATAATTTGGACTTGAGTCCTGAAGAAGAATTGTGTATATTTACGATAGGAACCCAACGCAACTCGTATTTCAGCATGCCCATAATTTATTCAAAATTTAAGCCAAACTGCGTAACACGGTTGATTTAGTAAACCTGAAGAGTATGCACCTGAGTCAAAGACGTATATCTTTGTTTCTATTAATAATATGGACTTTAGTCCTGAAGAAGAATTGTGTATATTTACGATAGCAACCCATCGCAACTCGTATTTAAGCATTCCCATAATGTATTCACAATTTAAGCCAATCTCCGTAACACGGTTGATTTAGTAAACCTGAAGAGTATGCACCTGAGTGAAAGACTTATATCTTTGTTTCTATTAATAATTTGGACTTGAGTCCTGAAGAAGAATTGTGTATATTTACGATAGGAACCCAACGCAACTCGTATTTCAGCATTCCCATATTGTATTCACAATTTAAGCCAATCTCCGTAACACGGTTGATTTAGTAAACCGGAAGAGTATGCACCTGAGTGAAAGACTTATATCTTTGTTTCCATTAATAATTTGGACTTGAATCCTGAAGAATAATTGTGTATATTTACGATAGGAACCCAACGCAACTCGTATTTCAGCATGCCCATAATGTATTCAAAATTTAAGCCAATCTCCGTAACACGGTTGATTTAGTAAACCTGAAGAGTATGCACCTGAGTGAAAGACGTATATCTTTGTTTCTATTAATACTTTTGACTTGAGTCCTGAAGAAGAATTGTGTATATTTACGATAGGAACCCATCGCAACTCGTATTTAAGCATTCCCATAATGTATTCACAATTTAAGCCAATCTCCGTAACACGGTTGATTTAGTAAACCTGAAGAGTATGCACCTGAGTGAAAGACTTATATCTTTGTTTCTATTAATAATTTGGACTGGAGTCCTGAAGAAGAATTGTGTATATTTACGATAGGAACCCAACGCAACTCATATTGCAGCATGCCCATAATGTATTCAAAATTTAAGCCAATCTCCGTAACACGGTTGATTTAGTAAACCTGAAGATTATGCACCTGAGTGAAAGACGTATATCTTTGTTTCTATTAATAATTTGGACTTGAGTTCTGAAGAATAATTGTGTATATTTACGATAGGAACCCAACGCAACTCGTATTTCAGCATTCCCATAATGTATTCACAATTTATGCCAATCTCCGTAACACGGTTGATTTAGTAAACCTGAAGAGTATGCACCTGAGTGAAAGACGTATATCTTTGTGTCTATTAATAATTTGGACTTGAGTCCTGAAGAAGAATTGTGTATATTTACGATAGCAACCCAACGCAACTTGTATTTCAGCATTCCCATAATGTATTCAAAATTTAAGTCAATCTCCGTAACACGGTTGATTTAGTAAACCTGAAGAGTATGCACCTGAGTGAAAGACGTACATCTTTGTTTCTATTAATAATTTGGACTTGAGTCCTGAAGAAGAATTGTGTATATTTACGATAGGAACCCAACGCAACTCGTATTTCATCATTCCCATAATGTATTCACAATTTAAGCCAATCTTCGTAACACGGTTGATTTAGTAAACCTCAAGAGTATGCACCTGAGTGAAAGACGTATATCTTTGTTTCTATTAATAATTTGGACTTGAGTCCTGAAGAAGAATTGTGTATATTTACGATAGGAACCCAACGCAACTCGTATTTCAGCATGCCGATAATGTATTCAAAATTTAAGCCAATCTTCGTAACACGGTTTATTTAGTAAACCTGAAGAGTATGCACTTGAGTGAAAGACGTATATCTTTGTTTCTATTAATGATTTGGACTTGAGTCCTGAAGAAGAATTGTGTATATTTACGATAGGAACCCAACGCAACTCATATTTCAGCATTCCCATATTGTATTCACAATTTAAGCCAATCTCCGTAACACGGTTGATTTAGTAAACCGGAAGAGTATGCACCTGAGTAGAAGACTTATATCTTGGTTTCCATTAATAATTTGGACTTGAGTCCTAAAGAAGAATTGTGTATATTTACGATAGGAACCCAACGCAACTCGTATTTCAGCATGCCCATAATGTATTAAAAATTTAAGCCAATCTCCGTAACACGGTTGATTTAGTAAACCTGAAGAGTATGCACCTGAGTGAAAGACCTATAGCTTTGTTTCTATTAATAATATGGACTTGAGTCCTGAAGAAGAATTGTGTATATTTACGATAGGAACCCATCGCAACTCGTATTTAAGCATTCCCATAATGTATTCACAATTTAAGCCAATCTCCGTAACATGGTTGATTTAGTAAACCTGAAGAGTATGCACCTGAGTGAAAGACTTATATCTTTGTTTCTATTAATAATTTAGACTTGAGTCCTGAAGAAGAATTGTGTATATTTACGATAGGAACCCAACGCAACTCGTATTGCAGCATGCCCATAATGTATTCAAAATTTAAGCCAATCTCCGTAACACGGTTGATTTAGTAAACCTGAAGAGTATGCACCTGAGTGAAAGACGTATATCTTTGTTTCTATTAATAATTTGGACTTGAGTCCTGAAGAATAATTGTGTATATTTACGATAGGAACCCAACGCAACTCGTATTTCAGCATTCCCATAATGTATTCACAATTTATGCCAATCTCCGTAACACGGTTGATTTAGTAAACCTGAAGAGTATGCACCTGAGTGAAAGACGTATATCTTTGTTTCGATTAATAATTTGGACTTGAGTCCTGAAGAAGAATTGTGTATATTTACGATAGGAACCCAACGCAACTTGTATTTCAGCATTCCCATAATGTATTCAAAATTTAAGCCAATCTCCGTAACACGGTTGATTTAGTAAACCTGAAGAGTATGCACCTGAGTGAAAGACGTACATCTTTGTTTCTATTAATAAATTGGTCTTGAGTCCTGAAGAAGAATTGTGTATATTTACGATAGGAACCCAACGCAACTCGTATTTCATCATTCCCATAATGTATTCACAATTTAAGCCAATCTTCGTAACACGGTTGATTTAGTAAACCTGAAGAGTATGCACCTGAGTGAAAGACGTATATCTTTGTTTCTAATAATAATTTGGACTTCAGTCCTGAAGAAGAATTGTGTATATTTACGATAGGAACCCAACGCAACTCGTATTTCAGCATGCCATTAATGTATTCAAAATTTAAGCCAATCTGCGTAACACGGTTTATTTAGTAAACCTGAAGAGTATCCACCTGAGTGAAAGATGTATATCTTTGTTTCTATTAATAATTTGGACTTGACTCCTGAAGAAGAATTGTGTATATTTACGATAGGAACCTAACGCAACTCGTATTTCATCATTACCATAATGTATTCACAATTTAGGCCAATCTTCGTAACACGGTTTATTTAGTAAACCTGAAGAGTATGCACCTGAGTGAAAGACGTATATCATTGTTTCTATTAATAATTTGGACTTGAGTCCTGAAGAAGAATTGTGTATATTTACGATAGGAACCCAACGCAACTCGTATTTCAGCATGCCGATAATGTATTCAAAATTTAAGCCAATCTCCGTAACACGGTTTATTTAGTAAACCTGAAGAGTATGCACTTGAGTGAAAGACGTATATCTTTGTTTCTATTAATGATTTGGACTTGAGTCCTGAAGAAGAATTGTGTATATTTACGATAGGAACCCAACGCAACTCGTATTTCAGCATTCCCATATTGTATTCACAATTTAAGCCAATCTCCGTAACACGGTTGATTTAGTAAACCGGAAAAGTATGCACCTGAGTGAAAGACTTATATCTTTGTTTCCATTAATAATTTGGACTTGAGTCCTGAAGAAGAATTGTGTATATTTACGATAGGAACCCAACGCAACTCGTATTTCAGCATGCCCATAATGTATTCAAAATTTAAGCCAATCTCCGTAACACGGTTGATTTAGTAAACTTGAAGAGTATGCACCTGAGTGAAAGACGTATATCTTTGTTTCTATTAATAATTTGGACTTGAGTCCTGAAGAAAAATTGTGTATATTTACGATAGGAACCCATCGCAACTCGTATGTAAGCATTCCCATAATGTATTCACAATTTAAGCCAATCTCCGTAACACGGTTGATTTAGTAAACCTGAAGAGTATGCACCTGAGTGAAAGACTTATATCTTTGTTTCTATTAATAATTTGGACTTGAGTCCTGAAGAAGAATTGTGTATATTTACGATAGCAACCCAACGCAACTCGTATTGCAGCATGCCCATAATGTATTCAAAATTTAAGCCAATCTCTGTAACACGGTTGATTTAGTAAACCTGAAGAGTATGCACCTGAGTGAAAGACGTATATCTTTGTTTCGATTAATAATTTGGACTTGAGTCCTAAAGAAGAATTGTGTATATTTACAATAGGAACCCAACGCAACTTGTATTTCAGCATGCCCATAATGTATTCAAAATTTAAGCCAATCTCAGTAACACGGTTGATTTAGTAATCTGAAGAGTATGCACCTGAGTGAAAGACGTACATCTTTGTTTCTATTAATAATTTGAACTTGAGTCCTGAAGAAGAATTGTGTATATTTAAGATAGGAACCCAACGCAACTCGTATTTCATCATTCCCATAATGTATTCACAATTTAAGCCAATCTTCGTAACACGGTTGATTTAGTAAACCTGAAGAGTATGCACCTGAGTGAAAGACGTATATCTTTGTTTTTATTAATAATTTGGACTTGAGTCCTGAAGAAGAATTGTGTATATTTACGATAGCAACCCAACGCAACTCGCATTTCAGCATGCCGATAATGTATTCAAAATTTAAGCCAATCTCCGTAACACGGTTTATTTAGTAAACCTGAAGAGTATGCACCTGAGTGAAAGACGTATATCTTTGTTTCTATTAATAATTTGGACTTGACTCCTGAAGAAGAATTGTGTATATTTACGATAGGAACCCAACGCAACTCGTATTTCAGCATTCCCATAATGTATTCACAATTTAAGCCAATCTCCGTAACACGGTTGATTTAGTAAACCTGAAGAGTATGCACCTGAGTGAAAGACTTATATCTTTGTTTCCATTAATAATTTGGACTTGAGTCATGAAGAAGAATTGTGTATATTTACGATAGGAATCCAACGCAACTCGTATTGCAGCATGCCCATAATGTATTCAAAATTTAAGCCGATCTCCGTAACACGTTGATTTAGTAAACCTCAAGAGTATGCACCTGAGTGAAAGACGTACATCTTTGTTTCTATTAATAATTTGGACTTGAGTCCTGAAGAAGAATTGTGTATATTTACGATAGGAACCCAACGCAACTCGTATTTCATCATTCCCATAATAAATTCACAATTTAAGCCAATCTTCGTAACACGGTTGATTTAGTAAACCTGAAGAGTATGCACCTGAGTGAAAGACGTATATCTTTGTTTCTATTAATAATTTGGACTTGAGTCCTGAAGAAGAATTGTGTATATTTACGATAGGAACCTAACGCAACTCGTATTTCAGCATGCCGATTATGTATTCAAAATTTAAGCCAATCTCCGTAACACGGTTTATTTAGTAAACCTGAAGAGTATGCACTTGAGTGAAAGACATATATCTTTGTTTCTATTAATAATTTGGACTTGAGACCTGAAGAAGAATTGTGTATATTTACGATAGGAATCCAACGCAACTCGTATTGCAGCATGCCCATAATGTATTCAAAATTTAAGCCAATCTCCGTAACACGGTAGATTTAGTAAACCTCAAGAGTATGCACCTGAGTGAAAGACGTACATCTTTGTTTCTATTAATAATTTGGACATGAGTCCTGAAGAAGAATTGTGTATATTTACGATAGGAACCCATCGCAACTCGTATTTCATCATTCCCATAATAAATTCACAATTTAAGCCAATCTTCGTAACACGGTTGATTTAGTAAACCTGAAGAGTATGCACCTGAGTGAAAGACGTATATCTTTGTTTCTATTAATAATTTGGACTTGAGTGCTGAAGAAGAATTGTGTATATTTACGATAGGAACCTAACGCAACTCGTATTTCAGCATGCCGATAATGTATTCAAAATTTAAGCCAATCTCCGTAACACGGTTTATTTAGTAAACCTGAAGAGTACGCACTTGAGTGAAAGACGTATATCTTTGTTTCTATTAATAATTTGGACTTGAGTCCTGAAGAAGAATTGTGTATATTTACGATAGGAACCCAACACAACTCGTATTGCAGCATTCCCATAATGTATTCAAAATTTAAGCCAATCTCCGTAATACGGTTGATTTAGTAAACCTGAAGAGTATGCACCTGAGTGAAAGACGTATATCTTTGTTTCTATTAATAATTTGGACTTGAGTCCTGAAGAAGAATTGTGTATATTTACGATAAGAACCCATCGCAACTCGTATTTAAGCATTCCCATAATGTATTCACAATTTAAGCCAATCTCCGTAACACGGTTGATTTAGTAAACCTGAAGAGTATGTACCTGAGTGAAAGACTTATATCTTTGTTTCTATTAATAATTTGGACTTGAGTCCTGAAGAAGAATTGTGTATATTTACGATAGGAACCCAACGCAACTCGTATTGCAGCATGCCCATAATGTATTCAAAATTTAAGCCAATCTCTGTAACACGGTTGATTTAGTAAACCTGAAGAGTATGCACCTGAGTGAAAGACGTATATCTTTGTTTGTATTATTAATTTGGACTTGGGTCCTGAAGAATAATTGTGTATATTTACGATAGGAACCTAGCACAACTCGTATTTCACCATTCCCATAATGTATTCACAATTTATGCCAATCTCCGTAACACGGTTGATTTAGTAAACCTGAAGAGTATGCACATGAGTGAAAGATGTATATCTTTGTTTCGATTAATAATTTGGACTTGAGTCATGATAAAGAATTGTGTATATTTACGATAGGAACCCAACGCAACTTGTATTTCAGCATGCCCATAATGTATTCAAAATTTAAGCCAATCTCCGTAACACGGTTGATTTAGTAAACCTGAAGAGTATTCACCTGAGTGAAAGACGTACATCTTTGTTTCTATCAATACTTTGGACTTGAATCCTGAAGAAGAATTGTGTATATTTAAGATAGGAACCCAACGCAACTTGCATTTCATCATTCCCATAATGCATTCACAATTTAAGCCAATCTTCGTAACATGGTTGATTTAGTAAACCTGAAGAGTATGCACCTGAGTGAAAGACGTATATCTTTGTTTTTATTAATACTTTGGACTTGAGTCCTGAAGAAGAATTGTGTATATTTACGATAGCAACCCAACGCAACTCGCATTTCAGCATGCCGATAATGTATTCAAAATTTAAGCCAATCTCCGTAACACGGTTTATTTAGTAAACCTGAAGAGTATGCACCTGTGTGAAAGACGTATATCTTTGTTTCTATTAATAATTTGGACTTGACTCCTGAAGAAGAATTGTGTATATTTACGATAGGAACCCAACGCAACTCGTATTGCAGCATGCCCATAATGTATTCAAAATTTAAGCCAATCTCCGTAACACGGTTGATTTAGTAAACCTGAAGAGTATGCACCTGAGTGAAAGACGTATATCTTTGTTTCTATTAATAATTTGGACTTGAGTCCTGAAGAATAATTGTGTATATTTACGATAGGAACCCAACGCAACTCGTATTTCAGCATTCCCATAATGTATTCACAATTTATGCCAATCTCCGTAACACGGTTGATTTAGTAAACCTGAAGAGTATGCACCTGAGTGAAAGACGTATATCTTTGTTTCGATTAATAATTTGGACTTGAGTCCTGAAGACGAATTGTGTATATTTACGATAGGAACCCAACGCAACTTGTATTTCAGCATTCCCATAATGTATTCAAAATTTAAGCCAATCTCCGTAACACGGTTGATTTAGTAAACCTGAAGAGTATGCACCTGAGTGAAAGACGTACATCTTTGTTTCTATTAATAATTTGGTCTTGAGTCCTGAAGAAGAATTGTGTATATTTACGATAGGAACCCAACGCAACTCGTATTTCATCATTCCCATAATGTATTCACAATTTAAGCCAATCTTCGTAACACGGTTGATTTAGTAAACCTGAAGAGTATGCACCTGAGTGAAAGACGTATATCTTTGTTTCTATTAATAATTTGGACTTCAGTCCTGAAGAAGAATTGTGTATATTTACGATAGGAACCCAACGCAACTCGTATTTCAGCATGCCATTAATGTATTCAAAATTTAAGCCAATCTGCGTAACACGGTTTATTTAGTAAACCTGAAGAGTATGCACCTGAGTGAAAGATGTATATCTTTGTTTCTATTAATAATTTGGACTTGACTCCTGAAGAAGAATTGTGTATATTTACGATAGGAACCTAACGCAACTCGTATTTCATCATTACCATAATGTATTCACAATTTAGGCCAATCTTCGTAACACGGTTTATTTAGTAAACCTGAAGAGTATGCACCTGAGTGAAAGACGTATATCATTGTTTCTATTAATAATTTGGACTTGAGTCCTGAAGAAGAATTGTGTATATTTACGATAGGAACCCAACGCAACTCGTATTTCAGCATGCCGATAATGTATTCAAAATTTAAGCCAATCTCCGTAACACGGTTTATTTAGTAAACCTGAAGAGTATGCACTTGAGTGAAAGACGTATATCTTTGTTTCTATTAATGATTTGGACTTGAGTCCTGAAGAAGAATTGTGTATATTTACGATAGGAACCCAACGCAACTCGTATTTCAGCATTCCCATATTGTATTCACAATTTAAGCCAATCTCCGTAACACGGTTGATTTAGTAAACCGGAAAAGTATGCACCTGAGTGAAAGACTTATATCTTTGTTTCCATTAATAATTTGGACTTGAGTCCTGAAGAAGAATTGTGTATATTTACGATAGGAACCCAACGCAGCTCGTATTTCAGCATGCCCATAATGTATTCAAAATTTAAGCCAATCTCCGTAACACGGTTGATTTAGTAAACTTGAAGAGTATGCACCTGAGTGAAAGACGTATATCTTTGTTTCTATTAATAATTTGGACTTGACTCCTGAAGAAGAATTGTGTATATTTACGATAGCAACCCAACGCAACTCGTATTGCAGCATGCCCATAATGTATTCAAAATTTAAGCCAATCTCTGTAACACGGTTGATTTAGTAAACCTGAAGAGTATGCACCTGAGTGAAAGACGTATATCTTTGTTTCGATTAATAAATTGGACTTGAGTCCTGAAGAAGAATTGTGTATATTTACAATAGGAACCCAACGCAACTTGTATTTCAGCATGCCCATAATATATTCAAAATTTAAGCAAATCTCAGTAACACGGTTGATTTAGTAAACCTGAAGAGTATGCACCTGAGTGAAAGACGTACATCTTTGTTTCTATTAATAATTTGAACTTGAGTCCTGAAGAAGAATTGTGTATATTTAAGATAGGAACCCAACGCAACTCGTATTTCATCATTCCCATAATGTATTCACAATTTAAGCCAATCTTCGTAACACGGTTGATTTAGTAAACCTGAAGAGTATGCACCTGAGTGAAAGACGTATATCTTTGTTTTTATTAATAATTTGGACTTGAGTCCTGAAGAAGAATTGTGTATATTTACGATAGCAACCCAACGCAACTCGCATTTCAGCATGCCGATAATGTATTCAAAATTTAAGCCAATCTCCGTAACACGGTTTATTTAGTAAACCTGAAGAGTATGCACCTGAGTAAAAGACGTATATCTTTGTTTCTATTAATAATTTGGACTTGACTCCTGAAGAAGAATTGTGTATATTTACGATAGGAACCCAACACAACTCGTATTTCAGCATTCCCATAATGTATTCACAATTTAAGCCAATCTCCGTAACACGGTTGATTTAGTAAACCTGAAGAGTATGCACCTGAGTGAAAGACTTATATCTTTGTTTCCATTAATAATTTGGACTTGAGTCATGAAGAAGAATTGTGTATATTTACGATAGGAATCCAACGCAACTCGTATTGCAGCATGCCCATAATGTATTCAAAATTTAAGCCAATCTCCGTAACACGTTGATTTAGTAAACCTCAAGAGTATGCACCTGAGTGAAAGACGTACATCTTTGTTTCTATTAATAATTTGGACTTGAGTCCTGAAGAAGAATTGTGTATATTTACGATAGGAACCCAACGCAACTCGTATGTAAGCATTCCCATAATGTATTCACAATTTAAGCCAATCTCCGTAACACGGTTGATTTAGTAAACCTGAAGAGTATGCACCTGAGTGAAAGACTTATATCTTTGTTTCTATTAATAATTTGGACTTGAGTCCTGAAGAAGAATTGTGTATATTTACGATAGCAACCCAACGCAACTCGTATTGCAGCATGCCCATAATGTATTCAAAATTTAATCCAATCTCTGTAACACGGTTGATTTAGTAAACCTGAAGAGTATGCACCTGAGTGAAAGACGTATATCTTTGTTTCGATTAATAATTTGGACTTGAGTCCTGAAGAAGAATTGTGTATATTTACAATAGGAACCCAACGCAACTTGTATTTCAGCATGCCCATAATGTATTCAAAATTTAAGCCAATCTCAGTAACACGGTTGATTTAGTAAACCTGAAGAGTATGCACCTGAGTGAAAGACGTACATCTTTGTTTCTATTAATAATTTGAACTTGAGTCCTGAATAAGAATTGTGTATATTTAAGATAGGAACCTAACGCAACTCGTATTTCATCATTCCCATAATGTATTCACAATTTAAGCCAATCTTCGTAACACGGTTGATTTAGTAAACCTGAAGAGTATGCACCTGAGTGAAAGACGTATATCTTTGTTTTTATTAATAATTTGGACTTGAGTCCTGAAGAAGAATTGTGTATATTTACGATAGCAACCCAACGCAACTCGCATTTCAGCATGCCGATAATGTATTCAAAATTTAAGCCAATCTCCGTAAAACGGTTTATTTAGTAAACCTGAAGAGTATGCACCTGAGTGAAAGACGTATATCTTTGTTTCTATTAATAATTTGGACTTGACTCCTGAAGAATAATTGTGTATATTTACGATAGGAACCCAACGCAACTCGTATTTCAGCATTCCCATAATGTATTCACAATTTAAGCCAATCTCCGTAACACGGTTGATTTAGTAAACCTGAAGAGTATGCACCTGAGTGAAAGACTTATATCTTTGTTTCCATTAATAATTTGGACTTGAGTCATGAAGAAGAATTGTGTATATTTACGATAGGAATCCAACGCAACTCGTATTGCAGCATGCCCATAATGTATTCAAAATTTAAGCCAATCTCCGTAACACGTTGATTTAGTAAACCTCAAGAGTATGCACCTGAGTGAAAGACGTACATCTTTGTTTCTATTAATAATTTGGACTTGAGTCCTGAAGAAGAATTGTGTATATTTACGATAGGAACCCAACGCAACTCGTATGTAAGCATTCCCATAATGTATTCACAATTTAAGCCAATCTCCGTAACACGGTTGATTTAGTAAACCTGAAGAGTATGCACCTGAGTGAAAGACTTATATCTTTGTTTCTATTAATAATTTGGACTTGAGTCCTGAAGAAGAATTGTGTATATTTACGATAGCAACCCAACGCAACTCGTATTGCAGCATGCCCATAATGTATTCAAAATTTAATCCAATCTCTGTAACACGGTTGATTTAGTAAACCTGAAGAGTATGCACCTGAGTGAAAGACGTATATCTTTGTTTCGATTAATAATTTGGACTTGAGTCCTGAAGAAGAATTGTGTATATTTACAATAGGAACCCAACGCAACTTGTATTTCAGCATGCCCATAATGTATTCAAAATTTAAGCCAATCTCAGTAACACGGTTGATTTAGTAAACCTGAAGAGTATGCACCTGAGTGAAAGACGTACATCTTTGTTTCTATTAATAATTTGAACTTGAGTCCTGAATAAGAATTGTGTATATTTAAGATAGGAACCTAACGCAACTCGTATTTCATCATTCCCATAATGTATTCACAATTTAAGCCAATCTTCGTAACACGGTTGATTTAGTAAACCTGAAGAGTATGCACCTGAGTGAAAGACGTATATCTTTGTTTTTATTAATAATTTGGACTTGAGTCCTGAAGAAGAATTGTGTATATTTACGATAGCAACCCAACGCAACTCGCATTTCAGCATGCCGATAATGTATTCAAAATTTAAGCCAATCTCCGTAAAACGGTTTATTTAGTAAACCTGAAGAGTATGCACCTGAGTGAAAGACGTATATCTTTGTTTCTATTAATAATTTGGACTTGACTCCTGAAGAATAATTGTGTATATTTACGATAGGAACCCAACGCAACTCGTATTTCAGCATTCCCATAATGTATTCACAATTTAAGCCAATCTCCGTAACACGGTTGATTTAGTAAACCTGAAGAGTATGCACCTGAGTGAAAGACTTATATCTTTGTTTCCATTAATAATTTGGACTTGAGTCATGAAGAAGAATTGTGTATATTTACGATAGGAATCCAACGCAACTCGTATTGCAGCATGCCCATAATGTATTCAAAATTTAAGCCAATCTCCGTAACACGTTGATTTAGTAAACCTCAAGAGTATGCACCTGAGTGAAAGACGTACATCTTTGTTTCTATTAATAATTTGGACTTGAGTCCTGAAGAAGAATTGTGTATATTTACGATAGGAACCCAACGCAACTCGTATTTCATCATTCCCATAATAAATTCACAATTTAAGCCAATCTTCGTAACACGGTTGATTTAGTAAACCTGAAGAGTATGCACCTGAGTGAAAGACGTATATCTTTGTTTCTATTAATAATTTTGACTTGAGTCCTGAAGAAGAATTGTGTGTATTTACGATAGGAACCTAACGCAACTTGTATTGCAGCATGCCGATAATGTATTCAAAATTTAAGCCAATCTCCGTAACACGGTTTATTTAGTAAACCTGAAGAGTATGCACTTGAGTGAAAGACATATATCTTTGTTTCTATTAATAATTTGGACTTGAGACCTGAAGAAGAATTGTGTATATTTACGATAGGAACCCAACACAACTCGTATTGCAGCATGCCCATAATGTATTCAAAATTTAAGCCAATCTCCGTAATACGGTTGATTTAGTAAACCTAAAGAGTATGCACCTGATTGAAAGACGTATATCTTTGTTTCTATTAATAATTTGGACTTGAGTCCTGAAGAAGAATTGTGTATATTTACGATAGGAACCCATCGCAACTCGTATTTAAGCATTCCCATAATGTATTCACAATTTAAGCCAATCTCCGTAACACGGTTGATTTAGTAAACCTGAAGAGTATGCACCTGAGTGAAAGACTTATATCTTTGTTTCTATTAATAATTTTGACTTGAGTCCTCAAGAAGAAATGTGTATATTTACGATAGGAACCCAACGCAACTCGTATTGCAGCATGCCCATAATGTATTCAAAATTTAAGCCAATCTCTGTAACACGGTTGATTTAGTAAACCTGAAGAGTATGCACCTGAGTGAAAGACGTATATCTTTGTTTGTATTATTAATTTGGACTTGGGTCCTGAAGAATAATTTTGTATATTTACGATAGGAACCCAGCACAACTCGTATTTCAGAATTCCCATAATGTATTCACAATTTATGCCAATCTCCGTAACACGGTTGATTTAGTAAACCTGAAGAGTATGCACATGAGTGAAAGATGTATATCTTTGTTTCGATTAATAATTTGGACTTGAGTCATGATAAAGAATTGTGTATATTTACGATAGGTACCCAACACAACTTGTATTTCAGCATGCCCATAATGTATTCAAAATTTAAGCCAATCTCCGTAACACGGTTGATTTAGTAAACCTGAAGAGTATGCACCTGAGTGAAAGACGTACATCTTTGTTTCTATCAATAATTTGGACTTGAGTGCTGAAGAAGAATTGTGTATATTTAAGATAGGAACCCAACGCAACTTGTATTTCATCATTCCCATAATGCATTCATAATTTAAGCCAATCTTCGTAACACGGTTGATTTAGTAAACCTGAAGAGTATGCACTTGAGTGAAAGACATATATCTTTGTTTTTATTAATACTTTGGACTTGAGTCCTGAAGAAGAATTGTGTATATTTACGATAGCAACCCAACGCAACTCGCATTTCAGCATGCCGATAATGTATTCAAAATTTAAGCCAATCTCCGTAACACGGTTTATTTAGTAAACCTGAAGAGTATGCACCAGAGTGAAAGACGTATATCTTTGTTTCTATTAATAATTTGGACTTGAGTCCTGAAGAAGAATTGTGTATATTTACGATAGGAACCCATCGCAACTCGTATTTAAGCATTCCCATAATGTATTCACAATTTAAGCCAATCTCCGTAACACGGTTGATTTAGTAAACCTGAAGAGTATGCACCTGAGTGAAAGACTTATATCTTTGTTTCTATTAATAATTTGGACTTGAGTCCTGAAGAAGAATTGTGTATATTTAGGATAGGAACCCAACGCAACTCGTATTGCAGCATGCCCATAATGTATTCAAAATTTAAGCCAATCTCTGTAACACGGTTGATTTAGTAAACCTGAAGAGTATGCACCTGAGTGAAAGACGTATATCTTTGTTTGTATTATTAATTTGGACTTGGGTCCAGAAGAATAATTGTGTATATTTACGATAGGAACCCAGCACAACTCGTATTTCAGCATTCCCATAATGTATTCACAATTTATGCCAATCTCCGTAACACGGTTGATTTAGGAAACCTGAAGAGTATGCACATGAGTGAAAGATGTATATCTTTGTTTCGATTAATAATTTGGACTTGAGTCATGATAAAGAATTGTGTATATTTACGATAGGAACCCAACGCAACTTGTATTTCAGCATGCCCATAATGTATTCAAAATTTAAGCCAATCTCCGTAACACGGTTGATTTAGTAAACCTGAAGAGTATTCACCTGAGTGAAAGACGTATATCTTTGTTTCTATTAATAATTTGGACTTGACTCCTGAAGAAGAATTGTGTATATTTACGATAGGAACCCAACGCAACTCGTATTTCAGCATTCCCATAATGTATTCACAATTTAAGCCAATCTCCGTAACACGGTTGATTTAGTAAACCTGAAGAGTATGCACCTGAGTGAAAGACTTATATCTTTGTTTCCATTAATAATTTGGACTTGAGTCCTGAAGAAGAATTGTGTATTAATACGATAGGAATCCAACGCAACTCGTATTGCAGCATGCCCATAATGTATTCAAAATTTAAGCCAATCTCCGTAACACGGTTGATTTAGTAAACCTAAAGAGTATGCACCTGAGTGAAAGACGTACATCTTTGTTTCTATTAATAATTTGGACTTGAGTCCCGAAGAAGAATTGTGTATATTTACGATAGGAACCCAACGCAACTCGTAATTCATCATTCCCATAATCTATTCACAATTTAAGCCAATCTTCGTAACACGGTTGATTTAGTAAACCTGAAGAGTATTCACCTGAGTGAAAGACGTATATCTTTGTTTTTATTAATAATTTGGACTTGAGTCCCGAAGAAGAATTGTGTATATTTACGATAGGAACCTAACGCAACTCGTATTTAAGCATTCCCATATTGTATTCACAATTTAAGCCAATCTCCGTAACACGGTTGATTTAGTAAACCGGAAGAGTATGCACTTGAGTGAAAGACTTATATCTTTGTTTCCATTAATAGTTTGGACTTGGGTCCTGAAGAAGAATTGTGTATATTTACGATAGGAACCCAACACAACTCGTATTTCAGCATGCCCATAATGTATTCAAAATTTAAGCCAATCTTTGTAACACGGTTGATTTAGTAAACCTGAATAGTATGCACCTGAGTGAAAGACGTATATTTTTGTTTCTATTAATAATTTGGACTTGAGTCCTGAAGAAGAATTGTGTATATTTACGATAGGAACCCATCGCAACTCGTATTTAAGTATTCCCATAATGTATTCACAATTTAAGCCAATCTCCGTAACACGGTTGATTTAGTAAACCTGAAGAGTATGCACCTGAGTGAAAGACTTATATCTTTGTTTCTATTAATAATTTGGATTTGAGTCCTGAAGAAGAATTGTGTATATTTACGATAGGAACCCAACGCAAATCGTATTGCAGCATGCCCATAATGTATTCAAAATTTAAGCCAATCTCCGTAACACGGTTGATTTAGTAAACCTGAAGAGTATGCACCTGAGTGAAAGACGTATATCTTTGTTTCTATTATTAATTTGGACTTGAGTCCTGAAGAGTTATTGTGTATATTTAGGATAGGAACCCAACGCAACTCGTATTTCAGCATTCCCGTAATGTATTCACAATTTATGCCAATCTCCGTAACACGGTTGATTTAGTAAACCTGAAGAGTATGCACCTGAGTGAAAGATGTATATCTTTGTTTCGATTAATAATTTGGACTTGAGTCCTGAAGAAGAATTGTGTATATTTAAGATAGGAACCCAACACAACTTATATTTCAGCATGCCCATAATGTATTCAAAATTTAAGCCAATCTCCGTAACACGGTTGATTTAGTAACCTGAAGAGTATGCACCTGAATGAAAGACGTACATCTTTGTTTCTATTAATAATTTGGACTTGAGTCCTGAAGAAGAGTTGTGTATATTTAAGATAGGAACCCAACGCAACTCGTATTTCATCATTCCCATAATGTATTCACAATTTAAGCCAATCTTCGTAACACGGTTGATTTAGTAAACCTGAAGAGTATGCACCTGAGTGAAAGACGTATATCTTTGTTTCTATTAATAATTTGGACTTGAGTCCTGAAGAAGAATTGTGTATATTTACGATAGGAACCCAACGCAACTCGTATTTCAGCATGTCGATAATGTATTCAAAATTTAAGCCAATCTCCGTAACACGGTTTATTTAGTAAACCTGAAGAGTATGCACTTGAGTGAAAGACGTATATCTTTGTTTCTATTAATAATTTGGACTTGAGTCCTGAAGAGGAATTGTGTATATTTACGATAGGAACCCAACGCAACTCGTATTTCAGCATTCCCATATTGTATTCACAATTTAAGACAATCTCCGTAACACGGTTGATTTAGTAAACAGGAAGAGTATGCACCTGAGTGAAAGACTTATATCATTGTTTCCATTAATAATTTGGACTTGAGTCCTGAAGAAGAATTGTGTGTATTTACGATAGGAACCCAACGCAACTCGTATTTCAGCATGCCCATAATGTATTCAAAATTTAAGCCAATCTCCGTAACACGGTTGATTTAGTAAACCTGAAGAGTATGCACCTGAGTGAAAGACGTATATCTTTGTTTCTATTAATAATTTGGACTTGAGTCTTGAAGAAGAATTGTGTATATTTATGATAGGAACGCATCGCAACTCGTATTTCAGCATGCCGATAATGTATTCAAAATTTAAGCCAATCTCCGTAGCACAGTTGATTTAGTAAACCTGAAGAGTATGCACCTGAGTGAAAGACGTACATCTTTGTTTCTATTAATAATTTGGACTTGAGTCCTGAAGAAGAATTGTGTATATTTACGATAGGAACCCAACGCAACTCGTATTTCAGCATTCCCATATTGTATTCACAATTTAAGCCAATCTCCGTAACACGGTTGATTTAGTAAACCGGAAGAGTATGCACCTGAGTGAAAGACTTATATCTTTGTTTCCATTAATAATTTCGACTTGAGTCCTGAAGAAGAATTGTGTATATTTACGATAGGAACCCAACACAACTCGTATTTCAGCTTGCCCATAATGTATTCACAATTTAAGCCAATCTCCGTAACACGGTTTATTTAGTAAACCTGAAGAGTATGCACTTGAGTGAAGGACGTATATCTTTGTTTCTATTAATAATTTGGACTTGAGTCCTGAAGAGGAATTGTGTATATTTACGATAGGAACCCAACGCAACTCTTATTTCAGCATGCCGATAATGTATTCCAAATTTAAGCCAATCTCCGTAACACGGTTTATTTAGTAAACCTGAAGAGTATGCACTTGAGTGAAAGACGTATATCTTTGTTTCTATTAATAATTTGGACTTGAGTCCTCAAGAAGAATTGTGTATATTTACGATAGGAACCCAACACGACTCGTATTTCAGCATTCCCATAATGTATTCACAATTTAAGCCAATCTTCGTAACACGGTTGATTTAATAAACCTGAAGAGTATGCACCTGAGTGAAAGACGTATATCTTTGTTTCTATTAATAATTTGGACTTCAGTCCTGACGAAGAATTGTGTATATTTGCGATAGGAACCCAACGCAACTCGTATTTCAGCATTCCCATAATGTATTCAAAATTTAAGCCAATCTCCGTTACACGGTTTATTTACTAAACCTGAAGAGTATGCACCTGAGTGAAAGACGTATATCTTTATTTCTATTAATAATTTGGACTTGACTCCTGAAGAAGAATTGTGTATATTTACGATAGGAATCCAACGCAACTCGTATTTCAGCATTTCCATAATGTATTCACAATTTAAGCCCATCTCCGTAACACGGTTGATTTAGTAAACCTAAAGAGTGTGCACCTGAGTGAAAGACTTATATCTTTGTTTCTATTATTAATTTGGACTTGAGTCCTGAAGAATAATTTTGTATATTTAGGATAGGAACCCAACGCAACTCGTATTTCAGCATTCCCGTAATGTATTCACAATTAATGCCAATCTCCGTAACACGGTTGATTTAGTAAACCTGAAGAGTATGCACCTGAGTGAAAGATGTATATCTTTGTTTCGATTAATAATTTGGACTTGAGTCCTGAAGAAGAATTGTGTATATTTACGATAGGAACCCAACGCAACTTGTATTTCAGCATGCCCATAATGTATTCAAAATTTAAGCCAATCTCCGTAACACGGTTGATTTAGTAACCTGAAGAGTATGCACCTGAGTGAAAGACATACATCTTTGTTTCTATTAATAATTTGGACTTGAGTCCTGAAGAAGAATTGTGTATATTTAAGATAGGAACCCAACGCAACTTGTATTTCAGCATGCCCATAATGTATTCAAAATTTAAGCCAATCTCCGTAACACGGTTGATTTAGTAACCTGAAGAGTATGCACCTGAGTGAAAGACATACATCTTTGTTTCTATTAATAATTTGGACTTGAGTCCTGAAGAAGAATTGTGTATATTTAAGATAGAAACCCAACGCAACTCGTATTTCATCATTCCCATAATGTATTCACAATTTAAGCCAATCTTCGTAACACGGTTGATTTAGTAAACCTGAAGAGTATGCACCTGAGTGAAAGACGTATATCTTTGTTTCTATTAATAATTTGGACTTGAGTCCTGAAGAAGAATTGTGTATATTTACGATAGGAACCCAACGCAACTCGTATATCAGCATTCCCATATTGTATTCACAATTTAAGACAATCTCCGTAACACGGTTGATTTAGTAAACCGGAAGAGTATGCACCTGAGTGAAAGACTTATATCATTGTTTCCATTAATAATTTGGACTTGAGTCCTGAAGAAGAATTGTGTATATTTACGATAGGAACCCAACGCAACTCGTATTTCAGCATGCCCATAATGTATTCAAAATTTAAGCCAATCTCCGTAACACGGTTGATTTAGTAAACCTGAAGAGTATGCACCTGAGTGAAAGACGTATATCTTTGTTTCTATTAATAATTTCGACTTGAGTCTTGAAGAAGAATTGTGTATATTTACGATAGGAACCCATCGCAACTCGTATTTCAGCATGCCGATAATGTATTCAAAATTTAAGCCAATCTCCGTAACACGGTTGATTTAGTAAACCTGAAGAGTATGCACCTGAGTGAAAGACGTACATCTTTGTTTCTATTATTAATTTGGACTTGAGTCCTGAAGAAGAATTGTGTATATTTACGATAAGAACCCAACACAACTCGTATTTCAGCATTCCCATATTGTATTCACAATTTAAGCCAATCTCCGTAACACGGTTGATTTAGTAAACCGGAAGAGTATGCACCTGAGTGAAAGACTTATATCTTTGTTTCCATTAATAATTTCGACTTGAGTCCTGAAGAAGAATTGTGTATATTTACGATAGGAACCCAACACAACTCGTATTTCAGCTTGCCCATATTGTATTCACAATTTAAGCCAATCTCCGTAACACGGTTTATTTAGTAAACCTGAAGAGTATGCACTTGAGTGAAAGACGTATATCTTTGTTTCTATTAATAATTTGGACTTGAGTCCTGAAGAGGAATTGTGTATATTTACGATAGGAACCCAACGCAACTCTTATTTCAGCATGCCGATAATGTATTCCAAATTTAAGCCAATCTCCGTAACACGGTTTATTTAGTAAACCTGAAGAGTATGCACTTGAGTGAAAGACGTATATCTTTGTTTCTATTAATAATTTGGACTTGAGTCCTGAAGAAGAATTGTGTATATTTACGATAGGAACCCAACGCAACTCGTATTTCAGCATTCCCATATTGTATTCACAATTTAAGCCAATCTCTGTAACACGGTTGATTTAGTAAACCGGAAGAGTATGCACCTGAGTGAAAGACTTATATCTTTGTTTCCATTAATAATTTGGACTTGAATCCTGAAGAAGAATTGTGTATATTTACAATAGGAACCCAACGCAACTCGTATTTCAGCATGCCCATAATATATTCACAATTTAAGCCAATCTGCGTAACACGGTTGATTTAGTAAACCTGAAGAGTATGCACCTGAGTGAAAGACTTATATCTTTGTTTCTATTAAAAATTTGGACTTGAGTCCTGAAGAAGAATTATGTATATTTACGATAGGAACCCAACGCAACTCGTATTGCAGCATGCCCATAATGTATTCAAAATTTAAGCCAATCTCCGTAACACGGTTGATTTAGTAAACCTGAAGAGTATGCACCTGAGTGAAAGACGTATATCTTCGTTTCTATTAATAATTTGGACTTGAGTCCTGAAGAATAATTGTGTATATTTACGATAGGAACCCAACACGACTCGTATTTCAGCATTCCCATAATGTATTCACAATTTATGCCAATCTTCGTAACACGGTTGATTTAGTCAACCTGAAGAGTATGCACCTGAGTGAAAGACGTATATCTTTGTTTCGATTAATAATTTGGACTTGAGTCATGAAGAAGCATTGTGTATACTTACGATAGGAACCCAACGCAACTTGTATTTCAGCATGCCCATAATGTATTCAAAATTTAAGCCAATCTCCGTAACACGGTTGATTTAGTAACCTGAAGAGTATGCACCTGAGTGAAAGACATACATCTTTGTTTCTATTAATAATTTGGACTTGAGTCCTGAAGAAGAATTGTGTATATTTAAGATAGGAACCCAACGCAACTTGTATTTCAGCATGCCCATAATGTATTCAAAATTTAAGCCAATCTCCGTAACACGGTTGATTTAGTAAACCTGAAGAGTATGCACCTGAGTGAAAGACATACATCTTTGTTTCTATTAATAATTTGGACTTGAGTCTTGAAGAAGAATTGTGTATATTTACGATAGGAACCCAACGCAACTCGTAATTCATCATTCCCATAATCTATTCACAATTTAAGCCAATCTTCGTAACACGGTTGATTTAGTAAACCTGAAGAGTATTCACCTGAGTGAAAGACGTATATCTTTGTTTTTATTAATAATTTGGACTTGAGTCCCGAAGAAGAATTGTGTATATTTACGATAGGAACCTAACGCAACTCGTATTTAAGCATTCCCATATTGTATTCACAATTTAAGCCAATCTCCGTAACACGGTTGATTTAGTAAACCGGAAGAGTATGCACCTGAGTGAAAGACTTATATCTTTGTTTCCTTTAATAGTTTGGACTTGGGTCCTGAAGAAGAATTGTGTATATTTACGATAGGAACCCAACACAACTCGTATTTCAGCATGCCCATAATGTATTCAAAATTTAAGCCAATCTCTGTAACACGGTTGATTTAGTAAACCTGAATAGTATGCACCTGAGTGAAAGACGTATATCTTTGTTTCTATTAATAATTTGGACTTGAGTCCTGAAGAAGAATTGTGTATATTTACGATAGGAACCCATCGCAACTCGTATTTAAGTATTCCCATAATGTATTCACAATTTAAGCCAATCTCCGTAACACGGTTGATTTAGTAAACCTGAAGAGTATGCACCTGAGTGAAAGACTTATATCTTTGTTTCTATTAATAATTTGGATTTGA
This sequence comes from Cuscuta europaea, assembly GCA_945859875.1. Classification (NCBI taxonomy): domain Eukaryota; kingdom Viridiplantae; phylum Streptophyta; class Magnoliopsida; order Solanales; family Convolvulaceae; genus Cuscuta; species Cuscuta europaea. The sequence continues at coordinate 13,147,368 of CAMAPE010000016.1, forward strand.
GTCCTGAAGAAGAATTGTGTATATTTACGATAGGAACCCAACGCAAATCGTATTGCAGCATGCCCATAATGTATTCAAAATTTAAGCCAATCTCCGTAACACGGTTGATTTAGTAAACCTGAAGAGTATGCACCTGAGTGAAAGACGTATATCTTTGTTTCTATTATTAATTTGGACTTGAGTCCTGAAGAATAATTGTGTATATTTAGGATAGGAACCCAACGCAACTCGTATTTCAGCATTCCCGTAATGTATTCACAATTTATGCCAATCTCCGTAACACGGTTGATTTAGTAAACCTGAAGAGTATGCACTTGAGTGAAAAATGTATATCTTTGTTTCGATTAATAATTTGGACTTGAGTCCTGAAGAAGAATTGTGTATATTTACGATAGGAACCCAACGCAACTTATATTTCAGCATGCCCATAATGTATTCAAAATTTAAGCCAATCTCCGTAACACGGTTGATTTAGTAACTTGAAGAGTATGCACCTGAATGAAAGACGTACATCTTTGTTTCTATTAATAATTTGGACTTGAGTCCTGAAGAAGAATTGTGTATATTTAAGATAGGAACCCAACGCAACTCGTATTTCATCATTCCCATAATGTATTCACAATTTAAGCCAATCTTCGTAACACGGTTGATTTAGTAAACCTGAAGAGTATGCACCTGAGTGAAAGACGTATATCTTTGTTTCTATTAATAATTTGGACTTGAGTCCTGAAGAAAAATTGTGTATATTTACGATAGGAACCCAACGCAACTCGTATTTCAGCATGCCGATAATGTATTCAAAATTTAAGCCAATCTCCGTAACACGGTTTATTTAGTAAACCTGAAGAGTATGCACTTGAGTGAAAGACGTATATCTTTGTTTCTATTAATAATTTGGACTTGAGTCCTGAAGAGGAATTGTGTATATTTACGATAGGAACCCAACGCAACTCGTATTTCAGCATTCCCATATTGTATTCACAATTTAAGACAATCTCCGTAACACGGTTGATTTAGTAAACCGGAAGAGTATGCACCTGAGTGAAAGACTTATATCATTGTTTCCATTAATAATTTGGACTTGAGTCCTGAAGAAGAATTGTGTGTATTTACGATAGGAACCCAACGCAACTCGTATTTCAGCATGCCCATAATGTATTCAAAATTTAAGCCAATCTCCGTAACACGGTTGATTTAGTAAACCTGAAGAGTATGCACCTGAGTGAAAGACGTATATCTTTGTTTCTATTAATAATTTGGACTTGAGTCTTGAAGAAGAATTGTGTATATTTACGATAGGAACCCATCGCAACTCGTATTTCAGCATGCCGATAATGTATTCAAAATTTAAGCCAATCTCCGTAACACGGTTGATTTAGTAAACCTGAAGAGTATGCACCTGAGTGAAAGACGTACATCTTTATTTCTATTAATAATTTGGACTTGAGTCCTGAAGAAGAATTGTGTATATTTACGATAGGAACCCAACGCAACTCGTATTTCAGCATTCCCATATTGTATTCACAATTTAAGCCAATCTCCGTAACACGGTTGATTTAGTAAACCGGAAGAGTATGCACCTGAGTGAAAGACTTATATCTTTGTTTCCATTAATAATTTCGACTTGAGTCCTGAAGAAGGATTGTGTATATTTACGATAGGAACCCAACACAACTCGTATTTCAGCTTGCCCATAATGTATTCACAATTTAAGCCAATCTCCGTAACACGGTTTATTTAGTAAACCTGAAGAGTATGCACTTGAGTGAAAGACGTATATCTTTGTTTCTATTAATAATTTGGACTTGAGTCCTGAAGAGGAATTGTGTATATTTACGATAGGAACCCAATGCAACTCTTATTTCAGCATGCCGATAATGTATTCCAAATTTAAGCCAATCTCCGTAACACGGTTTATTTAGTAAACCTGAAGAGTATGCACTTGAGTGAAAGACGTATATCTTTGTTTCTATTAAAAATTTGGACTTGAGTCCTGAAGAAGAATTGTGTATATTTACGATAGGAACCCAACACGACTCGTATTTCAGCATTCCCATAATGTATTTACAATTTAAGCCAATCTTCGTAACACGGTTGATTTAATAAACCTGAAGAGTATGCACCTGAGTGAAAGACGTATATCTTTGTTTCTATTAATAATTTGGACTTGACTCCTGAAGAAGAATTGTGTATATTTACGATAGGAATCCAACGCAACTCGTATTTCAGCATTTCCATAATGTATTCACAATTTAAGCCCATCTCCGTAACACGGTTGATTTAGTAAACCTAAAGAGTGTGCACCTGAGTGAAAGACTTATATCTTTGTTTCTATTATTAATTTGGACTTGAGTCCTGAAGAATAATTGTGTATATTTAGGATAGGAACCCAACGCAACTCGTATTTCAGCATTCCCGTAATGTATTCACAATTTATGCCAATCTCCGTAACACGGTTGATTTAGTAAACCTGAAGAGTATGCACCTGAGTGAAAGATGTATATCTTTGTTTCGATTAATAATTTGGACTTGAGTCCTGAAGAAGAATTGTGTATATTTACGATAGGAACCCAACGCAACTTGTATTTCAGCATGCCCATAATGTATTCAAAATTTAAGCCAATCTCCGTAACACGGTTGATTTAGTAACCTGAAGAGTATGCACCTGAGTGAAAGACATACATCTTTGTTTCTATTAATAATTTGGACTTGAGTCCTGAAGAAGAATTGTGTATATTTAAGATAGGAACCCAACGCAACTCGTATTTCATCATTCCCATAATGTATTCACAATTTAAGCCAATCCTCGTAACACGGTTGATTTAGTAAACCTGAAGAGTATGCACCTGAGTGAAAGACGTATATCTTTGTTTCTATTAATAATTTGGACTTGAGTCCTGAAGAAGAATTGTGTATATTTACGATAGGAACCCAACGCAACTCGTATTTCAGCATGCCGATAATGTATTCAAAATTTAAGCCAATCTCCGTAACACGGTTTATTTAGTAAACCTGAAGAGTATGCACTTGAGTGAAAGACGTATATCTTTGTTTCTATTAATAATTTGGACTTGAGTCCTGAAGAGGAATTGTGTATATTTACGATAGGAACCCAACGCAACTCGTATTTCAGCATTCCCATATTGTATTCACAATTTAAGACAATCTCCGTAACACGGTTGATTTAGTAAACCGGAAGAGTATGCACCTGAGTGAAAGACTTATATCATTGTTTCCATTAATAATTTGGACTTGAGTCCTGAAGAAGAATTGTGTATATTTACGATAGGAACCCAACGCAACTCGTATTTCAGCATGCCCATAATGTATTCAAAATTTAAGCCAATCTCCGTAACACGGTTGATTTAGTAAACCTGAAGAGTATGCACCTGAGTGAAAGACGTATATCTTTGTTTCTATTAATAATTTCGACTTGAGTCTTGAAGAAGAATTGTGTATATTTACGATAGGAACCCATCGCAACTCGTATTTCAGCATGCCGATAATGTATTCAAAATTTAAGCCAATCTCCGTAACATGGTTGATTTAGTAAACCTGAAGAGTATGCACCTGAGTGAAAGACGTACATCTTTGTTTCTATTATTAATTTGGACTTGAGTCCTGAAGACGAATTGTGTATATTTACGATAGGAACCCAACACAACTCGTATTTCAGCATTCCCATATTGTATTCACAATTTAAGCCAATCTCCGTAACATGGTTGATTTAGTAAACCGGAAGAGTATGCACCTGAGTGAAAGACTTATATCTTTGTTTCCATTAATAATTTCGACTTGAGTCCTGAAGAAGAATTGTGTATATTTACGATAGGAACCCAACACAACTCGTATTTCAGCTTGCCCATATTGTATTCACAATTTAAGCCAATCTCCGTAACACGGTTTATTTAGTAAACCTGAAGAGTATGCACTTGAGTGAAAGACGTATATCTTTGTTTCTATTAATAATTTGGACTTGAGTCCTGAAGAGGAATTGTGTATATTTACGATAGGAACCCAACGCAACTCTTATTTCAGCATGCCGATAATGTATTCCAAATTTAAGCCAATCTCCGTAACACGGTTTATTTAGTAAACCTGAAGAGTATGCACTTGAGTGAAAGACGTATATCTTTGTTTCTATTAATAATTTGGACTTGAGTCCTGAAGAAGAATTGTGTATATTTACGATAGGAACCCAACGCAACTCGTATTTCAGCATTCCCATATTGTATTCACAATTTAAGCCAATCTCTGTAACACGGTTGATTTAGTAAACCGGAAGAGTATGCACCTGAGTGAAAGACTTATATCTTTGTTTCCATTAATAATTTGGACTTGAATCCTGAAGAAGAATTGTGTATATTTACGATAGGAACCCAACGCAACTCGTATTTCAGCATGCCCATAATGTATTCACAATTTAAGCCAATCTGCGTAACACGGTTGATTTAGTAAACCTGAAGAGTATGCACCTGAGTGAAAGACTTATATCTTTGTTTCTATTAAAAATTTAGACTTGAGTCCTGAAGAAGAATTATGTATATTTACGATAGGAACCCAACGCAACTCGTATTGCAGCGTGCCCATAATGTATTCAAAATTTAAGCCAATCTCCGTAACACGGTTGATTTAGTAAACCTGAAGAGTATGCACCTGAGTGAAAGACGTATATCTTCGTTTCTATTAATAATTTGGACTTGAGTCCTGAAGAATAATTGTGTATATTTACGATAGGAACCCAACACGACTCGTATTTCAGCATTCCCATAATGTATTCACAATTTATGCCAATCTTCGTAACACGGTTGATTTAGTCAACCTGAAGAGTATGCACCTGAGTGAAAGACATATATCTTTGTTTCGATTAATAATTTGGACTTGAGTCATGAAGAAGAATTGTGTATACTTACGATAGGAACCCAACGCAACTTGTATTTCAGCATGCCCATAATGTATTCAAAATTTAAGCCAATCTCCGTAACACGGTTGATTTAGTAAACCTGAAGAGTATGCACCTGAGTGAAAGACATACATCTTTGTTTCTATTAATAATTTGGACTTGAGTCCTGAAGAAGAATTGTGTATATTTACGATAGGAACCCAACGCAACTCGTATTTCATCATTCCCATAATCTATTCACAATTTAAGCCAATCTTCGTAACACGGTTGATTTAATAAACCTGAAGAGTATGCACCTGAGTGAAAGACGTATATCTTTGTTTCTATTAATAATTTGGACTTCAGTCCTGACGAAGAATTGTGTATATTTGCGATAGGAACCCAACGCAACTCGTATTTCAGCATTCCCATAATGTATTCAAAATTTAAGCCAATCTCCGTTACACGGTTTATTTAGTAAACCTGAAGAGTATGCACCTGAGTGAAAGACGTATATCTTTGTTTCTATTAATAATTTGGATTTGACTCCTGAAGAAGAATTGTGTATATTTACGATAGGAATCCAACGCAACTCGTATTTCAGCATTTCCATAATGTATTCACAATTTAAGCCCATCTCCGTAACACGGTTGATTTAGTAAACCTAAAGAGTGTGCACCTGAGTGAAAGACTTATATCTTTGTTTCTATTATTAATTTGGACTTGAGTCCTGAAGAATAATTGTGTATATTTAGGATAGGAACCCAACGCAACTTGTATTTCAGCATTCCCGTAATGTATTCACAATTTATGCCAATCTCCGTAACACGGTTGATTTAGTAAACCTGAAGAGTATGCACCTGAGTGAAAGATGTATATCTTTGTTTCGATTAATAATTTGGACTTGAGTCCTGAAGAAGAATTGTGTATATTTACGATAGGAACCCAACGCAACTTGTATTTCAGCATGCCCATAATGTATTCAAAATTTAAGCCAATCTCCGTAACACGGTTGATTTAGTAACCTGAAGAGTATGCACCTGAGTGAAAGACATACATCTTTGTTTCTATTAATAATTTGGACTTGAGTCCTGAAGAAGAATTGTGTATATTTAAGATAGGAACCCAACGCAACTCGTATTTCATCATTCCCATAATGTATTCACAATTTAAGCCAATCTTCGTAACACGGTTGATTTAGTAAACCTGAAGAGTATGCACCTGAGTGAAAGACGTATATCTTTGTTTCTATTAATAATTTGGACTTGAGTCCAGAAGAAGAATTGTGTATATTTACGATAGGAACCCAACGCAACTCGTATTTCAGCATGCCGATAATGTATTCAAAATTTAAGCCAATCTCCGTAACACGGTTTATTTAGTAAACCTGAAGAGTATGCACTTGAGTGAAAGACGTATATCTTTGTTTCTATTAATAATTTGGACTTGAGTCCTGAAGAGGAATTGTGTATATTTACGATAGGAACCCAACGCAACTCGTATTTCAGCATTCCCATATTGTATTCACAATTTAAGACAATCTCCGTAACACGGTTGATTTAGTAAACCGGAAGAGTATGCACCTGAGTGAAAGACTTATATCATTGTTTCCATTAATAATTTGGACTTGAGTCCTGAAGAAGAATTGTGTATATTTACGATAGGAACCCAACGCAACTCGTATTTCAGCATGCCCATAATGTATTCAGAATTTAAGCCAATCTCCGTAACACGGTTGATTTAGTAAACCTGAAGAGTATGCACCTGAGTGAAAGACATATATCTTTGTTTCTATTAATAATTTGGACTTGAGTCTTGAAGAAGAATTGTGTATATTTACGATAGGAACCCATCGCAACTCGTATTTCAGCATGCCGATAATGTATTCAAAATTTAAACCAATCTCCGTAACACGGTTGATTTAGTAAACCTGAAGAGTATGCACCTGAGTGAAAGACGTACATCTTTGTTTCTATTAATAATTTGGACTTGAGTCCTGAAGAAGAATTGTGTATATTTACGATAGGAACCCAACGCAACTCGTATTTCAGCATTCCCATATTGTATTCACAATTTAAGCCAATCTCCGTAACACGGTTGATTTAGTAAACCGGAAGAGTATGCACCTGAGTGAAAGACTTATATCTTTGTTTCCATTAATAATTTCGACTTGAGTCCTGAAGAAGAATTGTGTATATTTACGATAGGAACCCAACACAACTCGTATTTCAGCTTTCCCATAATGTATTCACAATTTAAGCCAATCTCCGTAACACGGTTTATTTAGTAAACCTGAAGAGTATGCACTTGAGTGAAAGACGTATATCTTTGTTTCTATTAATAATTTGGACTTGAGTCGTGAAGAGGAATTGTGTATATTTACGATAGGAACCCAACGCAACTCTTATTTCAGCATGCCGATAATGTATTCCAAATTTAAGCCAATCTCCGTAACACGGTTTATTTAGTAAACCTGAAGAGTATGCACTTGAGTGAAAGACGTATATCTTTGTTTCTATTAATAATTTGGACTTGAGTCCTGAAGAAGAATTGTGTATATTTACGATAGGAACCCAACGCAACTCGTATTTCAGCATTCCCATTTGTATTCACAATTTAAGCCAATCTCTGTAACACGGTTGATTTAGTAAACCGGAAGAGTATGCACCTGAGTGAAAGACTTATATCTTTGTTTCCATTAATAATTTGGACTTGAATCCTGAAGAAGAATTGTGTATATTTACGATAGGAACCCAACGCAACTCGTATTTCAGCATGCCCATAATGTATTCACAATTTAAGCCAATCTGCGTAACACGGTTGATTTAGTTAACCTGAAGAGTATGCACCTGAGTGAAAGACTTATATCTTTGTTTCTATTAAAAATTTGGACTTGAGTCCTGAAGAAGAATTATGTATATTTACGATAGGAACCCAACGCAACTCGTATTGCAGCATGCCCATAATGTATTCAAAATTTAAGCCAATCTCCGTAACACGGTTGATTTAGTAAACCTGAAGAGTATGCACCTGAGTGAAAGACGTATATCTTCGTTTCTATTAATAATTTGGACTTGAGTCCTGAAGAATAATTGTGTATATTTACGATAGGAACCCAACACGACTCGTATTTCAGCATTCCCATAATGTATTCACAATTTATGCCAATCTTCGTAACACGGTTGGTTTAGTCAACCTGAAGAGTATGCACCTGAGTGAAAGACGTATATCTTTGTTTCGATTAAACATTTGGACTTGAGTCATGAAGAAGAATTGTGTATACTTACGATAGGAACCCAACGCAACTCGTATTTCAGCATGCCGATAATGTATTCCAAATTTAAGCCAATCTCCGTAACACGGTTTATTTAGTAAACCTGAAGAGTATGCACTTGAGTGAAAGACGTATATCTTTGTTTCTATTAATAATTTGGACTTGAGTCCTGAAGAAGAATTGTGTATATTTACGATAGGAACCCAACGCAACTCGTATTTCAGCATTCGCATATTGTATTCACAATTTAAGCCAATCTCTGTAACACGGTTGATTTAGTAAACCGGAAGAGTATGCACCTGAGTGAAAGACTTATATCTTTGTTTCCATTAATAATTTGGACTTGAATCCTGAAGAAGAATTGTGTATATTTACGATAGGAACCCAACGCAACTCGTATTTCAGCATGCCCATAATGTATTCACAATTTAAGCCAATCTGCGTAACACGGTTGATTTAGTAAACCTGAAGAGTATGCACCTGAGTGAAAGACTTATATCTTTGTTTCTATTAAAAATTTGGACTTGAGTCCTGAAGAAGAATTATGTATATTTACGATAGGAACCCAACGCAACTCGTATTGCAGCATGCCCATAATGTATTCAAAATTTAAGCCAATCTCCGTAACACGGTTGATTTAGTAAACCTGAAGAGTATGCACCTGAGTGAAAGACGTATATCTTCGTTTCTATTAATAATTTGGACTTGAGTCCTGAAGAATAATTGTGTATATTTACGATAGGAACCCAACACGACTCGTATTTCAGCATTTCCATAATGTATTCACAATTTATGCCAATCTTCGTAACACGGTTGGTTTAGTCAACCTGAAGAGTATGCACCTGAGTGAAAGACGTATATCTTTGTTTCGATTAAAAATTTGGACTTGAGTCATGAAGAAGAATTGTGTATACTTACGATAGGAACCCAACGCAACTCGTATTTCAGCATGCCCATAATGTATTCAAAATTTAAGCCAATCTCCGTAACACGGTTTTTTTAGTAAACCTGAAGAGTATGCACCTGAGTGAAAGACATACATCTTTGTTTCTATTAATAATTTGGACTTGAGTCCTGAAGAAGAATTGTGTATATTTACGATAGGAACCCAACGCAACTCGTATTTCATCATTCCCATAATCTATTCACAATTTAAGCCAATCTTCGTAACACGGTTGATTTAATAAACCTGAAGAGTATGCACCTGAGTGAAAGACGTATATCTTTGTTTCTATTAATAATTTGGACTTCAGTCCTGACGAAGAATTGTGTATATTTGCGATAGGAACCCAACGCAACTCGTATTTCAGCATTCCCATAATGTATTCAAAATTTAAGCCAATCTCCGTTACACGGTTTATTTAGTAAACCTGAAGAGTATGCACCTGAGTGAAAGACGTATATCTTTGTTTCTGTTAATAATTTGGACTTGACTCCTGAAGAAGAATTGTGTATATTTACGATAGGAATCCAACGCAACTCGTATTTCAGCATTTCCATAATGTATTCACAATTTAAGCCCATCTCCGTAACACGGTTGATTTAGTAAACCTAAAGAGTGTGCACCTGAGTGAAAGACTTATATCTTTGTTTCTATTATTAATTTGGACTTGAGTCCTGAAGAATAATTGTGTATATTTAGGATAGGAACCCAACGCAACTCGTATTTCAGCATTCCCGTAATGTATTCACAATTTATGCCAATCTCCGTAACACGGTTGATTTAGTAAACCTGAAGAGTATGCACCTGAGTGAAAGATGTATATCTTTGTTTCGATTAATAAATTGGACATGAGCCCTGAAGAAGAATTGTGTATATTTACGATAGGAACCCAACGCAACTTTTATTTCAGCATGCCCATAATGTATTCAAAATTTAAGCCAATCTCCGTAACACGGTTGATTTAGTAACCTGAAGAGTATGCACCTGAGTGAAAGACATACATCTTTGTTTCTATTAATAATTTGGACTTGAGTCCTGAAGAAGAATTGTGTATATTTAAGATAGGAACCCAACGCAACTCGTATTTCATCATTCCCATAATGTATTCACAATTTAAGCCAATCTTCGTAACACGGTTGATTTAGTAAACCTGAAGAGTATGCACCTGAGTGAAAGACGTATATCTTTGTTTCTATTAATAATTTGGACTTGAGTCCTGAAGAAGAATTGTGTATATTTACGATAGGAACCCAACGCAACTCGTATTTCAGCATGCCGATAATGTATTCAAAATTTAAGCCAATCTCCGTAACACGGTTTATTTAGTAAACCTGAAGAGTATGCACTTGAGTGAAAGACGTATATCTTTGTTTATATTAATAATTTGGACTTGAGTCCTGAAGAGGAATTGTGTATATTTACGATAGGAACCCAACGCAACTCGTATTTCAGCATTCCCATATTGTATTCACAATTTAAGTCAATCTCCGTAACACGGTTGATTTAGTAAACCGGAAGAGTATGCACCTGAGTGAAAGACTTATATCATTGTTTCCATTAATAATTTGGACTTGAGTCCTGAAGAAGAATTGTGTATATTTACGATAGGAACCCAACGCAACTCGTATTTCAGCATGCCCATAATGTATTCAAAATTTAAGCCAATCTCCGTAACACGGTTGATTTAGTAAACCTGAAGAGTATGCACCTGAGTGAAAGACGTATATCTTTGTTTCTATTAATAATTTCGACTTGAGTCTTGAAGAAGAATTGTGTATATTTACGATAGGAACCCATCGCAACTCGTATTTCAGCATGCCGATAATGTATTCAAAATTTAAGCCAATCTCCGTAACACGGTTGATTTAGTAAACCTGAAGAGTATGCACCTGAGTGAAAGACGTACATCTTTGTTTCTATTAATAATTTGGACTTGAGTCCTGAAGAAGAATTGTGTATATTTACGATAGGAACCCAACGCAACTCGTATTTCAGCATTCCCATATTATATTCACAATTTAAGCCAATCTCCGTAACACGGTTGATTTAGTAAACCGGAAGAGTATGCACCTGAGTGAAAGACTTATATCTTTGTTTCCATTAATAATTTCGACTTGAGTCCTGAAGAAGAATTGTGTATATTTACGATAGGAACCCAACACAACTCGTATTTCAGCTTGCCCATAATGTATTCACAATTTAAGCCAATCTCCGTAACACGGTTTATTTAGTAAACCTGAAGAGTATGCACTTGAGTGAAAGACGTATATCTTTGTTTCTATTAATAATTTGGACTTGAGTCCTGAAGAGGAATTGTGTAGATTTACGATAGGAACCCAACGCTACTCTTATTTCAGCATGCCGATAATGTATTCCAAATTTAAGCCAATCTCCGTAACACGGTTTATTTAGTAAACCTGAAGAGTATGCACTTGAGTAAAAGACGTATATCTTTGTTTCTATTAATAATTTGAACTTGAGTCCTGAAGAAGAATTGTGTATATTTACGATAGGAACCCAACGCAACTCGTATTTCAGCATTCGCATATTGTATTCACAATTTAAGCCAATCTCTATAACACGGTTGATTTAGTAAACCGGAAGAGTATGCACCTGAGTGAAAGACTTATATCTTTGTTTCCATTAATAATTTGGACTTGAATCCTGAAGAAGAATTGTGTATATTTACGATAGGAACCCAACGCAACTCGTATTTCAGCATGCCCATAATGTATTCACAATTTAAGCCAATCTGCGTAACACGGTTGATTTAGTAAACCTGAAGAGTATGCACCTGAGTGAAAGACGTATATCTTCGTTTCTATTAATAATTTGGACTTGAGTCCTGAAGAATAATTGTGTATATTTACGATAGGAACCCAACACGACTCGTATTTCAGCATTCCCATAATGTATTCACAATTTATGCCAATCTTCGTAACACGGTTGATTTAGTCAACCTGAAGAGTATGCACCTGAGTGAAAGACGTATATCTTTGTTTCGATTAATAATTTGGACTTGAGTCATGAAGAAGAATTGTGTATACTTACGATAGGAACCCAACGCAACTTGTATTTCAGCATGCCCATAATGTATTCAAAATTTAAGCCAATCTCCGTAACACGGTTGATTTAGTAAACCTGAAGAGTATGCACTTGAGTGAAAGACATACATCTTTGTTTCTATTAATAATTTGGACTTGAGTCCTGAAGAAGAATTGTGTATATTTACGATAGGAACCCAACGCAACTCGTATTTCATCATTCCCATAATCTATTCACAATTTAAGCCAATCTTCGTAACACGGTTGATTTAATAAACCTGAAGAGTATGCACCTGAGTGAAAGACGTATATCTTTGTTTCTATTAATAATTTGGACTTCAGTCCTGACGAAGAATTGTGTATATTTGCGATAGGAACCCAACGCAACTCGTATTTCAGCATTCCCATAATGTATTCAAAATTTAAGCCAATCTCTGTTACACGGTTTATTTAGTAAACCTGAAGAGTATGCACCTGAGTGAAAGACGTATATCTTTGTTTCTATTAATAATTTGGACTTGACTCCTGAAGAAAAATTGTGTATATTTACGATAGGAATCCAACGCAACTCGTATTTCAGCATTTCCATAATGTATTCACAATTTAAGCCCATCTCCGTAACACGGTTGATTTAGTAAACCTAAAGAGTATGCACCTGAGTGAAAGACTTATATCTTTGTTTCCATTAATAATTTGGACTTGAGTCCTGAAGAAGAATTGTGTATATTTACGATAGGAACCCAACGCAACTCGTATTGCAGCATGCCCATAATGTATTCAACATTTAAGCCAATCTCCGTAACACGGTTGATTTAGTAAACCTGAAGAGTATGCACCTGAGTGAAAGACGTACATATTTGTTTCTATTAATAATTTGGACTTGAGTCCTGAAGAATAATTGTGTATATTTACGATAGGAACCCAACGCAACTCGTATTTCATCATTCCCATAGTGTATTCACAATTTAAGCCAATGTTCGTAACACGGTTGATTTAGTAAACCTGAAGAGTATGCACCTGAGTGAAAGATGTATATCTTTGTTTGTATTAATAATTTGGACATGAGTCCTAAAGAAGAATTGTGTATATTTACGATAGGAACCCAACGCAACTCATATTTCAGCATGCCGATAATGTATTCAAAATTTAAGCCAATCTCCGTAACACCATTTATTTAGTAAACCTGGAGAGTATGCACTTGAGTGAAAGACGTATATCTTTGTTTCTATTAATAATTTGGACTTGAGTCCTGAAGAAGAATTGTGTATATTTACGATAGGAACCCAACGCAACTCGTATTTCAGCATTCCTATATTGTATTCACAATTTAAGCCAATCTCTGTAACACGGTTGATTTAGTAAACCGGAAGAGTATGCACCTGAGTGAAAGACTTATATCATTGTTTCCATTAATAATTTGGACTTGAGTCCTGAATAAGAATTGTGTATATTTACGATAGGAACCCAACGCAACTCGTATTTCAGCATTCCCATATTGTATTCACAATTTAAGCCAATCTCTGTAACACGGTTGATTTAGTAAACCGGAAGAGTATGCACCTGAGTGAAAGACTTATATCATTGTTTCCATTAATAATTTGGACTTGAATCCTGAAGAAGAATTGTGTATATTTACGATAGGAACCCAACGCAACTCGTATTTCATCATTCCCATAATGTATTCACAATTTAAGCCAATCTTCGTAACACGGTTGATTTAGTAAACCTGAAGAGTATGCACCTGAGTGAAAGACGTATATATTTGTTTCTAATAATAATTTGGACTTGAGTCCTGAAGAAGAATTGTGTATATTTACGATAGGAACCCAACGCAACTCGTATTTCAACATGCCGATAATGTATTCAAAATTTAAGCGAATCTCCGTAACACGGTTTATTTAGTAAACCTGAAGAGTATGCACTTGAGTGAAAGACGTATATCTTTGTTTCTATTAATAATTTGGACTTGAGTACTGAAGAAGAATTGTGTATATTTACGATAGGAACCCAACGCAACTCGTATTTCAGCATTCCCATATTGTATTCACAAATTAAGCCAATCTCCGTAATACGGTTGATTTAGTAAACCGGAAGAGTATGCACCTGAGTGAAAGACTTATATCTTTGTTTCCATTAATAATTTGGACTTGAGTCCTGAAGAAGAATTGTGTATATTTACGATAGGATCCCAACGCAACTCGTATTTCAGCATGCCCATAATGTATTCAAAATTTAAGCCAATCTCCGTAACACGGTTGATTTAGTAAACCTGAAGAGTATGCACCTGAGTGAAAGACGTATATCTTTGTTTCTATTAATAATTTGGACTTGAGTCCTGAAGAAGAATTGTGTATATTTACGATAGGAACCCATCGCAACTCGTATTTAAGCATTCCCATAATGTATTAACAATTTAAGCCAATCTCTGTAACACGGTTGATTTAGTAAACCGGAAGAGTATGCACCTGAGTGAAAGACTTATATCTTTGTTTCCATTAATAATTTGGACTTGAGTCCTGAAAAAGAATTGTGTATATTTTCGATAGGAACCCAACGCAACTCGTATTTCAGCATGCTGATAATGTATTCAAAATTTAAGCCAATCTCCGTAACACGGTTTATTTAGAAAACCTGAAGAGTAAGCACTTGAGTGAAAGACGTATATCTTTGTTTCTATTAATAATTTGGACTTGAGTCCTGAAGAATAATTGTGTATATTTACGATAGGAACCCAACGCAACTCGTATTTCAGCATTCCCATATTGTATTCACAATTTAAGCCAATCTCTGTAACACGGTTGATTTAGTAAACCGGAAGAGTATGCACCTGAGTGAAAGACTTATATCTTTGTTTCCATTAATAATTTGGACTTGAGTCCTGAAAAAGAATTGTGTATATTTACGATAGGAACCCAACGCAACTCGTATTTCAGCATGCCCATAATGTATTCACAATTTAAGCCAATCTGCGTAACACGGTTGATTTAGTAAACCTGAAGAGTATGCACCTGAGTGAAAGACTTATATCTTTGTTTCTATTAATAATTTGGACTTGAGTCCTGAAGAAGAATTGTTTATATTTACGATAGGAACCCAACGCAACTCGTATTGCAGCATGCCCATAATGTATTCAAAATTTAAGCCAATCTCCGTAACACGGTTGATTTAGTAAACCTGAAGCGTATGCACCTGAGTGAAAGACGTATATCTTCGTTTCTATTAATATTTTGGACTTGAGTCCTGAAGAATAATTGTGTATATTTACGATAGGAACCCAACACGACTCGTATTTCAGCATTCCCATAATGTATTCACAGTTTATGCCAATCTCCGTAATACGGTTGATTTAGTCAACCTGAAGAGTATGCACCTGAGTGAAAGACGTATATCTTTGTTTCCATTAATAATTTGGACTTGAGTCCTGAAGAAGAATTGTGTATATTTACGATAGGAACCCAACGCAACTTGTATTTCAGCATGCCCATAATGTATTCAAAATTTAAGCCAATCTCCGTAACACGGTTGATTTAGTAAACCTGAAGAGTATGCACCTGATTGAAAGACGTATATCTTTGTTTCTATTAATAATTTGGACTTGACTCCTGAAGAAAAATTGTGTATATTTACGATAGGAATCCAACGCAACTCGTATTTCAGCATTTCCATAATGTATTCACAATTTAAGCCCATCTCCGTAACAGGGTTGATTTAGTAAACCTAAAGAGTATGCACCTGAGTGAAAGACTTATATCTTTGTTTCCATTAATAATTTGGACTTGAGTCCTGAAGAAGAATTGTGTATATTTATGATAGGAACCCAACGCAACTCGTATTGCAGCATGCCCATAATGTATTCAACATTTAAGCCAATCTCCGTAACACGGTTGATTTAGTAAACCTGAAGAGTATGCACCTGAGTGAAAGACGTACATATTTGTTTCTATTAATAATTTGGACTTGAGTCCTGAAGAATAATTGTGTATATTTACGATAGGAACCCAACGCAACTCGTATTTCATCATTCCCATAGTGTATTCACAATTTAAGCCAATCTTCGTAACACGGTTGATTTAGTAAACCTGAAAAGTATGCACCTAAGTCAAAGATGTATATCTTTGTTTGTATTAATAATTTGGACATGAGTCCTAAAGAAGAATTGTGTATATTTACGATAGGAACCCAACGCAACTCATATTTCAGCATGCCGATAATGTATTCAAAATTTAAGCCAATCTCCGTAACACCATTTATTTAGTAAACCTGAAGAGTATACACTTGAGTGAAAGACGTATATCTTTGTTTCTATTAATAATTTGGACTTGAGTCCTGAAGAAGAATTGTGTATATTTACGATAGGAACCCAACGCAACTCGTATTTCAGCATTCCCATATTGTATTCACAATTTAAGCCAATCTCTGTAACACGGTTGATTTAGTAAACCGGAAGAGTATGCACCTGAGTGAAAGACTTATATCATTGTTTCCATTAATAATTTGGACTTGAGTCCTGAAGAAGAATTGTGTATATTTACGATAGGAACCCAACGCAACTCGTATTTCAGCATTCCCATATTGTATTCACAATTTAAGTCAATCTGTGTAACACGGTTGATTTAGTAAACCGGAAGAGTATGCACCTGAGTGAAAGACTTATATCATTGTTTCCATTAATAATTTGGACTTGAATCCTGAAGACGAATTGTGTATATTTACGATAGGAACCCAACGCAACTCGTATTTCATCATTCCCATAATGTATTCTCAATTTAAGCCAATCTTCGTAACACGGTTGATTTAGTAAACCTGAAGAGTATGCACCTGAGTGAAAGACGTTTATATTTGTTTCTAATAATAATTTGGACTTGAGTCCTGAAGAAGAATTGTGTATATTTACGATAGGAACTCAACGCAACTCGTATTTCAACATGCCGATAATGTATTCAAAATTTAAGCCAATCTCCGTAACACGGTTTATTTAGTAAACCTGAAGAGTATGCACTTGAGTGAAAGACGTATATCTTTGTTTCTATTAATAATTTGGACTTGAGTCCTGAAGAAGAATTGTGTATATTTACGATAGGAACCCAACGCAACTCGTATTTCAGCATTCCCATATTGTATTCACAATTTAAGCCAATCTGCGTAATACGGTTGATTTAGTAAACCGGAAGAGTATGCACCTGAGTGAAAGACTTATATCTTTGTTTCCATTAATAATTTGGACTTGAGTCCTGAAGAAGAATTGTGTATATTTACGATAGGAACCCAACGCAACTCGTATTTCAGCATGCCCATAATGTATTCAAAATTTAAGCCAATCTCCGTAACACGGTTGATTTAGTAAACCTGAAGAGTATGCACCTGAGTGAAAGACGTATATCTTCGTTTCTATTAATAATTTGGACTTGAGTCCTGAAGAATAATTGTGTATATTTACGATAGGAACCCAACACGACTCGTATTTCAGCATTCCCATAATGTATTCACAGTTTATGCCAATCTCCGTAACACGGTTGATTTAGTCAACCTGAAGAGTATGCACCTGAGTGAAAGACGTATATCTTTGTTTCGACTAATAATTTGGACTTGAGTCCTGAAGAAGAATTGTGTATATTTACGATAGGAACCCAACGCAACTTGTATTTCAGCATGCCCATAATGTATTCACAATTTAAGCCAATCTCTGTAACACGGTTTATTTAGTAAACCTGAAGAGTATGCACCTGAGTGAAAGACGTACATCTTTGTTTCTATTAATAATTTGGACTTGAGTCCTGAAGAAGAATTGTGTATATTTACGATAGGAACCCAACGCAACTCGTATTTCATCATTCCCATAATGTATTCACAATTTAAGCCAATCTTCGTAACACGGTTGATTTAGTAAACCTGAAGAGTATGCATCTGAGTGAAAGACGTATATCTTTGTTTCTATTAATAATTTGGACTTCAGTCCTGAAGAAGAATTGTGTATATTTACGATAGGAACCCAACGCAACTCGTATTTCAGCATGCCGATAATGTATTCAAAATTTAAGCCAATCTCCGTAACACGGTTTATTTAGTAAACCTGAAGAGTATGCACCTGAGTGAAAGACGTATATCTTTGTTTCTATTAATAATTTGGACTTGACTCCTGATAAAGAATTGTGTATATTTACGATAGGAATCCAACGCAACTCGTATTTCAGAATTCCCATAATGTATTCACAATTTAAGCCAATCTCCGTAACACGGTTGATTTCGTAAACCTGAAGAGTATGCACCTGAGTGAAAGAATTATATCTTTGTTTCCATTAATAATTTGGACTTGAGTCCTGAAGAAGAATTGTTTATATTTACGATAGGAACCCAACGCAACTCGTATTGCAGCATGCCCATAATGTATTCAAAATTTAAGCCAATCTCCGTAACACGGTTGATTTAGTAAACCTGAAGAGTATGCACCTGAGTGAAAGACGTACATATTTGTTTCTATTAATAATTTGGACTTGAGTCCTGAAGAAGAATTGTGTATATTTACGATAGGAACCCAACGCAACTCGTATTTCATCATTCCCATCATGTATTCACAATTTAAGCCAATCTTCGTAACACGGTTGATTTAGTAAACCTGAAGAGTATGCACCTGAGTGAAAGACGTATATCTTCGTTTCTATTAATAATATGGACTTGAGTCCTGAAGAATAATTGTGTATATTTACGATAGGAACCCAACACGACTCGTATTTCAGCATTCCCATAATGTATTCACAGTTTATGCCAATCTCCGTAACACGGTTGATTTAGTCAACCTGAAGAGTATGAACCTGAGTGAAAGACGTATATCGTTGTTTCGATTAATAATTTGGACTTGAGTCCTGAAGAAGAATTGTGTATATTTACGATAGGAACCCAACGCAACTTGTATTTCAGCATGCCCATAATGTATTCAAAATTTAAACCAATCTCCGTAACACGGTTTATTTAGTAAACCTGAAGAGTATGCACCTGAGTGAAAGACGTACATCTTTGTTTCTATTAATAATTTGGACTTGAGTCCTGAAGAAGAATTGTGTATATTTACGATAGGAACCCAACGCAACTCGTATTTCATCATTCCCATAATGTATTCACAATTTAAGCCAATCTTCGTAACACGGTTGATTTAGTAAACCTGAAGAGTATGCACCTGAGTGAAAGACATATATCTTTGTTTCTATTAATAATTTGGACTTCAGTCCTGAAGAAGAATTGTGTATATTTACGATAGGAACCCAACGCAACTCGTATTTCAGCATGCCGATAATGTATTCAAAATTTAAGCCAATCTCCGTAACACGGTTTATTTAGTAAACCTGAAGAGTATGCACCTGAGTGAAAGACGTATATCTTTGTTTCTATTAATAATTTGGACTTGACTCCTGATAAAGAATTGTGTATATTTACGATAGGAATCCAACGCAACTCGTATTTCAGCATTCCCATAATGTATTCACAATTTAAGCCAATCTCCGTAACACGGTTGATTTCGTAAACCTGAAGAGTATGCACCTGAGTGAAAGACTTATATCTTTGTTTCCATTAATAATTTGGACTTGAGTCCTGAAGAAGAATTGTGTATATTTACGATAGGAATCCAACGCAACTCGTATTGCAGCATGCCCATAATGTATTCAAAATTTAAGCCAATCTCCGTAACACGGTTGATTTAGTAAACCTGAAGAGTATGCACCTGAGTGAAAGACATACATATTTGTTTCTATTAATAATTTGGACTTGAGTCCTGAAGAAGAATTGTGTATATTTACGATAGGAACCCAACACAACTCGTATTTCATCATTCCCATAATGTATTCACAATTTAAGCCAATCTTCGTAACACGGTTGATTTAGTAAATCTGAAGAGTATGCACCTGAGTGAAAGACGTATATCTTCGTTTCTATTAATAATTTGGACTTGAGTCCTGAAGAATAATTGTGTATATTTACGATAGGAACCCAACACGACTTGTATTTCAGCATTCCCATAATGTATTCACAGTTTATGCCAATCTCCGTAACACGGTTGATTTAGTCAACCTGAAGAGTATGCACCTGAGTGAAAGACGTATATCTTTGTTTCGATTAATAATTTGGACTTGAGTCCTGAAGAAGAATTGTGTATATTTACGATAGGAACCCAACGCAACTTGTATTTCAGCATGCCCATAATGTATTCAAAATTTAAGCCAATCTCCGTAACACGGTTTATTTAGTAAACCTGAAGAGTATGCACCTGAGTGAAAGACGTACATCTTTGTTTCTATTAATAATTTGGACTTGAGTCCTGAAGAAAAATTGTGTATATTTACGATAGGAACCTAACGCAACTCGTATTTCATCATTCCCATAATGTATTCACAATTTAAGCCAATCTTCGTAACACGGTTGATTTAATAAACCTGAAGAGTATGCATCTGAGTGAAAGACGTATATCTTTGTTTCTATTAATAATTTGGACTTCAGTCCTGAAGAAGAATTGTGTATATTTACGATAGGAACCCAACGCAACTCGTATTTCAGCATGTCGATAATGTATTCAAAATTTAAGCCAATCTCCGTAACACGGTTTATTTAGTAAACCTGAAGAGTATGCACTTGAGTGAAAGACGTATATCTTTGTTTCTATTAATAATTTGGACTTGAGTCCTGAAGAAGAATTGTGTATATTTACGATAGGAACCCAACTCAACTCGTATTTCAGCATTCCCGTTTTGTATTCACAATTTAAGCCAATCTCTGTAACACGGTTGATTTAGTAAACCGGAAGAGTATGCACCTGAGTGAAAGACTTATATCTTTGTTTCCATTAATAATTAGGACTTGAGTCCTGAAGAAGAATTGTGTATATTTATGATAGGAACCCAACGCAACTCGTATTTTAGCGTGCCCATAATGTATTCACAATTTAAGCCAATCTGCGTAACACGGTTGATTTAGTAAACCTGAAGAGTATGCACCTGAGTGAAAGACTTATATCTTTGTTTCTATTAATAATTTGGACTTGAGTCCTGAAGAAGAATTGTGTATATTTACGATAGGAACCCAACGCAACTCGTATTGCAGCATGCCCATAATGTATTCAAAATCTAAACCAATCTCCGTAACACGGATGATTTAGTAAACCTGAAGAGTATGCACCTGAGTGAAAGACGTATATCTTCGTTTCTATTAATAATTTGGACTTGAGTCCTGAAGAATAATTGTGTATATTTACGATAGGAACCCAACACGACTCGTATTTCAGCATTCCCATAATGTATTCACAGTTTATGCCAATCTCCGTAACACGGTTGATTTAGTCAACCTGAAGAGTATGCACCTGAGTGAAAGACGTATATCTTTGTTTCGATTAATAACTTGGACTTGGGTCCTGAAGAAGAATTGTGTATATTTACGATAGGAACCCAACGCAACTTGTATTTCAGCATGCCCATAATGTATTCAAAATTTAAGCCAATCTCTGTAACACGGTTTATTTAGTAAACCTGAAGAGTATGCACCTGAGTGAAAGACGTACATCTTTGTTTCTATTAATAATTTGGACTTGAGTCCTGAAGAAGAATTGTGTATATTTACGATAGGAACCCAACGCAACTCGTATTTCATCATTCCCATAATGTATTCACAATTTAAGCCAATCTTCGTAACACGGTTGATTTAGTAAACCTGAAGAGTATGCACCTGAGTGAAATACGTATATCTTTGTTTCTATTAATAATTTGGACTTCAGTCCTGAAGAAGAATTGTGTATATTTACGATAGGAACCCAACGCAACTCGTATTTCAGCATGCCGATAATGTATTCAAAATTTAAGCCAATCTCCGTAACACGGTTTATTTAGTAAACCTGAAGAGTATGCACCTGAGTGAAAGACGTATATCTTTGTTTCTGTTAATAATTTGGACTTGACTCCTGAAGAAGAATTGTGTATATTTACGATAGGAATCCAACGCAACTCGTATTTCAGCATTCCCATAATTTATTCACAATTTAAGCCAATCTTCGTAACACGGTTGATTTAGTAAACCTGAAGAGTATGCACCTGAGTGAAAGACTTATATCTTTGTTTCCATTAATAATTTAGACTTGAGTCCTGAAGAAGAATTGTGTATGTTTACGATAGGAACCCAACGCAACTCGTATTGCAGCATGCCCATAATGTATTCAAAATTTAAGCAAATCTCCGTAACACGGTTGATTTAGTAAACCTGAAGAGTATGAACCTGAGTGAAAGACGTACATATTTGTTTCTATTAAGAATTTGGACTTGAGTCCTAAAGAAGAATTGTGTATATTTACGATAGGAACCCAACGCAACTCGTATTTCATCATTCCCATAATGTATTCACAATTTAAGCCAATCTTCGTAACACGGTTGATTTAGTAAACCTGAAGAGTATGCACCTGAGTGAAAGACGTATATCTTTGTTTCTATTAATAATTTGGACTTGAGTCCTGAAGAAGAATTGTGTATATTTACGATAGGAACCCAACGCAACTCGTATTTCAGCATGCCGATAATGTATTCAAAATTTAACAAAATCTCGGTAACACGGTTTATTTAGTAAACCTGAAGAGTATGCACTTGAGTGAAAGACGTATATCTTTGTTTCTAATAATAATTTGGACTTGAGTCCTGAAGAAGAATTGTGTATATTTACGATAGGAACCCAACGCAACTCGTATTTCAGCATTCCCATATTGTATTCACAATTTAAGCCAATCTCCGTAACACGGTTGATTTAGTAAACCGGAAGAGTATGCACCTGAGTGAAAGACTTATATCTTTGTTTCCATTAATAATTTGGACTTGAGTCCTGAAGAAGAATTGTGTATATTTACGATAGGAACCCAACACAACTCGTATTTCAGCATGCCCATAATGTATTCAAAATTTAAGCCAATCTCCGTAACACGGTTGATTTAGTAAACCTGAAGAGTATGCACCTGAGTGAAAGACGTATATCTTTGTTTCTATTAATAATTTGGACTTGAGTCCTGAAGAAGAATTGTGTATATTTACGATAGGAACCCATCGCAACTCGTATTTGAGCATTCCCATAATGTATTCACAATTTAAGCCAATCTCCGTAACACGGTTGATTTAGTAAACCTGAAGAGTATGCACCTGAGTGAAAGACTTATATCTTTGTTTCTATTAATAATTTAGACTTGAGTCCTGAAGAAGAATTGTGTATATTTACGATAGGAACCCAACGCAACTCGTATTGCAGCATTCCCATAATGTATTCAAAATTTAAGCCAATCTCCGTAACACAATTGATTTAGTAAACCTGAAGATTATGCACCTGAGTGAAAGACGTATATCTTTGTTTCTATTAATAATTTGGACTTGAGTCCTGAAGAATAATTGTGTATATTTACGATAGGAACCCAACACATATCGTATTTCAGCATTCCCATAATGTATTCACAATTTATGCCAATCTCCATAACACGGTTGATTTAGTAAACCTGAAGAGTATGCACCTGAGTGAAAGACGAATATCTCTGTTTCGATTAATAATTTGGACTTGAGTCCCGAAGAAGAATTGTGTATATTTACGATAGGAACCCAACGCAACTTGTATTTCAGCATGCCCATAATGTATTCAAAATTTAAGCCAATCTCCGTAACACGGTTGATTTAGTAAACCTGAAGAGTATGCACCTGAGTGAAAGACGTACATCTTTGTTTCTATTAATAATTTGGACTTGAGTCCTGAAGAAGAATTGTGTACATTTACGATAGGAACCCAACGCAACTCGTATTTCATCATTCCCATAATGTATTCACAATTTAAGCCAATCTTCGTAACACGGTTGATTTAGTAAACCTGAAGAGTATGCACCTGAGTGAAAGATGTATATCTTTGTTTCTATTAATAATTTGGACTTCAGTCCTGAAGAAGAATTGTGTATATTTACGATAGGAACCCAACGCAACTCGTATTTCATCATGCCGATAATGTATTAAAAATTTAAGCCAATCTCCGTAACACGGTTTATTTAGTAAACCTGAAGAGTACGCACCTGAGTGAAAGACGTATATCTTTGTTTCTATTAGAAATTTGGACTTGAGTCCTGAAGAAGAACTGTGTATATTTATGATAGGAACCCAACGCAACTCGTATTTCAGCATTCCCATATTGTATTCACAATTTAAGCCAATCTCCGTAACACGGTTGATTTAGTAAACCGGAAGAGTATGCACCTGAGTGAAAGACTTATATCTTTGTTTCCATTAATAATTTGGACTTGAGTCCTGAAGAAGAATTGTGTATATTTACGATAGGAACCCAACGCAACTCGTATTTCATCATTCCCATAATGTATTCACAATTTAAGCCAATCTTCGTAACACGGTTGATTTAGTAAACCTGAAGAGTATGCACCTGAGTGAAAGACGTATATCTTTGTTTCTATTAATAATTTGGACTTCAGTCCTGAAGAAGAATTGTGTATATTTACGATAGGAACCCAACGCAACTCGTATTTCAGCATGTCGATAATGTATTAAAAATTTAAGCCAATCTCCGTAACACGGTTTATTTAGTAAACCTGAAGAGTACGCACCTGAGTGAAAGACGTATATCTTTGTTTCTATTAGATATTTGGACTCGCGTCCTGAAGAAGAATTGTGTATATTTACGATAGGAACCCAACGCAACTCGTATTTCAGCATTCCCATATTGTATTCACAATTTAAGCCAATCTCCGTAACACGGTTGATTTAGTAAACCGGAAGAGTATGCACCTGAGTGAAAGACTTATATCTTTGTTTCCATTAATAATTTGGACTTGAGTCGTGAAAAAGAATTGTGTATTTTTACGATAGGAACCCAACGCAACTCGTATTTCAGCATGCCCATAATGTATTCAAAATTTAAGCCAATCTCCGTAACACGGTTGATTTAGTAAACCTGAACAGTATGCACCTGAGTGAAAGACGTATATCTTTGTTTCTATTAACATTTTGGACTTGAGTCCTGAAGAAGAATTGTGTATATTTACGATAGGAACCCAACGCAACTCGTATTTCAGCATGCCCATAAGGTATTCAAAATTTAAGCCAATCTCCGTAACACGGTTTATTTAGTAAACCTGAAGAGTATGCACCTGAGTGAAAGACGTACATCTTTGTTTCTTTTAATAATTTGGACTTGAGTTCTGAAGAAGAATTGTGTATATTTACGATAGGAACCCAACGCAACTCGTATTTCAGCATGCCGATAATGTATTCAATATTTAACCCAATCTCGGTAACACGGTTTATTTAGTAAACCTGAAGAGTATGCACTTGAGTGAAAGACGTATATCTTTGTTTCTATTAATAATTTGGACTTGAGTCCTGAAGAAGAATTGTGTATATTTTCGATAGGAACCCAACGCAACTCGTATTTCAGCATTCCCATATTGTATTCACAATTTAAGCCAATCTCCGTAACACGGTTGATTTAGTAAACCGGAAGAGTATGCACCTGAGTGAAAGACTTATATCTTTGTTTCCATTAATAATTTGGACTTGAGTCCTGAAGAAGAATTGTGTATATTTACGATAGGAACCCAACGCAACTCGTATTTCATCATGCCGATAATGTATTAAAAATTTAAGCCAATCTCCGTAACACGGTTTATTTAGTAAACCTGAAGAGTACGCACCTGAGTGAAAGACGTATATCTTTGTTTCTATTAGAAATTTGGACTTGAGTCCTGAAGAAGAACTGTGTATATTTATGATAGGAACCCAACGCAACTCGTATTTCAGCATTCCCATATTGTATTCACAATTTAAGCCAATCTCCGTAACACGGTTGATTTAGTAAACCGGAAGAGTATGCACCTGAGTGAAAGACTTATATCTTTGTTTCCATTAATAATTTGGACTTGAGTCCTGAAGAAGAATTGTGTATATTTACGATAGGAACCCAACGCAACTCGTATTTCATCATTCCCATAATGTATTCACAATTTAAGCCAATCTTCGTAACACGGTTGATTTAGTAAACCTGAAGAGTATGCACCTGAGTGAAAGACGTATATCTTTGTTTCTATTAATAATTTGGACTTCAGTCCTGAAGAAGAATTGTGTATATTTACGATAGGAACCCAACGCAACTCGTATTTCAGCATGCCGATAATGTATTAAAAATTTAAGCCAATCTCCGTAACACGGTTTATTTAGTAAACCTGAAGAGTACGCACCTGAGTGAAAGACGTATATCTTTGTTTCTATTAGAAATTTGGACTCGAGTCCTGAAGAAGAATTGTGTATATTTACGATAGGAACCCAACGCAACTCGTATTTCAGCATTCCCATATTGTATTCACAATTTAAGCCAATCTCCGTAACACGGTTGATTTAGTAAACCGGAAGAGTATGCACCTGAGTGAAAGACTTATATCTTTGTTTCCATTAATAATTTGGACTTGAGTCGTGAAAAAGAATTGTGTATTTTTACGATAGGAACCCAACGCAACTCGTATTTCATCATGCCCATAATGTATTCAAAATTTAAGCCAATCTCCGTAACACGGTTGATTTAGTAAACCTGAACAGTATGCACCTGAGTGAAAGACGTATATCTTTGTTTCTATTAACATTTTGGACTTGAGTCCTGAAGAAGAATTGTGTATATTTACGATAGGAACCCAACGCAACTCGTATTTCAGCATGCCCATAAGGTATTCAAAATTTAAGCCAATCTCCGTAACACGGTTTATTTAGTAAACCTGAAGAGTATGCACCTGAGTGAAAGACGTACATCTTTGTTTCTTTTAATAATTTGGACTTGAGTTCTGAAGAAGAATTGTGTATATTTACGATAGGAACCCAACGCAACTTGTATTTCAGCATGCCGATAATGTATTCAATATTTAACCCAATCTCGGTAACACGGTTTATTTAGTAAACCTGAAGAGTATGCACTTGAGTGAAAGACGTATATCTTTGTTTCTATTAATAATTTGGACTTGAGTCCTGAAGAAGAATTGTGTATATTTACGATAGGAACCCAACGCAACTCGTATTTCAGCATTCCCATATTGTATTCACAATTTAAGCCAATCTCCGTAACACGGTTGATTTAGTAAACCGGAAGAGTATGCACCTGAGTGAAAGACTTATATCTTTGTTTCCATTAATAATTTGGACTTGAGTCCTGAAGAAGAATTGTGTATATTTACGATAGGAACCCAACGCAACTCGTATTTCAGCATGCCCATAATGTATTCGAAATTTAAGCCAATCTTCGTAACACGGTTGATTTAGTAAACCCGAAGAGTATGCACCTGAGTCAAAGACGTATATCTTTGTTTCTATTAATAATTTGGACTTGAGTCCTGAAGAAGAATTGTGTATATTTACGATAGGAACCCATCGCAACTCGTATTTGAGCATTCCCATAATGTATTCACAATTTAAGCCAATCTCCGTAACACGGTTGATTTAGTAAACTTGAAGAGTATGCACCTGAGTGAAAGACTTATATCTTTGTTTCTATTAATAATTTGGACTTGAGTCCTGAAGAAGAATTGTGTATATTTACGATAGGAACCCAACACAACTCGTATTGCAGCATTCCCATAATGTATTCAAAATTTAAGCCAATCTTCGTAACACAGTTCATTTAGTAAACCTGAGGAGTATGCACCTGAGTGAAAGACGTTTATCTTTGTTTCTATTTATAATTTGGACTTGAGTCCTGAAGAATAATTGTGTATATTTACGATAGGAACCCAACACATATCGTATTTCAGCATTCCCATAATTTATTCACAATTTAAGCCAATCTCCGTAACACGGTTGATTTAGTAAACCTGAAGAGTATGCACCTGAGTGAAAGACTTATATCTTTGTTTCCATTAATAATTTAGACTTGAGTCCTGAAGAAGAATTGTGTATGTTTACGATAGGAACCCAACGCAACTCGTATTGCAGCATGCCCATAATGTATTCAAAATTTAAGCAAATCTCCGTAACACGGTTGATTTAGTAAACCTGAAGAGTATGCACCTGAGTGAAAGACGTACATATTTGTTTCTATTAAGAATTTGGACTTGAGTCCTGAAAAAGAATTGTGTATATTTACGATAGGAACCCAACGCAACTCGTATTTCATCATTCCCATAATGTATTCACAATTTAAGCCAATATTCGTAACACGGTTGATTTAGTAAACCTGAAGAGTATGCACCTGAGTGAAAGACGTATATCTTTGTTTCTATTAATAATTTGGACTTGAGTCCTGAAGAAGAATTATGTATATTTACGATAGGAACCCAACGCAACTCGTATTTCAGCATGCCGATAATGTATTCAAAATTTAACAAAATCTCGGTAACACGGTTTATTTAGTAAACCTGAAGAGTATGCACTTGAGTGAAAGACGTATATCTTTGTTTCTAATAATAATTTGGACTTGAGTCCTGAAGAAGAATTGTGTATATTTACGATAGGAACCCAACGCAACTCGTATTTCAGCATTCATATATTGTATTCACAATTTAAGCCAATCTCCGTAACACGGTTGATTTAGTAAACCAGAAGAGTATGCACCTGAGTGAAAGACTTATATCTTTGTTTCCATTAATAATTTGGACTTGAGTCCTGAAGAAGAATTGTGTATATTTACGATAGGAACCCAACAAAACTTGTATTTCAGCATGCCCATAATGTATTCAAAATTTAAGCCAATCTCCGTAACACGGTTGATTTAGTAAACCTGAAGAGTATGCACCTGAGTGAAAGACGTATATCTTTGTTTCTATTAATAATTTGGACTTGAGTCCTGAAGAAGAATTGTGTATATTTACGATAGGAACCCATCGCAACTCGTATTTGAGAATTCCCATAATGTATTCACAATTTAAGCCAATCTCCGTAACACGGTTGATTTAGTAAACCTGAAGAGTATGCACCTGAGTGAAAGACTGATATCTTTGTTTCTATTAATAATTTAGACTTGAGTCCTGAAGAAGAATTGTGTATATTTACGATAGGAACCCAACGCAACTCGTATTGCAGCATTCCCATAATGTATTCAAAATTTAAGCCAATCTCCGTAACACAGTTGATTTAGTAAACCTGAAGATTATGCACCTGAGTGAAAGACGTATATCTTTGTTTCTATTAATAATTTGGACTTGAGTCCTGAAGAATAATTGTGTATATTTACGATAGGAACCCAACACATATCGTATTTCAGCATTCCCATAATGTATTCACAATTTATGCCAATCTCCATAACACGGTTGATTTAGTAAACCTGAAGAGTATGCACCTGAGTGAAAGACGAATATCTCTGTTTCGATTAATAATTTGGACTTGAGTCCCGAAGAAGAATTGTGTATATTTACGATAGGAACCCAACGCAACTTGTATTTCAGCATGCCCATAATGTATTCAAAATTTAAGCCAATCTCCGTAACACGGTTGATTTAGTAAACCTGAAGAGTATGCACCTGAGTGAAAGACGTACATCTTTGTTTCTATTAATAATTTGGACTTGAGTCCTGAAGAAGTATTGTGTATATTTACGATAGGAACCCAACGCAACTCGTATTTCATCATTCCCATAATGTATTCACAATTTAAGCCAAT
Organism: Cuscuta europaea; assembly: GCA_945859875.1. Taxonomy (NCBI): domain Eukaryota; kingdom Viridiplantae; phylum Streptophyta; class Magnoliopsida; order Solanales; family Convolvulaceae; genus Cuscuta; species Cuscuta europaea. Next base: position 13,177,138 of record CAMAPE010000016.1, read on the forward strand.
CTTCGTAACACGGTTGATTTAGTAAACCTGAAGAGTATGCACCTGAGTGAAAGACGTATATCTTTGTTTCTATTAATAATTTGGACTTCAGTCCTGAAGAAGAATTGTGTATATTTACGATAGGAACCCAACGCAACTCGTATTTCAGCATGCCGATAATGTATTAAAAATTTAAGCCAATCTCCGTAACACGGTTTATTTAGTAAACCTGAAGAGTACGCACCTGAGTGAAAGACGTATATCTTTGTTTCTATTAGAAATTTGGACTTGAGTCCTGAAGAAGAACTGTGTATATTTACGATAGGAACCCAACGCAACTCGTATTTCAGCATTCCCATATTGTATTCACAACTTAAGCCAATCTCCGTAACACGGTTGATTTAGTAAACCGGAAGAGTATGCACCTGAGTGAAAGACTTATATCTTTGTTTCCATTAATAATTTGGACTTGAGTCCTGAAGAAGAATTGTGTATATTTACGATAGGAACCCAACGCAACTCGTATTTCATCATTCCCATAATGTATTCACAATTTAAGCCAATCTTCGTAACACGGTTGATTTAGTAAACCTGAAGAGTATGCACCTGAGTGAAAGACGTATATCTTTGTTTCTATTAATAATTTGGACTTCAGTCCTGAAGAAGAATTGTGTATATTTACGATAGGAACCCAACGCAACTCGTATTTCAGCATGCCGATAATGTATTAAAAATTTAAGCCAATCTCCGTAACACGGTTTATTTAGTAAACCTGAAGAGTACGCACTTGAGTGAAAGACGTATATCTTTGTTTCTATTAGAAATTTGGACTCGAGTCCTGAAGAAGAACTGTGTATATTTACGATAGGAACCCAACGCAACTCGTATTTCAGCATTCCCATATTGTATTCACAATTTAAGCCAATCTCCGTAACACGGTTGATTTAGTAAACCGGAAGAGTATGCACCTGAGTGAAAGACTTATATCTTTGTTTCCATTAATAATTTGGACTTGAGTCGTGAAAAAGAATTGTGTATTTTTACGATAGGAACCCAACACAACTCGTATTTCAGCATGCCCATAATGTATTCAAAATTTAAGCCAATCTTCGTAACACAGTTCATTTAGTAAACCTGAGGAGTATGCACCTGAGTGAAAGACGTATATCTTTGTTTCTATTAATAATTTGGACTTGAGTCCTGAAGAATAATTGTGTATATTTACGATAGGAACCCAACACATATCGTATTTCAGCATTCCCATAATGTATTCACAATTTATGCCAATCTCTGTAACACGGTTGATTTAGTAAACCTGAAGAGTATGCACCTGAGTGAAAGACGAATATCTTTGTTTCGATTAATAATTTGGACTTGAGTCCCGAAGAAGAATTGTGTATATTTACGATAGGATCCCAACGCAACTTGTATTTCAGCATGCCCATAATGTATTCAAAATTTAATCCAATCTCCGTAACACGGTTGATTTAGTAAACCTGAAGAGTATGCACCTGAGTGAAAGACGTACATCTTTGTTTCTATTAATAATTTGGACTTGAGTCCTAAAGAAGAATTGTGTATATTTACGATAGGAACCCAACGCAACTCGTATTTCATCATTCCCATAATGTATTCACAATTTAAGGCAATCTTCGTAACACGGTTGATTTAGTAAACCTGAAGTGTATGCACCTGAGTGAAAGACGTATATCTTTGATTCTAATAATAATTTGGACTTCAGTCCTGAAGAAGAATTGTGTATATTTACGATAGGAACGCAACGCAACTCGTATTTCAGCATTCCGATAATGTATTAAAAATTTAAGCCAATCTCCGTAACACGGTTTATTTAGTAAACCTAAGAGTACGCACCTGAGTGAAAGATATATCTTTGTTTCTATTAGAAATTTGTACTTGAGTCCTGAAGAAGAACTGTGTATATTTACGATAGGAACCCAACGCAACTCGTATTTCAGCATTCCCATATTGTATTCACAATTTAAGCCAATCTCCGTAACACGGTTGATTTAGTAAACCGGAAGAGTATGCACCTGAGTGAAAGACTTATATCTTTGTTTCCATTAATAATTTGGACTTGCGTCCTGAAGAAGAATTGTGTATATTTACGATAGGAACCCAACGCAACTCGTATTTCATCATTCCCATAATGTATTCACAATTTAAGCCAATCTTCGTAACACGGTTGATTTAGTAAACCTGAAGAGTATGCACCTGAGTGAAAGACGTATATCTTTGTTTCTATTAATAATTTGGACTTCAGTCCTGAAGAAGAATTGTGTATATTTACGATAGGAACCCAACGCAACTCGTATTTCAGCATGCCGATAATGTATTAAACATTTAAGCCAATCTCCGTAACACGGTTTATTTAGTAAACCTGAAGAGTACGCACCTGAGTGAAAGACGTATATCTTTGTTTCTATTAGAAATTTGGACTCGAGTCCTGAAGAAGAACTGTGTATATTTACGATAGGAACCCAACGCAACTCGTATTTCAGCATTCCCATATTGTATTCACAGTTTAAGCCAATCTCCGTAACACGGTTGATTTAGTAAACCGGAAGAGTATGCACCTGAGTGAAAGACTTATATCTTTGTTTCCATTAATAATTTGGACTTGAGTCGTGAAAAAGAATTGTGTATTTTTACGATAGGAACCCAACGCAACTCGTATTTCAGCATGCCCATAATGAATTCAAAATTTAAGCCAATCTTCGTAACATAGTTCATTTAGTAAACCTGAGGAGTATGCACCTGAGTGAAAGACGTATATCTTTGTTTCTATTAATAATTTGGACTTGAGTCCTGAAGAATAATTGTGTATATTTACGATAGGAACCCAACACATATCGTATTTCAGCATTCCCATAATGTATTCACAATTTATGCCAATCTCCGTAACACGGTTGATTTAGTAAACCTGAAGAGTATGCACGTGAGTGAAAGACGAATATCTTTGTTTCGATTAATAATTTGGACTTGAGTCCCGAAGAAGAATTGTGTATATTTACGATAGGATCCCAACGCAACTTGTATTTCAGCATGCCCATAATGTATTCAAAATTTAAGCCAATCTCCGTAACACGGTTGATTTAATAAACCTGAAGAGTGTGCACCTGAGTGAAAGACGTACATCTTTGTTTCTATTAATAATTTGGACTTGAGTCCTAAAGAAGAATTGTGTATATTTACGATAGGAACCCAACGCAACTCGTATTTCATCATTCCCATAATGTATTCACAATTTAAGGCAATCTTCGTAACACGGTTGATTTAGTAAACCTGAAGTGTATGCACCTGAGTGAAAGACGTATATCTTTGTTTCTAATAATAATTTGGACTTCAGTCCTGAAGAAGAATTGTGTATATTTACGATAGGAACGCAACGCAACTCGTATTTCAGCATTCCGATAATGTATTAAAAATTTAAGCCAATCTCCGTAACACGGTTTATTTAGTAAACCTGAAGAGTACGCACCTGAGTGAAAGATATATCTTTGTTTCTATTAGAAATTTGGACTTGAGTCCTGAAGAAGAACTGTGTATATTTACGATAGGAACCCAACGCAACTCGTATTTCAGCATTCCCATATTGTATTCACAATTTAAGCCAATCTCCGTAACACGGTTGATTTAGTAAACCGGAAGAGTATGCACCTGAGTGAAAGACTTATATCTTTGTTTCTATTAATAATTTGGACTTGAGTCCTCAAGAAGAATTGTGTATATTTACAATTGGAAAACAACGCAACTCGTATTTCAGCATGCCCATAATGTATTCAAAATTTAAGCTAATCTCCGTAACACGGTTGAATTAGTAAACCTGAAAAGTATGCACCCGAGTTAAAGACGTATATCTTTGTTTCTATTAAACAATTTGGACTTGAATCCTGAAGAAGAATTGTGTATATTTATGATAGGAACCCAACGCAACTCGTATTTAAGCATTCCCATAATGTATTCACAATTTAAGCCAATCTGCGTAACACGGCTGATTTAGTAAACCTGATGAGTATGCACCTGAGTGAAAGACTTATATCTTTGTTTCTATTAATAATTTGGACTTGAGTCCTGAAGAATAATTGTGTATATTTACGATAGGAACCCAACACAACTTGTATTGCAGCATGCCCATAATGTATTCAAAATTTAAGCCAATCTCCGTAACACGGTTGATTTAGTAAACCTAAAGAGTATGCACCTGAGTGAAACACGTATATCTTCGTTTCTATTAATAATTTGGACTTGAGTCCTGAAGACTAATTGTGTATATTTACGATAGAAACCCAACACGACTCGTATTTCAGCATTCCCATAATGTATTCACACTTTATGCCAATCTCCGTAACACGGTTGATTTAGTAAACCTGAAGAGTATGCACCTGAGTGAAAGACGTATATCTTTGTTTTGATTAATAATTTGGACTTGAGTCCTGAAGAAGAATTGTGTATATCTACGATAGGAACCCAACGCAACTCGTATTTCAGCATGCCCATAATGTATTCAAAATTTAAGCCAATCTATGTAACACGGTTGATTTAGTAAACCTGAAGAGTATGCACCTGAGTGAAAGACATATATCTCTGTTTCTATTAATAATTTAGACTTGAGTCCTGAAGAAGAATTGTGTATATTTACGATAGGAACCCAACGCAACTCGTATTTCAGCATTCCCATATTGTATTCACAATTTAAGCCAATCTCCGTAACACGGTTGATTTAGTAAACCAGAAGAGTATGCACCTGAGTGAAAGACTTATATCTTTGTTTCCATTAATAATTTGGACTTGAGTCCTGAAGAAGAATTGTGTATATTTACGATAGGAACCCAACGCAACTCGTATTTCAGCATGCCCATAATGTATTCAAAATTTAAGCCAATCCCCGTAACATGGTTGATTTAGTAAACCTGAAGAGTATGCACCTGAGTGAAAGACGTATATCTTTGTTTCTATTAATAATTTGGACTTGAGTCCTAAAGAAGAATTGTGTATATTTACGATAGGAACCCTTCGCAACTCGTATTTGAGCATTCCCATAATGTATTCACAATTTAAGCCAATCTCCGTAACACGGTTGATTTAGTAAACCTGAAGAGTATGCACCTGAGTGAAAGACTTATATCTTTGTTTCTATTAATAATTTGGACTTGAGTCCTGAAGAAGAATTGTGTATATTTACGATAGGAACCCAACTCAACTCGTATTGCAGCATTCCCATAATGTATTCAAAATTTAAGCCAATCTCCGTAACACAGTTGATTTAGTAAACCTGAAGAGTATGCACCTGAGTGAAAGACGTATATCTTTGTTTCTATTAATAATTTGGACTTGAGTCCTGAAGAATAATTGTGTATATTTACGATAGGAACCCAACACATATCGTATTTCAGCATTCCCATAATGTATTCACAATTAATGCCAATCTCCGTAACACGGTTGATTTAGTAAACCTGAAGAGTATGCACCTGAGTGAAAGAAGAATATCTTTGTTTCGATTAATAATTTGGACTTGAGTCCCGAAGAAGAATTGTGTATATTTACGATAGGAACCCAACGCAACTTGTATTTCAGCATGCCCATAATGTATTCAAAATTTAAGCCAATCTCCGTAACACGGTTGATTTAGTAAACCTGAAGAGTATGCACCTGAGTGAAAGACGTACATCTTTGTTTTTATTAATAATTTGGACTTGAGTCCTGAAGAAGAATTGTGTATATTTACGATAGGAACCCAACGCAACTCGTATTTCATCATTCCCATAATGTATTCACAATTTAAGCCAATCTTCGTAACACGGTTGATTTAGTAAACCTGAAGAGTATGCACCTGAGTGAAAGACGTATATCTTTGTTTCTATTAATAATTTGGACTTCAGTCCTGAAGAATAATTGTGTATATTTACGATAGGAACCCAACGCAACTCGTATTTCAGCATGCCGATAATGTATTAAAAATTTAAGCCAATCTCCGTAACACGGTTTATTTAGTAAACCTGAAGAGTACGCACCTGAGTGAAAGACGTATATCTTTGTTTCTATTAGAAATTTGGACTTGAGTCCTGAATAAGAACTGTGTATATTTACGATAGGAACCCAACGCAACTCGTATTTCAGCATTTCCATATTGTATTCACAATTTAAGCCAATCTCCGTAACACGGTTGATTTAGTACACCGGAAGAGTATGCACTTGAGTGAAAGACTTATATCTTTGTTTCCATTAATAATTTGGACTTGAGTCGTGAAAAAGAATTGTGTATATTTACGATAGGAACCCAACGTAACTCGTATTTCAGCATGCCCATAATGTATTCAAAATTAAAGCCAATCTCCGTAACACGGTTGATTTAGTAAACCTGAACAGTATGCACCTGAGTGAAAGACGTATATCTTTGTTTCTATTAATAATTTGGACTTGAGTCCTGAAGAAGAATTGTGTATATTTACGATAGGAACCCAACGCAACTCGTATTTCAGCATGCCCATAATGTATTCAAAATTCAAGTCAATCTCGGTAACACGGTTGATTTAGTAAACTTGAAGAGTATGCACCTGAGTGAAAGACATATATCTTTGTGTCTATTAATAATTTGGACTTGAGTCCTGAAGAAGAATTGTGTATATTTACGATAGGAACCCAATGCAACTCGTATTTCAGCATTCCCATAATGTATTCACAATTTAAGCCAATCTCCGTAACACAGTTGATTTAGTAAACCTGAAGAGTATGCACCTGAGTGAAAGACTTATATCTTTGTTTCTATTAATAATTTGGACTTGAGTCCTGAAGAAGAATTGTGTATATTTACGATTGGAAAACAACGCAACTCATATTTCAGCATGCCCATAATGTATTCAAAATTTAAGCTAATCTCCGTAACACGGTTGAATTAGTAAACCTGAAAAGTATGCACCTGAGTTAAAGACGTATATCTTTGTTTCTATTAAACAATTTGGACTTGAATCCTGAAGAAGAATTGTGTATATTTACGATAGGAACCCAACGCAACTCGTATTTAAGCATTCCCATAATGTATTCACAATTTAAGCCAATCTGCGTGACACGGTTGATTTAGTAAACCTGAAGAGTATGCACCTGAGTGAAAGACTTATATCTTTGTTTCTATTAATAATTTGGACTTGAGTCCTGAAGAATAATTGTGTATATTTACGATAGGAACCCAACGCAACTTGTATTGCAGCATGCCCATAATGTATTCAAAATTTAAGCCAATCTCCGTAACACGGTTGATTTAGTAAACCTGAAGAGTATGCACCTGAATGAAAGACGTATATCTTCGTTTCTATTAATAATTTGGACTTGAGTCCTGAAGAGAATTTTCCGTTGAGAGCGTCTCTCTAAACCGCACTCGGTTTGGACTCTCCTCATACGGAAATACCTCATTTCTTAGCTCGTTTCTACTTCGATTCTTCGGATTTCAGCTTGGATTCTTGTTATACTACCTCTTAATCTTCTTTGGGAGGTAGTATCTCGGAAATTTTGAGCTCTTTTTTGAAGATTTTGGTGTGGAACGAGTTCTGGTTTCGCGAAGTTACTATTCATGAATTCAGGTCATCGCCTCTCCAGCTCGAATCACTACTCAAATCGCTCGATTGGAAGTGTTTCTAGCTTCTCCTAGCTGAGGGGATTAGACAAATATACTTTGTTCCATCATCAAGCAAGAATTGAATTTCACCTTCTTCTCCAACGGTCATTTGTTTCCGCCATTGGTACGGACGGACGAAGCTTTTTCTAAACTTCATGTACCCTTTGGGGGGGCTTCCTTCTCCTTAGCTTCCCCCTTGGTTTCATGGCCAAAAAGAAAAAGTCCCATCCTCCCCCCACCAAGGCATCCGCTCGGCTTAAGGCAATGCAATCAAAGGAAATAGAGGAGGCTATCAATGAGATGACCCAACTTGACGCGGATGTTGTTCTTGAAAAGTCTTGTGCTAATGTAAGCTCCTCAATGACCATCATGGCTACTCCTACTCGTAAAGAAGCACAAGATATTGAGGTAACTTCTTCACCTACTATTGATGAATGTGTGGTAGAACCGCAAACTACTATTGAATCTCCTTTAGATGGAAGTGTGGAGGTAATAACCGAGTACCAAGTTGATCCTATTGTTATGACTCAATTGTCACAAGAGGAAGATGAAGCTATTATTGAACATGAAACTGACCCTAAAGAGGGTGATATAGATGGGGGCATTCCAAAAGAACAAGGGGGTGATGCTACAATTGACAAGGCTAATGTCGCGGCACAAAAAGATGATGTTAATGCCGCGGCTTCACAAGGTGCATCCAAATGGGGGGAACCCGGATCCAAGCCTAAGTTTGTCTCCCTATTCAAGGATAATAGAGAGCCAAATAAAGGTATGAAACTGAAGTATATTGAACCCAAAGGTGAATTAATTGATCTATCTAGCCGTGTCCTTGCATCCATGACCGCAATTTGGGGTCATTGCTTAGTTGCTTATTTTGATGGAAGATTTCCCGGAGTTAACAACATACAAAATTTGGTCAAGACTTGGGCAGTCCCATGCCGTTTCAGATCACATGACAAGGGATGGATTATATTCAAGTTTCAAAATGAGGAGGATAGAGCCAAAGTCCTTATGGAAGGTCCTTACTCAATGCTTGGTAAGCCGGTTCATCTAAAGCTACTCTCGGATGACTTCTCTACGGATGATGAGGCTTTCCTCAAAGTCCCCATTTGGGTTCTTTTCCCTCAACTCCCCTTGAGACTATGGGAAGAAGAAATTATTAGTGAAATTGCATCTCGGGTGGGAGTGCCCCTAACCACGGACAGAGTTACACTTGAGAAAGCTAGATCCTCATTCGCTAGAGTTCTTATTGAAGTGGATGCCTCAAAGCCTCCTCCACTCCATATTCCCATTCGGCTGCCAAATGGAAGGATCCATAACCAAAGTGTGAGGTATGAAACCTTTCCTAATTATTGTTTTAATTGCAAATGCTTTGGCCACCGTGCTTTTTCTTGCAAGGTAATAGCTGCCATGGAGAAAGAACAAAGAGAAAAGAACAAGAATGATGAAGAAACCGAGAACTCTAACCCCCTTCCAACAACAAATGGCAAGGCAAAACAGGTTGAGGAAGACACCTCACCAAAGAAAGACCATCCATTCTTCAAGAGGTTTAGATACTTCAAAACCAGTATGAAGAAACCAAGGAGAGGAGAGGCATCTACTTCACAACATCAAGAAGAAGAAGAGGACTCAACCCGGGTACTTAGAGACCCACTTGACACCTATAAAGATGAAGTTATTATAGAGATGCAAACTGAAGAATATTCTGCCCCCACTCTTAAAGCACAACACATTAATAAAGTTGAAAAGGCTGCCAAAATTATCAAATTAGACCACACTCTCAAAGTGGTAAACCAAGATGCTCCCGGGATCCTTTTTACTAAGGATTGCTTGGAGAGCCTTCCGGGTCTTACATGTACAAAGAAGGGGTATGTTTATGGTCCTGAATTCATGAGAGGAGTATATAGACATTATCTGAATGGATACTATGAGGAGGGGTGCCTAAGGGGAAATGCATGCAAAGTCAAGGATCCAAGGAAGATGGACCTCACCAAAAGCCGTGTAGTGTATGACATAAGAGATGCATATCTTGATGATGTTATCACTAATGTGACTCTTGACAAAGATGATAAGCCATGCATTCATCTAATGCATCATGATCAAGTCAAAGAAGGCATGACAAGGCTTGACAACTACTTGAGTGTCACCCAAGATTTCCATACCAAAGGAATAAACTTCACCACCAAATGCCTTAAAGAGCTGCCCGGAGTTATTTCCATGGAGGATGGGTATGACTTTACCTCCTTTTTCATTGAACATGTATATGATTTCTTGTTTCTAACTAGGTACAAACCGAGAGCAAAGGAGGGGGGCAAATTTGGCTCCCGCGGTAGGAGGAAGCCCTAAACATAAATCTTTATGTTTTTATCCTCATGGAATATCCGAGGCCTTGGTAAGGTCTCAAAAAAAAATACTATCTTTCAGTTTATGCGTGTCAATAATATACATATGTGTTGTTTACTTGAGACAAAAATGAACACCATTAATTTTGAAAAGCTTAGAACTAATAGATGGCCTTCTTGGTCATCTATTACTAACTTTGACAAGATTGAGGGTGGTCGTATTGCTATACTTTGGAACCCTATTTTTGTGCATGTTGATGTTTTGGAAGTTGATAAACAGCATGTTCATTGTAAAATCAAATGTAAGACTACACAATTTGAGTTCTTTGTTACATTTATCTATGCGCTCTATACAGTTTTGGAAAGAAAGGACCTTTGGGATCACCTAACTTTGTTAGAACCCTCCATCAATTGTCCTTGGCTTGTGATGGGGGATTTTAATTGTGTGGGTAGCCCAAATGAGAGAGTGGGGCCTACCCCACCCTCGACCTATCTTATGCAAGATTTGAATGATTTCAAACTACAAAATAACCTTGTTGATACCCCCTCCACGGGTGAATTCCTAACTTGGAATAGAGGGGCACTTTGGGCAAAACTTGATAGGGTTCTTATGAACCAACTTTGGATGACTCAAGGTGTAAATTGTTCAACTCATTTCCCCCAAATGGAGGCTGAGTGTGATCATGTTGCTGCCATTGTTAAACTAGGCCGTGGGAACCTAAGTGGGTCCAAACCCTTCAAATTTTACAATATGTGGCTTAAGCATGACTCTTTTAATACCATTCTTAATGATATTTGGCATAGGGATATTATTGGTAGCTCCCAATATATTTTGGTTAAAAAACATAAAAGCCTAAAAGGACCTCTTAAAGAACTCAATAAATATGCCTTTGGGCACATATCCGAGAGAGTTAAGGAAGCCAAAAAGGAATACAATAGGCTGCATGGTCTTTCTCTACTCTCCCCTTTAGATGATACTATATGCTATGATCTCAAGGTGGCCAAGAAAAGAGTACTTTACCTAAAGGGTGCGGAAGAGGACTTTTATAGGCAAAAGGCTAAAGCAAATCATCTTTTTCAAAGTGATAAATGTACCAAATACTTTCACTCAATTGTGAAGAAAAATATTGCAAAAAATGCCATTACATCACTCAAACTACCTAATGGGGAAATGACTAATTCTATTGACCAAGTGGCGGATGAATTTGTGAAATTTTTCACCAATCTCTTTGGCACACACTATCCTAATATGCAGTTGGACCCTAGTGTCATCACCTCGGGGAAGTGCCTCCCCCCTACTTCTAGGGATGGCCTTACTGCCCCTATCTCTGATTTGGAAATAAAAAATGCCCTCTTTGATATTGGAGATGATAAAGCTCCTGGACCAGACGGTTATACATCAGCCTTTTTCAAAAGAAATTGGGGGACTGTTGGAGATGATGTTATTAAAGCAGTCAAGGGGTTCTTTGGCTCTGGTAGGATTTTAAGGCGGCTTAACCACACGGTTATTGCCCTAATTCCTAAGACCACTCACTCTCCTACCCCGGCTGATTATAGACCTATTGCTTGTACGAATGTCATCTATAAGACCATTACTAAGATCATTTCTAATAGAATGATTCCTTGCTTGCCTGATCTTATTGACCCTGCTCAGGGTGCCTTTGTGGATGGTAGACTTATGATTGATAACATTTTTGTAGCACAAGAATTGATTAGAGGATATGGCCGTAAACATATATCCCCTAGATGTATGCTTAAGGTTGACCTTAGAAAAGCCTATGACACTATTTCTTGGGACTTTTTATCCAAGGTTTTGAGACATATGGGATTCCCGGACAGATTTATTCATTGGATCATGGAATGTGTGTCCACACCTTCATACTCTATCTCTCTCAATGGTGTCTTACATGGACATTTTGATGGAAAAAGAGGCCTTAGACAGGGTGATCCCATGTCCCCTCTACTGTTTGTATTGTGTCTGGAATACCTTTCTAGGCTAATGAATATTAGGACCATGGACCCACACTTCAAATTCCATCCCAAATGTGGAAAACTGAAGATTTCACACATTGCTTATGCTGATGACCTCATGCTATTTTCTAGGGGTGATGCCCCTTCCATTAAGATACTTATTGATACACTTGAGGAGTTTAGCAATGTTTCTGGTTTGCATGTGAATCATGATAAATCCAATATTTTCATTGGTGGATTGGCTGATTATGAGTTGAATAACATCCTGGACCTAGTTGACTTTCAAGAAGGGATATTCCCGGTCAAATATCTTGGTGTGCCCCTGGCCCCTCTCAAGATATCCTTGACCTAATATGCTCCCCTCTTGGAATCCATTACTAATTTCATTACAGCTTGGAATCTAAAGACAGTCTCTTATGCTGGAAGAGTTGAACTCATCAAATCAGTCATCCAAGGAGTACATTCCTTCTGGCTCCAAGTGTTTCCCATACCCAAGTCCATACTTGATAGAATTACTTCCATATGCCGCATTTTCCTATGGGGCTGTAAATTTGCTAGAGTTGCATGGGCTGACATTTGCTTACCCAAAGATGAAGGTGGACTTGGCATACATGACACAAAGGTATGGAACTCGGCTTTACTTGCAAAAACTTTTTGGGATATCCATACTAAAAAAGACACTTTATGGGTCAAATGGGTACATGGAGTTTACCTTAATGGCCGTAGTGTGTGGGACTTCTCCCCACACTATAAGGACTCACAACTTATGAAGAAACTTGTGCTGATTAGGGATGAGATTCTGTCTAAATTTGACAGTATCCCTCATGCAATCCGAGCCCTACAAAGCTTCCAAATTGGGGGGAAATTATCATCTATTAAAATATATGATCTACTTAGAAACAAAGGGCCCAAACATGCATGGATGTCATTTATTTGGAAGAACTATATTCCTCCAAAATTCTCTTTTACTACATGGTTGGCATTCCGTAATAGATTAGCTACATATGACAACCTTCACCGGTTAGATGTAGTTAATGTATGTGCATTGTGCAAGGGTGGACCGGAGACGGTTCCACACCTATTCTTTGAATGTCCTTTTTCAGGTAAAGTTTGGCAAATGGTGAAAGCATGGATGCAAATGCCAAGACAAATGGGGACTTTGACTAGCGCGGTGAAATGGATAAAAAAGGACCGAGATGGAGCTGGAATCAAAGCAAAGGCAACAAGGATCGCATTTTTCTACTCAATATATTGGATCTGGATGACACGCAATGCTGCCAATTTTGATGGTCTAAAACCGAAGGAAGAGGATGTTTTTGCAAGAATTCAATATGTTACCTACAAAATTTTGTATAATATATACCCACACGAGTTGGTGGTGTTTTGATAAACTTTGTAGAATGATCTACTCCCTACTCTCGGTGATATGAGATAGGATAGGCTGACTAGATGACATAGATAGCATATGAGCTATTTTTGGTGGTGATGGGTTATCCATACTTTGGATAACCTGCATTTTTGCTCACCCTTTTTTGCTGTACAGATAAACTCTTTTGGATGGTTACATATATATACTTACATTTCATCCAAAAAATTGGACTTGAGTCCTGAAGACTAATTGTGTATATTTACGATAGGAACCCAACACGACTCGTATTTCAGCATTCCCATAATGTATTCACACTTTATGCCAATCTCCGTAACACAGTTGATTTAGTAAACCTGAAGAGTATGCACCTGAGTGAAAGACGTATATCTTTGTTTCGATTAATAATTTGGACTTGAGTCCTGAAGAAGAATTGTGTATATTTACGATAGAAACCCAACGCAACTCGTATTTCAACATGCCCATAATGTATTCAAAATTTAAGCCAATCTCCGTAACACGGTTGATTTAGTAAACCTGAAGAGTATGCACCTGAGTGAAAGACATATATCTTTGTTTCTATTAATAATTTGGACTCGAGTCCTGAAGGAACATTGTGTATATTTACGATAGGAACCCAACGCAACTCGTATTTCAGCATTCCCATATTGTATTCACAATTTAAGCCAATCTCCGTAACACAGTTGATTTAGTAAACCTGAAGAGTATGCACCTAGTGAAAGACTTATATTTTTGTTTCTATTAATAATTTGGACTTGAGTCCTGAAGAAGATCTGTGTATATTTACGATAGGAAAACAACACAACTCGTATTTCAGCATGCCCATAATGTATTCAAAATTTAAGCGAATCTCCGTAACACGGTTGATTTAGTAAACCTGAAGAGTATGCACCTGAGTTAAAGACGTATATCTTTGTTTCTATTAAAAGATTGGACTTGAACCCTAAAGAAGAATTGTGTATATTTCGATAGGAACCCAACGCAACTCGTATTTAAGCATTCCCATAATGTATTCACAATTTAAGCCAATCTGCGTAACACGGTTGATTTAGTAAACCTGAAGAGTATGCACCTGAGTGAAAGACTTATATCTTTGTTTCTATTAATAATTTCGACTTGAGTCCTGAAGAAGAATTGTGTATATTTACGATAGGAACCCAACACAACTTGTATTGCAGCATGCCCATAATGTATTCAAAATTTAAGCTTATCTCCGTAACACGGTTGATTTAGTAAACCTGAAGAGTATGCACCTGAGTGAAAGACGTATATCTTTGTTTCGATTAATAATTTGGACTTGAGTCCTGAAGAAGAATTGTGTATATTTACGATAGGAACCCAACGCAACTCGTATTTTAGCATGCCCATAATGTATTCAAAATTTAAGCCAATCTCCGTAACACGGTTGATTTAGTAAACCTGAAGAGTATGCACCTGAGTGAAAGATGTATATCTTTGTTTCTATTAATAATTTGGACTTGAGTCCTGAAGAAGAATTGTGTATATTTACGATAGGAACCCAACACAACTCAAATTTCAGCATGCCCATAATGTATTCAAAATTTAAGCCAATCTCCGTAACACGTTTGATTTAGTAAACCTGAAGAGTATGCACCTGAGTGAAAGATGTATATCTTTTTTTCTATTAATAATTTGGACTTGAGTCCTGAAGAAGAATTGTGTATATTTACGATAGGAACCCAACACAACTCAAATTTCAGCATGCCCATAATGTATTCAAAATTTAAGCCAATCTCCGTAACACGGTTGATTTAGTAAATCTGAAGAGTATGCACCTGAGTGAAAGACATATATCTTTGTTTCTATTAATAATTTGGACTTGAGTCCTGAAGAAGAATTGTGTACATTTACGATAGGAATCCAACTCAACTCGTATTTCATCATTCCCATAATGTATTCACAATTTAAGCCAATCTCCGTAACCCAGTTGATTTAGTAAACCTGAAGAGTATGCACCTGAGTGAAAGACTTATATCTTTGTTTCTATTAATAATTTGGACTTGAGACCTGAAGAAGAATTGTGTATATTTACGATAGGAAAACAACGCAACTCGTATTTCAGCATGCCCATAATGTATTCAAAATTTAAGCTAATCTCCGTAACACGGTTGATTTAGTAAACCTGAAGAGTATGCACCTGAGTTAAAGACGTATATCTTTGTTTCTATTAAAAAATTTGGACTTGAATCCTGAAGAAGAATTGTATATATTTACGATAGGAACCCAACGCAACTCGTATTTAAGCATTCCCATAATGCATTCACAATTTAAGCCAATCTGCGTAACACGGTTGATTTAGTAAACCTGAAGAGTATGCACCTGAGTGAAAGACTTATATCTTTGTTTCTATTAATAATTTGGACTTGAGTCCTGAAGAAGAATTGTGTATATTTACGATAGGAACACAACGCAACTCGTATTGCAGCATTCCCATAATGTATTCAAAATTTAAGCCAATCTCCGGTACACGGTTGATTTAGTAAGCCTGAAGAGTATGCACCTGAGTGAAAGACGTATATCTTCGTTTCTATTAATAATTTGGACTTGAGTCCTGAAGAATAATTGTGTATATTTATGATAGGAACCCAACACGACTCGTATTTCAACATTCCCATAATGTATTCACAATTTATGCCAATCTCCGTAACACGGTTGATTTAGTAAACCTTAAGAGTATGCACTTGAGTGAAAGACGTATATCTTTGTTTTGATTAATAATTTGGACTTGAGTCCTGAAGAAGAATTGTGTATATTTACGATAGGAATTCAACGCAACTCGTATTTCAGCATGCCCATAATGTATTCAAAATTTAAGCCAATCTCCGTAACACGGTTGATTTAGTAAACTTGAAGAGTATGCACCTGAGTGAATGACGTATATCTTTTTTTCTATTAATAATTTGGACTTGAGTCCTGAAGAAGAATTGTGTATATTTACGATAGGAACCCAACGCAACTCGTATTTCAGCATGCCCATAATGTATTCAAAATTTAAGCCAATCTCCGTGACACGGTTGATTTAGTAAACCTGAAGAGTATGCACCTGAGTGAAAGACATATATCTCTGTTTCTATTAATAATTTGGACTTGAGTCCTGAAGAAGAATTGTGTATATTTACGATAGGAACCCAACGCAACTCGTATTCTAGCATTCCCATAATGTATTCACAATTTAAGCCAATCTCCGTAACACAGTTGATTTAGTAAACCTGAAGAGTATGCACCTGAGTGAAAGACTTATATCTTTGTTTCTATTAATAATTTGGACTTGAGTCCTGAAGAAGAATTGTGTATATTTACGATAGGAAAACAACGCAACTCGTATTTCAGCATGCCCATAAAGTATTCAAAATTTAAGCTAATCTCCGTAACACGGTTGATTTAGTAAACCTGAAGAGTATGCACCTGAGTTAAAGACGTATATCTTTGTTTCTATTAAAAAATTTGGACTTGAATCCGGAAGCAGAATTGTGTATATTTACGATAGTAACCCAACGCAACTCGTATTTAAGCATTCCCATAATGTATTCACAATTTAAGCCAATCTGCGTAACACGGTTGATTTAGTAAACCTGAAGAGTATGCACCTGAGTGAAAGACTTATATCTTTGTTTCTATTAATAATTTGGACTTGAGTCCCGAAGAAGAATTGTGTATATTTACGATAGGAACCCAACGCAACTCGTATTGCAGCATGCCCACAATGTATTCAAAATTTAAGCCAATCTCCGTAACACGGTTGATTTAGTAAACCTAAAGAGTATGCACCTGAGTGAAAGACATATATCTTCGTTTCTATTAATAATTTGGACTTGAGTCCTGAAGAATAATTGTGTATATTTACGATAGGAACCCAACACGACTCGTATTTCAGCATGCCCATAATGTATTCAAAATTTAAGCCAATCTCCGTAACACGGTTGATTTAGTAAACCTGAAGAGTATGCACCTGAGTGAAAGACGTATATCTTTTTTTCTATTAATAATTTGGACTTGAGTCCTCAAGAAGAATTGTGTATATTTACGATAGGAACCCAACGCAACTCGTATTTCAGAATTCCCATAATGTATTCACAATTTAAGCCAATCTCCGTAACAGAGTTGATTTAGTAAACCTGAAGAGTATGCACCTGAGTGAAAGACATATCTTTGTTTCTATTAATAATTTGGACTTGAGTCCTGAAGAAGAATTGTGTATATTTACGATGGGAAAACGACACAACTCGTATTTCAGCATGCCCATAATGTATTCAAAATTTAAGATAATCTCCGTAACACGGTTGATTTAGTAAACCTGAAGAGTATGCACCTGAGTTTAAGACGTATATCTTTGTTTCTATTAAAAAATTTGGACTTGAATCCTGAAGAAGAATTGTGTATATTTACGATAGGAACCCAACGCAACTCGTATTTAAGCATTCCCATAATGTATTCACAATTTAAGCCAATCTGCATAACACGGTTGATTTAGTAAACCTGAAGAGTATGCACCTGAGTGAAAGACTTATATCTTTGTTTCTATTAATAATTTGGACTTGAGTCCTGAAGAAGAATTGTGTATATTTACGATAGGAACCCAACGCAACTCGTATTGCAGCATGCCCATAATGTATTCAAAATTTAAGCCAATCTCCGTAACACGGTTGATTTAGTAAACCTGAAGAGTATGCACCTGAGTGAAAGACGTATATCTTCGTTTCTATTAATAATTTGGACTTGAGTCCTGAAGAATAATTGTGTATATTTACGATAGGAACCCAACACGACTCGTATTTCAGCATTCCCATAATGTATTCACAATTTATGCAATCTCCGTAACACGGTTGATTTAGTAAACCTGAAGAGTATGCACCTGAGTGAAAGAGGTATATCTTTGTTTCGATTAATAATTTGGACTTGAGTCCTGAAGAAGAATTGTGTATATTTACGATAGGAACCCAACGCAACTCGTATTTCAGCATGCCCATAATGTATTCAAAATTTAAGCCAATCTCCGTAACACGGTTGATTTAGTAAACCTGAAGAGTATGCACCTGAGTGAAAGACGTATATCTTTTTTCTATTAATAATTTGGACTTGATTCCTGAAGAAGAATTGTGTATATTTACGATAGGAACCCAACGCAACTCGTATTTCAGCATGCCCATAATGTATTCAAAATTTAAGCCAATCTCCGTAACACGTTTGATTTAGTAAACCTGAATAGTATGCACCTAAGTGAAAGATGTATATCTTTGTTTCTATTAATAATTTGGACTTGAGTCCTGAAAAAGAATTGTGTATATTTACGATAGGAACCCAACACAACTCAAATTTCAGCATGCCCATAATGTATTCAAAATTTAAGCCAATCTCCGTAACACGGTTGATTTAGTAAATCTGAAGAGTATGCACCTGAGTGAAAGACATATATCTTTGTTTCTATTAATAATTTGGACTTGAGTCCTGAAGAAGAATTGTGTATATTTACGATAGGAATCCAACTCAACTTATATTTCAGCATTCCCATAATGTATTCACAATTTAAGCCAATCTCCGTAACTTAGTTGATTTAGTAAACCTGAAGAGTATGCACCTGAGTGAAAGACTTATATCTTTGTTTCTATTAATAATTTGGACTTGAGTCCTGAAGAAGAATTGTGTATATTTACGATAGGAAAACAACGCAACTTGTATTTAAGCATGCCCATAATGTATTCAAAATTTAAGCTAATCTACGTAACACGGTTGATTTAGTAAACCTGAAGAGTATGCACCCGAGTTAAAGACGTATATCTTTGTTTCGATTAAAAAAATTGGACTTGAATCCTGAAGAAGAATTGTATATATTTACGATAGGAACCCAACGCAACTCGTATTTAAGCATTCCCATAATGCATTCACAATTTAAGCCAATCTGCGTAACACGGTTGATTTAGTAAACCTAAAGAGTATGCACCTGAGTGAAAGACGTATATCTTTGTTTCGATTAATAATTTGGACTTAAGTCCTGAAGAAGAATTGTGTATATTTACGATAGGAATTCAACGCAACTCGTATTTCAGCATGCCCATAATGTATTCAAAATTTAAGCCAATCTCCGTAACACGGTTGATTTAGTAAACTTGAAGAGTATGCACCTGAGTGAATGACGTTTATCTTTGTTTCTATTAATAATTTGGACTTGAGTCCTGAAGAAGAATTGTGTATATTTACGATAGGAACCCAACGCAACTCGTATTTCAGCATGCCCATAATGTATTCAAAATTTAAGCCAATCTCCGTAACACGGTTGATTTAGTAAACCTGAAGAGTATGCACCTGAGTGAAAGACATATATCTCTGTTTCTATTAATAATTTGGACTTGAGTCCTGAAGAAGAATTGTGTATATTTACGATAGGAACCCAACGCAACTCGTATTCTAGCATTCCCATAATGTATTCACAATTTAAGCCAATCTCCGTAACACAGTTGATTTAGTAAACCTCAAGAGTATGCACCTGAGTGAAAGACTTATATCTTTGTTTCTATTAATAATTTGGACTTGAGTCCTGAAGAAGAATTGTGTATATTTACGATAGGAAAACAATGCAACTCGTATTTCAGCATGCCCATAAAGTATTCAATATTTAAGCTAATCTCCGTAACACGGTTGATTTAGTAAACCTGAAGAGTATGCACCTGAGTTAAAGACGTATATCTTTGTTTCTATTAAAAAATTTGGACTTGAATCCTGAAGCAGAATTGTGTATATTTACGATAGGAACCCAACGCAACTCGTATTTAAGCATTCCCATAATGTATTCACAATTTACGCCAATCTGCATAACACGGTTGATTTAGTAAACCTGAAGAGTATGCACCTGAGTGAAAGACTTATATCTTTGTTTCTATTAATAATTTGGACTTGAGTCCTGAAGAAGAATTGTGTATATTTACGATAGGAACCCAACGCAACTCGTATTGCAGCATGCCCATAATGTATTCAAAATTTAAGCCAATCTCCGTAACACGGTTGATTTAGTAAACCTGAAGAGTATGCACCTGAGTGAAAGACGTATATCTTCGTTTCTATTAATAATTTGGACTTGAGTCCTGAAGAATAATTGTGTATATTTACGATAGGAACCCAACACGACTCTTATTTCAGCATTCCCATAATGTATTCACAATTTATGCAATCTCCGTAACACGGTTGATTTAGTAAACCTGAAGAGTATGCACCTGAGTGAAAGACGTATATCTTTGTTTCTATTAATAATTTGGACTTGATTCCTGAAGAAGAATTGTGTATATTTACGATAGGAACCCAACGCAACTCGTATTTCAGCATGCCCATAATGTATTCAAAATTTAAGCCAATCTCCGTAACACGTTTGATTTAGTAAACCTGAAGAGTATGCACCTGAGTGAAAGATGTATATCTTTGTTTCTATTAATAATTTGGACTTGAGTCCTGAAAAAGAATTGTGTATATTTACGATAGGAACCCAACACAACTCAAATTTCAGCATGCCCATAATGTATTCAAAATTTAAGCCAATCTCCGTAACACGGTTTATTTAGTAAATCTGAAGAGTATGCACCTGAGTGAAAGACATATATCTTTGTTTCTATTAATAATTTGGACTTGAGCCCTGAAGAAGAATTGTGTATATTTACGATAGCAATCCAACTCAACTTGTATTTCAGCATTCCCATAATGTATTCACAATTTAAGCCAATCTCCGTAACACAGTTGATTTAGTAAACCTGAAGAGTATGCACCTGAGTGAAAGACTTATATCTTTGTTTCTATTAATAAATTGGACTTGAGTCCTGATAAAAATTGTGTATATTTACGATAGGAAAACAACGCAACTCGTATTTAAGCATGCCCATAATGTATTCAAAATTTAAGCTAATCTCCGTAACACGGTTGATTTAGTAAACCTGAAGAGTATGCACCTGAGTTAAAGACGTATATCTTTGTTTCTATTAAAAAAATTGGACTTGAATCCTGAAGAAGAATTGTATATATTTACGATAGGAACCCAACGCAACTCGTATTTAAGCATTCCCATAATGCATTCACAATTTAAGCCAATCTGCGTAACACGGTTGATTTAGTAAACCTGAAGAGTAAGCACCTGAGTGAAAGACTTATATCTTTGTTTCTATTAATAATTTGGACTTGAGTCCTGAAGAAGAATTGTGTATATTTACGATAGGAACCCAACGCAACTCGTATTGCAGCATTCCCATAATGTATTCAAAATTTAAGCCAATCTCCGTAACACGGTTGATTTAGTAAGCCTGAAGAGTATGCACCTGAGTGAAAGATGTATATCTTCGTTTCTATTAATAATTTGGACTTGAGTCCTGAAGAATAATTGTGTATATTTATGATAGGAACCCAACACGACTCGTATTTCAACATTCCCATAATGTATTCACAATTTATGCCAATCTCCGTAACACGGTTGATTTAGTAAACCTTAAGAGTATGCACCTGAGTGAAAGACGTATATCTTTGTTTCGATTAATAATTTGGACTTGAGTCCCGAAGAAGAATTGTGTATATTTACGATAGGAATTCAACGCAACTCGTATTTCAGCATGCCCATAATGTATTCAAAATTTAAGCCAATCTCCGTAACACGTTTGATTTAGTAAACCTGAAGAGTATGCACCTGAGTGAAAGATGTATATCTTTGTTTCTATTAATAATTTGGACTTGAGTCCTGAAAAAGAATTGTGTATATTTACGATAGGAACCCAACACAACTCAAATTTCAGCATGCCCATAATGTATTCAAAATTTAAGCCAATCTCCGTAACACGGTTGATTTAGTAAATCTGAAGAGTATGCACCTGAGTGAAAGACATATATCTTTGTTTCTATTAATAATTTGGACTTGAGCCCTGAAGAAGAATTGTGTATATTTACGATAGCAATCAAACTCAACTTGTATTTCAGCATTCCCATAATGTATTCACAATTTAAGCCAATCTCCGTAACACAGTTGATTTAGTAAACCTGAAGAGTATGCACCTGAGTGAAAGACTTATATCTTTGTTTCTATTAATAAATTGGACTTGAGTCCTGATAAAAATTGTGTATATTTATGATAGGAAAAAAACGCAACTCGTATTTAAGCATGCCCATAATGTATTCAAAATTTAAGCTAATCTCCGTAACACGTTTGATTTAGTAAACCTGAAGAGTATGCACCTGAGTTAAAGACGTATATCTTTGTTTCTATTAAAAAAATTGGACTTGAATCCTGAAGAAGAATTGTATATATTTACGATAGGAACCCAACGCAACTCGTATTTAAGCATTCCCATAATGCATTCACAATTTAAGCCAATCTGCGTAACACGGTTGATTTAGTAAACCTGAAGAGTAAGCACCTGAGTGAAAGACTTATATCTTTGTTTCTATTAATAATTTGGACTTGAGTCCTGAAGAAGAATTGTGTATATTTACGATAGGAACCCAACGCAACTCGTATTGCAGCATTCCCATAATGTATTCAAAATTTAAGCCAATCTCCGTAACACGGTTGATTTAGTAAGCCTGAAGAGTATGCACCTGAGTGAAAGACGTATATCTTCGTTTCTATTAATAATTTGGACTTGAGTCCTGAAGAATAATTGTGTATATTTATGATAGGAACCCAACACGACTCGTATTTCAACATTCCCATAATGTATTCACAATTTATGCCAATCTCCGTAACACGGTTGATTTAGTAAACCTTAAGAGTATGCACCTGAGTGAAAGACGTATATCTTTGTTTCGATTAATAATTTGGACTTGAGTCCCGAAGAAGAATTGTGTATATTTACGATAGGAATTCAACGCAACTCGTATTTCAGCATGCCCATAATGTATTCAAAATTTAAGCCAATCTCCGTAACACGGTTGATTTAGTAAACTTGAAGAGTATGCACCTGAATGAAAGACATATATCTCTGTTTCTATTAATAACTTGGACTTGAGTCCCGAAGAAGAATTGTGTATATTTACGATAGGAACCCAACGCAACTCGTATTCTAGCATTCCCATAATGTATTCACAATTTAAGCCAATCTCCGTAACACAGTTGATTTAGTAAACCTCAAGAGTATGCACCTGAGTGAAAGACTTATATCTTTGTTTCTATTAATAATTTGGACTTGAGTCCTGAAGAAGAATTGTGTATATTTACGATAGGAAAACAACGCAACTCGTATTTCAGCATGCCCATAAAGTATTCAATATTTAAGCTAATCTCCGTAACACGGTTGATTTAGTAAACCTGAAGAGTATGCACCTGAGTTAAAGACGTATATCTTTGTTTCTATTAAAAAATTTGGACTTGAATCCTGAAGAAGAATTGTGTATATTTACGATAGGAACCCAACGCAACTCGTATTTAAGCATTCCCATAATGTATTCACAATTTAAGCCAATCTGCATAACACGGTTGATTTAGTAAACCTGAAGAGTATGCACCTGAGTGAAAGACTTATATCTTTGTTTCTATTAATAATTTGGACTTGAGTCCTGAAGAAGAATTGTGTATATTTACGATAGGAACCCAACGCAACTCGTATTGCAGCATGCCCATAATGTATTCAAAATTTAAGCCAATCTCCGTAACACGGTTGATTTAGTAAACCTGAAGAGTATGCACCTGAGTGAAAGACGTATATCTTCGTTTCTATTAATAATTTGGACTTGAGTCCTGAAGAATAATTGTGTATATTTACGATAGGAACCCAACACGACTCGTATTTCAGCATTCCCATAATGTATTCATAATTTATGCAATCTCCGTAACACGGTTGATTTAGTAAACCTGAAGAGTATGCACCTGAGTGAAAGAGGTATATCTTTGTTTCGATTAACAATTTGGACTTGAGTCCTGAAGAAGAATTGTGTATATTTACGATAGGAACCCAACGCAACTCGTATTTCAGCATGCCCATAATGTGTTCAAAATTTAAGCCAATCTCCGTAACACGGTTGATTTAGTAAACCTGAAGAGTATGCACCTGAGTGAAAGACGTATATCTTTGTTTCTATTAATAATTTGGACTTGATTCCTGAAGAAGAATTGTGTATATTTACGATAGGAACCCAACGCAACTCGTATTTCAACATGCCCATAATGTATTCAAAATTTAAGCCAATCTCCGTAACACGTTTGATTTAGTAAACCTGAAGAGTATGCACCTGAGTGAAAGATGTATATCTTTGTTTCTATTAATAATTTGGACTTGAGTCCTGAAAAAGAATTGTGTATATTTACGATAGGAACCCAACACAACTCAAATTTCAGCATGCCCATAATGTATTCAAAATTTAAGCCAATCTCCGTAACACGGTTGATTTAGTAATTCTGAAGAGTATGCACCTGAGTGAAAGACATATATCTTTGTTTCTATTAATAATTTGGACTTGAGTCCTGAAGAAGAATTGTGTATATTTACGATAGGAATCCAACTCAACTTGTATTTCAGCATTCCCATAATGTATTCACAATTTAAGCCAATCTCCGTAACACAGTTGATTTAGTAAACCTGAAGAGTATGCACCTGAGTGAAAGACTTATATCTTTGTTTCTATTAATAATTTGGACTTGAGTCCTGAAGAAGAATTGTGTATATTTACGATAGGAAAACAACGCAACTCGTATTTAAGCATGCCCATAATGTATTCAAAATTTAAGCTAATCTCCGTAACACGGTTGATTTAGTAAACCTGAAGAGTATGCACCTGAGTTAAAGATGTATATCTTTGTTTCTATTAAAAAAATTGGACTTGAATCCTGAAGAAGAATTGTATATATTTACGATAGGAACCCAACGCAACTCGTATTCAAGCATTCCCATAATGCATTCACAATTTAAGCCAATCTGCGTAACACGGTTGATTTAGTAAACCTGAAGAGTATGCACCTGAGTGAAAGACTTATATCTTTGTTTCTATTAATAATTTGGACTTGAGTCCTGAAGAAGAATTGTGTATATTTACGATAGGAACCCAACGCAACTCGTATTGCAGCATTCTTATAATGTATTCAAAATTTAAGCCAATCTTCGTAACACGGTTGATTTAGTAAGCCTGAAGAGTATGCACCTGAGTGAAAGACGTATATCTTCGTTTCTATTAATAATTTGGACTTGAGTCCTGAAGAATAATTGTGTATATTTATGATAGGAACCCAACACGACTCGTATTTCAACATTCCCATAATGTATTCACAATTTATGCTAATCTCCGTAACACGGTTGATTTAGTAAACCTTAAGAGTATGCACCTGAGTGAAAGACGTATATCTTTGTTTCGATTAATAATTTGGACTTGAGTCCTGAAGAAGAATTGTGTATATTTACGATAGGAATTCAACGCAACTCGTATTTCAGCATGCCCATAATGTATTCAAAATTTAAGCCAATCTCCGTAACACGGTTGATTTAGTAAACTTGAAGAGTATGCACCTAAGTGAATGACGTATATCTTTGTTTCTATTAATAATTTGGACTTGAGTCCTGAAGAAGAATTGTGTATATTTACAATAGGAACCCAACGCAACTCGTATTTCAGCATGCCCATAATGTATTCAAAATTTAAGCCAATCTCCGTAACACGGTTGATTTAGTAAACCTGAAGAGTATGCACCTGAGTGAAAGACATATATCTCTGTTTCTATTAATAATTTGGACTTGAGTCCTGAAGAAGAATTGTGTATATTTACGATAGGAACCCAACGCAACTCGTATTCTAGCATTCCCATAATGTATTCACAATTTAAGCCAATCTCCGTAACACAGTTGATTTAGTAAACCTCAAGAGTATGCACCTGAGTGAAAGACTTATATCTTTGATTCTATTAATAATTTGGACTTGAGTCCTGAAGAAGAATTGTGTATATTTACGATAGGAAAACAACGCAACTCGTATTTCAGCGTGCCCATAAAGTATTCAAAATTTAAGCTAATCTCTGTAACACGGTTGATTTAGTAAACCTGAAGAGTATGCACCTGAGTTAAAGACGTATATCTTTGTTTCTATTAAACAATTTGGACTTGAATCCTGAAGCAGAATTGTGTATATTTACGATAGGAACCCAACGCAACTCGTATTTAAGCATTCCCATAATGTATTCACAATTTAAGCCAATCTGCGTAACACGGTTGATTTAGTAAACCTGAAGAGTATGCACCTGAGTGAAAGACTTATATCTTTGTTTCTATTAATAATTTGGACTTGAGTCCCGAAGAAGAATTGTGTATATTTACGATAGGAACCCAACGCAACTCGTATTGCAGCATGCCCATAATGTATTCAAAATTTAAGCCAATCTTCGTAACACGGTTGATTTAGTAAACTTGAAGAGTATGCACCTGAGTGAAAGAGGTATATCTTTGTTTCGATTAATAATTTGGACTTGAGTCCTGAAGAAGAATTGTGTATATTTACGATAGGAACCCAACACGACTCGTATTTCAGCATGCCCATAGTGTATTCAAAATTTAAGCCAATCTCCGTAACACGGTTGATTTAGTAAACCTGAAGAGTATACACTTGAGTGAAAGACGTATATCTTTGTTTCTATTAATAATTTGGACTTGATTCCTGAAGAAGAATTGTGTATATTTACGATAGGAACCCAACGCAACTCGTATTTCAGCATGCCCATAATGTATTCAAAATTTAAGCCAATCTCCGTAACACGGTTGATTTAGTAAACCTGAAGAGTATGCACCTGAGTGAAAGACATATATCTTTGTTTCTATTAATAATTTGGACTTGAGTCCTAAACAAGAATTGTGTATATTTACGATAGGAACCCAACGCAACTCGTATTTCAGAATTCCCATAGTGTATTCACAATTTAAGCCAATCTCCGTAACAGAGTTGATTTAGTAAACCTGAAGAGTATGCACCTGAGTGAAAGACATATCTTTGTTTCTATTAATAATTTGGACTTGAGTCCTGAAAAAGAATTGTGTATATTTACGATGGGAAAACGACACAACTCGTATTTCAGCATGCCCATAATGTATTCAAAATTTAAGATAATCTCCGTAACACGGTTGATTTAGTAAACCTGAAGAGTATGCACCTGAGTTTAAGACGTATATCTTTGTTTCTATTAAAAAATTTGGACTTGAATCCTGAAAAAGAATTGTGTATATTTACGATAGGAACCCAACGCAACTCGTATTTAAGCATTCCCATAATGTATTCACAATTTAAGCCAATCTGCATAACACGGTTGATTTAGTAAACCTGAAGAGTATGCACCTGAGTGAAAGACTTATATCTTTGTTTCTATTAATAATTTGGACTTGAGTCCTGAAGAAGAATTGTGTATATTTACGATAGGAACCCAACGCAACTCGTATTGCAGCATGCCCATAATGTATTCAAAATTTAAGCCAATCTCCGTAACACAGTTGATTTAGTAAACCTGAAGAGTACGCACCTGAGTGAAAGACGTATATCTTCGTTTCTATCAATAATTTGGACTTGAGTCCTGAAGAATAATTGTGTATATTTACGATAGGAACCCAACACGACTCGTATTTCAGCATTCCCATAATGTATTCACAATTTATGCAATCTCCGTAACACGGTTGATTTAGTAAACCTGAAGAGTATGCACCTGAGTGAAAGAGGTATATCTTTGTTTCGATTAATAATTTGGACTTGAGTCCTGAAGAAGAATTGTGTATATTTACGATAGGAACCCAACGCAACTCGTATTTCAGCATGCCCATGATGTATTCAAAATTTAAACCAATCTCCGTAACACGGTTGATTTAGTAAACCTGAAGAGTATGCACCTGAGTGAAAGACGTATATCTTTGTTTCTATTAATAATTTGGACTTGATTCCTGAAGAAGAATTGTGTATATTTACGATAGGAACCCATCGCAACTCGTATTTCAGCATGCCCATAATGTATTCAAAATTTAAGCCAATCTCCGTAACACGGTTGATTTAGTAAACCTGAAGAGTATGCACCTGAGTGAAAGACATATATCATTGTTTCTATTAATAATTTGGACTTGAGTCCTAAAGAAGAATTGTGTATATTTACGATAGGAACCCAACGCAACTCGTATTTCAGCATTCCCATAATGTATTCACAATTTAAGCCAATCTCCGTAACACAGTTGATTTTGTAAACCTGAAGAGTATGCACCTGAGTGAAAGACATATCTTTGTTTATATTAATAATTTGGACTTGAGTCCTGAAGAAGAATTGTGTATATTTACGATGGGAAAACGACGCAACTCGTATTTCAGCATGCCCATAATGTATTCAAAATTTAAGCCAATCTCCGTAACACGGTTGATTTAGTAAACCTGAAGAGTATGCACCTGAGTTAAAGACGTATATCTTTGTTTCTATTAAACAATTTGGACTTGAATCCTGAAGAAGAATTGTGTATATTTACGATAGGAACCCAACGCAAATCGTATTTAAGCATTCCCATAATGTATTCACAATTTAAGCCAATCTGCGTAACACGGTTGATTTAGTAAGCCTGAAGAGTATGCACCTGAGTGAAAGAC
This sequence comes from Cuscuta europaea, assembly GCA_945859875.1. Lineage (NCBI taxonomy): Eukaryota > Viridiplantae > Streptophyta > Magnoliopsida > Solanales > Convolvulaceae > Cuscuta > Cuscuta europaea. The sequence continues at coordinate 13,206,011 of CAMAPE010000016.1, forward strand.
TTATATCTTTGTTTCTATTAATAATTTGGACTTGAGTCCTGAAGAAGAATCGTGTATATTTACGATAGGAACCTAATGCAACTCGTATTGCAGCATGCCCATAATGTATTCAAAATTTAAGCCAATCTCCGTAACACGGTTGATTTAGTAAACCTGAAGAGTATGCACCTGAGTGAAAGACGTATATCTTCGTTTCTATTAATAATTTGGACTTGAGTCCTGAAGAATAATTGTGTATATTTACGATAGGAACCCAACACGACTCGTATTTCAGCATTCCCATAATGTATTCACAATTTATGCCAATCTCCGTAACACGGTTGATTTAGTAAACCTGAAGAGTATGCACCTGAGTGAAAGACGTATATCTTTGTTTCGATTAATAATTTGGACTTGAGTCCTGAAGAAGAATTGTGTATATTTACGATAGGAACCCAACGCAACTTGTATTTCAGCATGCCCATAATGTATTCAAAATTTCAGCCAATCTCCGTAACACGGTTGACTTAGTAAACCTGAAGAGTATGCACCTGAGTGAAAGACGTACATCTTTGTTTCTATTAATAATTTAGACTTGAGTCCTGAAAAAGAATTGTGTATATTTACGATAGGAACCCAACGCAACTCGTATTTCATCATTCCCATAATGTATTCACAATTTAAGCCAATATTCGTAACACGGTTGATTTAGTAAACCTGAAGAGTATGCACCTGAGTTAAAGACGTATATCTTTGTTTCTATTAATAATTTGGACTTGAGTCCTGAGGAAGAATTGTGTATATTTACGATAGGAACCCAACGAAACTCGTATTTCAGCATGCCGATAATGTATTCAAAATTTAAGCTAATCTCCGTAACACGGGTTATTTAGTAAACCTGAAGAGTATGCACCTGAGTGAAAGACGTATATCTTTGTTTCTATTAATAATTTGGACTTGACTCCTGAAGAAGAATTGTGTATATTTACGATAGGAACCCAACACAACTCGTATTTCAGCATTCCCATAATGTATTCACAATTTAAGCCAATCTCCGTAACACAGTTGATTTAGTAAACCTGAATAGTATGCACCTGAGTGAAAGACTTATATCTTTGTTTCCATTAATATTTTGGACTTGAGTCCTGAAGAAGAATTGTGTATATTTACGATAGGAACCCAACGCAACTCGTATTTCAGCATGCCCATAATGTATTCAAAATTTAAGCCAATCTCCGTAACACGGTTGATTTAGTAAACCTGAAGAGTATGCACCTGAGTGAAAGACGTATATCTTTGTTTCTATTAATAATTTGGACTTGAGTCCTGAAGAAGAATTGTGTATATTTACGATAGGAACCCAACGCAACTCGTATTGCAGCATTCTTATAATGTATTCAAAATTTAAGCCAATCTTCGTAACACGGTTGATTTAGTAAGCCTGAAGAGTATGCACCTGAGTGAAAGACGTATATCTTCGTTTCTATTAATAATTTGGACTTGAGTCCTGAAGAATAATTGTGTATATTTATGATAGGAACCCAACACGACTCGTATTTCAACATTCCCATAATGTATTCACAATTTATGCTAATCTCCGTAACACGGTTGATTTAGTAAACCTGAAGAGTATGCACCTGAGTGAAAGACTTATATCTTTGTTTCTATTAATAATTTGGACTTGAGTCCTGAAGAAGAATTGTGTATATTTACGATAGGAACCCAACGCAACTCGTATTGCAGCATGCCCATAATGTATTCAAAATTTAAGCCAATCTCCCTAACACGGTTGATTTAGTAAACCTGAAGAGTATGCACCTGAGTGAAAGACGTATATCTTCGTTTCTATTAATAATTTGGACTTGAGTCCTGAAGAATAATTGTGTATATTTACGATAGGAACCCAACACGACTCGTATTTCAGCATTCCCATAATGTATTCATAATTTATGCAATCTCCGTAACACGGTTGATTTAGTAAACCTGAAGAGTATGCACCTGAGTGAAAGAGGTATATCTTTGTTTCGATTAATAATTTGGACTTGAGTCCTGAAGAAGAATTGTGTATATTTACGATAGGAACCCAACGCAACTCGTATTTCAGCATGCCCATAATGTGTTCAAAATTTAAGCCAATCTCCGTAACACGGTTGATTTAGTAAACCTGAGGAGTATGCACCTGAGTGAAAGACGTATATCTTTGTTTCTATTAATAATTTGGACTTGATTCCTGAAGAAGAATTGTGTATATTTACGATAGGAACCCAACGCAACTCGTATTTCAACATGCCCATAATGTATTCAAAATTTAAGCCAATCTCCGTAACACGTTTGATTTAGTAAACCTGAAGAGTATGCACCTGAGTGAAAGATGTATATCTTTGTTTCTATTAATAATTTGGACTTGAGTCCTGAAAAAGAATTGTGTATATTTACGATAGGAACCCAACACAACTCAAATTTCAGCATGCCCATAATGTATTCAAAATTTAAGCCAATCTCCGTAACACGGTTGATTTAGTAAATCTGAAGAGTATGCACCTGAGTGAAAGACATATATCTTTGTTTCTATTAATAATTTGGACTTGAGTCCTGAAGAAGAATTGTGTATATTTACGATAGGAATCCAACTCAACTTGTATTTCAGCATTCCCATAATGTATTCACAATTTAAGCCAATCTCCGTAACACAGTTGATTTAGTAAACCTGAAGAGTATGCACCTGAGTGAAAGACTTATATCTTTGTTTCTATTAATAATTTGGACTTGAGTCCTGAAGAAGAATTGTGTATATTTACGATAGGAAAACAACGCAACTCGTATTTAAGCATGCCCATAATGTATTCAAAATTTAAGCTAATCTCCGTAACACGGTTGATTTAGTAAACCTGAAGAGTATGCACCTGAGTTAAAGATGTATATCTTTGTTTCTATTAAAAAAATTGGACTTGAATCCTGAAGAAGAATTGTATATATTTACGATAGGAACCCAACGCAACTCGTATTTAAGCATTCCCATAATGCATTCACAATTTAAGCCAATCTGCGTAACACGGTTGATTTAGTAAACCTGAAGAGTATGCACCTGAGTGAAAGACTTATATCTTTGTTTCTATTAATAATTTGGACTTGAGTCCTGAAGAAGAATTGTGTATATTTACGATAGGAACCCAACGCAACTCGTATTGCAGCATTCTTATAATGTATTCAAAATTTAAGCCAATCTTCGTAACACGGTTGATTTAGTAAGCCTGAAGAGTATGCACCTGAGTGAAAGACGTATATCTTCGTTTCTATTAATAATTTGGACTTGAGTCCTGAAGAATAATTGTGTATATTTATGATAGGAACCCAACACGACTCGTATTTCAACATTCCCATAATGTATTCACAATTTATGCTAATCTCCGTAACACGGTTGATTTAGTAAACCTTAAGAGTATGCACCTGAGTGAAAGACGTATATCTTTGTTTCGATTAATAATTTGGACTTGAGTCCTGAAGAAGAATTGTGTATATTTACGATAGGAATTCAACGCAACTCGTATTTCAGCATGCCCATAATGTATTCAAAATTTAAGCCAATCTCCGTAACACGGTTGATTTAGTAAACTTGAAGAGTATGCACCTAAGTGAATGACGTATATCTTTGTTTCTATTAATAATTTGGACTTGAGTCCTGAAGAAAAATTGTGTATATTTACGATAGGAACCCAACGCAACTCGTATTTCAGCATGCCCATAATGTATTCAAAATTTAAGCCAATCTCCGTAACACGGTTGATTTAGTAAACCTGAAGAGTATGCACCTGAGTGAAAGACATATATCTCTGTTTCTATTAATAATTTGGACTTGAGTCCTGAAGAAGAATTGTGTATATTTACGATAGGAACCCAACGCAACTCGTATTCTAGCATTCCCATAATGTATTCACAATTTAAGCCAATCTCCGTAACACAGTTGATTTAGTAAACCTCAAGAGTATGCACCTGAGTGAAAGACTTATATCTTTGATTCTATTAATAATTTGGACTTGAGTCCTGAAGAAGAATTGTGTATATTTACGATAGGAAAACAACGCAACTCGTATTTCAGCGTGCCCATAAAGTATTCAAAATTTAAGCTAATCTCTGTAACACAGTTGATTTAGTAAACCTGAAGAGTATGCACCTGAGTTAAAGACGTATATCTTTGTTTCTATTAAACAATTTGGACTTGAATCCTGAAGCAGAATTGTGTATATTTACGATAGGAACCCAACGCAACTCGTATTTAAGCATTCCCATAATGTATTCACAATTTAAGCCAATCTGCGTAACACGGTTGATTTAGTAAACCTGAAGAGTATGCACCTGAGTGAAAGACTTATATCTTTGTTTCTATTAATAATTTGGACTTGAGTCCCGAAGAAGAATTGTGTATATTTACGATAGGAACCCAACGCAACTCGTATTGCAGCATGCCCATAATGTATTCAAAATTTAAGCCAATCTTCGTAACACGGTTGATTTAGTAAACCTGAAGAGTATGCACCTGAGTGAAAGAGGTATATCTTTGTTTCGATTAATAATTTGGACTTGAGTCCTGAAGAAGAATTGTGTATATTTAGTAACACGGTTGATTTAGTAAGCCTGAAGAGTATGCACCTGAGTGAAAGACGTATATCTTCGTTTCTATTAATAATTTGGACTTGAGTCCTGAAGAATAATTGTGTATATTTATGATAGGAACCCAACACGACTCGTATTTCAACATTCCCATAATGTATTCACAATTTATGCTAATCTCCGTAACACGGTTGATTTAGTAAACCTTAAGAGTATGCACCTGAGTGAAAGACGTATATCTTTGTTTCGATTAATAATTTGGACTTGAGTCCTGAAGAAGAATTGTGTATATTTACGATAGGAATTCAACGCAACTCGTATTTCAGCATGCCCATAATGTATTCAAAATTTAAGCCAATCTCCGTAACACGGTTGATTTAGTAAACTTGAAGAGTATGCACCTAATTGAATGACGTATATCTTTGTTTCTATTAATAATTTGGACTTGAGTCCTGAAGAAAAATTGTGTATATTTACGATAGGAACCCAACGCAACTCGTATTTCAGCATGCCCATAATGTATTCAAAATTTAAGCCAATCTCCGTAACACGGTTGATTTAGTAAACCTGAAGAGTATGCACCTGAGTGAAAGACATATATCTCTGTTTCTATTAATAATTTGGACTTGAGTCCTGAAGAAGAATTGTGTATATTTACGATAGGAACCCAACGCAACTCGTATTCTAGCATTCCCATAATGTATTCACAATTTAAGCCAATCTCCGTAACACAGTTGATTTAGTAAACCTCAAGAGTATGCACCTGAGTGAAAGACTTATATCTTTGATTCTATTAATAATTTGGACTTGAGTCCTGAAGAAGAATTGTGTATATTTACGATAGGAAAACAACGCAACTCGTATTTCAGCGTGCCCATAAAGTATTCAAAATTTAAGCTAATCTCTGTAACACAGTTGATTTAGTAAACCTGAAGAGTATGCACCTGAGTTAAAGACGTATATCTTTGTTTCTATTAAACAATTTGGACTTGAATCCTGAAGCAGAATTGTGTATATTTACGATAGGAACCCAACGCAACTCGTATTTAAGCATTCCCATAATGTATTCACAATTTAAGCCAATCTGCGTAACACGGTTGATTTAGTAAACCTGAAGAGTATGCACCTGAGTGAAAGACTTATATCTTTGTTTCTATTAATAATTTGGACTTGAGTCCCGAAGAAGAATTGTGTATATTTACGATAGGAACCCAACGCAACTCGTATTGCAGCATGCCCATAATGTATTCAAAATTTAAGCCAATCTTCGTAACACGGTTGATTTAGTAAACCTGAAGAGTATGCACCTGAGTGAAAGAGGTATATCTTTGTTTCGATTAATAATTTGGACTTGAGTCCTGAAGAAGAATTGTGTATATTTAGTAACACGGTTGATTTAGTAAGCCTGAAGAGTATGCACCTGAGTGAAAGACGTATATCTTCGTTTCTATTAATAATTTGGACTTGAGTCCTGAAGAATAATTGTGTATATTTATGATAGGAACCCAACACGACTCGTATTTCAACATTCCCATAATGTATTCACAATTTATGCTAATCTCCGTAACACGGTTGATTTAGTAAACCTTAAGAGTATGCACCTGAGTGAAAGACGTATATCTTTGTTTCGATTAATAATTTGGACTTGAGTCCTGAAGAAGAATTGTGTATATTTACGATAGGAATTCAACGCAACTCGTATTTCAGCATGCCCATAATGTATTCAAAATTTAAGCCAATCTCCGTAACACGGTTGATTTAGTAAACTTGAAGAGTATGCACCTAATTGAATGACGTATATCTTTGTTTCTATTAATAATTTGGACTTGAGTCCTGAAGAAAAATTGTGTATATTTACGATAGGAACCCAACGCAACTCGTATTTCAGCATGCCCATAATGTATTCAAAATTTAAGCCAATCTCCGTAACACGGTTGATTTAGTAAACCTGAAGAGTATGCACCTGAGTGAAAGACATATATCTCTGTTTCTATTAATAATTTGGACTTGAGTCCTGAAGAAGAATTGTGTATATTTACGATAGGAACCCAACGCAACTCGTATTCTAGCATTCCCATAATGTATTCACAATTTAAGCCAATCTCCGTAACACAGTTGATTTAGTAAACCTCAAGAGTATGCACCTGAGTGAAAGACTTATATCTTTGATTCTATTAATAATTTGGACTTGAGTCCTGAAGAATAATTGTGTATATTTACGATAGGAAAACAACGCAACTCGTATTTCAGCGTGCCCATAAAGTATTCAAAATTTAAGCTAATCTCTGTAACACAGTTGATTTAGTAAACCTGAAGAGTATGCACCTGAGTTAAAGACGTATATCTTTGTTTCTATTAAACAATTTGGACTTGAATCCTGAAGCAGAATTGTGTATATTTACGATAGGAACCCAACGCAACTCGTATTTAAGCATTCCCATAATGTATTCACAATTTAAGCCAATCTGCGTAACACGGTTGATTTAGTAAACCTGAAGAGTATGCACCTGAGTGAAAGACTTATATCTTTGTTTCTATTAATAATTTGGACTTGAGTCCCGAAGAAGAATTGTGTATATTTACGATAGGAACCCAACGCAACTCGTATTGCAGCATGCCCATAATGTATTCAAAATTTAAGCCAATCTTCGTAACACGGTTGATTTAGTAAACCTGAAGAGTATGCACCTGAGTGAAAGAGGTATATCTTTGTTTCGATTAATAATTTGGACTTGAGTCCTGAAGAAGAATTGTGTATATTTACGATAGGAACCCAACACGACTCGTATTTCAGCATGCCCATAGTGTATTCAAAATTTAAGCCAATCTCCGTAACACGGTTGATTTAGTAAACCTGAAGAGTATACACCTGAGTGAAAGACGTATATCTTTGTTTCTATTAATAATTTGGACTTGATTCGTGAAGAAGAATTGTGTATATTTACGATAGGAACCCAACGCAACTCGTATTTCAGCATGCCCATAATGTATTCAAAATTTAAGCCAATCTCCGTAACACGGTTGATTTAGTAAACCTGAAGAGTATGCACCTGAGTGAAAGACATATATCTTTGTTTCTATTAATAATTTGGACTTGAGTCCTAAACAAGAATTGTGTATATTTACGATAGGAACCCAACGCAACTCGTATTTCAGAATTCCCATAGTGTATTCACAATTTAAGCCAATCTCCGTAACAGAGTTGATTTAGTAAACCTGAAGAGTATGCACCTGAGTGAAAGACATATCTTTGTTTCTATTAATAATTTGGACTTGAGTCCTGAACAAGAATTGTGTATATTTACGATGGGAAAACGACACAACTCGTATTTCAGCATGCCCATAATGTATTCAAAATTTAAGATAATCTCCGTAACACGGTTGATTTAGTAAACCTGAAGAGTATGCACCTGAGTTTAAGACGTATATCTTTGTTTCTATTAAAAAATTTGGACTTGAATCCTGAAGAAGAATTGTGTATATTTACGATAGGAACCCAACGCAACTCGTATTTAAGCATTCCCATAATGTATTCACAATTTAAGCCAATCTGCATAACACGGTTGATTTAGTAAACCTGAAGAGTATGCACCTGAGTGAAAGACTTATATCTTTGTTTCTATTAATAATTTGGACTTGAGTCCTGAAGAAGAATTGTGTATATTTACGATAGGAACCCAACGCAACTCGTATTGCAGCATGCCCCTAATGTATTCAAAATTTAAGCCAATCTCCGTAACACAGTTGATTTAGTAAACCTGAAGAGTACGCACCTGAGTGAAAGACGTATATCTTCGTTTCTATCAATAATTTGGACTTGAGTCCTGAAGAATAATTGTGTATATTTACGATAGGAACCCAACACGACTCGTATTTCAGCATTCCCATAATGTATTCACAATTTATGCAATCTCCGTAACACGGTTGATTTAGTAAACCTGAAGAGTATGCACCTGAGTGAAAGAGGTATATCTTTGTTTCGATTAATAATTTGGACTTGAGTCCTGAAGAAGAATTGTGTATATTTACGATAGGAACCCAACGCAACTCGTATTTCAGCATGCCCATAATGTATTCAAAATTTAAACCAATCTCCGTAACACGGTTGATTTAGTAAACCTGAAGAGTATGCACCTGAGTGAAAGACGTATATCTTTGTTTCTATTAATAATTTGGACTTGATTCCTGAAGAAGAATTGTGTATATTTACGATAGGAACCCATCGCAACTCGTATTTCAGCATGCCCATAATGTATTCAAAATTTAAGCCAATCTCCGTAACACGGTTGATTTAGTAAACCTGAAGAGTATGCACCTGAGTGAAAGACATATATCATTGTTTCTATTAATAATTTGGACTTGAGTCCTAAAGAAGAATTGTGTATATTTACGATAGGAACCCAACGCAACTCGTATTTCAGCATTCCCATAATGTATTCACAATTTAAGCCAATCTCCGTAACACAGTTGATTTTGTAAACCTGAAGAGTATGCACCTGAGTGAAAGACATATCTTTGTTTATATTAATAATTTGGACTTGAGTCCTGAAGAAGAATTGTGTATATTTACGATGGGAAAACGACGCAACTCGTATTTCAGCATGCCCATAATGTATTCAAAATTTAAGCTAATCTCCGTAACACGGTTGATTTAGTAAACCTGAAGAGTATGCACCTGAGTTAAAGACGTATATCTTTGTTTCTATTAAACAATTTGGACTTGAATCCTGAAGAAGAATTGTGTATATTTACGATAGGAACCCAACGCAAATCGTATTTAAGCATTCCCATAATGTATTCACAATTTAAGCCAATCTGCGTAACACGGTTGATTTAGTAAGCCTGAAGAGTATGCACCTGAGTGAAAGACTTATATCTTTGTTTCTATTAATAATTTGGACTTGAGTCCTGAAGAAGAATCGTGTATATTTACGATAGGAACCTAATGCAACTCGTATTGCAGCATGCCCATAATGTATTCAAAATTTAAGCCAATCTCCGTAACACGGTTGATTTAGTAAACCTGAAGAGTATGCACCTGAGTGAAAGACGTATATCTTCGTTTCTATTAATAATTTGGACTTGAGTCCTGAAGAATAATTGTGTATATTTACGATAGGAACCCAACACGACTCGTATTTCATCATTCCCATAATGTATTCACAATTTATGCCAATCTGCGTAACACGGTTGATTTAGTAAACCTGAAGAGTATGCACCTGAGTGAAAGACGTATATCTTTGTTTCGATTAATAATTTGGACTTGAGTCCTGAAGAAGAATTGTGTATATTTACGATAGGAACCCAACGCAACTTGTATTTCAGCATGCCCATAATGTATTCAAAATTTCAGCCAATCTCCGTAACACGGTTGACTTAGTAAACCTGAAGAGTATGCACCTGAGTGAAAGACGTACATCTTTGTTTCTATTAATAATTTAGACTTGAGTCCTGAAAAAGAATTGTGTATATTTACGATAGGAACCCAACGCAACTCGTATTTCATCATTCCCATAATGTATTCACAATTTAAGCCAATATTCGTAACACGGTTGATTTAGTAAACCTGAAGAGTATGCACCTGAGTTTAAGACGTATATCTTTGTTTCTATTAATAATTTGGACTTGAGTCCTGAGGAAGAATTGTGTATATTTACGATAGGAACCCAACGAAACTCGTATTTCAGCATGCCGATAGTGTATTCAAAATTTAAGCTAATCTCCGTAACACGGGTTATTTAGTAAACCTGAAGAGTATGCACCTGAGTGAAAGACGTATATCTTTGTTTCTATTAATAATTTGGACTTGACTCCTGAAGAAGAATTGTGTATATTTACGATAGGAACCCAACACAACTCGTATTTCAGCATTCCCATAATGTATTCACAATTTAAGCCAATCTCCGTAACACAGTTGATTTAGTAAACCTGAATAGTATGCACCTGAGTGAAAGACTTATATCTTTGTTTCCATTAATATTTTGGAGTTGAGTCCTGAAGAAGAATTGTGTATATTTACGATAGGAACCCAACGCAACTCGTATTTCAGCATGCCCATAATGTATTCAAAATTTAAGCCAATCTCCGTAACACGGTTGATTTAGTAAACCTGAAGAGTATGCACCTGAGTGAAAGACGTATATCTTTGTTTCTATTAATAATTTGGACTTGAGTCCTGAAGAAGAAGTGTGTATATTTACGATGGGAAAACGACACAACTCGTATTTCAGCATGCCCATAATGTATTAAAAATTTAAGATAATCTCCGTAACACGGTTGATTTAGTAAACCTGAAGAGTATGCACCTGAGTTTAAGACGTATATCTTTGTTTCTATTAAACAATTTGGACTTGAATCCTGAAGAAGAATTGTGTATATTTACGATAGGAACCCAACACAACTCGTATTTAAGCATTCCCATAATGTATTCACAATTTAAGCCAATCTGCATAACACGGTTGATTTAGTAAACCTGAAGAGTATGCACCTGAGTGAAAGACTTATATCTTTGTTTCTATTAATAATTTGGACTTGAGTCCTGAAGAAGAATTGTGTATATTTACGATAGGAACCCAACGCAACTCGTATTGCAGCATGCCCATAATGTATTCAAAATATAAGCCAATCTCCGTAACACGGTTGATTTAGTAAACCTGAAGAGTATGCACCTGAGTGAAAGACGTATATCTTCGTTTCTATTAATAATTTGGACTTGAGTCCTGAAGAATAATTGTGTATATTTACGATAGGAACCCAACACGACTCGTATTTCAGCATTCCCATAATGTATTCATAATTTATGCAATCTCCGTAACACGGTTGATTTAGTAAACCTGAAGAGTATGCACCTGAGTGAAAGAGGTATATCTTTGTTTCGATTAATAATTTGGACTTGAGTCCTGAAGAAGAATTGTGTATATTTACGATAGGAACCCAACGCAACTCGTATTTCAGCATGCCCATAATGTGTTCAAAATTTAAGCCAATCTCCGTAACACGGTTGATTTAGTAAACCTGAAGAGTATGCACCTGAGTGAAAGACGTATATCTTTGTTTCTATTAATAATTTGGACTTGATTCCTGAAGAAGAATTGTGTATATTTACGATAGGAACCCAACGCAACTCGTATTTCAGCATGCCCATAATGTATTCAAAATTTAAGCCAATCTCCGTAACACGTTTGATTTAGTGAACCTGAAGAGTATGCACCTGAGTGAAAGATGTATATCTTTGTTTCTATTAATAATTTGGACTTGAGTCCTGAAAAAGAATTGTGTATATTTACGATAGGAACCCAACACAATTCAAATTTCAGCATGCCCATAATGTATTCAAAATTTAAGCCAATCTCCGTAACACGGTTGATTTAGTAAATCTGAAGAGTATGCACCTGAGTGAAAGACATATATCTTTGTTTCTATTAATAATTTGGACTTGAGTCCTGAAGAAGAATTGTGTATATTTACGATAGGAATCCAACTCAACTTGTATTTCAGCATTCCCATAATGTATTCACAATTTAAGCCAATCTCCGTAACACAGTTGATTTAGTAAACCTGAAGAGTATGCACCTGAGTGAAAGACTTATATCTTTGTTTCTATTAATAATTTGGACTTGAGTCCTGAAGAGAATTGTGTATATTTACGATAGGAAAACAACGCAACTCGTATTTAAGCATGCCCATAATGTATTCAAAATTTAAGCTAATCTCCGTAACACGGTTGATTTAGTAAACCTGAAGAGTATGCACCTGAGTTAAAGATGTATATCTTTGTTTCTATTAAAAAAATTGGACTTGAATCCTGAAGAAGAATTGTATATATTTACGATAGGAACCCAACGCAACTCGTATTTAAGCATTCCCATAATGCATTCACAATTTAAGCCAATCTGCGTAACACGGTTGATTTAGTAAACCTGAAGAGTATGCACCTGAGTGAAAGACTTATATCTTTGTTTCTATTAATAATTTGGACTTGAGTCCTGAAGAAGAATTGTGTATATTTACGATAGGAACCCAACGCAACTCGTATTGCAGCATTCTTATAATGTATTCAAAATTTAAGCCAATCTTCGTAACACGGTTGATTTAGTAAGCCTGAAGAGTATGCACCTGAGTGAAAGACGTATATCTTCGTTTCTATTAATAATTTGGACTTGAGTCCTGAAGAATAATTGTGTATATTTATGATAGGAACCCAACACGACTCGTATTTCAACATTCCCATAATGTATTCACAATTTATGCTAATCTCCGTAACACGGTTGATTTAGTAAACCTTAAGAGTATGCACCTGAGTGAAAGACGTATATCTTTGTTTCGATTAATAATTTGGACTTGAGTCCTGAAGAAGAATTGTGTATATTTACGATAGGAATTCAACGCAACTCGTATTTCAGCATGCCCATAATGTATTCAAAATTTAAGCCAATCTCCGTAACACGGTTGATTTAGTAAACTTGAAGAGTATGCACCTAAGTGAATGACGTATATCTTTGTTTCTATTAATAATTTGGACTTGAGTCCTGAAGAAGAATTGTGTATATTTACGATAGGAACCTAACGCAACTCGTATTTCAGCATGCCCATAATGTATTCAAAATTTAAGCCAATCTCCGTAACACGGTTGATTTAGTAAACCTGAAGAGTATGCACCTGAGTGAAAGACATATATCTCTGTTTCTATTAATATTTTGGACTTGAGTCCTGAAGAAGAATTGTGTATATTTACGATAGGAACCCAACGCAACTCGTATTCTAGCATTCCCATAATGTATTCACAATTTAAGCCAATCTCCGTAACACAGTTGATTTAGTAAACCTGAAGAGTATGCACCTGAGTGAAAGACTTATATCTTTGTTTCTATTAATAATTTGGACTTGAGTCCTGAAGAAGAATTGTGTATAATTACGATAGGAACCCAACGCAACTCGTATTTCAACATGCCCATAATGTATTCAAAATTTAAGCCAATCTCCGTAACACGGTTGATTTAGTAAACCTGAAGAGTATGCACCTGAGTGAAAGACATATATCTCTGTTTCTATTAATATTTTGGACTTGAGTCCTGAAGAAGAATTGTGTATATTTACGATAGGAACCCAACGCAACTCGTATTCTAGCATTCCCATAATGTATTCACAATTTAAGCCAATCTCCGTAACACAGTTGATTTAGTAAACCTGAAGAGTATGCACCTGAGTGAAAGACTTATATCTTTGTTTCTATTAATAATTTGGACTTGAGTCCTGAAGAAGAATTGTGTATATTTACGATAGGAAAACAACGCAACTCGTATTTCAGCGTGCCCATAAAGTATTCAAAATTTAAGCTAATCTCTGTAACACGGTTGATTTAGTAAACCTGAAGAGTATGCACCTGAGTTAAAGACGTATATCTTTGTTTCTATTAAACAATTTGGACTTGAATCCTGAAGCAGAATTGTGTATATTTACGATAGGAACCCAACGCAACTCGTATTTAAGCATTCCCATAATGTATTCACAATTTAAGCCAATCTGCGTAACACGGTTGATTTAGTAAACCTGAAGAGTATGCACCTGAGTGAAAGACTTATATCTTTGTTTCTATTAATAATTTGGACTTGAGTCCTGAAGAAGAATTGTGTATATTTACGATAGGAACCCAACGCAACTCGTATTGCAGCATGCCCATAATGTATTCAAAATTTAAGCCAATCTTCGTAACACGGTTGATTTAGTAAACCTGAAGAGTATGCACCTGAGTGAAAGACATATATCTTCGTTTCTATTAATAATTTGGACTTGAGTCCTGAAGAATAATTGTGTATATTTACGATAGGAACCCAACACGACTCGTATTTCAGCATGCCCATAGTGTATTCAAAATTTAAGCCAATCTCCGTAACACGGTTGATTTAGTAAACCTGAAGAGTATACACCTGAGTGAAAGACGTATATCTTTGTTTCTATTAATAATTTGGACTTGATTCCTGAAGAAGAATTGTGTATATTTACGATAGGAACCCAACGCAACTCGTATTTCAGCATGCCCATAATGTATTCAAAATTTAAGCCAATCTCCGTAACACGGTTGATTTAGTAAACCTGAAGAGTATGCACCTGAGTGAAAGACATATGTCTTTGTTTCTATTAATAATTTGGACTTGAGTCCTAAAGAAGAATTGTGTATATTTACGATAGGAACCCAACGCAACTCGTATTTCAGAATTCCCATAGTGTATTCACAATTTAAGCCAATCTCCGTAACAGAGTTGATTTAGTAAACCTGAAGAGTATGCACCTGAGTGAAAGACATATCTTTGTTTCTATTAATAATTTGGACTTGAGTCCTGAAGAAGAATTGTGTATATTTACGATGGGAAAACGACACAACTCGTATTTCAGCATGCCCATAATGTATTCAAAATTTAAGATAATCTCCGTAACACGGTTGATTTAGTAAACCTGAAGAGTATGCACCTGAGTTTAAGACGTATATCTTTGTTTCTATTAAACAATTTGGACTTGAATCCTGAAGAAGAATTGTGTATATTTACGATAGGAACCCAACGCAACTCGTATTTAAGCATTCCCATAATGTATTCACAATTTAAGCCAATCTGCACAACACGGTTGATTTAGTAAACCTGAAGAGTATGCACCTGAGTGAAAGACTTATATCTTTGTTTCTATTATTAATTTGGACTTGAGTCCTGAAGAAGAATTGTGTATATTTACGATAGGAACCCAACGCAACTCGTATTGCAGCATGCCCATAATGTATTCAAAATTTAAGCCAATCTCCGTAACACGGTTGATTTAGTAAACCTGAAGAGTACGCACCTGAGTGAAAGACGTATATCTTCGTTTCTATCAATAATTTGGACTTGAGTCCTGAAGAATAATTGTGTATATTTACGATAGGAACCCAACACGACTCGTATTTCAGCATGCCCATAATGTATTCAAAATTTATGCAATCTCCGTAACACGGTTGACTTAGTAAACCTGAAGAGTATGCACTTGAGTGAAAGACGTACATCTTTGTTTCTATTAATAATTTAGACTTGAGTCCTGAAAACGAATTGTGTATATTTACGATAGGAACCCAACGCAACTCGTATTTCATCATTCCCATAATGTATTCACAATTTAAGCCAATATTCGTAACACGGTTGATTTAGTAAACCTGAAGAGTATGCACCTGAGTTAAAGACGTATATCTTTGTTTCTATTAATAATTTGGACTTGAGTCCTGAGGAAGAATTGTGTATATTTACGATAGGAACCCAACGAAACTCGTATTTCAGCATGCCGATAATGTATTCAAAATTTAAGCTAATCTCCGTAACACGGGTTATTTAGTAAACCTGAAGAGTATGCACCTGAGTGAAAGACGTATGCACCTGAAAATAGTTTGGACTTGACTCCTGAAGAAGAATTGTGTATATTTACGATAGGAACCCAACACAACTCGTATTTCAGCATTCCCATAATGTATTCACAATTTAAGCCAATCTCCGTAACACAGTTGATTTAGTAAACCTGAAGAGTATGCACCTGAGTGAAAGACTTATATCTTTGTTTCCATTAATATTTTGGACTTGAGTCCTGAAGAAGAATTGTGTATATTTACGATAGGAACCCAACGCAACTCGTATTTCAGCATGCCCATAATGTATTCAAAATTTAAGCCAATCTCCGTAACACGGTTGATTTAGTAAACCTGAAGAGTATGCACCTGAGTGAAAGACGTATATCTTTGTTTCTATTAATAATTTGGACTTGAGTCCTGAAGAATAATTGTGTATATTTACGATAGGAACCCAACGCAACTCGTATTTCAGCATTCCCGTAATGTATTCACAATTTATGCCAATCTCCGTAACACGGTTTATTTAGTAAACTTGAAGAGTATGCACCTGAGTGAAAGACGTATATCTTTGTTTCGATTAATAATTTGGACTTGAGTCCTGAAGAAGAATTGTGTATATTTACGATAGGAACCCAACGCAACTTGTATTTCAGCATGCCCATAATGTATTCAAAATTTAAGCCAATCTCCGTAACACGGTTGATTTAGTAAACCTGAAGAGTATGCACCTGAGTGAAAGACGTGCATCTTTGTTTCTATTAATAATTTGGACTTGAGTCCTGAAGAAGAATTGTGTATATTTACGATAGGAACCCAACGCAACTCGTATTTCATCATTCCCATAATGTATTCACAATTTAAGCCAATCTTCGTAACACGGTTTATTTAGTAAACCTGAAGAGTATGCACCTGAGTGAAAGACGTATATCTTTGTTTCTATTAATAATTTGGACTTGAGTCCTGAAGAAGAATTGTGTATATTTACGATAGGAACCTAACACAAGTCGTATTTCAGCATGCCCATAATGTATTCAAAATTTAAGCCAATCTCCGTAACACGGTTTATTTAGTAAACCTGAAGAGTATGCACCTGAGTGAAAGACGTATATCTTTGTTTCTATTAAGAATTTGGACTTGACTCCTGAAGAAGAATTGTGTATATTTACGATAGGAACCCAACACAACTCGTATTTCAGCATTCCCATAATGTATTCACAATTTATGCCAATCTCCGTAACACGGTTTATTTAGTAAACCTGAAAAGTATGCACCTGAGTGAAAGACGTATATCTTTGTTTCGATTAATAATTTGGACTTGAGTCCTGAAGAAGAATTGTGTATATTTACGATAGGAACCCAACGCAACTTGTATTTCAGCATTCCCATAATGTATTCAAAATTTATGCCAATCTCCGTAACACGGTTGATTTAGTAAACCTGAAGAGTATGCACCTGAGTGAAAGACGTACATCTTTGTTTCTATTAATAATTTGGACTTGAGTCCTGAAGAAGAATTGTGTATATTTACGATAGGAACCCAACGCAACTCGTATTTCATCATTCCCATAATGTATTCACAATTTAAGCCAATCTTCGTAACACGGTTGATTTAGTAAACCTGAAGAGTATGCACCTGAGTGAAAGACGTATATCATTGTTTCTATTAATAATTTGGACTTGAGTCCTGAAGAAGAATTGTGTATATTTACGATAGGAACCCAACGCAAGTCGTATTTCAGCATGCCCATAATGTATTCAAAATTTAAGCCAATCTCCGTAACACGGTTTATTTAGTAAACCTGTAGAGTATGCACCTGAGTGAATAAAGTATATCTTTGTTTCTATTAAGAATTTTGACTTGAATCCTGAAGAAGAATTGTGTATATTTACGATAGGAACCCAACGCAACTTGTATTTCAGCATGCCCATAATGTATTCAAAGTTTAAGCCAATCTCCGTAACACGGTTGATTTAGTAAACCTGAAGAGTATGCACCTGAGATAAAGCCGTACATCTTTGTTTCTATTAATAATTTAGACTTGAAACCTGAAAAAGAATTGTGTATATTTACGATAGGAACCCAACGCAACTCGTATTTCATCATTCCCATAATGTATTCACAATTTAAGCCAATCTTCGTAACACGGTTGATTTAGTAAACCTGAAGAGTATGCACCTGAGTGAAAGACGTATATCTTTGTTTCTATTAATAATTTGGACTTGAGTCCTGAAGAAGAATTGTGTATGTTTACGATAGGAACCCAATGCAACTCGTATTTCAGCATGCCGATAATGTATTCAAAATTTAAGCCAATCTCCGTAACACGGTTTATTTAGTAAACCTAAAGAGTATGCACCTGAGTGAAAGACGTATATCTTTGTTTCTATTAATAATTTGGACTTGACTCCTGAAGAAGAATTGTGTATATTTACGATAGGAACCCAACACAACTCGTATTTCAGCATTCCCATAATGTATTCACAATTTAAGCCAATCTCCGTAACACAGTTGATTTAGTAAACCTGAAGAGTATGCACCTGAGTGAAAGACTTATATCTTTGTTTCCATTAATAATTTGGACTTGAGTCCTGAAGAAGAATTGTGTATATTTACGATAGGAACCCAACGCAACTCGTATTTCAGCATGCCCATAATGTATTCAAAATTTAAGCCAGTCTCCGTAACACGGTTGATTTAGTAAACCTGAAGAGTATGCACCGGAGTGAAAGACGTACATCTTTGTTTCTATTAATAATTTGGACTTGAGTCCTGAAGAAGAATTGTGTATATTTACGATAGGAACCCAACGCAACTCGTATTTCATCATTCCCATAATGTATTCACAATTTAAGCCAATCTTCGTAACACGGTTGATATAGTAAACCTGAAGAGTATGCACCTGAGTGAAAGACATATATCTTTGTTTCTATTAATAATTTGGACTTGAGTCCTGAAGAAGAATTGTGTATATTTACGATAGGAACCCAACGCAAGTCGTATTTCAGCATGCCCATAATGTATTCAAAATTTAAGCCAATCTCCGTAACACGGTTTATTTAGTAAACCTGAAGAGTATGCACCTGAGTGAAAGACGTATATCTTTGTTTCTATTAATAATTTGGACTTGACTCCTGAAGAAGAATTGTGTATATTTACGATAGGAACCCAACGCAACTTGTATTTCAGCATGCCCATAATGTATTCAAAGTTTAAGCCAATCTCCGTAACACGGTTGATTTAGTAAACCTGAAGAGTATGCACCTGAGTGAAAGACGTACATCTTTGTTTCTATTAATAATTTAGACTTGAGTCCTGAAAAAGAATTGTGTATATTTACGATAGGAACCCAACACAACTCGTATTTCATCATTCCGATAATGTATTCACAATTTAAGCCAATCTTCGTAACATGGTTGATTTAGTAAACCTGAAGAGTATGCACCTGAGTGAAAGACGTATATCTTTGTTTCTATTAATAATTTGGACTTGAGTCCTGAAGAAGAATTGTGTATATTTACGATAGGAACCCAACTCAACTCGTATTTCAGCATGGCGATATTGTATTCAAAATTTAAGCCAATCTCTATAACACGGTTTATTTAGTAAACCTGAAGAGTATGCACCTGAGTGAAAGACGTATATCTTTGTTTCTATTAAGAATTTTGACTTGACTCCTGAAGAAGAATTGTGTATATTTACGATAGGAACCCAACGCATTTTGTATTTCAGCATGCCCATAATGTATTCAAAGTTTAAGCCAATCTCCGTAACACGGTTGATTTAGTAAACCTGAAGAGTATGCACCTGAGATAAAGACGTACATCTTTGTTTCTATTAATAATTTAGACTTGAGTCCTGAAAAAGAATTGTGTATATTTACGATAGGAACCCAACGCAACTCGTATTTCATCATTCCCATAATGTATTCACAATTTAAGTTAATCTTCATAACACGGTTGATTTAGTAAACCTGAAGAGTATGCACCTGAGTGAAAGACGTATATCTTTGTTTCTATTAATAATTTGGACTTGAGTCCTGAAGAAGAATTGTGTATGTTTACGATAGGAACCCAATGCAACTCGTATTTCAGCATGCCGATAATGTATTCAAAACTTAAGCCAATCTCCGTAACACGGTTTATTTAGTAAACCTAAAGAGTATGCACCTGAGTGAAAGACGTATATCTTTGTTTCTATTAATAATTTGGACTTGACTCCTGAAGAAGAATTGTGTATATTTACGATAGGAACCCAACACAACTCGTATTTCAGCATTCCCATAATGTATTCACAATTTAAGCCAATCTCCGTAACACAGTTGATTTAGTAAACCTGAAGAGTATGCACCTGAGTGAAAGACTTATATCTTTGTTTCCATTAATAATTTGGACTTGAGTCCTGAAGAAGAATTGTGTATATTTACGATAGGAACCCAACGCAACTCGTATTTCAGCATGCCCATAATGTATTCAAAATTTAAGCCAGTCTCCGTAACACGGTTGATTTAGTAAACCTGAAGAGTATGCACCGGAGTGAAAGACGTACATCTTTGTTTCTATTAATAATTTGGACTTGAGTCCTGAAGAAGAATTGTGTATATTTACGATAGGAACCCAACGCAACTCGTATTTCATCATTCCCATAATGTATTCACAATTTAAGCCAATCTTCGTAACACGGTTGATATAGTAAACCTGAAGAGTATGCACCTGAGTGAAAGACATATATCTTTGTTTCTATTAATAATTTGGACTTGAGTCCTGAAGAAGAATTGTGTATATTTACGATAGGAACCCAACGCAAGTCGTATTTCAGCATGCCCATAATGTATTCAAAATTTAAGCCAATCTCCGTAACACGGTTTATTTAGTAAACCTGAAGAGTATGCACCTGAGTGAAAGACGTATATCTTTGTTTCTATTAATAATTTGGACTTGACTCCTGAAGAAGAATTGTGTATATTTACGATAGGAACCCAACGCAACTTGTATTTCAGCATGCCCATAATGTATTCAAAGTTTAAGCCAATCTCCGTAACACGGTTGATTTAGTAAACCTGAAGAGTATGCACCTGAGTGAAAGACGTACATCTTTGTTTCTATTAATAATTTAGACTTGAGTCCTGAAAAAGAATTGTGTATATTTACGATAGGAACCCAACACAACTCGTATTTCATCATTCCGATAATGTATTCACAATTTAAGCCAATCTTCGTAACATGGTTGATTTAGTAAACCTGAAGAGTATGCACCTGAGTGAAAGACGTATATCTTTGTTTCTATTAATAATTTGGACTTGAGTCCTGAAGAAGAATTGTGTATATTTACGATAGGAACCCAACTCAACTCGTATTTCAGCATGGCGATATTGTATTCAAAATTTAAGCCAATCTCTATAACACGGTTTATTTAGTAAACCTGAAGAGTATGCACCTGAGTGAAAGACGTATATCTTTGTTTCTATTAAGAATTTTGACTTGACTCCTGAAGAAGAATTGTGTATATTTACGATAGGAACCCAACGCATTTTGTATTTCAGCATGCCCATAATGTATTCAAAGTTTAAGCCAATCTCCGTAACACGGTTGATTTAGTAAACCTGAAGAGTATGCACCTGAGATAAAGACGTACATCTTTGTTTCTATTAATAATTTAGACTTGAGTCCTGAAAAAGAATTGTGTATATTTACGATAGGAACCCAACGCAACTCGTATTTCATCATTCCCATAATGTATTCACAATTTAAGTTAATCTTCATAACACGGTTGATTTAGTAAACCTGAAGAGTATGCACCTGAGTGAAAGACGTATATCTTTGTTTCTATTAATAATTTGGACTTGAGTCCTGAAGAAGAATTGTGTATGTTTACGATAGGAACCCAATGCAACTCGTATTTCAGCATGCCGATAATGTATTCAAAACTTAAGCCAATCTCCGTAACACGGTTTATTTAGTAAACCTGAAGAGTATGCACCTGAGTGAAAGACGTATATCTTTGTTTCTATTAATAATTTGGACTTGACTCCTGAAGAAGAATTGTGCATATTTACGATAGGAACGCAACACAACTCGTATTTCAGCATTCCCATAATGTATTCACAATTTAAGCCAATCTTCGTAACACAGTTGATTTAGTAAACCTGAAGAGTATGCACCTGAGTGAAAGACTTATATCTTTGTTTCCATTAATAATTTGGACTTGAGTCCTGAAGAAGAATTGTGTATATTTACGATAGGAACCCAACGCAACTCGTATTTCAGCATGCCCATAATGTATTCAAAATTTAAGCCAGTCTCCGTAACACGGTTGATTTAGTAAACCTGAAGAGTATACACCTGAGTGAAAGACGTACATCCTTGTTTCTATTAATAATTTGGACTTGAGTCCTGAAGAAGAATTGTGTATATTTACGATAGGAACCCAACGCAACTCGTATTTCATCATTCCCATAATGTATTCACAATTTAAGCCAATCTTCGTAACACGGTTGATTTAGTAAACCTGAAGAGTATGCACCTGAGTGAAAGACGTATATCTTTGTTTCTATTAATAAATTGGACTTGAGTCCTGAAGAAGAATTGTGTATATTTACGATAGGAACCCAACGCAAGTCGTATTTCAGCATGCCCATAATGTATTCAAAATTTAAGCCAATCTCCGTAACACGGTTTATTTAGTAAACCTGAAGAGTATGCACCTGAGTGAAAGACGTATATCTTTGTTTCTATTAATAATTTGGACTTGACTCCTGAAGAAGAATTGTGTATATTTACGATAGGAACCCAACGCAACTTTTATTTCAGCATGCCCATAATGTATTCAAAGTTTAAGCCAATCTCCGTAACACGGTAGATTTAGTAAACCTGAAGAGTATGCACCTGAGTGAAAGACGTACATCTTTGTTTCTAATAATAATTTAGACTTGAGTCCTGAAAAAGAATTGTGTATATTTACGATAGGAACCCAACGCAACTCGTATTTCATCATTCCGATAATGTATTCACAATTTAAGCCAATCTTCGTAACATGGTTGATTTAGTAAACCTGAAGAGTATGCACCTGAGTGAAAGACGTATATCTTTGTTTCTATTAATAATTTGGACTTGAGTCCTGAAGAAGAATTGTGTATATTTACGATAGGAACCCAACTCAACTCGTATTTCAGCATGCCGATAATGTATTCAAAATTTAAGCCAATCTCTGTAACACGGTTTATTTAGTAAACCTGAAGAGTATGCACCTGAGTGAAAGACGTATATCTTTGTTTCTATTAAAAAATTGGACTTAACTCCTAAAGAAGAATTGTGTATATTTACGATAGGAACCCAACACAACTCGTATTTCAGCATTCCCATAATGTATTCACAATTTAAGCCAATCTCCGTAACACGGTTGATTTAGTAAACCTGAAGAGTATGCACCTGAGTGAAAGACTTATATCTTTGTTTCCATTAATAATTTGGACTTGAGTCCTGAAGAAGAATTGTGTATATTTACGATAGGAACCCAACGCAACTCGTATTTCAGCATGCCCATAATGTATTCAAAATTTAAGCCAATCTCCGTAACACGGTTGATTTAGTAAACCTGAAGAGTATGCACCTGAGTGAAAGATGTATATCTTTGTTTCTATTAATAATTTTGACTTGAGTCCTGAAAAATAATTGTGTATATTTACGATAGGAACCCAACGCAACTCGTATTTCAGCATTCCCATAATGTATTCACAATTTATGCCAATCTCCGTAACACGGTTGATTTAGTAAACCTGAAGAGTATGCACCTGAGTGAAAGACGTATATCATTGTTTCGATTAATAATTTGGACTTGAGTCCTGAAGAAGAATTGTGTATATTTACGATAGGAACCCAACGTAACTTGTATTTCAGCATGCCCATAATGTATTCAAAATTTAAGCCAATCTCCGTAACACGGTTGATTTAGTAAACCTGAAGAGTATGCACCTGAGTGAAAGACATACATCTTTGTTTCTATTAATAATTTGGACTTGAGTCCTGAAGAAGAATTGTGTATATTTACGATAGGAACCCAACGCAACTCGTATTTCATCATTCCCATAATGTATTCACAATTTAAGCCAATCTTCGTAACACGGTTGATTTAGTAAACCTGAAGAGTATGCACCTGAGTGAAAGATGTATATCTTTGTTTCTATTAATAATTTGGACTTGAGTCCTGAAGAAGAATTGTGTATATTTACGATAGGAACCCAACGCAAGTCGTATTTCAGCATGCCCATAATGTATTCAAAATTTAAGCCAATCTCCGTAACACGATTTATTTAGTAAACCTGAAGAGTATGCACCTGAGTGAAAGACGTATATCTTTGTTTCTATTAATAATTTGGACTTGACTCCTGAAGAAGAATTGTGTATATTTACGATAGGAACCCAACGCAACTTGTATTTCAGCATGCCCATAATGTATTCAAAGTTTAAGCCAATCTCCGTAACACGGTTGATTTAGTAAACCTGAAGAGTATGCACCTGAGTGAAAGACGTACATCTTTGTTTCTATTAATAATTTGGACTTGACTCCTGAAGAAGAATTGTGTATATTTACGATAGGAACCCAACACAACTCGTATTTCAGCATTCCCATAATGTATTCACAATTTAAGCCAATCTTCGTAACACAGTTGATTTAGTAAACCTGAAGAGTATGCACCTGAGTGAAAGACTTATATCTTTGTTTCCATTAATAATTCGGACTTGAGTCCTGAAGAAGAATTGTGTATATTTACGATAGGAACCCAACGCAACTCGTATTTCAGCATGCCCATAATGTATTCAAAATTTAAGCCAGTCTCCGTAACACGGTTGATTTAGTAAACCTGAAGAGTATACACCTGAGTGAAAGACGTACATCCTTGTTTCTATTAATAATTTGGACTTGAGTCCTGAAGAAGAATTGTGTATATTTACGATAGGAACCCAACGCAACTCGTATTTCATCATTCCCATAATGTATTCACAATTTAAGCCAATCTTCGTAACACGGTTGATTTAGTAAACCTGAAGAGTATGCACCTGAGTGAAAGACGTATATCTTTGTTTCTATTAATAATTTGGACTTGAGTCCTGAAGAAGAATTGTGTATATTTACGATAGGAACCCAACGCAAGTCGTATTTCAGCATGCCCATAATGTATTCAAAATTTAAGCCAATCTCCGTAACACGGTTTATTTAGTAAACCTGAAGAGTATGCACCTGAGTGAAAGACGTATATCTTTGTTTCTATTAATAATTTGGACTTGACTCCTGAAGAAGAATTGTGTATATTTACGATAGGAACCCAACGCAACTTTTATTTCAGCATGCCCATAATGTATTCAAAGTTTAAGCCAATCTCCGTAACACGGTTGATTTAGTAAACCTGAAGAGTATGCACCTGAGTGAAAGACGTACATCTTTGTTTCTATTAATAATTTAGACTTGAGTCCTGAAAAAGAATTGTGTATATTTACGATAGGAACCCAAAGCAACTCGTATTTCATCATTCCGATAATGTATTCACAATTTAAGCCAATCTTCGTAACATGGTTGATTTAGTAAACCTGAAGAGTATGCACCTGAGTGAAAGACGTATATCTTTGTTTCTATTAATAATTTGGACTTGAGTCCTGAAGAAGAATTGTGTATATTTACGATAGGAACCCAACTCAACTCGTATTTCAGCATGCCGATAATGTATTCAAAATTTAAGCCAATCTCTGTAACACGGTTTATTTAGTAAACCTGAAGAGTATGCACCTGAGTGAAAGACGTATATCTTTGTTTCTATTAAAAATTTGGACTTAACTCCTGAAGAAGAATTGTGTATATTTACGATAGGAACCCAACACAACTCGTATTTCAGCATTCCCATAATGTATTCACAATTTAAGCCAATCTCCGTAACACGGTTGATTTAGTAAACCTGAAGAGTATGCACCTGAGTGAAAGACTTATATCTTTGTTTCCATTAATAATTTGGACTTGAGTCCTGAAGAAGAATTGTGTATATTTACGATAGGAACCCAACGCAACTCGTATTTCAGCATGCCCATAATGTATTCAAAATTTAAGCCAATCTCCGTAACACGGTTGATTTAGTAAACCTGAAGAGTATGCACCTGAGTGAAAGATGTATATCTTTGTTTCTATTAATAATTTTGACTTGAGTCCTGAAAAATAATTGTGTATATTTACGATAGGAACCCAACGCAACTCGTATTTCAGCATTCCCATAATGTATTCACAATTTATGCCAATCTCCGTAACACGGTTGATTTAGTAAACCTGAAGAGTATGCACCTGAGTGAAAGACGTATATCATTGTTTCGATTAATAATTTGGACTTGAGTCCTGAAGAAGAATTGTGTATATTTACGATAGGAACCCAACGTAACTTGTATTTCAGCATGCCCATAATGTATTCAAAATTTAAGCCAATCTCCGTAACACGGTTGATTTAGTAAACCTGAAGAGTATGCACCTGAGTGAAAGACGTACATCTTTGTTTCTATTAATAATTTGGACTTGAGTCCTGAAGAAGAATTGTGTATATTTACGATAGGAACCCAACGCAACTCGTATTTCATCATTCCCATAATGTATTCACAATTTAAGCCAATCTTCGTAACACGGTTGATTTAGTAAACCTGAAGAGTATGCACCTGAGTGAAAGACGTATATCTTTGTTTCTATTAATAATTTGGACTTGAGTCCTGAAGAAGAATTGTGTATATTTACGATAGGAACCCAACGCAAGTCGTATTTCAGCATGCCCATAATGTATTCAAAATTTAAGCCAATCTCCGTAACACGGTTTATTTAGTAAACCTGAAGAGTATGCACCTGAGTGAAAGACGTATATCTTTGTTTCTATTAATAATTTGGACTTGACTCCTGAAGAAGAATTGTGTATATTTACGATAGGAACCCAACGCAACTTGTATTTCAGCATGCCCATAATGTATTCAAAGTTTAAGCCAATCTCCGTAACACGGTTGATTTAGTAAACCTGAAGAGTATGCACCTGAGTGAAAGACGTACATCTTTGTTTCTATTAATAATTTAGACTTGAGTCCTGAAATAGAATTGTGTATATTTACGATAGGTACCCAACGCAACTTGTATTTCATCATTCCGATAATGTATTCACAGTTTAAGCCAATCTTCGTAACATGGTTGATTTAGTAAACCTGAAGAGTATGCACCTGAGTGAAAGACGTATATCTTTGTTTCTATTAATAATTTGGACTTGAGTCCTGAAGAAGAATTGTGTATATTTACGATAGGAACCCAACTCAACTCGTATTTCAGCATGCCGATAATGTATTCAAAATTTAATCCAATCTCCGTAACACGGTTTATTTAGTAAACCTGAAGAGTATGCACCTGAGTGAAAGACGTATATCTTTGTTTCAATTAACAATTTGGACTTAACTCCTAAAGAAGAATTGTGTATATTTACGATAGGAACCCAACACAACTCGTATTTCAGAATTCCCATAATGTATTCACAATTTAAGCCAATCTCCGTAACACGGTTGATTTAGTAAACCTGAAGAGTATGCACCTGAGTGAAAGACTTATATCTTTGTTTCCATTAATAATTTGGACTTGAGTCCTGAAGAAGAATTGTGTCTATTTACGATAAGAACCAAACGCAACTTGTATTTTAGCATGCCCATAATGTATTAAAAATTTAATCCAATCTCCGTAACACGGTTGATTTAGTAAACCTGAAGAGTATGCACCTGAGTGAAAGACGTACATCTTTGTTTCTATTAATAATTTGGACTTGAGTCCTGAAGAAGAATTGTGTATATTTACGATAGGAACCCAACGCAACTCGTATTTCATCATTCCCATAATGTATTCACAATTTAAGCCAATCTTCGTAACACGGTTGATTTAGTAAACCTGAAGAGTATGCACCTGAGTGAAAGACGTATATCTTTGTTTCTATTAATAATTTGGACTTGGGACCTGAAGAAGAATTGTGTATATTTACGATAGGAACCCAACGCAAGTCGTATTTCAGCATGCCCATAATGTATTCAAAATGTAAGCCAATCTCCGTAACACGGTTTATTTAGTAAACCTGAAGAGTATGCACCTGAGTGAAAGACGTATATCTTTGTTTCTATTAATAATTTGGACTTGACTCCTGCAGAAGAATTGTGTATATTTACGATAGGAACCCAACGCAACTTGTATTTCAGCATGCCCATAATGTATTCAAAGTTTAAGCCAATCTCCGTAACACGGTTGATTTAGTAAACCTGAAGAGTATGCACCTGAGTGAAAGACGTACATCTTTGTTTCTATTAATAATTTATACTTGAGTCCTGAAAAAGAATTGTGTATATTTACGATAGGAACCCAACGCAACTCGTATTTCATCATACCCATAATGTATTCACAATTTAAGCCAATCTTCGTAACACGGTTGATTTAGTAAACCTGAAGAGTATGCACCTGAGTGAAAGACGTATATCTTTGTTTCTATTAATAATTTGGACTTGAGTCCTGAAGAAGAATTGTGTATATTTACGATAGAAACCCAACGCAAGTCGTATTTCAGCATGCCCATAATGTATTCAAAATTTAAATCAATCTCCGTAACACGGTTTATTTAGTAAACCTGAAGAGTATGCACCTGAGTGAAAGACGTATATCTTTGTTTCTATTAAGAATTTGGACTTGACTCCTGAAGAAGAATTGTGTATATTTACGATAGGAACCCAACTCAACTCGTATTTCAGCATTCCCATAATGTATTCACAATTTAAGCCAATCTCCGTAACACGGTTGATTTAGTAAACCTTAAGAGTATGCACCTGAGTGAAAGACTTATATCTTTGTTT
Source organism: Cuscuta europaea (assembly GCA_945859875.1). NCBI lineage: Eukaryota > Viridiplantae > Streptophyta > Magnoliopsida > Solanales > Convolvulaceae > Cuscuta > Cuscuta europaea. The sequence continues at coordinate 13,234,842 of CAMAPE010000016.1, forward strand.
CCATTAATAATTTGGACTTGAGTCCTGAAGAAGAATTGTGTATATTTACGATAGGAACCCAACGCAACTCGTATTTCAGCATGCCCATAATGTATTCAAAATTTAGGCCAATCTCCGTAACACGGTTGATTTAGTAAACCTGAAGAGTATGCACCTGAGTGAAAGACGTATATCTTTGTTTCTATTAATAATTTGGACTTGAGTCCTGAAGAAGAATTGTGTATATTTATGATAGGAACCCAACGCAACTTGTATTTCAGCATGCCCATAATGTATTCAAAATTTAAGCCAATCTCCGTAACACGGATGATTTAGTAAACCTGAAGAGTATGCACCTGAGTGAAAGACGTACATCTTTGTTTCTATTAATAATTTGGACTTGAGTCCTGAAGAAGAATTGTGTATATTTACGATAGGAACCCAACGCAACTCGTATTTCATCATTCCCATAATTTATTCACAATTTAAGCCAATCTTCGTAACACGGTTGATTTAGTAAACCTGAAGAGTATGCACCTGAGTGAAAGACGTATATCTTTGTTTCTATTAATAATTTGGACTTGAGTCCTGAAGAAGAATTGTGTATATTTACGATAGGAACCCAACTCAACTCGTATTTCAGCATGCCTATAATGTATTCAAAATTTAAGCCAATCTCCGTAACACGGTTTATTTAGTAAACCTGAAGAGTATGCACCTGAGTGAAAGACGTATATCTTTGTTTCTATTAAAAATTTGGACTTAACTCCTAAAGAAGAATTGTGTATATTTACGATAGGAACCCAACACAACTCGTATTTCAGCATTCCCATAATGTATTTACAATTTAAGCCAATCTTCGTAACACAGTTGATTTAGTAAACCTGAAGAGTATGCACCTGAGTGAAAGACTTATATCTTTGTTTCCATTAATAATTTGGACTTGAGTCCTGAAGAAGAATTGTGTATATTTACGATAGGAACCCAACGCAACTCGTATTTCAGCATTCCCATAATGTATTCACAATTTATGCCAATCTCCGTAACACGGTTGATTTAGTAAACCTGAAGAGTATGCACCTGAGTGAAAGACGTATATCATTGTTTCGATTAATAATTTGGACTTGAGTCCTGAAGAAGAATTGTGTATATTTACGATAGGAACCCAACGCAACTTGTATTTCAGCATGCCCATAATGTATTCAAAATTTAAGCCAATCTCCGTAACACGGTTGATTTAGTAAACCTGAAGAGTATGCACCTGAGTGAAAGACGTACATCTTTGTTTCTATTAATAATTTGGACTTGAGTCCTGAAGAAGAATTGTGTATATTTACGATAGGAACCCAACGCAACTCGTATTTCATCATTCCCATAATGTATTCACAATTTAAGCCAATCTTCGTAACACGGTTGATTTAGTAAACCTTAAGAGTATGCACCTGAGTGAAAGACGTATATCTTTGTTTCTATTAATAATTTGGACTTGAGTCCTGAAGAAGAATTGCGTATATTTACGATAGGAACCCAACTCAACTCGTATTTCAGCATGCCCATAATGTATTCAAAAATTAAGCCAATCTCCGTAACACGGTTTATTTAGTAAACCTGAAGAGTATGCACCTGAGTGAAAGACGTATATCTTTGTTTCTATTAAAAATTTGGACTTAACTCCTAAAGAAGAATTGTGTATATTTACGATAGGAACCCAACACAACTCTTATTTCAGCATTCCCATAATGTATTCACAATTTAAGCCAATCTTCGTAACACGGTTGATTTAGTAAACCTGAAGAGTATGCACCTGAGTGAAAGACTTATATCTTTGTTTCCATTAATAATTTGGACTTGAGTCCTGAAGAAGAATTGTGTATATTTACGATAGGAACCCAACGCAACTCGTATTTCATCATTCCGATAATATATTCACAATTTAAGCCAATCTTCGTAACATGGTTGATTTAGTAAACCTGAAGAGTATGCACCTGAGTGAAAGACGTATATCTTTGTTTCTATTAATAATTTGGACTTGAGTCCTGAAGAAGAATTGTGTATATTTACGATAGGAACCAAACTCAACTCGTATTTCAGCATGCCGATAATGTATTCAAAATTTAAGCCAATCTCCGTAACACGGTTTATTTAGTAAACCTGAAGAGTATGCACCTGAGTGAAAGACGTATATCTTTGTTTCTATTAAAAATTTGGACTTAACTCCTAAAGAAGAATTGTGTATATTTACGATAGGAACCCAACACAACTCGTATTTCAGCATTCCCATAATGTATTCACAATTTAAGCCAATCTTCGTAACACGGTTGATTTAGTAAACCTGAAGAGTATGCACCTGAGTGAAAGACGTATATCTTTGTTTCTATTAATAATTTGGACTTGAGTCCTGAAGAAGAATTGTGTATATTTACGATAGGAACCCAACGCAAGTCGTATTTCAGCATGCCCATAATGTATTCAAAATTTAAGCCAATCTCCGTAACACGGTTTATTTAGTAAACCTGAAGAGTATGCACCTGAGTGAAAGACGTATATCTTTGTTTCTATTAATAATTTGGACTTGACTCCTGAAGAAGAATTGTGTATATTTACGATAGGAACCCAACGCAACTTGTATTTCAGCATGCGCATAATGTATTCAAAGTTTAAGCCAATCTCCGTAACACGGTTGATTTAGTAAACCTGAAGAGTATGCACCTGAGTGAAAGACGTACATCTTTGTTTCTATTAATAATTTAGACTTGAGTCCTGAAATAGAATTGTGTATATTTACGATAGGTACCCAACGCAACTCGTATTTCATCATTCCGATAATGTATTCACAGTTTAAGCCAATCTTCGTAACATGGTTGATTTAGTAAACCTGAAGAGTATGCACCTGAGTGAAAGACGTATATCTTTGTTTCTATTAATAATTGTGACTTGAGTCCTGAAGAAGAATTGTGTATATTTACGATAGGAACCCAACTCAACTCGTATTTCCGCATGCCGATAATGTATTCAAAATTTAATCCAATCTCCGTAACACGGTTTATTTAGTAAACCTGAAGAGTATGCACCTGAGTGAAAGACGTATATCTTTGTTTCTATTAAAAATTTGGACTTAACTCCTAAAGAAGAATTGTGTATATTTACGATAGGAACCCAACACAACTCGTATTTCAGAATTCCCATAATGTATTCACAATTTAAGCCAATCTCCGTAACACGGTTGATTTAGTAAACCTGAAGAGTATGCACCTGAGTGAAAGACTTATATCTTTGTTTCCATTAATAATTTGGACTTGAGTCCTGAAGAAGAATTGTGTATATTTACGATAGGAACCAAACGCAACTTGTATTTTAGCATGCCCATAATGTATTCAAAATTTAATCCAATCTCCGTAACACGGTTGATTTAGTGAACCTGAAGAGTATGCACCTGAGTGAAAGACGTACATCTTTGTTTCTATTAATAATTTGGACTTGAGTCCTGAAGAAGAATTGTGTATATTTACGATAGGAACCCAACGCAACTCGTATTTCATCATTCCCATAATGTATTCACAATTTAAGCCAATCTTCGTAACACGGTTGATTTAGTAAACCTGAAGAGTATGCACCTGAGTGAAAGACGTATATCTTTGTTTCTATTAATAATTTGGACTTGGGACCTGAAGAAGAATTGTGTATATTTACGATAGGAACCCAACGCAAGTCGTATTTCAGCATGCCCATAATGTATTCAAAATGTAAGCCAATCTCCGTAACACGGTTTATTTAGTAAACTTGAAGAGTATGCACCTGAGTGAAAGACGTATATCTTTGTTTCTATTAATAATTTGGACTTGACTCCTGCAGAAGAATTGTGTATATTTACGATAGGAACCCAACGCAACTTGTATTTCAGCATGCCCATAATGTATTCAAAGTTTAAGCCAATCTCCGTAACACGGTTGATTTAGTAAACCTGAAGAGTATGCACCTGAGTGAAAGACGTACATCTTTGTTTCTATTAATAATTTAGACTTGAGTCCTGAAAAAGAATTGTGTATATTTACGATAGGAACCCAACGCAACTCGTATTTCATCATACCCATAATGTATTCACAATTTAAGCCAATCTTCGTAACACGGTTGATTTAGTAAACCTGAAGAGTATGCACCTGAGTGAAAGACGTATATCTTTGTTTCTATTAATAATTTGGACTTGAGTCCTGAAGAAGAATTGTGTATATTTACGATAGGAACCCAACGCAAGTCGTATTTCAGCATGCCCATAATGTATTCAAAATTTAAATCAATCTCCGTAACACGGTTTATTTAGTAAACCTGAAGAGTATGCACCTGAGTGAAAGACGTATATCTTTGTTTCTATTAAGAATTTGGACTTGACTCCTGAAGAAGAATTGTGTATATTTACGATAGGAACCCAACTCAACTCGTATTTCAGCATTCCCATAATGTATTCACAATTTAAGCCAATCTCCGTAACACGGTTGATTTAGTAAACCTGAAGAGTATGCACCTGAGTGAAAGACTTATATCTTTGTTTCCATTAATAATTTGGACTTGAGTCCTGAAGAAGAATTGTGTATATTTACGATAGGAACCCAACGCAACTCGTATTTCAGCATGCCCATAATGTATTCAAAATTTAGGCCAATCTCCGTAACACGGTTGATTTAGTAAACCTGAAGAGTATGCACCTGAGTGAAAGACGTATATCTTTGTTTCTATTAATAATTTGGACTTGAGTCCTGAAGAAGAATTGTGTATATTTATGATAGGAACCCAACGCAACTTGTATTTCAGCATGCCCATAATGTATTCAAAATTTAAGCCAATCTCCGTAACACGGTTGATTTAGTAAACCTGAAGAGTATGCACCTGAGTGAAAGACGTACATCTTTGTTTCTATTAATAATTTGGACTTGAGTCCTGAAGAAGAATTGTGTATATTTACGATAGGAACCCAACGCAACTCGTATTTCATCATTCCCATAATTTATTCACAATTTAAGCCAATCTTCGTAACACGGTTGATTTAGTAAACCTGAAGAGTATGCACCTGAGTGAAAGACGTATATCTTTGTTTCTATTAATAATTTGGACTTGAGTCCTGAAGAAGAATTGTGTATATTTACGATAGGAACCCAACTCAACTCGTATTTCAGCATGCCTATAATGTATTCAAAATTTAAGCCAATCTCCGTAACACGGTTTATTTAGTAAACCTGAAGAGTATGCACCTGAGTGAAAGACGTATATCTTTGTTTCTATTAAAAATTTGGACTTAACTCCTAAAGATGAATTGTGTATATTTACGATAGGAACCCAACACAACTCGTATTTCAGCATTCCCATAATGTATTTACAATTTAAGCCAATCTTCGTAACACGGTTGATTTAGTAAACCTGAAGAGTATGCACCTGAGTGAAAGACTTATATCTTTGTTTCCATTAATAATTTGGACTTGAGTCCTGAAGAAGAATTGTGTATATTTACGATAGGAACCCAATGCAACTCGTATTTCAGCATTCCCATAATGTATTCACAATTTATGCCAATCTCCGTAACACGGTTGATTTAGTAAACCTGAAGAGTATGCACCTGAGTGAAAGACGTATATCATTGTTTCGATTAATAATTTGGACTTGAGTCCTGAAGAAGAATTGTGTATATTTACGATAGGAACCCAACGCAACTTGTATTTCAGCATGCCCATAATGTATTCAAAATTTAAGCCAATCTCCGTAACACGGTTGATTTAGTAAACCTGAAGAGTATGCACCTGAGTGAAAGACGTACATCTTTGTTTCTATTAATAATTTGGACTTGAGTCCTGAAGAAGAATTGTGTATATTTACGATAGGAACCCAACGCAACTCGTATTTCATCATTCCCATAATGTATTCACAATTTAAGCCAATCTTCGTAACACGGTTGATTTAGTAAACCATAAGAGTATGCACCTGAGTGAAAGACGTATATCTTTGTTTCTATTAATAATTTGGACTTGAGTCCTGAAGAAGAATTGCGTATATTTACGATAGGAACCCAACTCAACTCGTATTTCAGCATGCCCATAATGTATTCAAAAATTAAGCCAATCTCCGTAACACGGTTTATTTAGTAAACCTGAAGAGTATGCACCTGAGTGAAAGACGTATATCTTTGTTTCTATTAAAAATTTGGACTTAACTCCTAAAGAAGAATTGTGTATATTTACGATAGGAACCCAACACAACTCTTATTTCAGCATTCCCATAATGTATTCACAATTTAAGCCAATCTTCGTAACACGGTTGATTTAGTAAACCTGAAGAGTATGCACCTGAGTGAAAGACTTATATCTTTGTTTCCATTAATAATTTGGACTTGAGTCCTGAAGAAGAATTGTGTATATTTACGATAGGAACCCAACGCAACTCGTATTTCATCATTCCGATAATATATTCACAATTTAAGCCAATCTTCGTAACATGGTTGATTTAGTAAACCTGAAGAGTATGCACCTGAGTGAAAGACGTATATCTTTGTTTCTATTAATAATTTGGACTTGAGTCCTGAAGAAGAATTGTGTATATTTACGATAGGAACCCAACTCAACTCGTATTTCAGCATGCCGATAATGTATTCAAAACTTAAGCCAATCTCCGTAACACGGTTTATTTAGTAAACCTGAAGAGTATGCACCTGAGTGAAAGACGTATATCTTTGTTCCTATTAAAAATTTGGACTTAAATCCTAAAGAAGAATTGTGTATATTTACGATAGGAACCCAACACAACTCGTATTTCAGCATTCCCATAATGTATTCACAATTTAAGCCAATCTCCGTAACACTGTTGATTTAGTAAACCTGAAGAGTATGCACCTGAGTGAAAGACTTATATCTTTGTTTCCATTAATAATTTGGACTTGAGTCCTGAAGAAGAATTGTGTATATTTACGATAGGAACCAAACGCAACTTGTATTTCAGCATGCCCATAATGTATTCAAAATTTAATCCAATCTCCGTAACACGGTTGATTTAGTAAACCTGAAGAGTATGCACCTGAGTGAAAGACGTACATCTTTGTTTCTATTAATAATTTGGACTTGAGTCCTGAAGAAGAATTGTGTATATTTACGATAGGAACCCAACGCAACTCGTATTTCATCATTCCCATAATGTATTCACAATTTAAGCCAATCTTCGTAACACGGTTGATTTAGTAAACCTGAAGAGTATGCACCTGAGTGAAAGACGTATATCTTTGTTTCTATTAATAATTTGGACTTGGGACCTGAAGAAGAATTGTGTATATTTACGATAGGAACCCAACGCAAGTCGTATTTCAGCATGCCCATAATGTATTCAAAATTTAAGCCAATCTCCGTAACACGGTTTATTTAGTAAACCTGAAGAGTATGCACCTGAGTGAAAGACGTATATCTTTGTTTCTATTAATAATTTGGACTTGACTCCTGAAGAAGAATTGTGTATATTTACGATAGGAACCCAACGCAACTTGTATTTCAGCATGCCCATAATGTATTCAAAGTTTAAACCAATCTCCGTAACACGGTTGATTTAGTAAACCTGAAGAGTATGCACCTGAGTGAAAGACGTATATCTTTGTTTCTATTAATAATTTGGACTTGGGACCTGAAGAAGAATTGTGTATATTTACGATAGGAACCCAACGCAAGTCGTATTTCAGCATGACCATAATGTATTCAAAATTTAAGCCAATCTCCGTAACACGGTTTATTTAGTAAACCTGAAGAGTATGCACCTGAGTGAAAGACGTATATCTTTGTTTCTATTAATAATTTGGACTTGACTCCTGAAGAAGAATTGTGTATATTTACGATAGGAACCCAACGCAACTTGTATTTCAGCATGCCCATAATGTATTCAAAGTTTAAACCAATCTCCGTAACACGGTTGATTTAGTAAACCTGAAGAGTATGCACCTGAGTGAAAGACGTATATCTTTGTTTCTATTAATAATTTGGACTTGAGTCCTGAAGAAGAATTGTGTATATTTACGATAGGAACCCAACTCAACTCGTATTTCAGCATGCCCATAATGTATTCAAAATTTAAGCCAATCTCCGTAACACGGTTTATTTAGTAAACCTGAAGAGTATGCACCTGAGTGAAAGACGTATATCTTTGTTTCTATTAAAAATTTGGACTTAACTCCTAAAGAAGAATTGTGTATATTTACGATAGGAACCCAACACAACTCGTATTTCAGCATTCCCATAATGTATTCACAATTTAAGCCAATCTTCGTAACACGGTTGATTTAGTAAACCTGAAGAGTATGCACCTGAGTGAAAGACTTATATCTTTGTTTCCATTAATAATTTGGACTTGAGTCCTGAAGAAGAATTGTGTATATTTACGATAGGAACCCAACGCAACTCGTATTTCATCATTCCGATAATGTATTCACAATTTAAGCCAATCTTCGTAACATGGTTGATTTAGTAAACCTGAAGAGTATGCACCTGAGTGAAAGACGTATATCTTTGTTTCTATTAAAAATTTGGACTTAACTCCTAAAGAAGAATTGTGTATATTTACGATAGGAACCCAACACAACTCGTATTTCAGCATTCCCATAATGTATTCACAATTTAAGCCAATCTCCGTAACACGGTTGATTTAGTAAACCTGAAGAGTATGCACCTGAGTGAAAGACTTATATCTTTGTTTCCATTAATAATTTGGACTTGAGTCCTGAAGAAGAATTGTGTATATTTACGATAGGAACCAAACGCAACTTGTATTTCAGCATGCCCATAATGTATTCAAAATTTAATCCAATCTCCGTAACACGGTTGATTTAGTAAACCTGAAGAGTATGCACCTGAGTGAAAGACGTACATCTTTGTTTCTATTAATAATTTGGACTTGAGTCCTGAAGAAGAATTGTGTATATTTACGATAGGAACCCAACGCAACTCGTATTTCATCATTCCCATAATGTATTCACAATTTAAGCCAATCTTCGTAACACGGTTGATTTAGTAAACCTGAAGAGTATGCACCTGAGTGAAAGACGTATATCTTTGTTTCTATTAATAATTTGGACTTGGGACCTGAAGAAGAATTGTGTATATTTACGATAGGAACCCAACGCAAGTCGTATTTCAGCATGCCCATAATGTATTCAAAATTTAAGCCAATCCCCGTAACACGGTTTATTTAGTAAACCTGAAGAGTATGCACCTGAGTGAAAGACGTATATCTTTGTTTCTATTAATAATTTGGACTTGACTCCTGAAGAAGAATTGTGTATATTTACTATAGGAACCCAACGCAACTTGTATTTCAGCATGCCCATAATGTATTCAAAGTTTAAACCAATCTCCGTAACACGGTTGATTTAGTAAACCTGAAGAGTATGCACCTGAGTGAAAGACGTATATCTTTGTTTCTATTAATTATTTGGACTTGAGTCCTGAAGAAGAATTGTGTATATTTACGATAGGAACCCAACTCAACTCGTATTTCAGCATGCCCATAATGTATTCAAAATTTAAGCCAATCTCCGTAACACGGTTTATTTAGTAAACCTGAAGAGTATGCACCTGAGTGAAAGACGTATATCTTTGTTTCTATTAAAAATTTGGACTTAACTCCTAAAGAAGAATTGTGTATATTTACGATAGGAACCCAACACAACTCGTATTTCAGCATTCCCATAATGTATTCACAATTTAAGCCAATCTTCGTAACACGGTTGATTTAGTAAACTTGAAGAGTATGCACCTGAGTGAAAGACTTATATCTTTGTTTCCATTAATAATTTGGACTTGAGTCCTGAAGAAGAATTGTGTACATTTACGATAGGAACCCAACGCAACTCGTATTTCATCATTCCGATAATGTATTCACAATTTAAGCCAATCTTCGTAACATGGTTGATTTAGTAAACCTGAAGAGTATGCACCTGAGTGAAAGACGTATATCTTTGTTTCTATTAATAATTTGGACTTGAGTCCTGAAGAAGAATTGTGTATATTTACGATAGGAACCCAACTCAACTCGTATTTCAGCATGCCGATAATGTATTCAAAATTTAAGCCAATCTCCGTAACACGGTTTATTTAGTAAACCTGAAGAGTATGCACCTGAGTGAAAGACGTATATCTTTGTTTCTATTAAAAATTTGGACTTAACTCCTAAAGAAGAATTGTGTATATTTACGATAGGAACCCAACACAACTCGTATTTCAGCATTCCCATAATGTATTCACAATTTAAGCCAATCTCCGTAACACGGTTGATTTAGTAAACCTGAAGAGTATGCACCTGAGTGAAAGACTTATATCTTTGTTTCCATTAATAATTTGGACTTGAGTCCTGAAGAAGAATTGTGTATATTTACGATAGGAACCAAACGCAACTTGTATTTCAGCATGCCCATAATGTATTCAAAATTTAATCCAATCTCCGTAACACGGTTGATTTAGTAAACCTGAAGAGTATGCACCTGAGTGAAAGACGTACATCTTTGTTTCTATTAATAATTTGGACTTGATTCCTGAAAAGAATTGTGTATATTTACGATAGGAACCCAACGCAACTCGTATTTCATTATTCCCATAATGTATTCACAATTTAAGCCAATCTTCGTAACACGGTTGATTTAGTAAACCTGAAGAGTATGCACCTGAGTGAAAGACGTATATCTTTGTTTCTATTAATAATTTGGACTTGGGACCTGAAGAAGAATTGTGTATATTTACGATAGGAACCCAACGCAAGTCGTATTTCAGCATGCCCATAATGTATTCAAAATTTAAGCCAATCTCCGTAACACGGTTTATTTAGTAAACCTGAAGAGTATGCACCTGAGTGAAAGACGTATATCTTTGTTTCTATTAATAATTTGGACTTGACTCCTGAAGAAGAATTGTGTATATTTACGATAGGAACCCAACGCAACTTGTATTTCAGCATGCCCATAATGTATTCAAAGTTTAAACCAATCTCCGTAACACGGTTGATTTAGTAAACCTGAAGAGTATGCACTTGAGTGAAAGACGTACATCTTTGTTTCTATTAATAATTTAGACTTGAGTCCTGAAAAAGAATTGTGTATATTTACGATAGGAACCCAACGCAACTCGTATTTCATCATTCCCATAATGTATTCACAATTTAAGCCAATCTTCGTAACACGGTTGATTTAGTAAACCTGAAGAGTATGCACCTGAGTGAAAGACGTATATCTTTGTTTCTATTAATAATTTGGACTTGAGTCCTGAAGAAGAATTGTGTATATTTACGATAGGAACCCAACGCAAGTCGTATTTCAGCATGCCCATAATGTATTCAAAATTTAAGTCAATCTCCGTAACACGGTTTATTTAGTAAACCTGAAGAGTATGCACCTGAGTGAAAGACGTATATCTTTGTTTCTATTAAGAATTTGGGCTTGACTCCTGAAGAAGAATTGTGTATATTTACGATAGAAACCCAACTCAACTCGTATTTCAGCATGCCGATAATGTATTCAAAATTTAAGCCAATCTCCGTAACACGGTTTATTTAGTAAACCTGAAGAGTATGCACCTGAGTGAAAGACGTATATCTTTGTTTCTATTAAAAATTTGGACTTAACTCCTAAAGAAGAATTGTGTATATTTACGATAGGAACCCAACACAACTCGTATTTCAGCATTCCCATAATGTATTCACAATTTATGCCAATCTCCGTAACACGGTTGATTTAGTAAACCTGAAGAGTATGCACCTGAGTGAAAGACGTATATCATTGTTTCGATTAATAATTTGGACTTGAGTCCTGAAGAAGAATTGTGTATATTTACGATAGGAACCCAACGCAACTTGTATTTCAGCATGCCCATAATGTATTCAAAATTTAAGCCAATCTCCGTAACACGGTTGATTTAGTAAACTTGAAGAGTATGCACCTGAGTGAAAGACGTACATCTTTGTTTCTATTAATAATTTGGACTTGAGTCCTGAAGAAGAATTGTGTATATTTACGATAGGAACCCAACGCAACTCGTATTTCATCATTCCCATAATGTATTCACAATTTAAGCCAATCTTCGTAACACGGTTGATTTAGTAAACCTGAAGAGTATGCACCTGAGTGAAAGACGTATATCTTTGTTTCTATTAATAATTTGGACTTGAGTCCTGAAGAAGAATTGTGTATATTTACGATAGGAACCCAACACAACTCGTATTTCAGCATGCCGATAATGTATTCAAAATTTAAGCCAATCTCCGTAACACGGTTTATTTAGTAAACCTGAAGAGTATGCACCTGAGTGAAAGACGTATATCTTTGTTTCTATTAAAAATTTGGACTTAACTCCTAAAGAAGAATTGTGTATATTTACGATAGGAACCCAACACAACTCGTATTTCAGCATTCCCATAATGTATTCACAATTTAAGCCAATCTCCGTAACACGGTTGATTTAGTAAACCTGAAGAGTATGCACCTGAGTGAAAGACTTATATCTTTGTTTCCATTAATAATTTGGACTTGAGTCCTGAAGAAGAATTGTGTATATTTACGATAGGAACCAAACGCAACTTGTATTTCAGCATGCCCATAATGTATTCAAAATTTAATCCAATCTCCGTAACACGGTTGATTTAGTAAACCTGAAGAGTATGCACCTGAGTGAAAGACGTACATCTTTGTTTCTATTAATAATTTGGACTTGAGTCCTGAAGAAGAATTGTGTATATTTACGATAGCAACCCAACGCAACTCGTATTTCATTATTCCCATAATGTATTCACAATTTAAGCCAATCTTCGTAACACGGTTGATTTAGTAAACCTGAAGAGTATGCACCTGAGTGAAAGACGTATATCTTTGTTTCTATTAATAATTTGGACTTGGGACCTGAAGAAGAATTGTGTATATTTACGATAGGAACCCAACGCAAGTCGTATTTCAGCATGCCCATAATGTATTCAAAATTTAAGCCAATCTCCGTAACACGGTTTATTTAGTAAACCTGAAGAGTATGCACCTGAGTGAAAGACGTATATCTTTGTTTCTATTAATAATTTGGACTTGACTCCTGAAGAAGAATTGTGTATATTTACGATAGGAACCCAACGCAACTTGTATTTCAGCATGCCCATAATGTATTCAAAGTTTAAACCAATCTCCGTAACACGGTTGATTTAGTAAACCTGAAGAGTATGCACTTGAGTGAAAGACGTACATCTTTGTTTCTATTAATAATTTAGACTTGAGTCCTGAAAAAGAATTGTGTATATTTACGATAGGAACCCAACGCAACTCGTATTTCATCATTCCCATAATGTATTCACAATTTAAGCCAATCTTCGTAACACGGTTGATTTAGTAAACCTGAAGAGTATGCACCTGAGTGAAAGACGTATATCTTTGTTTCTATTAATAATTTGGACTTGACTCCTGAAGAAGAATTGTGTATATTTACGATAGGAACCCAACGCAACTTGTATTTCAGCATGCCCATAATGTATTCAAAGTTTAAACCAATCTCCGTAACACGGTTGATTTAGTAAACCTGAAGAGTATGCACCTGAGTGAAAGACGTACATCTTTGTTTCTATTAATAATTTAGACTTGAGTCCTGAAAAAGAATTGTGTATATTTACGATAGGAACCCAACGCAACTCGTATTTCATCATTCCCATAATGTATTCACAATTTAAGCCAATCTTCGTAACACGGTTGGTTTAGTAAACCTGAAGAGTATGCACCTGAGTGAAAGACGTATATCTTTGTTTCTATTAATAATTTGGATTTGGGACCTGAAGAAGAATTGTGTATATTTACGATAGGAACCCAACGCAAGTCGTATTTCAGCATGCCCATAATGTATTCAAAATTTAAGCCAATCTCCGTAACACGGTTTATTTAGTAAACCTGAAGAGTATGCACCTGAGTGAAAGACTTATATCTTTGTTTCCATTAATAATTTGGACTTGAGTCCTGAAGAAGAATTGTGTATATTTACGATAGGAACCCAACGCAACTCGTATTTCATCATTCCGATAATGTATTCACAATTTAAGCCAATCTTCGTAACATGGTTGATTTAGTAAACCTGAAGAGTATGCACCTGAGTGAAAGACGTATATCTTTGTTTCTATTAATAATTTGGACTTGAGTCCTGAAGAAGAATTGTGTATATTTACGATAGGAACCCAACTCAACTCGTATTTCAGCATGCCGATAATGTATTCAAAATTTAAGCCAATCTCCGTAACACGGTTTATTTAGTAAACCTGAAGAGTATGCACCTGAGTGAAAGACGTATATCTTTGTTTCTATTAAAAATTTGGACTTAACTCCTAAAGAAGAATTGTGTATATTTACGATAGGAACCCAACACAACTCGTATTTCAGCATTCCCATAATGTATTCACAATTTAAGCCAATCTCCGTAACACGGTTGATTTAGTAAACCTGAAGAGTATGCACCTGAGTGAAAGACTTATATCTTTGTTTCCATTAATAATTTGGACTTGAGTCCTGAAGAAGAATTGTGTATATTTACGATAGGAACCAAACGCAACTTGTATTTCAGCATGTCCATAATGTATTCAAAATTTAATCCAATCTCCGTAACACGGTTGATTTAGTAAACCTGAAGAGTATGCACCTGAGTGAAAGACGTACATCTTTGTTTCTATTAATAATTTGGACTTGAGTCCTGAAGAAGAATTGTGTATATTTACGATAGGAACCTAACGCAACTCGTATTTCATCATTCCCATAATGTATTCACAATTTAAGCCAATCTTCGTAACACGGTTGGTTTAGTAAACCTGAAGAGTATGCACCTGAGTGAAAGACGTATATCTTTGTTTCTATTAATAATTTGGATTTGGGACCTGAAGAAGAATTGTGTATATTTACGATAGGAACCCAACGCAAGTCGTATTTCAGCATGCCCATAATGTATTCAAAATTTAAGCCAATCTCCGTAACACGGTTTATTTGGTAAACCTGAAGAGTATGCACCTGAGTGAAAGACGTATATCTTTGTTTCTATTAATAATTTGGACTTGACTCCTGAAGAAGAATTGTGTATATTTACGATAGGAACCCAACGCAACTTGTATTTCAGCATGCCCATAATGTATTCAAAGTTTAAACCAATCTCCGTAACACGGTTGATTTAGTAAACCTGAAGAGTATGCACCTGAGTGAAAGACGTACATCTTTGTTTCTATTAATAATTTGGACTTGAGTCCTGACAAATAATTGTGTATATTTACGATAGGAACCCAACGCAACTCGTATTTCATCATTCCCATAATGTATTCACAATTTAAGCCAATCTTCGTAACACGGTTGATTTAGTAAACCTGAAGAGTATGCACCTGAGTGAAAGACGTATATCTTTGTTTCTATTATTAATTTGGACTTGAGTCCTGAAGAAGAATTGTGTATATTTACGATAGGAACCCAACGCAAGTCGTATTTCAGCATGCCCATAATGTATTCAAAATTTAAGTCAATCTCCGTAACTTGGTTTATTTAGTAAACCTGAAGAGTATGCACCTGAGTGAAAGACGTATATCTTTGTTTCTATTAAGAATTTGGACTTGACTCCTGAAGAAGAATTGTGTATATTTACGATAGGAACCCAACTCAACTCGTATTTCAGCATGCCGATAATGTATTCAAAATTTAAGCCAATCTCCGTAACACGGTTTATTTAGTTAACCTGAAGAGTATGCACCTGAGTGAAAGACGTATATCTTTGTTTCTATTAAAAATTTGGACTTAACTCCTAAAGAAGAATTGTGTATATTTACGATAGGAACCCAACACAACTCGTATTTCAGCATTCCCATAATGTATTCACAATTTAAGCCAATCTCCGTAACACGGTTGATTTAGTAAACCTGAAGAGTATGCACCTGAGTGAAAGACTTATATCTTTGTTTCCATTAATAATTTGGACTTGAGTCCCGAAGAAGAATTGTGTATATTTACGATAGGAACCCAACGCAACTCGTATTTCAGCATGCCCATAATGTATTCAAAATTTAAGCCAATCTCCGTAACACGGTTGATTTAGTAAACCTGAAGAGTATGCACCTGAGTGAAAGACGTATATCTTTGTTTCTATTAATAATTTGGACTTGAGTCCTGAAAAATAATTGTGTATATTTACGATAGGAACCCAACGCAACTCGTATTTCAGCATTCCCATAATGTATTCACAATTTATTCCAATCTCCGTAACACGGTTGATTTAGTAAACCTGAAGAGTATGCACCTGAGTGAAAGACGTATATCATTGTTTCGATTAATAATTTGGACTTGAGTCCTGAAGAAGAATTGTGTATATTTACGATAGGAACCCAACGCAACTTATATTTCAGCATGCCCATAATGTATTCAAAATTTAAGCCAATCTCCGTAACACGGTTGATTTAGTAAACCTGAAGAGTATGCACCTGAGTGAAAGACGTACATCTTTGTTTCTATTAATAATTTGGACTTGAGTCCTGAAGAAGAATTGTGTATATTTACGATAGGAACCCAACGCAAGTCGTATTTCAGCATGCCCATAATGTATTCAAAATTTAAGCCAATCTCCGTAACACGGTTTATTTAGTAAACCTGAAGAGTATGCACCTGAGTGAAAGACTTATATCTTTGTTTCCATTAATAATTTTGACTTGAGTCCTGAAGAAGAATTGTGTATATTTACGATAGGAACCCAACGCAACTCGTATTTCATCATTCCGATAATGTATTCACAATTTAAGCCAATCTTCGTAACATGGTTGATTTAGTAAACCTGAAGAGTATGCACCTGAGTGAAAGACGTATATCTTTGTTTCTATTAATAATTTGGACTTGAGTCCTGAATAAGAATTGTGTATATTTACGATAGGAACCCAACTCAACTCGTATTTCAGCATGCCAATAATGTATTCAAAATTTAAGCCAATCTCCGTAACACGGTTTATTTAGTAAACCTGAAGAGTATGCACCTGAGTGAAAGACGTATATCTTTGTTTCTATTAAAAATTTGGACTTAACTCCTATAGAAGAATTGTGTATATTTACGATAGGAACCCAACACAACTCGTATTTCAGCATTCCCATAATGTATTCACAATTTAAGCCAATCTCCGTAACACGGTTGATTTAGTAAACCTGAAGAGTATGCACCTGAGTGAAAGACTTATATCTTTGTTTCCATTAATAATTTGGACTTGAGTCCTGAAGAAGAATTGTGTATATTTACGATAGGAACCAAACGCAACTTGTATTTCAGCATGCCCATAATGTATTCAAAATTTAATCCAATCTCCGTAACACGGTTGATTTAGTAAACCTGAAGAGTATGCACCTGAGTGAAAGACGTACATCTTTGTTTCTATTAATAATTTGGACTTGAGTCCTGAAGAAGAATTGTGTATATTTACGATAGGAACCCAACGCAACTCGTATTTCATCATTCCCATAATGTATTCACAATTTAAGCCAATCTTCGTAACACGGTTGATTTAGTAAACCTGAAGAGTATGCACCTGAGTGAAAGACGTATATCTTTGTTTCTATTAATAATTTGGACTTGGGACCTGAAGAAGAATTGTGTATATTTACGATAGGAACCCAACGCAAGTCGTATTTCAGCATGCCCATAATGTATTCAAAATTTAAGCCAATCTCCGTAACACGGTTTATTTAGTAAACCTGAAGAGTATGCACCTGAGTGAAAGACGTATATCTTTGTTTCTATTAATAATTTGGACTTGACTCCTGAAGAAGAATTGTGTATATTTACGATAGGAACCCAACGCAACTTGTATTTCAGCATGCCCATAATGTATTCAAAGTTTAAACCAATCTCCGTAACACGGTTGATTTAGTAAACCTGAAGAGTATGCACTTGAGTGAAAGACGTACATCTTTGTTTCTATTAATAATTTAGACTTGAGTCCTGAAAAAGAATTGTGTATATTTACGATAGGAACCCAACGCAACTCGTATTTCATCATTCCCATAATGTATTCACAATTTAAGCCAATCTTCGTAACACGGTTGATTTAGTAAACCTGAAGAGTATGCACCTGAGTGAAAGACGTATATCTTTGTTTCTATTAATAATTTGGACTTGACTCCTGAAGAAGAATTGTGTATATTTACGATAGGAACCCAACGCAACTTGTATTTCAGCATGCCCATAATGTATTCAAAGTTTAAACCAATCTCCGTAACACGGTTGATTTAGTAAACCTGAAGAGTATGCACCTGAGTGAAAGACGTACATCTTTGTTTCTATTAATAATTTAGACTTGAGTCCTGAAAAAGAATTGTGTATATTTACGATAGGAACCCAACGCAACTCGTATTTCATCATTCCCATAATGTATTCACAATTTAAGCCAATCTTCGTAACACGGTTGGTTTAGTAAACCTGAAGAGTATGCACCTGAGTGAAAGACGTATATCTTTGTTTCTATTAATAATTTGGATTTGGGACCTGAAGAAGAATTGTGTATATTTACGATAGGAACCCAACGCAAGTCGTATTTCAGCATGCCCATAATGTATTCAAAATTTAAGCCAATCTCCGTAACACGGTTTATTTAGTAAACCTGAAGAGTATGCACCTGAGTGAAAGACTTATATCTTTGTTTCCATTAATAATTTGGACTTGAGTCCTGAAGAAGAATTGTGTATATTTACGATAGGAACCCAACGCAACTCGTATTTCATCATTCCGATAATGTATTCACAATTTAAGCCAATCTTCGTAACATGGTTGATTTAGTAAACCTGAAGAGTATGCACCTGAGTGAAAGACGTATATCTTTGTTTCTATTAATAATTTGGACTTGAGTCCTGAAGAAGAATTGTGTATATTTACGATAGGAACCCAACTCAACTCGTATTTCAGCATGCCGATAATGTATTCAAAATTTAAGCCAATCTCCGTAACACGGTTTATTTAGTAAACCTGAAGAGTATGCACCTGAGTGAAAGACGTATATCTTTGTTTCTATTAAAAATTTGGACTTAACTCCTAAAGAAGAATTGTGTATATTTACGATAGGAACCCAACACAACTCGTATTTCAGCATTCCCATAATGTATTCACAATTTAAGCCAATCTCCGTAACACGGTTGATTTAGTAAACCTGAAGAGTATGCACCTGAGTGAAAGACTTATATCTTTGTTTCCATTAATAATTTGGACTTGAGTCCTGAAGAAGAATTGTGTATATTTACGATAGGAACCAAACGCAACTTGTATTTCAGCATGTCCATAATGTATTCAAAATTTAATCCAATCTCCGTAACACGGTTGATTTAGTAAACCTGAAGAGTATGCACCTGAGTGAAAGACGTACATCTTTGTTTCTATTAATAATTTGGACTTGAGTCCTGAAGAAGAATTGTGTATATTTACGATAGGAACCTAACGCAACTCGTATTTCATCATTCCCATAATGTATTCACAATTTAAGCCAATCTTCGTAACACGGTTGGTTTAGTAAACCTGAAGAGTATGCACCTGAGTGAAAGACGTATATCTTTGTTTCTATTAATAATTTGGATTTGGGACCTGAAGAAGAATTGTGTATATTTACGATAGGAACCCAACGCAAGTCGTATTTCAGCATGCCCATAATGTATTCAAAATTTAAGCCAATCTCCGTAACACGGTTTATTTGGTAAACCTGAAGAGTATGCACCTGAGTGAAAGACGTATATCTTTGTTTCTATTAATAATTTGGACTTGACTCCTGAAGAAGAATTGTGTATATTTACGATAGGAACCCAACGCAACTTGTATTTCAGCATGCCCATAATGTATTCAAAGTTTAAACCAATCTCCGTAACACGGTTGATTTAGTAAACCTGAAGAGTATGCACCTGAGTGAAAGACGTACATCTTTGTTTCTATTAATAATTTGGACTTGAGTCCTGACAAATAATTGTGTATATTTACGATAGGAACCCAACGCAACTCGTATTTCATCATTCCCATAATGTATTCACAATTTAAGCCAATCTTCGTAACACGGTTGATTTAGTAAACCTGAAGAGTATGCACCTGAGTGAAAGACGTATATCTTTGTTTCTATTATTAATTTGGACTTGAGTCCTGAAGAAGAATTGTGTATATTTACGATAGGAACCCAACGCAAGTCGTATTTCAGCATGCCCATAATGTATTCAAAATTTAAGTCAATCTCCGTAACTTGGTTTATTTAGTAAACCTGAAGAGTATGCACCTGAGTGAAAGACGTATATCTTTGTTTCTATTAAGAATTTGGACTTGACTCCTGAAGAAGAATTGTGTATATTTACGATAGGAACCCAACTCAACTCGTATTTCAGCATGCCGATAATGTATTCAAAATTTAAGCCAATCTCCGTAACACGGTTTATTTAGTTAACCTGAAGAGTATGCACCTGAGTGAAAGACGTATATCTTTGTTTCTATTAAAAATTTGGACTTAACTCCTAAAGAAGAATTGTGTATATTTACGATAGGAACCCAACACAACTCGTATTTCAGCATTCCCATAATGTATTCACAATTTAAGCCAATCTCCGTAACACGGTTGATTTAGTAAACCTGAAGAGTATGCACCTGAGTGAAAGACTTATATCTTTGTTTCCATTAATAATTTGGACTTGAGTCCCGAAGAAGAATTGTGTATATTTACGATAGGAACCCAACGCAACTCGTATTTCAGCATGCCCATAATGTATTCAAAATTTAAGCCAATCTCCGTAACACGGTTGATTTAGTAAACCTGAAGAGTATGCACCTGAGTGAAAGACGTATATCTTTGTTTCTATTAATAATTTGGACTTGAGTCCTGAAAAATAATTGTGTATATTTACGATAGGAACCCAACGCAACTCGTATTTCAGCATTCCCATAATGTATTCACAATTTATTCCAATCTCCGTAACACGGTTGATTTAGTAAACCTGAAGAGTATGCACCTGAGTGAAAGACGTATATCATTGTTTCGATTAATAATTTGGACTTGAGTCCTGAAGAAGAATTGTGTATATTTACGATAGGAACCCAACGCAACTTATATTTCAGCATGCCCATAATGTATTCAAAATTTAAGCCAATCTCCGTAACACGGTTGATTTAGTAAACCTGAAGAGTATGCACCTGAGTGAAAGACGTACATCTTTGTTTCTATTAATAATTTGGACTTGAGTCCTGAAGAAGAATTGTGTATATTTACGATAGGAACCCAACGCAAGTCGTATTTCAGCATGCCCATAATGTATTCAAAATTTAAGCCAATCTCCGTAACACGGTTTATTTAGTAAACCTGAAGAGTATGCACCTGAGTGAAAGACTTATATCTTTGTTTCCATTAATAATTTTGACTTGAGTCCTGAAGAAGAATTGTGTATATTTACGATAGGAACCCAACGCAACTCGTATTTCATCATTCCGATAATGTATTCACAATTTAAGCCAATCTTCGTAACATGGTTGATTTAGTAAACCTGAAGAGTATGCACCTGAGTGAAAGACGTATATCTTTGTTTCTATTAATAATTTGGACTTGAGTCCTGAATAAGAATTGTGTATATTTACGATAGGAACCCAACTCAACTCGTATTTCAGCATGCCGATAATGTATTCAAAATTTAAGCCAATCTCCGTAACACGGTTTATTTAGTAAACCTGAAGAGTATGCACCTGAGTGAAAGACGTATATCTTTGTTTCTATTAAAAATTTGGACTTAACTCCTATAGAAGAATTGTGTATATTTACGATAGGAACCCAACACAACTCGTATTTCAGCATTCCCATAATGTATTCACAATTTAAGCCAATCTCCGTAACACGGTTGATTTAGTAAACCTGAAGAGTATGCACCTGAGTGAAAGACTTATATCTTTGTTTCCATTAATAATTTGGACTTGAGTCCTGAAGAAGAATTGTGTATATTTACGATAGGAACCAAACGCAACTTGTATTTCAGCATGCCCATAATGTATTCAAAATTTAATCCAATCTCCGTAACACGGTTGATTTAGTAAACCTGAAGAGTATGCACCTGAGTGAAAGACGTACATCTTTGTTTCTATTAATAATTTGGACTTGAGTCCTGAAGAAGAATTGTGTATATTTACGATAGGAACCCAACGCAACTCGTATTTCATCATTCCCATAATGTATTCACAATTTAAGCCAATCTTCGTAACACGGTTGATTTAGTAAACCTGAAGAGTATGCACCTGAGTGAAAGACGTATATCTTTGTTTCTATTAATAATTTGGACTTGGGACCTGAAGAAGAATTGTGTATATTTACGATAGGAACCCAACGCAAGTCGTATTTCAGCATGCCCATAATGTATTCAAAATTTAAGCCAATCTCCGTAACACGGTTTATTTAGTAAACCTGAAGAGTATGCACCTGAGTGAAAGACGTATATCTTTGTTTCTATTAATAATTTGGACTTGACTCCTGAAGAAGAATTGTGTATATTTACTATAGGAACCCAGCGCAACTTGTATTTCAGCATGCCCATAATGTATTCAAAGTTTAAACCAATCTCCGTAACACGGTTGATTTAGTAAACCTGAAGAGTATGCACCTGAGTGAAAGACGTATATCTTTGTTTCTATTAATTATTTGGACTTGAGTCCCGAAGAAGAATTGTGTATATTTACGATAGGAACCCAACTCAACTCGTATTTCAGCATGCCCATAATGTATTCAAAATTTAAGCCAATCTCCGTAACACGGTTTATTTAGTAAACCTGAAGAGTATGCACCTGAGTGAAAGACGTATATCTTTGTTTCTATTAAAAATTTGGACTTAACTCCTAAAGAAGAATTGTGTATATTTACGATAGGAACCCAACACAACTCGTATTTCAGCATTCCCATAATGTATTCACAATTTAAGCCAATCTTCGTAACACGGTTGATTTAGTAAACTTGAAGAGTATGCACCTGAGTGAAAGACTTATATCTTTGTTTCCATTAATAATTTGGACTTGAGTCCTGAAGAAGAATTGTGTATATTTACGATAGGAACCCAACGCAACTCGTATTTCATCATTCCGATAATGTATTCACAATTTAAGCCAATCTTCGTAACATGGTTGATTTAGTAAACCTGAAGAGTATGCACCTGAGCGAAAGACGTATATCTTTGTTTCTATTAATAATTTGGACTTGAGTCCTGAAGAAGAATTGTGTATATTTACGATAGGAACCCAACACAACTCGTATTTCAGCATGCCGATAATGTATTCAAAATTTAAGCCAATCTCCGTAACACGGTTTATTTAGTAAACCTGAAGAGTATGCACCTGAGTGAAAGACGTATATCTTTGTTTCTATTAAAAATTTGGACTTAACTCCTAAAGAAGAATTGTGTATATTTACGATAGGAACCCAACACAACTCGTATTTCAGCATTCCCATAATGTATTCACAATTTAAGCCAATCTCCGTAACACGGTTGATTTAGTAAACCTGAAGAGTATGCACCTGAGTGAAAGACTTATATCTTTGTTTCCATTAATAATTTGGACTTGAGTCCTGAAGAAGAATTGTGTATATTTACGATAGGAACCAAACGCAACTTGTATTTCAGCATGCCCATAATGTATTCAAAATTTAATCCAATCTCCGTAACACGGTTGATTTAGTAAACCTGAAGAGTATGCACCTGAGTGAAAGACGTACATCTTTGTTTCTATTAATAATTTGGACTTGAGTCCTGAAGAAGAATTGTGTATATTTACGATAGGAACCCAACGCAACTCGTATTTCATTATTCCCATAATGTATTCACAATTTAAGCCAATCTTCGTAACACGGTTGATTTAGTAAACCTGAAGAGTATGCACCTGAGTGAAAGACGTATATCTTTGTTTCTATTAATAATTTGGACTTGGGACCTGAAGAAGAATTGTGTATATTTACGATAGGAACCCAACGCAAGTCGTATTTCAGCATGCCCATAATGTATTCAAAATTTAAGCCAATCTCCGTAACACGGTTTATTTAGTAAACCTGAAGAGTATGCACCTGAGTGAAAGACGTATATCTTTGTTTCTATTAATAATTTGGACTTGACTCCTGAAGAAGAATTGTGTATATTTACGATAGGAACCCAACGCAACTTGTATTTCAGCATGCCCATAATGTATTCAAAGTTTAAACCAATCTCCGTAACACGGTTGATTTAGTAAACCTGAAGAGTATGCACTTGAGTGAAAGACGTACATCTTTGTTTCTATTAATAATTTAGACTTGAGTCCTGAAAAAGAATTGTGTATATTTACGATAGGAACCCAACGCAACTCGTATTTCATCATTCCCATAATGTATTCACAATTTAAGCCAATCTTCGTAACACGGTTGATTTAGTAAACCTGAAGAGTATGCACCTGAGTGAAAGACGTATATCTTTGTTTCTATTAATAATTTGGACTTGAGTCCTGAAGAAGAATTGTGTATATTTACGATAGGAACCCAACGCAAGTCGTATTTCAGCATGCCCATAATGTATTCAAAATTTAAGTCAATCTCCGTAACACGGTTTATTTAGTAAACCTGAAGAGTATGCACCTGAGTGAAAGACGTATATCTTTGTTTCTATTAAGAATTTGGACTTGACTCCTGAAGAAGAATTGTGTATATTTACGATAGGAACCCAACTCAACTCGTATTTCAGCATGCCGATAATGTATTCAAAATTTAAGCCAATCTCCGTAACACGGTTTATTTAGTAAACCTGAAGAGTATGCACCTGAGTGAAAGACGTATATCTTTGTTTCTATTAAAAATTTGGACTTAACTCCTAAAGAAGAATTGTGTATATTTACGATAGGAACCCAACACAACTCGTATTTCAGCATTCCCATAATGTATTCACAATTTAAGCCAATCTCCGTAACACGGTTGATTTAGTAAACCTGAAGAGTATGCACCTGAGTGAAAGACTTATATCTTTGTTTCCATTAATAATTTGGACTTGAGTCCTGAAGAAGAATTGTGTATATTTACGATAGGAACCCAACGCAACTCGTATTTCAGCATGCCCATAATGTATTCAAAATTTAAGCCAATCTCCGTAACACGGTTGATTTAGTAAACCTGAAGAGTATGCACCTGAGTGAAAGACGTATATCTTTGTTTCTATTAATAATTTGGACTTGAGTCCTGACAAATAATTGTGTATATTTACGATAGGAACCCAACGCAACTCGTATTTCAGCATTCCCATAATGTATTCACAATTTATGCCAATCTCCGTAACACGGTTGATTTAGTAAACCTGAAGAGTATGCACCTGAGTGAAAGACGTATATCATTGTTTCGATTAATAATTTGGACTTGAGTCCTGAAGAAGAATTGTGTATATTTACGATAGGAACCCAACGCAACTTGTATTTCAGCATGCCCATAATGTATTCAAAATTTAAGCCAATCTCCGTAACACGGTTGATTTAGTAAACTTGAAGAGTATGCACCTGAGTGAAAGACGTACATCTTTGTTTCTATTAATAATTTGGACTTGAGTCCTGAAGAAGAATTGTGTATATTTACGATAGGAACCCAACGCAACTCGTATTTCATCATTCCCATAATGTATTCACAATTTAAGCCAATCTTCGTAACACGGTTGATTTAGTAAACCTGAAGAGTATGCACCTGAGCGAAAGACGTATATCTTTGTTTCTATTAATAATTTGGACTTGAGTCCTGAAGAAGAATTGTGTATATTTACGATAGGAACCCAACGCAAGTCGTATTTCAGCATGCCCATAATGTATTCAAAATTTAAGCCAATCTCCGTAACACGGTTTATTTAGTAAACCTGAAGAGTATGCACCTGAGTGAAAGACTTATATCTTTGTTTCCATTAATAATTTGGACTTGAGTCCTGAAGAAGAATTGTGTATATTTACGATAGGAACCCAACGCAACTCGTATTTCATCATTCCGATAATGTATTCACAATTTAAGCCAATCTTCGTAACATGGTTGATTTAGTAAACCTGAAGAGTATGCACCTGAGTGAAAGACGTATATCTTTGTTTCTATTAATAATTTGGACTTGAGTCCTGAAGAAGAATTGTGTATATTTACTATAGGAACCCAACTCAACTCGTATTTCAGCATGCCGATAATGTATTCAAAATTTAAGCCAATATCCGTAACACGGTTTATTTAGTAAACCTGAAGAGTATGCACCTGAGTGAAAGACGTATATCTTTGTTTCTATTAAAAATTTGGACTTAACTCCTAAAGAAGAATTGTGTATATTTACGATAGGAACCCAACACAACTCGTATTTCAGCATTCCCATAATGTATTCACAATTTAAGCCAATCTCCGTAACACGGTTGATTTAGTAAACCTGAAGAGTATGCACCTGAGTGAAAGACTTATATCTTTGTTTCCATTAATAATTTGGACTTGAGTCCTGAAGAAGAATTGTGTATATTTACGATAGGAACCAAACGCAACTTGTATTTCAGCATGTCCATAATGTATTCAAAATTTAATCCAATCTCCGTAACACGGTTGATTTAGTAAACCTGAAGAGTATGCACCTGAGTGAAAGACGTACATCTTTGTTTCTATTAATAATTTGGACTTGAGTCCTGAAGAAGAATTGTGTATATTTACGATAGGAACCCAACGCAACTCGTATTTCATCATTCCCATAATGTATTCACAATTTAAGCCAATCTTCGTAACACGGTTGGTTTAGTAAACCTGAAGAGTATGCACCTGAGTGAAAGACGTATATCTTTGTTTCTATTAATAATTTGGATTTGGGACCTGAAGAAGAATTGTGTATATTTACGATAGGAACCCAACGCAAGTCGTATTTCAGCATGCCCATAATGTATTCAAAATTTAAGCCAATCTCCGTAACACGGTTTATTTGGTAAACCTGAAGAGTATGCACCTGAGTGAAAGACGTATATCTTTGTTTCTATTAATAATTTGGACTTGACTCCTGAAGAAGAATTGTGTATATTTACGATAGGAACCCAACGCAACTTGTATTTCAGCATGCCCATAATGTATTCAAAGTTTAAACAAATCTCCGTAACACGGTTGATTTAGTAAACCAGAAGAGTATGCACCTGAGTGAAAGACGTACATCTTTGTTTCTATTAATAATTTAGACTTGAGTCCTGAAAAAGAATTGTGTATATTTACGATAGGAACCC
Organism: Cuscuta europaea; assembly: GCA_945859875.1. NCBI lineage: Eukaryota > Viridiplantae > Streptophyta > Magnoliopsida > Solanales > Convolvulaceae > Cuscuta > Cuscuta europaea. The sequence continues at coordinate 13,262,051 of CAMAPE010000016.1, forward strand.
AACGCAACTCGTATTTCATCATTCCCATAATGTATTCACAATTTAAGCCAATCTTCGTACCACGGTTGATTTAGTAAACCTGAAGAGTATGCACCTGAGTGAAAGACGTATATCTTTGTTTCTATTATTAATTTGGACTTGAGTCCTGAAGAAGAATTGTGTATATTTACGATAGAAACCCAACGCAAGTCGTATTTCAGCATGCCCATAATGTATTCAAAATTTAAGTCAATCTCCGTAACTTGGTTTATTTAGTAAACCTGAAGAGTATGCACCTGAGTGAAAGACGTATATCTTTGTTTCTATTAAGAATTTGGACTTGACTCCTGAAGAAGAATTGTGTATATTTACGATAGGAACCCAACTCAACTCGTATTTCAGCATGCCGATAATGTATTCAAAATTTAAGCCAATCTCCGTAACACGGTTTATTTAGTTAACCTGAAGAGTATGCACCTGAGTGAAAGACGTATATCTTTGTTTCTATTAAAAATTTGGACTTAACTCCTAAAGAAGAATTGTGTATATTTACGATAGGAACCCAACACAACTCGTATTTCAGCATTCCCATAATGTATTCACAATTTAAGCCAATCTCCGTAACACGGTTGATTTAGTAAACCTGAAGAGTATGCACCTGAGTGAAAGACTTATATCTTTGTTTCCATTAATAATTTGGACTTGAGTCCCGAAGAAGAATTGTGTATATTTACGATAGGAACCCAACGCAACTCGTATTTCAGCATGCCCATAATGTATTCAAAATTTAAGCCAATCTCCGTAACACGGTTGATTTAGTAAACCTGAAGAGTATGCACCTGAGTGAAAGACGTATATCTTTGTTTCTATTAATAATTTGGACTTGAGTCCTGAAAAATAATTGTGTATATTTACGATAGGAACCCAACGCAACTCGTATTTCAGCATTCCCATAATGTATTCACAATTTATTCCAATCTCCGTAACACGGTTGATTTAGTAAACCTGAAGAGTATGCACCTGAGTGAAAGACGTATATCATTGTTTCGATTAATAATTTGGACTTGAGTCCTGAAGAAGAATTGTGTATATTTACGATAGGAACCCAACGCAACTTGTATTTCAGCATGCCCATAATGTATTCAAAATTTAAGCCAATCTCCGTAACACGGTTGATTTAGTAAACCTGAAGAGTATGCACCTGAGTGAAAGACGTACATATTTGTTTCTATTAATAATTTGGACTTGAGTCCTGAAGAAGAATTGTGTATATTTACGATAGGAACCCAACGCAACTCGTATTTCATCATTCCCATAATGTATTCACAATTTAAGCCAATCTTCGTAACACGGTTGATTTAGTAAACCTGAAGAGTATGCACCTGAGTGAAAGACGTATATCTTTGTTTCTATTAATAATTTGGACTTGAGTCCTGAAGCAGAATTGTGTATATTTACGATAGGAACCCAACGCAAGTCGTATTTCAGCATGCCCATAATGTATTCAAAATTTAAGCCAATCTCCGTAACACGGTTTATTTAGTAAACCTGAAGAGTATGCACCTGAGTGAAAGACTTATATCTTTGTTTCCATTAATAATTTGGACTTGAGTCCTGAAGAAGAATTGTGTATATTTACGATAGGAACCCAACGCAACTCGTATTTCATCATTCCGATAATGTATTCACAATTTAAGCCAATCTTCGTAACATGTTTGATTTAGTAAACCTGAAGAGTATGCACCTGAGTGAAAGACGTATATCTTTGTTTCTATTAATAATTTGGACTTGAGTCCTGAAGAAGAATTGTGTATATTTACGATAGGAACTCAACTCAACTCGTATTTCAGCATGCCGATAATGTATTCAAAATTTAAGCCAATCTCCGTAACACGGTTTATTAGGAAACCTGAAGAGTATGCACCTGAGTGAAAGACGTATATCTTTGTTTCTATTAAAAATTTGGACTTAACTCCTCAAGAAGAATTGTGTATATTTACGATAGGAACCCAACGCAACTCGTATTTCATCATTCCCATAATGTATTCACAATTTAAGCCAATCTTCGTAACACGGTTGATTTAGTAAACCTGAAGAGTATGCACCTGAGTGAAAGACGTATATCTTTGTTTCTATTAATAATTTGGACTTGGGACCTGAAGAAGAATTGTGTATATTTACGATAGGAACCCAACGCAAGTCGTATTTCAGCATGCCCATAATGTATTCAAAATTTAAGCCATTCTCCGTAACACGGTTTATTTAGTAAACCTGAAGAGTATGCACCTGAGTGAAAGACGTATATCTTTGTTTCTATTAATAATTTGTACTTGACTCCTGAAGAAGAATTGTGTATATTTACGATAGGAACCCAACGCAACTTGTATTTCAGCATGCCCATAATGTATTCAAAGTTTAAGCCAATCTCCGTAACACGGTTGATTTAGTAAACCTGAAGAGTATGCACCTGAGTGAAAGACGTACATCTTTGTTTCAATTAATAATTTAGACTTGAGTCCTGAAAAAGAATTGTGTATAATTACGATAGGAACCCAACGCAACTCGTATTTCATCATTCCCATAATGTATTCACAATTTAAGCCAATCTTCGTAACACGGTTGATTTAGTAAACCTGAAGAGTATGCACCTGAGTGAAAGACGTATATCTTTGTTTCTATTAATAATTTGGACTTGGGACCTGAAGACGAATTGTGTATATTTACGATAGGAACCCAACGCAAGTCGTATTTCAGCATGCCCATAATGTATTCAAAATTTAAGCCAATCTCCGTAACACGGTTTATTTAGTAAACCTGAAGAGTATGCACCTGAGTGAAAGACGTATATCTTTGTTTCTATTAATAATTTGGACTTGACTCCTGAAGAAGAATTGTATATATTTACGATAGGAACCCAACGCAACTTGTATTTCAGCATGCCCATAATGTATTCAAAGTTTAAGCCAATCTCCGTAACACGGTTGATTTAGTAAACCTGAAGAGTATGCACCTGAGTGAAAGACGTACATCTTTGTTTCTATTAATAATTTAGACTTGAGTCCTGAAAACGAATTGTGTATAACTACGATAGGAACCCAACGCAACTCGTATTTCATCATTCCCATAATGTATTCACAATTTAAGCCAATCTTCGTAACACGGTTGATTTAGTAAACCTGAAGAGTATGCACCTGAGTGAAAGACGTATATCTTTGTTTCTATTAATAATTTGGACTTGGGACCTGAAGAAGAATTGTGTATATTTACGATAGGAACCCAACGCAAGTCGTATTTCAGCATGCCCATAATGTATTCAAAATTTAAGCCAATCTCCGTAACACGGTTTATTTAGTAAACCTGAAGAGTATGCACCTGAGTGAAAGACGTATATCTTTGTTTCTATTAATAATTTGGACTTGACTCCTAAAGAAGAATTGTATATATTTACGATAGGAACCCAACGCAACTTGTATTTCAGCATGCCCATAATGTATTCAAAGTTTAAGCCAATCTCCGTAACACGGTTGATTTAGTAAACCTGAAGAGTATGCACCTGAGTGAAAGACGTACATCTTTGTTTCTATTAATAATTTAGACTTGAGTCCTGAAAAAGAATTGTGTATAATTACGATAGGAACCCAACGCAACTCGTATTTCATCATTCCCATAATGTATTCACAATTTAAGCAAATCTTCGTAACACGGTTGATTTAGTAAACCTGAAGAGTATGCACCTGAGTGAAAGACGTATATCTTTGTTTCTATTAAAAATTTGGACTTAACTCCTAAAGAAGAATTGTGTATATTTACGATAGGAACCCAACACAACTCGTATTTTAGCATTCCCATAATGTATTCACAATTTAAGCCAATCTCCGTAACACGGTTGATTTAGTAAACCTGAAGAGTATGCACCTGAATGAAAGACTTATATCTTTGTTTCCATTAATAATTTCGACTTGAGTCCTGAAGAAGAATTGTGTATATTTACGATAGGAACCAAACGCAACTTGTATTTCAGCATGCCCATAATGTATTCAAAATTTAATCCAATCTCCGTAACACGGTTGATTTAGTAAACCTGAAGAGTATGCACCTGAGTGAAAGACGTACATCTTTGTTTCTATTAATAATTTGGACTTGAGTCCTGAAGAAGAATTGTGTATATTTACGATAGGAACCCAACGCAACTCGTATTTCATCATTCCCATAATGTATTCACAATTTAAGCCAATCTTCGTAACACGGTTGATTTAGTAAACCTGAAGAGTATGCACCTGAGTGAAAGACGTATATCTTTGTTTCTATTAATAATTTGGACTTGGGACCTGAAGAAGAATTGTGTATATTTACGATAGGAACCCAACGCAAGTCGTATTTCAGAATGCCCATAATGTATTCAAAATTTAAGCCATTCTCCGTAACACGGTTTATTTAGTAAACCTGAAGAGTATGCACCTGAGTGAAAGACGTATATCTTTGTTTCTATTAATAATTTGGACTTGACTCCTGAAGAAGAATTGTGTATATTTACGATAGGAACCCAACGCAACTTGTATTTCAGCATGCCCATAATGTATTCAAAGTTTAAGCCAATCTCCGTAACACGGTTGATTTAGTTAACCTGAAGAGTATGCACCTGAGTGAAAGACGTACATCTTTGTTTCAATTAATAATTTAGACTTGAGTCCTGAAAGAGAATTGTGTATAATTACGATAGGAACCCAACGCAACTCGTATTTCATCATTCCCATAATGTATTCACAATTTAAGCCAATCTTCGTAACACGGTTGATTTAGTAAACCTGAAGAGTATGCACCTGAGTGAAAGACGTATATCTTTGTTTCTATTAATAATTTGGACTTGACTCCTGAAGAAGAATTGTATATATTTACGATAGGAACCCAACGCAACTTGTATTTCAGCATGCCCATAATGTATTCAAAGTTTAAGCCAATCTCCGTAACACGGTTGATTTAGTAAACCTGAAGAGTATGCACCTGAGTGAAAGACGTACATCTTTGTTTCTATTAATAATTTAGACTTGAGTCCTGAAAACGAATTGTGTATAACTACGATAGGAACCCAACGCAACTCGTATTTCATCATTCCCATAATGTATTCACAATTTAAGCCAATCTTCGTAACACGGTTGATTTAGTAAACCTGAAGAGTATGCACCTGAGTGAAAGACGTATATCTTTGTTTCTATTAATAATTTGGACTTGGGACCTGAAGAAGAATTGTGTATATTTACGATAGGAACCCAACGCAAGTCGTATTTCAGCATGCCCATAATGTATTCAAAATTTAAGCCAATCTCCGTAACACGGTTTATTTAGTAAACCTGAAGAGTATGCACCTGAGTGAAAGACGTATATCTTTGTTTCTATTAATAATTTGGACTTGACTCCTGAAGAAGAATTGTATATATTTACGATAGGAACCCAACGCAACTTGTATTTCAGCATGCCCATAATGTATTCAAAGTTTAAGCCAATCTCCGTAACACGGTTGATTTAGTAAACCTGAAGAGTATGCACCTGAGTGAAAGACGTACATCTTTGTTTCTATTAATAATTTAGACTTGAGTCCTGAAAAAGAATTGTGTATAATTACGATAGGAACCCAACGCAACTCGTATTTCATCATTCCCATAATGTATTCACAATTTAAGCAAATCTTCGTAACACGGTTGATTTAGTAAACCTGAAGAGTATGCACCTGAGTGAAAGACGTATATCTTTGTTTCTATTAAAAATTTGGACTTAACTCCTAAAGAAGAATTGTGTATATTTACGATAGGAACCCAACACAACTCGTATTTTAGCATTCCCATAATGTATTCACAATTTAAGCCAATCTCCGTAACACGGTTGATTTAGTAAACCTGAAGAGTATGCACCTGAATGAAAGACTTATATCTTTGTTTCCATTAATAATTTCGACTTGAGTCCTGAAGAAGAATTGTGTATATTTACGATAGGAACCAAACGCAACTTGTATTTCAGCATGCCCATAATGTATTCAAAATTTAATCCAATCTCCGTAACACGGTTGATTTAGTAAACCTGAAGAGTATGCACCTGAGTGAAAGACGTACATCTTTGTTTCTATTAATAATTTGGACTTGAGTCCTGAAGAAGAATTGTGTATATTTACGATAGGAACCCAACGCAACTCGTATTTCATCATTCCCATAATGTATTCACAATTTAAGCCAATCTTCGTAACACGGTTGATTTAGTAAACCTGAAGAGTATGCACCTGAGTGAAAGACGTATATCTTTGTTTCTATTAATAATTTGGACTTGGGACCTGAAGAAGAATTGTGTATATTTACGATAGGAACCCAACGCAAGTCGTATTTCAGAATGCCCATAATGTATTCAAAATTTAAGCCATTCTCCGTAACACGGTTTATTTAGTAAACCTGAAGAGTATGCACCTGAGTGAAAGACGTATATCTTTGTTTCTATTAATAATTTGGACTTGACTCCTGAAGAAGAATTGTGTATATTTACGATAGGAACCCAACGCAACTTGTATTTCAGCATGCCCATAATGTATTCAAAGTTTAAGCCAATCTCCGTAACACGGTTGATTTAGTTAACCTGAAGAGTATGCACCTGAGTGAAAGACGTACATCTTTGTTTCAATTAATAATTTAGACTTGAGTCCTGAAAGAGAATTGTGTATAATTACGATAGGAACCCAACGCAACTCGTATTTCATCATTCCCATAATGTATTCACAATTTAAGCCAATCTTCGTAACACGGTTGATTTAGTAAACCTGAAGAGTATGCACCTGAGTGAAAGACGTATATCTTTGTTTCTATTAATAATTTGGACTTGGGACCTGAAGAAGAATTGTGTATATTTACGATAGGAACCCAACGCAAGTCGTATTTCAGCATGCCCATAATGTATTCAAAATTTAAGCCAATCTCCGTAACACGGTTTATTTAGTAAACCTGAAGAGTATGCACCTGAGTGAAAGACGTATATCTTTGTTTCTATTAATAATTTGGACTTGACTCCTGAAGAAGAATTGTATATATTTACGATAGGAACCCAACGCAACTTGTATTTCAGCATGCCCATAATGTTTTCAAAGTTTAAGCCAATCTCCGTAACACGGTTGATTTAGTAAACCTGAAGAGTATGCACCTGAGTGAAAGACGTACATCTTTGTTTCTACTAATAATTTAGACATGAGTCCTGAAAAAGAATTGTGTATAATTACGATAGGAACCCAACGCAACTCGTATTTCATCATTCCCAAAATGTATTCACAATTTAAGCCAATCTTCGTAACACGGTTGATTTAGTAAACCTGAAGAGTATGCACCTGAGTGAAAGACGTATATCGTTGTTTCTATTAAAAATTTGGACTTAACTCCTAAAGAAGAATTGTGTATATTTACGATAGGAACCCAACACAACTCGTATTTCAGCATTCCCATAATGTATTCACAATTTAAGCCAATCTCCGTAACACGGTTGATTTAGTAAACCTGAAGAGTATGCACCTGAGTGAAAGACTTATATCTTTGTTTCCATTAAAAATTTCGACTTGAAACCTGAAGAAGAATTGTGTATATTTACGATAGGAACCAAACGCAACTTGTATTTCAGCATGCCCATAATGTATTCAAAATTTAATCCAATCTCCGTAACACGGTTGATTTAGTAAACCTGAAGAGTATGCACCTGAGTGAAAGACGTACATCTTTGTTTCTATTAATAATTTGGACTTGAGTCCTGAAGAAGAATTGTGTATATTTACGATAGGAACCCAACTCAACTTGTATTTCAGCATGCCCATAATGTATTCAAAGTTTAAGCCAATCTCCGTAACACGGTTGATTTAGTAAACCTGAAGAGTATGCACCTGAGTGAAAGACGTACATCTTTGTTTCTATTAATAATTTAGACTTGAGTCCTGAAAAAGAATTGTGTATAATTACGATAGGAACCCAACGCAACTCGTATTTCATCATTCCCATAATGTATTCACAATTTAAGCCAATCTTCGTAACACGGTTGATTTAGTAAACCTGAAGAGTATGCACCTGAGTGAAAGACGTATATCTTTGTTTCTATTAATAATTTGGACTTGAGTCCTGAAGAAGAATTGTGTATATTTACGATATGAACCCAACGCAAGTCGTATTTCAGCATGCCCGTAATGTATTCAAAATTTAAGTCAATCTCCGTAACACGGTTTATTTAGTAAACCTGAAGAGTATGCACCTGAGTGAAAGACGTATATCTTTGTTTCTATTAAGAATTTGGACTTGACTCCTGAAGAAGAATTGTGTATATTTACGATAGGAACCCAACTCAACTCGTATTTCAGCATGCCGATAATGTATTCAAAATTTAAGCCAATCTCCGTAACACGGTTTATTTAGTAAACCTGAAGAGTATGCACCTGAGTGAAAGACGTATATCTTTGTTTCTATTAAAAATTTGGACTTAACTCCTAAAGAAGAATTGTGTATATTTACGATAGGAACCCAACACAACTCGTATTTCAGCATTCCCATAATGTATTCACAATTTAAGCCAATCTCCGTAACACGGTTGATTTAGTAAACCTGAAGAGTATGCACCTGAGTGAAAGACTTATATCTTTGTTTCCATTAATAATTTGGACTTGAGTCCTGAAGAAGAATTGTGTATATTTACGATAGGAACCAAACGCAACTTGTATTTCAGCATGCCCATAATGTATTCAAAATTTAATCCAATCTCCGTAACACGGTTGATTTAGTAAACCTGAAGAGTATGCACCTGAGTGAAAGACGTACATCTTTGTTTCTATTAATAATTTGGACTTGAGTCCTGAAGAAGAATTGTGTATATTTACGATAGGAACCCAACGCAACTCGTATTTCATCATTCCCATAATGTATTCACAATTTATGCCAATCTTCGTAACACGGTTGATTTAGTAAACCTGAAGAGTATGCACCTGAGTGAAAGACGTATATCTTTGTTTCTATTAATAATTTGGACTCGGGACCTGAAGAAGAATTGTGTATATTTACGATAGGAACCCAACGCAAGTCGTATTTCAGCATGCCCATAATGTATTCAAAATTTAAGCCAATCTCCGTAACACGGTTTATTTAGTAAACCTGAACAGTATGCACCTGAGTGAAAGACGTATATCTTTGTTTCTATTAATAATTTGGACTTGACTCCTGAAGAAGAATTGTGTATATTTACGATAGGAACCCAACGCAACTTGTATTTCAGCATGCCCATAATGTATTCAAAGTTTAAGCCAATCTCCGTAACACGGTTGATTTAGTAAACCTGAAGAGTATGCACCTGAGTGAAAGACGTACATCTCTGTTTCTATTAATAATTTAGACTTGAGTCCTGAAAAAGAATTGTGTATATTTACGATAGGAACCCAACGCAACTCGTATTTCATCATTCCCATAATGTATTCACAATTTAAGCCAATCTTCGTAACACGGTTGATTTAGTAAACCTGAAGAGTATGCACCTGAGTGAAAGGCGTATATCTTTGTTTCTATTAATAATTTGGACTTGAGTCCTGAAGAAGAATTGTGTATATTTACGATAGGAACCCAACGCAAGTCGTATTTCAGCATGCCCATAATGTATTCAAAATTTAAGTGAATCTCCGTAACACGGTTTATTTAGTAAACCTGAAGAGTATGCACCTGAGTGAAAGACGTATATCTTTGTTTCTATTAAGAATTTGGACTTGACTCCTGAAGAAGAATTGTGTATATTTACGATAGGAACCCAACTCAACTCGTATTTCAGCATGCCGATAATGTATTCAAAATTTAAGCAAATCTCCGTAACACGGTTTATTTAGTAAACCTGAAGAGTATGCACCTGAGTGAAAGACGTATATCTTTGTTTCTATTAAAAATTTGGACTTAACTCCTAAAGAAGAATTGTGTATATTTACGATAGGAACCCAACACAACTCCTATTTCAGCATTCCCATAATGTATTCACAATTTAAGCCAATCTCCGTAACACGGTTGATTTAGTAAACCTGAAGAGTATGCACCTGAGTGAAAGACTTATATCTTTGTTTCCATTAATAATTTGGACTTGAGTCCTGAAGAAGAATTGTGTATATTTACGATAGGAACCCAACGCAACTCATATTTCAGCATGCCCATAATGTATTCAAAATTTAAGCCAATCTCCGTAACACGGTTGATTTAGTAAACCTGAAGAGTATGCACCTGAGTGAAAGACGTATATCTTTGTTTCTATTAATAATTTGGACTTGAGTCCTGAAACATAATTGTGTATATTTACGATAGGAACCCAACGCAACTCGTATTTCAGCATTCCCATAATGTATTCACAATTTATGCCAATCTCCGTAACACGGTTGATTTAGTAAACCTGAAGAGTATGCACCTGAGTGAAAGACGTATATCATTGTTTCGATTAATAATTTGGACTTGAGTCCTGAAGAAGAATTGTGTATATTTACGATAGGAACCCAACGCAACTTGTATTTCAGCATGCCCATAATGTATTCAAAATTTAAGCCAATCTCCGTAACACGGTTGATTTAGTAAACCTGAAGAGTATGCACCTGAGTGAAAGACGTACATCTTTGTTTCTATTAATAATTTGGACTTGAGTCCTGAAGAAGAATTGTGCATATTTACGATAGGAACCCAACGCAACTCGTATTTCATCATTCCCATAATGTATTCACAATTTAAGCCAATCTTCGTAACACGGTTGATTTAGTAAACCTGAAGAGTATGCACCTGAGTGAAAGACGTATATCTTTGTTTCTATTAATAATTTGGACTTGAGTCCTGAAGAAGAATTGTGTATATTTACGATAGGAACCCAACGCAACTCGTATTTCATCATTCCCATAATGTATTCACAATTTAAGCCAATCTTCGTAACACGGTTGATTTAGTAAACCTGAAGAGTATGCACCTGAGTGAAAGACGTATATCTTTGTTTCTATTAATAATTTGGACTTGACTCCTGAAGAAGAATTGTGTATATTTACGATAGGAACCCAACGCAAGTCGTATTTCAGCATGCCCATAATGTATTCAAAATTTAAGCCAATCTCCGTAACACGGTTTATTTAGTAAACCTGAAGAGTATGCACCTGAGTGAAAGACGTATATCTTTGTTTCTATTAATAATTTGGACTTGACTCCTGAAGAAGAATTGTGTATATTTACGATAGGAACCCAACTCAACTTGTAATTCAGCATGCCCATAATGTATTCAAAGTTTAAGCCAATCTCCGTAACACGGTTGATTTAGTAAACCTGAAGAGTATGCACCTGAGTGAAAGACGTACATCTTTGTTTCTATTAATAATTTAGACTTGAGTCCTGAAAAAGAATTGTGTATATTTACGATAGGAACCCAACGCAACTCGTATTTCATCATTCCCATAATGTATTCACAATTTAAGCCAATCTTCGTAACACGGTTGATTTTGTAAACCTGAAGAGTATGCACCTGAGTGAAAGACGTATATCTTTGTTTCTATTAACAATTTGGACTTGAGTCCTGAAGAAGAATTGTGTATATTTACGATAGGAAGCCAACGCAAGTCGTATTTCAGCATGCCCATAATGTATTCAAAATTTAAGTGAATCTCCGTAACACGGTTTATTTAGTAAACCTGAAGAGTATGCACCTGAGTGAAAGACGTATATCTTTGTTTCTATTAAGAATTTGGACTTGACTCCTGAAGAAGAATTGTGTATATTTACGATAGGAACCCAACTCAACTCGTATTTCAGCATGCCGATAATGTATTCAAAATTTAAGCCAATCTCCGTAACACGGTTTATTTAGTAAACCTGAAGAGTATGCACCTGAGTGAAAGACGTATATCTTTGTTTCTATTAAAAATTTGGACTTAACTCCTAAAGAAGAATTGTGTATATTTACGATAGGAACCCAACACAACTCGTATTTCAGCATTCCCATAATGTATTCACAATTTAAGCCAATCTCCGTAACACGGTTGATTTAGTAAACCTGAAGAGTATGCACCTGAGTGAAAGACTTATATCTTTGTTTCCATTAATAATTTGGACTTGAGTCCTGAAGAAGAATTGTGTATATTTACGATAGGAACCTAACGCAACTCATATTTCAGCATGCCCATAATGTATTCAAAATTTAAGCCAATCTCCGTAACACGGTTGATTTAGTAAACCTGAAGAGTATGCACCTGAGTGAAAGACGTATATCTTTGTTTCTATTAATAATTTGGACTTGAGTCCTGAAAAATAATTGTGTATATTTACGATAGGAACCCAACACAACCCGTATTTCAGCATTCCCATAATGTATTCACAATTTATGCCAATCTCCGTAACACGGTTGATTTGGTAAACCTGAAGAGTATGCACCTGAGTGAAAGACGTATATCATTGTTTCGATTAATAATTTGGACTTGAGTCCTGAAGAAGAATTGTGTATATTTACGATAGGAACCCAACGCAACTTGTATTTCAGCATGCCCATAATGTATTCAAAATTTAAGCCAATCTCCGTAACACGGTTGATTTAGTAAACCTGAAGAGTATGCACCTGAGTGAAAGACGTACATCTTTGTTTCTATTAATAATTTGGACTTGAGTCCTGAAGAAGAATTGTGTATATTTACGATAGGAACCCAACGCAACTCGTATTTCATCATTCCCATAATGTATTCACAATTTAAGCCAATCTTCGTAACACGGTTGATTTAGTAAACCTGAAGAGTATGCACCTGAGTGAAAGACGTATATCTTTGTTTCTATTAATAATTTGGACTTGAGTTCTGAAGAAGAATTGTGTATATTTACGATAGGAACCCAACGCAAGTCGTATTTCAGCATGCCCATAATGTATTCAAAATTTAAGCCAATCTTCGTAACACGGTTTATTTAGTAAACCTGAAGAGTATGCACCTGAGTGAAAGACGTATATCTTTGTTTCTATTAATAATTTGGACTTGACTCCTGAAGAAGAATTGTGTATATTTACAATAGGAACCCAACGCAACTTGTATTTCAGCATGCCCATAATGTATTCAAAGTTTAAGCCAATCTCCGTAACACGGTTGATTTAGTAAACCTGAAGAGTATGCACCTGAGTGAAAGACGTACATCTTTGTTTCTATTAATAATTTAGACTTGAGTCCTGAAATAGAATTGTGTATATTTACGATAGGAACCCAACGCAACTCGTATTTCATCATTCCGATAATGTATTCAAAATTTAAGCCAATCTCCGTAACACGGTTTATTTAGTAAACCTGAAGAGTATGCACCTGAGTGAAAGACGTATATCTTTGTTTCTATTAACAATTTGGACTTAACTCCTAAAGAAGAATTGTGTATATTTATGATAGGAACCCAACACAACTCGTATTTCAGCATTCCCATAATGTATTCACAATTTAAGCCAATCTCCGTAACACGGTTGATTTAGTAAACCTGAAGAGTATGCACATGAGTGAAAGACTTATATCTTTGTTTCCATTAATAATTTGGACTTGAGTCCTGAAGAAGAATTGTGTATATTTACGATAGGAACCAAACGCAACTTGTATTTCAGCATGCCCATAATGTATTCAAAATTTAATCCAATCTCCGTAACACGGTTGATTTAGTAAACCTGAAGAGTATGCACCTGAGTGAAAGACGTACATCTTTGTTTCCATTAATAATTTGGACTTGAGTCCTGAAGAAGAATTGTGTATATTTACGATAGGAACCAAACGCAACTTGTATTTCAGCATGCCCATAATGTATTCAAAATTTAATCCAATCTCCGTAACACGGTTGATTTAGTAAACCTGAAGAGTATGCACCTGAGTGAAAGACGTATATCTTTGTTTCTATTAATAATTTGGACTTGGGACCTGAAGAAGAATTGTGTATATTTACGATAGGAACCCAACGCAAGTCGTATTTCAGCATGCCCATAATGTATTCAAAATTTAAGCCAATCTCCGTAACACGGTTTATTTAGTAAACCTGAAGAGTATGCACCTGAGTGAAAGACGTATATCTTTGTTTCTATTAATAATTTGGACTTGACTCCTGAAGAAGAATTGTGTATATTTACGATAGGAACCCAACGCAACTTGTAATTCAGCATGCCCATAATGTATTCAAAGTTTAAGCCAATCTCCGTAACACGGTTGATTTAGTAAACCTGAAGAGTATGCACCTGAGTGAAAGACGTACATCTTTGTTTCTATTAATAATTTAGACTTGAGTCCTGAAAAAGAATTGTGTATATTTACGATAGGAACCCAACGCAACTCGTATTTCATCATTCCCATAATGTATTCACAATTGAAGCCAATCTTCGTAACACGGTTGATTTAGTAAACCTGAAGAGTATGCACCTGAGTGAAAGACGTATATCTTTGTTTCTATTAATAATTTGGACTTGAGTCCTGAAGAAGAATTGTGTATATTTACGATAGGAACCCAACGCAAGTCGTATTTCAGCATGCCCATAATGTATTCAAAATTTAAGTCAATCTCCGTAACACGGTTTATTTAGTAAACCTGAAGAGTATGCACCTGAGTGAAAGACGTATATCTTTGTTTCTATTAAGAATTTGGACTTGACTCCTGAAGAAGAATTGTGTATATTTACGATAGGAACCCAACTCAACTCGTATTTCAGCATGCCGATAATGTATTCAAAATTTAAGCCAATCTCCGTAACACGGTTTATTTAGTAAACCTGAAGAGTATGCACCTGAGTGAAAGACGTATATCTTTGTTTCTATTAAAAAATTGGACTTAACTCCTAAAGAAGAATTGTGTATATTTACGATAGGAACCCAACACAACTCGTATTTAAGCATTCCCATAATGTATTCACAATTTAAGCCAATCTCCGTAACACGGTTGATTTAGTAAACCTGAAGAGTATGCACCTGAGTGAAAGACTTATATCTTTGTTTCCGTTAATAATTTGGACTTGAGTCCTGAAGAAGAATTGTGTATATTTACGATAGGAACCCAACGCAACTCATATTTCAGCATGCCCATAATGTATTCAAAATTTAAGCCAATCTCCGTAACACGGTTGATTTAGTAAACCTGAAGAGTATGCACCTGAGTGAAAGACGTATATCTTTGTTTCTATTAAAAATTTGGACTTAACTCCTAAAGAAGAATTGTGTATATTTACGATAGGAACCCAATACAACTCGTATTTCAGCATTCCCATAATGTATTCACAATTTAAGCCAATCTCCGTAACACGGTTGATTTAGTAAACCTGAAGAGTATGCACCTGAGTGAAAGACTTATATCTTTGTTTCCATTAATAATTTGGACTTGAGTCCTGAAGAAGAATTGTGTATATTTACGATAGGAACCTAACGCAACTCATATTTCAGCATGCCCATAATGTATTCAAAATTTAAGCCAATCTCCGTAACACGGTTGATTTAGTAAACCTGAAGAGTATGCACCTGAGTGAAAGACGTATATCTTTGTTTCTATTAATAATTTGGACTTGAGTCCTGAAAAATAATTGTGTATATTTACGATAGGAACCCAACACAACCCGTATTTCAGCATTCCCATAATGTATTCACAATTTATGCCAATCTCCGTAACACGGTTGATTTAGTAAACCTGAAGAGTATGCACCTGAGTGAAAGACGTATATCATTGTTTCGATTAATAATTTGGACTTGAGTCCTGAAGAAGAATTGTGTATATTTACGATAGGAACCCAACGCAACTTGTATTTCAGCATGCCCATAATGTATTCAAAATTTAAGCCAATCTCCGTAACACGGTTGATTTAGTAAACCTGAAGAGTATGCACCTGAGTGAAAGACGTACATCTTTGTTTCTATTAATAATTTGGACTTGAGTCCTGAAGAAGAATTGTGTATATTTACGATAGGAACCCAACGCAACTCGTATTTCATCATTCCCATAATGTATTCACAATTTAAGCCAATCTTCGTAACACGGTTGATTTAGTAAACCTGAAGAGTATGCACCTGAGTGAAAGACGTATATCTTTGTTTCTATTAATAATTTGGACTTGAGTTCTGAAGAAGAATTGTGTATATTTACGATAGGAACCCAACGCAAGTCGTATTTCAGCATGCCCATAATGTATTCAAAATTTAAGCCAATCTTCGTAACACGGTTTATTTAGTAAACCTGAAGAGTATGCACCTGAGTGAAAGACGTATATCTTTGTTTCTATTAATAATTTGGACTTGACTCCTGAAGAAGAATTGTGTATATTTACGATAGGAACCCAACGCAACTTGTATTTCAGCATGCCCATAATGTATTCAAAGTTTAAGCCAATCTCCGTAACACGGTTGATTTAGTAAACCTGAAGAGTATGCACCTGAGTGAAAGACGTACATCTTTGTTTCTATTAATAATTTAGACTTGAGTCCTGAAATAGAATTGTGTATATTTACGATAGGAACCCAACGCAACTCGTATTTCATCATTCCGATAATGTATTCAAAATTTAAGCCAATCTCCGTAACACGGTTTATTTAGTAAACCTGAAGAGTATGCACCTGAGTGAAAGACGTATATCTTTGTTTCTATTAAAAATTTGGACTTAACTCCTAAAGAAGAATTGTGTATATTTATGATAGGAACCCAACACAACTCGTATTTCAGCATTCCCATTATGTATTCACAATTTAAGCCAATCTCCGTAACACGGTTGATTTAGTAAACCTGAAGAGTATGCACATGAGTGAAAGACTTATATCTTTGTTTCCATTAATAATTTGGACTTGAGTCCTGAAGAAGAATTGTGTATATTTACGATAGGAACCAAACGCAACTTGTATTTCAGCATGCCCATAATGTATTCAAAATTTAATCCAATCTCCGTAACACGGTTGATTTAGTAAACCTGAAGAGTATGCACCTGAGTGAAAGACGTACATCTTTGTTTCCATTAATAATTTGGACTTGAGTCCTGAAGAAGAATTGTGTATATTTACGATAGGAACCAAACGCAACTTGTATTTCAGCATGCCCATAATGTATTCAAAATTTAATCCAATCTCCGTAACACGGTTGATTTAGTAAACCTGAAGAGTATGCACCTGAGTGAAAGACGTATATCTTTGTTTCTATTAATAATTTGGACTTGGGACCTGAAGAAGAATTGTGTATATTTACGATAGGAACCCAACGCAAGTCGTATTTCAGCATGCCCATAATGTATTCAAAATTTAAGCCAATCTCCGTAACACGGTTTATTTAGTAAACCTGAAGAGTATGCACCTGAGTGAAAGACGTATATCTTTGTTTCTATTAATAATTTGGACTTGACTCCTGAAGAAGAATTGTGTATATTTACGATAGGAACCCAACGCAACTTGTAATTCAGCATGCCCATAATGTATTCAAAGTTTAAGCCAATCTCCGTAACACGGTTGATTTAGTAAACCTGAAGAGTATGCACCTGAGTGAAAGACGTACATCTTTGTTTCTATTAATAATTTAGACTTGAGTCCTGAAAAAGAATTGTGTATATTTACGATAGGAACCCAACGCAACTCGTATTTCATCATTCCCATAATGTATTCACAATTGAAGCCAATCTTCGTAACACGGTTGATTTAGTAAACCTGAAGAGTATGCACCTGAGTGAAAGACGTATATCTTTGTTTCTATTAATAATTTGGACTTGAGTCCTGAAGAAGAATTGTGTATATTTACGATAGGAACCCAACGCAAGTCGTATTTCAGCATGCCCATAATGTATTCAAAATTTAAGTCAATCTCCGTAACACGGTTTATTTAGTAAACCTGAAGAGTATGCACCTGAGTGAAAGACGTATATCTTTGTTTCTATTAAGAATTTGGACTTGACTCCTGAAGAAGAATTGTGTATATTTACGATAGGAACCCAACTCAACTCGTATTTCAGCATGCCGATAATGTATTCAAAATTTAAGCCAATCTCCGTAACACGGTTTATTTAGTAAACCTGAAGAGTATGCACCTGAGTGAAAGACGTATATCTTTGTTTCTATTAATAATTTGGACTTGAGTCCTGAAAAATAATTGTGTATATTTACGATAGGAACCCAACGCAACTCGTATTTCAGCATTCCCATAATGTATTCACAATTTATGCCAATCTCCGTAACACGGTTAATTTAGTAAACCTGAAGAGTATGCACCTGAGTGAAAGACGTATATCATTGTTTCGATTAATAATTTGGTTTTTAGTCCTGAAGAAGAATTGTGTATATTTACGATAGGAACCCAACACAACTTGTATTTCAGCATGCCCATAATGTATTCAAAATTTAAGCCAATCTCCGTAACACGGTTGATTTAGTAAACCTGAAGAGTATGCACCTGAGTGAAAGACGTACATCTTTGTTTCTATTAATAATTTGGACTTGAGTCCTGAAGAAGAATTGTGTACATATACGATAGGAACCCAACGCAACTCGTATTTCAGCATGCCCATAATGTATTCAAAATTTAAGCCAATCTTTGTAACACGGTTGATTTAGTAAACCTGAAGAGTATGCACCTGAGTGAAAGACGTATATCTTTGTTTCTATTAATAATTTGGACTTGAGTCCTGAAGAAGAATTGTGTATATTTACGATAGGAACCAAACGCAACTTGTATTTCAGCATGCCCATAATGTATTCAAAATTTAATCCAATCTCCGTAACACGGTTGATTTAGTAAACCTGAAGAGTATGCACCTGAGTGAAAGACGTACATCTTTGTTTCCATTAATAATTTGGACTTGAGTCCTGAAGAAGAATTGTGTATATTTACGATAGGAACCAAACGCAACTTGTATTTCAGCATGCCCATAATGTATTCAAAATTTAATCCAATCTCCGTAACACGGTTGATTTTGTAAACCTGAAGAGTATGCACCTGAGTGAAAGACGTATATCTTTGTTTCTATTAATAATTTGGACTTGGGACCTGAAGAAGAATTGTGTATATTTACGATAGGAACCCAACGCATGTCGTATTTCAGCATGCCCATAATGTATTCAAAATTTAAGCCAATCTCCGTAACACGGTTTATTTAGTAAACCTGAAGAGTATGCACCTGAGTGAAAGACGTATATCTTTGTTTCTATTAATAATTTGGACTTGACTCCTGAAGAAGAATTGTGTATATTTACGATAGGAACCCAACGCAACTTGTAATTCAGCATGCCCATAATGTATTCAAAGTTTAAGCCAATCTCCGTAACACGGTTGATTTAGTAAACCTGAAGAGTATGCACCTGAGTGAAAGACGTACATCTTTGTTTCTATTAATAATTTAGACTTGAGTCCTGAAAAAGAATTGTGTATATTTACGATAGGAACCCAACGCAACTCGTATTTCATCATTCCCATAATGTATTCACAATTTAAGCCAATCTTCGTAACACGGTTGATTTAGTAAACCTGAAGAGTATGCACCTGAGTGAAAGACGTATATCTTTGTTTCTATTAATAATTTGGACTTGAGTCCTGAAGAAGAATTGTGTATATTTACGATAGGAACCCAACGCAAGTCGTATTTCAGCATGCCCATAATGTATTCAAAATTTAAGTCAATCTCCGTAACACGGTTTATTTAGTAAACCTGAAGAGTATGCACCTGAGTGAAAGACGTATATCTTTGTTTCTATTAAGAATTTGGACTTGACTCCTGAAGAAGAATTGTGTATATTTACGATAGGAACCCAACTCAACTCGTATTTCAGCATGCCGATAATGTATTCAAAGTTTAAGCCAATCTCCGTAACACGGTTGATTTAGTAAACCTGAAGAGTATGCACCTGAGTGAAAGACTTATATCTTTGTTTCCATTAATAATTTGGACTTGAGTCCTGAAGAAGAATTGTATATATTTACGATAGGAACCCAACGCAACTCATATTTCAGCATGCCCATAATGTATTCAAAATTTAAGCCAATCTCCGTAACACGGTTGATTTAGTAAACCTGAAGAGTATGCACCTGAGTGAAAGACGTATATCTTTGTTTCTATTAATAATTTGGACTTGAGTCCTGAAAAATAATTGTGTATATTTACGATAGGAACCCAACGCAACTCGTATTTCAGCATTCCCATAATGTATTCACAATTTATGCCAATCTCCGTAACACGGTTGATTTAGTAAACCTGAAGAGTATGCACCTGAGTGAAAGACGTATATCATTGTTTCGATTAATAATTTGGACTTGAGTCCTGAAGAAGAATTGTGTATATTTACGATAGGAACCCAACACAACTTGTATTTCAGCATGCCCATAATGTATTCAAAATTTAAGCCAATCTCCGTAACACGGTTGATTTAGTAAACCTGAAGAGTATGCACCTGAGTGAAAGACGTACATCTTTGTTTCTATTAATAATTTGGACTTGAGTCCTGAAGAAGAATTGTGTATATTTACGATAGGAACCCAACGCAACTCGTATTTCATCATTCCCATAATGTATTCACAATTTAAGACAATCTTCGTAACACGGTTGATTTAGTAAACCTGAAGAGTATGCACCTGAGTGAAAGACGTATATCTTTGTTTCTATTAATAATTTGGACTTGAGTCCTGAAGAAGAATTGTGTATATTTACGATAGGAACCCAACGCAAGTCGTATTTCAGCATGCCCATAATGTATTCAAAATTTAAGCCAATCTTCGTAACACGGTTTATTTAGTAAACCTGAAGAGTATGCACCTGAGTGAAAGACGTATATCTTTGTTTCTATTAATAATTTGGACTTGACTCCTGAAGAAGAATTGTGTATATTTACGATAGGAACCCAACGCAACTTGTATTTCAGCATGCCCATAATGTATTCAAAGTTTAAGCCAATCTCCGTAACACGGTTGATTTAGTAAACCTGAAGAGTATGCACCTGAGTGAAAGACGTACATCTTTGTTTCTATTAATAATTTAGACTTGAGTCCTGAAAAAGAATTGTGTATATTTACGATAGGAACCCAACGCAACTCGTATTTCATCATTCCGATAATGTATTCACAATTTAAGCCAATCTTCGTAACATGGTTGATTTAGTAAACCTGAAGAGTATGCACCTGAGTGAAAGATGTATATCTTTGTTTCTATTAATAATTTGGACTTGAGTCCTGAAGAAGAATTGTGTATATTTACGATAGGAACCCAACTCAACTCGTATTTCAGCATGCCGATAATGTATTCAAAATTTAAGCCAATCTCCGTAACACGGTTTATTTAGTAAACCTGAAGAGTATGCACCTGAGTGAAAGACGTATATCTTTGTTTCTATTAAAAATTTGGACTTAACTCCTAAAGAAGAATTGTGTATATTTACGATAGGAACCCAAGACAACTCCTATTTCAGCATTCCCATAATGTATTCACAATTTAAGCCAACCTCCCTAACACGGTTGATTTAGTAAACCTGAAGAGTATGCACCTGAGTGAAAGACTTATATCTTTGTTTCCATTAATAATTTGGACTTGAGTCCTGAAGAAGAATTGTGTATATTTACGATAGGAACCCAACGCAACTTGTATTTCAGCATGCCCATAATGTATTCAAAGTTTAAGCCAATCTCCGTAACACGGTTGATTTAGTAAACCTGAAGAGTATGCACCTGAGTGAAAGACGTATATCTTTGTTTCTATTAATAATTTGGACTTGAGTCCTGAAGAAGAATTGTGTATATTTACGATAGGAACCCAACGCAAGTCGTATTTCAGCATGCCCATAATGTATTCAAAATTTAAGTCAATCTCCGTAACACGGTTTATTTAGTAAACCTTAAGAGTATGCACCTGAGTGAAAGACGTATATCTTTGATTCTATTAAGAATTTGGACTTGACTCCTGAAGAAGAATTGTGTATATTTACGATAGGAACCCAACGCAACTTGTACTTCAGCATGCCCATAATGTATTCAAAGTTTAAGCCAATCTCCGTAACACGGTTGATTTAGTAAACCTGAAGAGTATGCACCTGAGTGAAAGACGTACATCTTTGTTTCTATTAATAATTTAGACTTGAGTCCTGAAAAAGAATTGTGTATATTTACGATAGGAACCCAACGCAACTCGTATTTCATCATTCCCATAATGTATTCACAATTTAAGCCAATCTTCGTAACACGGTTGATTTAGTAAACCTGAAGAGTATGCACCTGAGTGAAAGACGTATATCTTTGTTTCTATTAATAATTTGGACTTGAGTCCTGAAGAAGAATTGTGTATGTTTACGATAGGAACCCAATGCAACTCGTATTTCAGCATGCCGATAATGTATTCAAAATTTAAGCCAATCTCCGTAACACGGTTTATTTAGTAAACCAGAAGAGTATGCACCTGAGTGAAAGACGTATATCTTTGTTTCTATTAATAATTTTGACTTGACTCCTGAAGAAGAATTGTGTATATTTACGATAGGAACCCAACACAACTCGTATTTCAGCATTCCCATAATGTATTCACAATTTAAGCCAATCTCCGTAACACAGTTGATTTAGTAAACCTGAAGAGTATGCACCTGAGTGAAAGACTTATATCTTTGTTTCCATTAATAATTTGGACTTGAGTCCTGAAGAAGAATTGTGTATATTTACGATAGGAACCCAACGGAACTCGTATTTCATCATGCCCATAATGTATTCAAAATTTAAGCCAATCTCCGTAACACGGTTGATTTAGTAAACCTGAAGAGTATGCACCTGAGTGAAAGACGTACATCTTTGTTTCTATTAATAATTTGGACTTGAGTCCTGAAGAAGAATTGTGTATATTTACGATAGGAACCCAACACAACTCGTATTTCAGCATTCCAATAATGTATTCACAATTTAAGCCAACCTCCGTAACACGGTTGATTTAGTAAACCTGAAGAGTATGCACCTGAGTGAAAGACTTATATCTTTGTTTCCATTAATAATTTGGACTTGAGTCCTGAAGAAGAATTGTGTATATTTACGATCGGAACCCAACGCAACTTGTATTTCATCATGCCCATAATGTATTCAAAGTTTAAGCCAATCTCCGTAACACGGTTGATTTAGTAAACCTGAAGAGTATGCACCTGAGTGAAAGACGTATATCTTTGTTTCTATTAATAATTTGGACTTGAGTCCTGAAGAAGAATTGTGTATATTTACGATAGGAACCCAACGCAAGTCGTATTTCAGCATGCCCATAATGTATTCAAAATTTAAGCCAATCTTCGTAACACGGTTTATTTAGTAAACCTGAAGAGTATGCACCTGAGTGAAAGACGTATATCTTTGTTTCTATTAATAATTTGGACTTGACTCCTGAAGAAGAATTGTGTATATTTACGATAGGAACCCAACGCAACTTGTATTTCAGCATGCCCATAATGTATTCAAAGTTTAAGCCAATCTCCGTAACACGGTTTATTTAGTAAACCTGAAGAGTATGCACCTGAGTGAAAGACGTATATCTTTGTTTCTATTAAAAATTTGGACTTAACTCCTAAAGAAGAATTGTGTATATTTACGATAGGAACCCAAGACAACTCCTATTTCAGCATTCCCATAATGTATTCATAATTTAAGCCAACCTCCCTAACACGGTTGATTTAGTAAACCTGAAGAGTATGCACCTGAGTGAAAGACTTATATCTTTGTTTCCATTAATAATTTGGACTTGAGTCCTGAAGAAGAATTGTGTATATTTACGATAGGAACCCAACGCAACTTGTATTTCAGCATGCCCATAATGTATTCAAAGTTTAAGCCAATCTCCGTAACACGGTTGATTTAGTAAACCTGAAGAGTATGCACCTGAGTGAAAGACGTATATCTTTGTTTCTATTAATAATTTGGACTTGAGTCCTGAAG
This sequence comes from Cuscuta europaea, assembly GCA_945859875.1. Lineage (NCBI taxonomy): Eukaryota > Viridiplantae > Streptophyta > Magnoliopsida > Solanales > Convolvulaceae > Cuscuta > Cuscuta europaea. Next base: position 13,285,912 of record CAMAPE010000016.1, read on the forward strand.
AAGAATTGTGTATATTTACGATAGGAACCCAACGCAAGTCGTATTTCAGCATGCCCATAATGTATTCAAAATTTAAGTCAATCTCCGTAACACGGTTTATTTAGTAAACCTGAAGAGTATGCACCTGAGTGAAAGACGTATATCTTTGTTTCTATTAAGAATTTGGACTTGACTCCTGAAGAAGAATTGTGTATATTTACGATAGGAACCCAACGCAACTTGTACTTCAGCATGCCCATAATGTATTCAAAGTTTAAGCCAATCTCCGTAACACGGTTGATTTAGTAAACCTGAAGAGTATGCACCTGAGTGAAAGACGTACATCTTTGTTTCTATTAATAATTTAGACTTGAGTCCTGAAAAAGAATTGTGTATATTTACGATAGGAACCCAACACAACTCGTATTTCATCATTCCCATAATGTATTCACAATTTAAGCCAATCTTCGTAACACGGTTGATTTAGTAAACCTGAAGAGTATGCACCTGAGTGAAAGACGTATATCTTTGTTTCTATTAATAATTTGGACTTGAGTCCTGAAGAAGAATTGTGTATGTTTACGATAGGAACCCAATGCAACTCGTATTTCAGCATGCCGATAATGTATTCAAAATTTAAGCCAATCTCCGTAACACGGTTTATTTAGTAAACCAGAAGAGTATGCACCTGAGTGAAAGACGTATATCTTTGTTTCTATTAATAATTTTGACTTGACTCCTGAAGAAGAATTGTGTATATTTACGATAGGAACCCAACACAACTCGTATTTCAGCATTCCCATAATGTATTCACAATTTAAGCCAATCTCCGTAACACAGTTGATTTAGTAAACCTGAAGAGTATGCACCTGAGTGAAAGACTTATATCTTTGTTTCCATTAATAATTTGGACTTGAGTCCTGAAGAAGAATTGTGTATATTTACGATAGGAACCCAACGCAACTCGTATTTCATCATGCCCATAATGTATTCAAAATTTAAGCCAATCTCCGTAACACGGTTGATTTAGTAAACCTGAAGAGTATGCACCTGAGTGAAAGACGTATATCTTTGTTTCTATTAATATTTTGGACTTGAGTCCTGAAAAATAATTGTGTATATTTACGATAGGAACCCAACGCAACTCGTATTTCAGCATTCCCATAATGTATTCACAATTTATGCCAATCTCCGTAACACGGTTGATTTAGTAAACCTGAAGAGTATGCACCTGAGTGAAAGACGTATATCTTTGTTTCTATTAATAATTTGGACTTGAGTCCTGAAGAAGAATTGTGTATATTTACGATAGGAACCCAACGCAAGTCATATTTCCGCATGCCCATAATGTATTCAAAATTTAAGCCAATCTCCGTAACACGGTTTATTTAGTAAACCTGAAGAGTATGCACCTGAGTGAAAGACGTACATCTTTGTTTCTATTAATAATTTGGACTTGAGTCCTGAAGAAGAATTGTGTATATTTACGATAGGAACCAAACACAACTCGTATTTCAGCATTCCAATAATGTATTCACAATTTAAGCCAACCTCCGTAACACGGTTGATTTAGTAAACCTGAAGAGTATGCACCTGAGTGAAAGACTTATATCTTTGTTTCCATTAATAATTTGGACTTGAGTCCTGAAGAAGAATTGTGTATATTTACGATCGGAACCCAACGCAACTTGTATTTCAGCATGCCCATAATGTATTCAAAGTTTAAGCCAATCTCCGTAACACGGTTGATTTAGTAAACCTGAAGAGTATGCACCTGAGTGAAAGACGTATATCTTTGTTTCTATTAATAATTTGGACTTGAGTCCTGAAGAAGAATTGTGTATATTTACGATAGGAACCCAACGCAAGTCGTATTTCAGCATGCCCATAATATATTCAAAATTTAAGTCAATCTCCGTAACACGGTTTATTTAGTAAACCTGAAGAGTATGCACCTGAGTGAAAGACGTATATCTTTGTTTCTATTAAGAATTTGGACTTGACTCCTGAAGAAGAATTGTGTATATTTACGATAGGAACCCAACGCAACTTGTATTTCAGCATGCCCATAATGTATTCAAAGGTTAAGCCAATCTCCGTAACACGGTTGATTTAGTAAACCTGAAGAGTATGCACCTGAGTGAAAGACGTACATCTTTGTTTCTATTAATAATTTAGACTTGAGTCCTGAAAAAGAATTGTGTATATTTACGATAGGAACCCAACGCAACTCGTATTTCATTATTCCCATAATGTATTCACACTTTAAGCCAATCTTCGTAACACGGTTGATTTAGTAAACCTGAAGAGTATGCACCTGAGTGAAAGACGTATATCTTTGTTTCTATTAATAATTTGGACTTGAGTCCTGAAGAAGAATTGTGTATGTTTACGATAGGAACCCAATGCAACTCGTATTTCAGCATGCTGATAATGTATTCAAAATTTAAGCCAATCTCCGTAACACGGTTTATTTAGTAAACCAGAAGAGTATGCACCTGAGTGAAAGACGTATATCTTTGTTTCTATTAATAATTTGGACTTGACTCCTGAAGAAGAATTGTGTATATTTACGATAGGAACCCAACACAACTCGTATTTCAGCATTCCCATAATGTATTCACAATTTAAGCCAATCTCCGTAACACAGTTGATTTAGTAAACCTGAAGAGTATGCACCTGAGTGAAAGACTTATATCTTTGTTTCCATTAATAATTTGGACTTGAGTCCTGAAGAAGAATTGTGTATATTTACGATAGGAACCCAACGCAACTCGTATTTCATCATGCCCATAATTTATTCAAAATTTAAGCCAATCTCCGTAACACGGTTGATTTAGTAAACCTGAAGAGTATGCACCTGAGTGAAAGACGTATATCTTTGTTTCTATTAATATTTTGGACTTGAGTCCTGAAAAATAATTGTGTATATTTACTATAGGAACCCAACGCAACTCGTATTTCAGCATTCCCATAATGTATTCACAATTTATGCCAATCTCCGTAACACGGTTGATTTAGTAAACCTGAAGAGTATGCACCTGAGTGAAAGACGTATATCATTGTTTCGATTAATAATTTGGACTTGAATCCTGAAGAAGAATTGTGTATATTTACGATAGGAACCCAACGCAACTTGTATTTCAGCATGCCCATAATGTATTCAAAATTTAAGCCAATCTCCGTAAAACGGTTGATTTAGTAAACCTGAAGAGTATGCACCTGAGTAAAAGACGTACATCTTTGTTTCTATTAATAATTTGGACTTGAGTCCTGAAGAAGAATTGTGTATATTTACGATAGGAACCCAACGCAACTCGTATTTCATCATTCCCATAATGTATTCACAATTTAAGCCAATCTTCGTAACACGGTTGATTTAGTAAACCTGAAGAGTATGCACCTGAGTGAAAGACGTATATCTTTGTTTCTATTAATAATTTGGACTTGAGTCTTGAAGAAGAATTGTGTATATTTACGATAGGAACCCAACGCAAGTCGTATTTCAGCATGCCCATAATGTATTCAAAATTTAATCCAATCTCCGTAACACGGTTTATTTAGTAAACCTGAAGCGTATGCACCTGACTGAAAGACATACATCTTTGTTTCTATTAATAATTTGGACTTGAGTCCTGAAGAAGAATTGTGTATATTTACGATAGGAACCCAACGCAACTCGTATTTCATCATTCCCATAATGTATTCAGAATTTAAGCCAATCTTCGTAACACGGTTGATTTAGTAAACCTGAAGAGTATGCACCTGAGTGAAAGACGTATATCATTGTTTCTATTAATAATTTGGACTTGAGTCCTGAAGAAGAATTGTGTATATTTACGATAGGAACCCAACGCAAGTCGTATTTCAGCATTCCCATAATGTGTTCAAAATTTAAGCCAATCTCCGTAACACGGTTTATTTAGTAAACCTGAAGAGTATGCACCTGAGTGAAAGACGTATATCTTTGTTTCTATTAATAATTTGGACTTGACTCCTGAGAAGAATTGTGTATATTTACGATAGGAACCCAACGCAACTTGTATTTCAGCATGCCCATAATGTATTCAAAGTTTAAGCCAATCTCCGTAACACGGTTGATTTAGTAAACCTGAAGAGTATGCACCTGAGTGAAAGACGTACATCTTTGTTTCTATTAATAATTTAGACTTGTGTCCTGAAAAAGAATTGTGTATATTTACGATAGGAACCCAACGCAACTCGTATTTCATCATTCCCATAATGTATTCACAATTTAAGCCAATCTTCGTAACATGGTTGATTTAGTAAACCTGAAGAGTATGCACCTGAGTGAAAGACGTATATCTTTGTTTCTATTAATAATTTGGACTTGAGTCCTGAAGAAGAATTGTGTATATTTACGATAGGAACCCAACGCAAGTCGTATTTCAGCATGCCCATAATGTATTCAAAATTTAAGTCAATCTCCGTAACACGGTTTATTTAGTAAACCTGAAGAGTATGCACCTGAGTGAAAGACGTATATCTTTGTTTCTATTAAGAATTTGGACTTGACTCCTGAAGAAGAATTGTGTATATTTACGATAGGAACCCAACGCAACTTGTATTTCAGCATGCCCATAATGTATTCAAAGTTTAAGCCAATCTCCGTAACACGGTTGATTTAGTAAACCTGAAGAGTATGCACCTGAGTGAAAGACGTACATCTTTGTTTCTATTAATAATTTAGACTTGAGTCCTGAAAAAGAATTGTGTATATTTACGATAGGAACCCAACGCAACTCGTATTTCATCATTCCCATAATGTATTCACAATTTAAGCCAATCTTCGTAACACGGTTTATTTAGTAAACCTGAAGAGTATGCACCTGAGTGAAAGACGTATATCTTTGTTTCTATTAATAATTTGGACTTGAGTCTTGAAGAAGAATTGTGTATATTTACGATAGGAACCCAACGCAAGTCGTATTTCAGCATGCCCATAATGTATTCAAAATTTAAGCCAATCTCCGTAACACGGTTTATTTAGTAAACCTGAAGCGTATGCACCTGACTGAAAGACGTACATCTTTGTTTCTATTAATAATTTGGACTTGAGTCCTGAAGAAGAATTGTGTATATTTACGATAGGAACCCAACGCAACTTGTATTTCATCATTCCCATAATGTATTCACAATTTAAGCCAATCTTCGTAACACGGTTGATTTAGTAAACCTGAAGAGTATGCACCTGAGTGAAAGACGTATATCATTGTTTCTATTAATAATTTGGACTTGAGTCCTGAAGAAGAATTGTGTATATTTACGATAGGAACCCAACGCAAGTCGTATTTCAGCATTCCCATAATGTGTTCAAAATTTAAGCCAATCTCCGTAACACGGTTTATTTAGTAAACCTGAAGAGTATGCACCTGAGTGAAAGACGTATATCTTTGTTTCTATTAATAATTTGGACTTGACTCCTGAAGAAGAATTGTGTATATTTACGATAGGAACCCAACGCAACTTGTATTTCAGCATGCCCATAATGTATTCAAAGTTTAAGCCAATCTCCGTAACACGGTTGATTTAGTAAACCTGAAGAGTATGCACCTGAGTGAAAGACGTACATCTTTGTTTCTATTAATAATTTAGACTTGTGTCCTGAAAAAGAATTGTGTATATTTACGATAGGAACCCAACGCAACTCGTATTTCAGCATGCCCATAATGTATTCAAAATTTAAGTCAATCTCCGTAACACGGTTTATTTAGTAAACCTGAAGAGTATGCACCTGAGTGAAAGACGTATATCTTTGTTTCTATTAAGAATTTGGACTTGACTCCTGAAGAAGAATTGTGTATATTTACGATAGGAACCCAACGCAACTTGTATTTCAGCATGCCCATAATGTATTCAAAGTTTAAGCCAATCTCCGTAACACGGTTGATTTAGTAAACCTGAAGAGTATGCACCTGAGTGAAAGACGTACATCTTTGTTTCTATTAATAATTTAGACTTGAGTCCTGAAAAAGAATTGTGTATATTTACGATAGGAACCCAACGCAACTCGTATTTCATCATTCCCATAATGTATTCACAATTTAAGCCAATCTTCGTAACACGGTTGATTTAGTAAACCTGAAGAGTATGCACCTGAGTGAAAGACGTATATCTTTGTTTCTATTAATAATTTGGACTTGAGTCCTGAAGAAGAATTGTGTATGTTTACGATAGGAACCCAATGCAACTCCTATTTCAGCATGCCGATAATGTATTCAAAATTTAAGCCAATCTCCGTAACACGGTTTATTTAGTTAACCAGAAGAGTATGCACCTGAGTGAAAGACGTATATCTTTGTTTCTATTAATAATTTGGACTTGACTCCTGAAGAAGAATTGTGTATATTTACGATAGGAACCCAACACAACTCGTATTTCAGCATTCCCATAATGTATTCACAATTTAAGCCAATCTCCGTAACACAGTTGATTTAGTAAACCTGAAGAGTATGCACCTGAGTGAAAGACTTATATCTTTGTTTCCATTAATAATTTGGACTTGAGTCCTGAAGAAGAATTGTGTATATTTACGATAGGAACCCAACGCAACTCGTATTTCATCATGCCCATAATGTATTCAAAATTTAAGCCAATCTCCGTAACACGGTTGATTTAGTAAACCTGAAGAGTATGCACCTGAGTGAAAGACGTATATCTTTGTTTCTATTAATATTTTGGACTTGAGTCCTGAAAAATAATTGTGTATATTTACGATAGGAACCCAACGCAACTCGTATTTCAGCATTCCCATAATATATTCACAATTTATGCCAATCTCCGTAACACGGTTGATTTAGTAAACCTGAAGAGTATGCACCTGAGTGAAAGACGTATATCATTGTTTCGATTAATAATTTGGACTTGAGTCCTGAAGAAGAATTGTGTATATTTACGATAGGAACCCAACGAAACTTGTATTTCAGCATGCCCATAATGTATTCAAAATTTAAGCCAATCTCCGTAACACGGTTGATTTAGTAAACCTGAAGAGTATGCACCTGAGTAAAAGTAGTACATCTTTGTTTCTATTAATAATTTGGACTTGAGTCCTGAAGAAGAATTGTGTATATTTACGATAGGAACCCAACGCAACTCGTATTTCATCATTCCCATAATGTATTCACAATTTAAGCCAATCTTCGTAACACGGTTGATTTAGTAAACCTGAAGAGTATGCACCTGAGTGAAAGACGTATATCTTTGTTTCTATTAATAATTTGGACTTGAGTCCTGAAGAAGAATTGTGTATATTTACGATAGGAACCCAACGCAAGTCGTATTTCAGCATGCCCATAATGTATTCAAAATTTAAGCCAATCTCCGTAACACGGTTTATTTAGTAAACCTGAAGAGTATGCACCTGAGTGAAAGACGTACATCTTTGTTTCTATTAATAATTTGGACTTGAGTCCTGAAGAAGAATTGTGTATATTTACGATAGGAACCCAACGCAACTCGTATTTCATCATTCCCATAATGTATTCACAATTTAAGCCAATCTTCGTAACACGGTTGATTTAGTAAACCTGAAGAGTATGCACCTGAGTGAAAGACGTATATCTTTGTTTCTATTAATAATTTGGACTTGAGTCCTGAAGAAGAATTGTGTATATTTACGATAGGAACCCAACCCAAGTCGTATTTCAGCATGCCCATAATGTGTTCAAAATTTAAGCCAATCTCCGTAACACGGTTTATTTAGTAAACCTGAAGAGTATGCACCTGAGTGAAAGACGTATATCTTTGTTTCTATTAATAATTTGGACTTGACTCCTAAAGAAGAATTGTGTATATTTACGATAGGAACCCAACGCAACTTGTATTTCAGCATGCCCATAATGTATTCAAAGTTTAAGCCAATCTCCGTAACACGGTTGATTTAGTAAACCTGAAGAGTATGCACCTGAGTGAAAGACGTACATCTTTGTTTCTATTAATAATTTAGACTTGAGTCCTGAAAAAGAATTGTGTATATTTACGATAGGAACCCAACGCAACTCGTATTTCATCATTCCGATAATGTATTCACAATTTAAGCCAATCTTCGTAACATGGTTGATTTAGTAAACCTGAAGAGTATGCACCTGAGTGAAAGACGTATATCATTGTTTCGATTAATAATTTGGACTTGAGTCCTGAAGAAGAATTGTGTATATTTACGATAGGAACCCAACGAAACTTGTATTTCAGCATGCCCATAATGTATTCAAAATTTAAGCCAATCTCCGTAACACGGTTGATTTAGTAAACCTGAAGAGTATGCACCTGAGTAAAAGTAGTACATCTTTGTTTCTATTAATAATTTGGACTTGAGTCCTGAAGAAGAATTGTGTATATTTACGATAGGAACCCAACGCAACTCGTATTTCATCATTCCCATAATGTATTCACAATTTAAGCCAATCTTCGTAACACGGTTGATTTAGTAAACCTGAAGAGTATGCACCTGAGTGAAAGACGTATATCTTTGTTTCTATTAATAATTTGGACTTGAGTCCTGAAGAAGAATTGTGTATATTTACGATAGGAACCCAACGCAAGTCGTATTTCAGCATGCCCATAATGTATTCAAAATTTAAGCCAATCTCCGTAACACGGTTTATTTAGTAAACCTGAAGAGTATGCACCTGAGTGAAAGACGTACATCTTTGTTTCTATTAATAATTTGGACTTGAGTCCTGAAGAAGAATTGTGTATATTTACGATAGGAACCCAACGCAACTCGTATTTCATCATTCCCATAATGTATTCACAATTTAAGCCAATCTTCGTAACACGGTTGATTTAGTAAACCTGAAGAGTATGCACCTGAGTGAAAGACGTATATCTTTGTTTCTATTAATAATTTGGACTTGAGTCCTGAAGAAGAATTGTGTATATTTACGATAGGAACCCAACCCAAGTCGTATTTCAGCATGCCCATAATGTGTTCAAAATTTAAGCCAATCTCCGTAACACGGTTTATTTAGTAAACCTGAAGAGTATGCACCTGAGTGAAAGACGTATATCTTTGTTTCTATTAATAATTTGGACTTGACTCCTAAAGAAGAATTGTGTATATTTACGATAGGAACCCAACGCAACTTGTATTTCAGCATGCCCATAATGTATTCAAAGTTTAAGCCAATCTCCGTAACACGGTTGATTTAGTAAACCTGAAGAGTATGCACCTGAGTGAAAGACGTACATCTTTGTTTCTATTAATAATTTAGACTTGAGTCCTGAAAAAGAATTGTGTATATTTACGATAGGAACCCAACGCAACTCGTATTTCATCATTCCGATAATGTATTCACAATTTAAGCCAATCTTCGTAACATGGTTGATTTAGTAAACCTGAAGAGTATGCACCTGAGTGAAAGATGTATATCTTTGTTTCTATTAATAATTTGGACTTGAGTCCTGAAGAAGAATTGTGTATATTTACGATAGGAACCCAACTCAACTCGTATTTCAGCATGCCGATAATGTATTCAAAATTTAAGCCAATCTCCGTAACACGGTTTATTTAGTAAACCTGAAGAGTATGCACCTGAGTGAAAGACGTATATCTTTGTTTCTATTAAAAATTTGGACTTAACTCCTAAAGAAGAATTGTGTATATTTACGATAGGAACCCAACACAACTCGTATTTCAGCATTCCCATAATGTATTCACAATTTAAGCCAACCTCCGTAACACGGTTGATTTAGTAAACCTGAAGAGTATGCACCTGAGTGAAAGACTTATATCTTTGTTTCCATTAATAATTTGGACTTGAGTCCTGAAGAAGAATTGTGTATATTTACGATAGGAACCCAACGCAAGTCGTATTTCAGCATGCCCATAATGTATTCAAAATTTAAGTCAATCTCCGTAACACGGTTTATTTAGTAAACCTGAAGAGTATGCACCTGAGTGAAAGACGTATATCTTTGTTTCTATTAAGAATTTGGACTTGACTCCTGAAGAAGAATTGTGTATATTTACGATAGGAACCCAACGCAACTTGTATTTCAGCATGCCCATAATGTATTCAAAGTTTAAGCCAATCTCCGTAACACGGTTGATTTAGTAAACCTGAAGAGTATGCACCTGAGTGAAAGACGTACATCTTTGTTTCTATTAATAATTTAGACTTGAGTCCTGAAAACGAATTGTGTATATTTACGATAGGAACCCAACGCAACTCGTATTTCATCATTCCCATAATGTATTCACAATTTAAGCCAATCTTCGTAACACGGTTGATTTAGTAAACCTGAAGAGTATGCACCTGAGTGAAAGACGTATATCTTTGTTTCTAATAATAATTTGGACTTGAGTCCTGAAGAAGAATTGTGTATGTTTACGATAGGAACCCAATGCAACTCGTATTTCAGCATGCCGATAATGTATTCAAAATTTAAGCCAATCTCCGTAACACGGTTTATTTAGTAAACCAGAAGAGTATGCACCTGAGTGAAAGACGTATATCTTTGTTTCTATTAATAATTTGGACTTGACTCCTGAAGAAGAATTGTGTATATTTACGATAGGAACCTAACACAACTCGTATTTCAGCATTCCCATAATGTATTCACAATTTAAGCCAATCTCCGTAACACAGTTGATTTAGTAAACCTGAAGAGTATGCACCTGAGTGAAAGTCTTATATCTTTGTTTCCATTAATAATTTGGACTTGAGTCCTGAAGACGAATTGTGTATATTTACGATAGGAACCCAACGCAACTCGTATTTCATCATGCCCATAATGTATTCAAAATTTAAGCCAATCTCCGTAACACGGTTGATTTAGTAAACCTGAAGAGTATGCACCTGAGTGAAAGACGTATATCTTTGTTTCTATTAATATTTTGGACTTGAGTCCTGAAAAATAATTGTGTATATTTACGATAGGAACCCAACGCAACTCGTATTTCAGCATTCCCATAATGTATTCACAATTTATGCCAATCTCCGTAACACGGTTGATTTAGTACACCTGAAGAGTATGCACCTGAGTGAAAGACGTATATCATTGTTTCGATTAATAATTTGGACTTGAGTCCTGAAGAAGAATTTTGTATATTTACGATAGGAACCCAACGCAACTTGTATTTCAGCATGCCCATAATGTATTCAAAATTTAAGCCAATCTCCGTAACACGGTTGATTTAGTAAACCTGAAGAGTATGCACCTGAGTAAAAGACGTACATCTTTGTTTCTATTAATAATTTGGACTTGAGTCCTAAAGAAGAATTGTGTATACTTATGATAGGAACCCAACGCAACTCGTATTTCATCATTCCCATAATGTATTCACAATTTAAGCCAATCTTCGTAACACGGTTGATTTAGTAAACCTGAAGAGTATGCACCTGAGTGAAAGACGTATATCTTTGTTTCTATTCATAATTTGGACTTGAGTCCTGAAGAAGAATTGTGTATATTTACGATAGGAACCCAACGCAAGTCGTATTTCAGCATGCCCATAATGTATTCAAAATTTAAGCCAACCTCCGTAACACGGTTTATTTAGTAAACCTGAAGAGTATGCACCTGAGTGAAAGACGTACCTCTTTGTTTCTATTAATAATTTGGACTTGAGTCCTGAAGAAGAATTGTGTATATTTACGATAGGAACCCAACGCAACTCGTATTTCATCATTCCCATAATGTATTCACAATTTAAGCCAATCTTCGTAACACGGTTGATTTAGTAAACCTGAAGAGTATGCACCTGAGTGAAAGACGTATATCTTTGTTTCTATTAATAATTTGGACTTGAGTCCTGAAGAAGAATTGTGTATATTTACGATAGGAACCCAACGCAAGTCGTATTTCAGCATGCCCATAATGTGTTCAAAATTTAAGCCAATCTCCGTAACACGGTTTATTTAGTAAACCTGAAGAGTATGCACCTGAGTGAAAGACGTATATCTTTGTTTCTATTAATAATTTGGACTTGACTCCTGAAGAAGAATTGTGTATATTTACGATAGGAACCCAACGCAACTTGTATTTCAGCATGCCCATAATGTATTCAAAGTTTAAGCCAATCTCCGTAACACGGTTGATTTAGTAAACCTGAAGAGTATGCACCTGAGTGAAAGACGTACATCTTTGTTTCTATTAATAATTTAGACTTGAGTCCCGAAAAAGAATTGTGTATATTTACGATAGGAACCCAACGCAACTCGTATTTCATCATTCCGATAATGTATTCACAATTTAAGCCAATCTTCGTAACATGGTTGATTTAGTAAACATGAAGAGTATGCACCTGAGTGAAAGATGTATATCTTTGTTTCTATTAATAATTTGGACTTGAGTCCTGAAGAAGAATTGTGTATATTTACGATAGGAACCCAACTCAACTCGTATTTCAGCATGCCGATAATGTATTCAAAATTTAAGCCAATCTCCGTAACACGGTTTATTTAGTAAACCTGAAGAGTATGCACCTGAGTGAAAGACGTATATCTTTGTTTCTATTAAAAATTTGGACTTAACTCCTAAAGAAGAATTGTGTATATTTACGATAGGAACCCAACACAACTCGTATTTCAGCATTCCCATAATGTATTCACAATTTAAGCCAACCTCCGTAACACGGTTGATTTAGTAAACCTGAAGAGTATGCACCTGAGTGAAAGACGTATATCTTTTTTTCTATTAATAATTTGGACTTGAGTCCTGAAGAAGAATTGTGTATATTTACGATAGGAACCCAACTCAACTCGTATTTCAGCATGCCGATAATGTATTCAAAATTTAAGCCAATCTCCGTAACACGGTTTATTTAGTAAACCTGAAGAGTATGCACCTGAGTGAAAGACGTATATCTTTGTTTCTATTAAAAATTTAGACTTAACTCCTAAAGAAGAATTGTGTATATTTATGATAGGAACCCAACACAACTCGTATTTCAGCATTCCCATAATGTATTCACGATTTAAGCCAATCTCCGTAACACGGTTGATTTAGTAAACCTGAAGAGTATGCACCTGAGTGAAAGACTTATATCGTTTTTTCCATTAATAATTTGGACTTGAGTCCTGAAGAAGAATTGTGTATATTTACGATAGGAACCAAACGCAACTTGTATTTCAGCATGCCCATAATGTATTCAAAATTTAATCCAATCTCCGTAACACGGTTGATTTAGTAAACCTGAAGAGTATGCACCTGAGTGAAAGACGTACATCTTTGTTTCTATTAATAATTTGGACTTGAGTCCTGAAGAAGAATTGTGTATATTTACGATAGGAAACCAACAAAACTCGTATTTCATCATTCCCATAATGTATTCACAATTTAAGCCAATCTTCGTAACACGGTTGATTTAGTAAACCTGAAGAGTATGCACCTGAGTGAAAGACGTATATCTTTGTTTCTATTAATAATTTGGACTTGGGACCTGAAGAAGAATTGTGTATATTTACGATAGGAACCCAACGCAAGTCGTATTTCAGCATGCCCATAATGTATTCAAAATTTAAGCCAATCTCCGTAACACGGTTTATTTAGTAAACCTGAAGAGTATGCACCTGAGTGAAAGACGTATATCTTTGTTTCTATTAATAATTTGGACTTGACTCCTGAAGAAGAATTGTGTATATTTACGATAGGAACCCAACGCAACTTGTATTTCAGCATGCCCATAATGTATTCAAAGTTTAAGCCAATCTCCGTAACACGGTTGATTTAGTAAACCTGAAGAGTATGCACCTGAGTGAAAGACGTACATCTTTGTTTCTATTAATAATTTAGACTTGAGTCCTGAAAAAGAATTGTGTATATTTACGATAGGAACCCAACGCAACTCGTATTTCATCATTCCCATAATGTATTCACAATTTAAGCCAATCTTCGTAACACGGTTATTTAGTAAACCTGAAGAGTATGCACCTGAGTGAAAGACGTATATCTTTGTTTCTATTAATAATTTGGACTTGAGTCCTGAAGAAGAATTGTGTATATTTACGATAGGAACCCAACGCAAGTCGTATTTCAGCATGCCCATAATGTATTCAAAATTTAAGTCAATCTCCGTAACACGGTTTATTTAGTAAACCTGAAGAGTATGCACCTGAGTGAAAGACGTATATCTTTGTTTCTATTAAGAATTTGGACTTGACTCCTGAAGAAGAATTGTGTATATTTACGATAGGAACCCAACGCAACTTGTATTTCAGCATGCCCATAATGTATTCAAAGTTTAAGCCAATCTCCGTAACACGATTGATTTAGTAAACCTGAAGAGTATGCACCTGAGTGAAAGACGTACATCTTTGTTTCTATTAATAATTTAGACTTGAGTCCTGAAAAAGAATTGTGTATATTTACGATAGGAACCCAACGCAACTCGTATTTCATCATTCCCATAATGTATTCACAATTTAAGCCAATCTTCGTAACACGGTTGATTTAGTAAACCTCAAGAGTATGCACCTGAGTGAAAGACGTATATCTTTGTTTCTATTAATAATTTGGACTTGAGTCCTGAAGAAGAATTGTGTATATTTACGATAGGAACCCAACGCAAGTCGTATTTTAGCATGCCCATAATGTATTCAAAATTTCAGTCAATCTCCGTAACACGGTTTATTTAGTAAACCTGAAGAGTATGCACCTGAGTGAAAGACGTATATCTTTGTTTCTATTAAGAATTTGGACTTGACTCCTGAAGAAGAATTGTGTATATTTACGATAGGAACCCAACGCAACTTGTATTTCAGCATGCCCATAATGTATTCAAAGTTTAAGCCAATCTCCGTAACACGGTTGATTTAGTAAACCTGAAGAGTATGCACCTGAGTGAAAGACGTACATCTTTGTTTCTATTAATAATTTAGACTTGAGTCCTGAAAAAGAATTATGTATATTTACGATAGGAACCCAACGCAACTCGTATTTCATCATTCCCATAATGTATTCACAATTTAAGCCAATCTTCGTAACACGGTTGATTTAGTAAACCTGAAGAGTATGCACCTGAGTGAAAGACGTATATCTTTGTTTCCATTAATAATTTGGACTTGAGTCCCGAAGAAGAATTGTGTATGTTTACGATAGGAACCCAATGCAACTCGTATTTCAGCATGCCGATAATGTATTCAAAATTTAAGCCAATCTCCGTAACACGGTTTATTTAGTAAACCAGAAGAGTATGCACCTGAGTGAAAGACGTATATCTTTGTTTCTATTAATAATTTGGACTTGACTCCTGAAGAAGAATTGTGTATATTTACGATAGGAACCCAACACAACTCGTATTTCAGCATTCCCATAATGTATTCACAATTTAAGCCAATCTCCGTAACACAGTTGATTTAGTAAACCTGAAGAGTATGCACCTGAGTGAAAGACTTATATCTTTGTTTCCATTAATAATTTGGACTTGAGTCCTGAAGAAGCATTGTGTATATTTACGATAGGAACCCAACGCAACTCGTATTTCAGCATGCCCATAATGTATTCAAAGTTTAAGCCAATCTCCGTAACACGGTTGATTTAGTAAACCTGAAGAGTATGCACCTGAGTGAAAGACGTATATCTTTGTTTCTATTAATATTTTGGACTTGAGTCCTGAAAAATAATTGTGTATATTTACGATAGGAACCCAACGCAACTTGTATTTCAGCATTCCCATAATGTATTCACAATTTATGCCAATCTCCGTAACACGGTTGATTTAGTAAACCTGAAGAGTATGCACCTGAGTGAAAGACGTATATCATTGTTTCGATTAATAATTTGGACTTGAGTCCTGAAGAAGAATTGTGTATATTTACGATAGGAACCCAACGCAACTTGTATTTCAGCATGCCCATAATGTATTCAAAATTTAAGCCAATCTCCGTAACACGGTTGATTTAGTAAACCTGAAGAGTATGCACCTGAGTGAAAGACGTACATCTTTGTTTCTATTAATAATTTGGACTTGAGTCCTGAAGAAGAATTGTGTATATTTACGATAGGAACCCAACGCAACTCGTATTTCATCATTCCCATAATGTATTCACAATTTAAGCCAATCTTCGTAACACGGTTGATTTAGTAAACCTGAAGAGTATGCACCTGAGTGAAAGACGTATATCTTTGTTTCTATTAATAATTTGGACTTGAGTCCTGAAGAAGAATTGTGTATATTTACGATAGGAACCCAACGCAAGTCGTATTTCAGCATGCCCATAATGTATTCAAAATTTAAGCCAATCTCCGTAACACGGTTTATTTAGTAAACCTGAAGAGTATGCACCTGAGTGAAAGACGTACATCTTTGTTTCTATTAATAATTTGGAATTGAGTCCTGAAGAAGAATTGTGTATATTTACGATAGGAACCCAACGCATTTCGTATTTCATCATTCCCATAATGTATTCACAATTTAAGCCAATCTTCGTAACACGGTTGATTTAGTAAACCTGAAGAGTATGCACCTGAGTGAAAGACGTATATCTTTGTTTCTATTAATAATTTGGACTTGAGTCCTGAAGAAGAATTGTGTATATTTACGATAGGAACCCAACGCAAGTCGTATTTCAGCATGCCCATAATGTATTCAAAATTTAAGCCAATCTCCGTAACACGGTTTATTTAGTAAACCTGAAGAGTATGCACCTGAGTGAAAGACGTATATCTTTGTTTCTATTAATAATTTGGACTTGACTCCTGAAGAAGAATTGTGTATATTTACGATAGGAACCCAACGCAACTTGTATTTCAGCATGCCCATAATGTATTCAAAGTTTAAGCCAATCTCCGTAACACGGTGGATTTAGTGAACCTGAAGAGTATGCACCTGAGTGAAAGACGTACATCTTTGTTTCTATTAATAATTTAGACTTGAGTCCTGAAAACGAATTGTGTATATTTACGATAGGAACCCAACGCAACTCGTATTTCATCATTCCGATAATGTATTCACAATTTAAGCCAATCTTCGTAACATGGTTGATTTAGTAAACCTGAAGAGTATGCACCTGAGTGAAAGATGTATATCTTTGTTTCTATTAATAATTTGGACATGAGTCCTGAAGAAGAATTGTGTATATTTACGATAGGAACCCAACTCAACTCGTATTTCAGCATGCCGATAATGTATTCAAAATTTAAGCCAATCTCCGTAACACGGTTTATTTAGTAAACCTGAAGAGTATGCACCTGAGTGAAAGACGTATATCTTTGTTTCTATTAAAAATTTGGACTTAACTCCTAAAGAAGAATTGTGTATATTTACGATAGGAACCCAACACAACTCGTATTTCAGCATTCCCATAATGTATTCACAATTTAAGCCAATCTCCGTAACACGGTTGATTTAGTAAACCTGAAGAGTATGCACCTGAGTGAAAGACGTATATCTTTGTTTCTATTAATAATTTGGACTTGAGTCCTGAAGAAGAATTGTGTATATTTACGATAGGAACCCAACGCAACTCGTATTTCATCATTCCCATAATGTATTCACAATTTAAGCCAATCTTCGTAACACGGTTGATTTAGTAAACCTGAAGAGTATGCACCTGAGTGAAAGACGTATATCTTTGTTTCTATTAATAATTTGGACTTGAGTCCTGAAGAAGAATTGTGTATATTTACGATAGGAACCCAACGCAAGTCGTATTTCAGCATGCCCATAATGTATTCAAAATTTAAGCCAATCTCCGTAACACGGTTTATTTAGTAAACCTGAAGAGTATGCACCTGAGTGAAAGACGTATATCTTTGTTTCTATTAATAATTTGGACTTGACTCCTGAAGAAGAATTGTGTATATTTACGATAGGAACCCAACGCAACTTGTATTTCAGCATGCCCATAATGTATTCAAAGTTTAAGCCAATCTCCGTAACACGGTTGATTTAGTGAACCTGAAGAGTATGCACCTGAGTGAAAGACGTACATCTTTGTTTCTATTAATAATTTAGACTTGAGTCCTGAAAAAGAATTGTGTATATTTACGATAGGAACCCAACGCAACTCGTATTTCATCATTCCGATAATGTATTCACAATTTAAGCCAATCTTCGTAACATGGTTGATTTAGTAAACCTGAAGAGTATGCACCTGAGTGAAAGATGTATATCTTTGTTTCTATTAATAATTTGGACATGAGTCCTGAAGAAGAATTGTGTATATTTACGATAGGAACCCAACTCAACTCGTATTTCAGCATGCCGATAATGTATTCAAAATTTAAGCCAATCTCCGTAACACGGTTTATTTAGTAAACATGAAGAGTATGCACCTGAGTGAAAGACGTATATCTTTGTTTCTATTAAAAATTTGGACTTAACTCCTAAAGACGAATTGTGTATATTTACGATAGGAACCCAACACAACTCGTATTTCAGCATTCCCATAATGTATTCACAATTTAAGCCAATCTCCGTAACACGGTTGATTTAGTAAACCTGAAGAGTATGCACCTGAGTGAAAGACTTATATCTTTGTTTCCATTAATAATTTGGACTTGAGTCCTGAAGAAGAATTGTGTATATTTACGATAGGAACCCAACGCAACTTGTATTTCAGCATGCCCATAATGTATTCAAAATTTAAGCCAATCTCCGTAACACGGTTGATTTAGTAAACCTGAAGAGTATGCACCTGAGTGAAAGACTTACATCTTTGTTTCTATTAATAATTTGGACTTGAGTCCTGAAGAAGAATTGTGTATATTTACGATAGGAACCCAACGCAACTCGTATTTCATAATTCCCATAATGTATTCACAATTTAAGCCAATCTTCGTAACACGGTTGATTTAGTAAACCTGAAGAGTATGCACCTGAGTGAAAGACGTATATCTTTGTTTCTATTAATAATTTGGACTTGGGACCTGAAGAAGAATTGTGTATATTTACGATAGGAACCCAACGCAAGTCGTATTTCAGCATGCCCATAATGTATTCAAAATTTAAGCCAATCTCCGTAACACGGTTTATTTAGTAAACCTGAAGAGTATGCACCTGAGTGAAAGACGTATATCTTTGTTTCTATTAATAATTTGGACTTGAATCCTGAAGAAGAATTGTGTATATTTACGATAGGAACCCAACGCAACTTGTATTTCAGCATGCCCATAATGTATTCAAATTTTAAGCCAATCTCCGTAACACGGTTGATTTAGTAAACCTGAAGAGTATGCACCTGAGTGAAAGACGTACATCTTTGTTTCTATTAATAATTTAGACTTGAGTCCTGAAAAAGAATTGTGTATATTTACGATAGGAACCCAACGCAACTCGTATTTCATCATTCCCATAATGTATTCACAATTTAAGCCAATCTTCGTAACACGGTTGATTTAGTAAACCTGAAGAGTATGCACCTGAGTGAAAGACATATATCTTTGTTTCTATTAATAATTTGGACTTGAGTCCTGAAGAAGAATTGTGTATGTTTACGATAGGAACCCAATGCAACTCGTATTTCAGCATGCCGATAATGTATTCAAAATTAAATCCAATCTCCGTAACACGGTTTATTTAGTAAACCAGAAGAGTATGCACCTGAGTGAAAGACGTATATCTTTGTTTCTATTAATAATTTGGACTTGACTCCTGAAGAAGAATTGTGTATATTTACGATAGGAACCCAACACAACTCGTATTTCAGCATTCCCATAATGTATTCACAATTTAAGCCAATCTCCGTAACACAGTTGATTTAGTAAACCTGAAGAGTATGCACCTGAGTGAAAGACTTATATCTTTGTTTCCATTAATAATTTGGACTTGAGTCCTGAAGAAGAATTGTGTATATTTATGATAGGAACCCAACGCAACTCGTATTTCAGCATGCCCATAATGTATTCAAAATTTAAGCCAATCTCCGTAACACGGGTTATTTAGTAAACCTGAAGAGTATGCACCTGAGTGAAAGACGTATATCTTTGTTTCTATTAATATTTTGGACTTGAGTCCTGAAAAATAATTGTGTATATTTACGATAGGAACCCAACGCAACTCGTATTTCAGCATTCCCATAATGTATTCACAATTTATGCCAATCTCCGTAACACGGTTGATTTAGTAAACCTGAAGAGTATGCACCTGAGTGAAAGACGTATATCATTGTTTCGATTAATAATTTGGACTTGAGTCCTGAAGAAGAATTGTGTATATTTACGATAGGAACCCAACACAACTTGTATTTCAGCATGCCCATAATGTATTCAAAATTTAAGCCAATCTCCGTAACACGGTTGATTTAGTAAACCTGAAGAGTATGCACCTGAGTGAAAGACGTACATCTTTGTTTCTATTAATAATTTGGACTTGAGTCCTGAAGAAGAATTGTGTATATTTACGATAGGAACCCAACGCAACTCGTATTTCATCATTCCCATAATGTATTCACAATTTAAGCCAATCTTCGTAACACGGTTGATTTAGTAAACCTGAAGAGTATGCACCTGAGTGAAAGACATATATCTTTGTTTCTATTAATAATTTGGACTTGAGTCCTGAAGAAGAATTGTGTATATTTACGATAGGAACCCAACGCAACTCGTATTTCATAATTCCCATAATGTATTCACAATTTAAGCCAATCTTTGTAACACGGTTGATTTAGTAAACCTGAAGAGTATGCACCTGAGTGAAAGACGTATATCTTTGTTTCTATTAATAATTTGGACTTGGGACCTGAAGAAGAATTGTGTATATTTACGATAGGAACCCAACGCAAGTCGTATTTCAGCATGCCCATAATGTATTCAAAATTTAAGCCAATCTCCGTAACACGGTTTATTTAGTAAACCTGAAGAGTATGCACCTGAGTGAAAGACGTATATGTTTGTTTCTATTAATAATTTGGACTTGAATCCTGAAGAAGAATTGTGTATATTTACGATAGGAACCCAACGCAACTTGTATTTCAGCATGCCCATAATGTATTCAAATTTTAAGCCAATCTCCGTAACACGGTTGATTTAGTAAACCTGAAGAGTATGCACCTGAGTGAAAGACGTACATCTTTGTTTCTATTAATAATTTAGACTTGAGTCCTGAAAAAGAATTGTGTATATTTACGATAGGAACCCAACGCAACTCGTATTTCATCATTCCGATAATGTATTCACAATTTAAGCCAATCTTCGTAACATGGTTGATTTAGTAAACCTGAAGAGTATGCACCTGAGTGAAAGATGTATATCTTTGTTTCTATTAATAATTTGGACATGAGTCCTGAAGAAGAATTGTGTATATTTACGATAGGAACCCAACTCAACTCGTATTTCAGCATGCCGATAATGTATTCAAAATTTAAGCCAATCTCCGTAACACGGTTTATTTAGTAAACCTGAAGAGTATGCACCTGAGTGAAAGACGTATATCTTTGTTTCTATTAAAAATTTGGACTTAACTCCTAAAGAAGAATTGTGTATATTTACGATAGGAACCCAACACAACTCGTATTTCAGCATTCCCATAATGTATTCACAATTTAAGCCAATCTCCGTAACACGGTTGATTTAGTAAACCTGAAGAGTATGCACCTGAGTGAAAGACGTATATCTTTGTTTCTATTAATAATTTGGACTTGAGTCCTGAAGAAGAATTGTGTATATTTACGATAGGAACCCAACGCAACTCGTATTTCATCATTCCCATAATGTATTCACAATTTAAGCCAATCTTCGTAACACGGTTGATTTAGTAAACCTGAAGAGTATGCACCTGAGTGAAAGACGTATATCTTTGTTTCTATTAATAATTTGGACTTGAGTCCTGAAGAAGAATTGTGTATATTTACGATAGGAACCCAACGCAAGTCGTATTTCAGCATGCCCATAATGTATTCAAAATTTAAGCCAATCTCCGTAACACGGTTTATTTAGTAAACCTGAAGAGTATGCACCTGAGTGAAAGACGTATATCTTTGTTTCTATTAATAATTTGGACTTGACTCCTGAAGAAGAATTGTGTATATTTACGATAGGAACCCAACGCAACTTGTATTTCAGCATGCCCATAATGTATTCAAAGTTTAAGCCAATCTCCGTAACACGGTTGATTTAGTGAACCTGAAGAGTATGCACCTGAGTGAAAGACGTACATCTTTGTTTCTATTAATAATTTAGACTTGAGTCCTGAAAAAGAATTGTGTATATTTACGATAGGAACCCAACGCAACTCGTATTTCATCATTCCGATAATGTATTCACAATTTAAGCCAATCTTCGTAACATGGTTGATTTAGTAAACCTGAAGAGTATGCACCTGAGTGAAAGATGTATATCTTTGTTTCTATTAATAATTTGGACATGAGTCCTGAAGAAGAATTGTGTATATTTACGATAGGAACCCAACTCAACTCGTATTTCAGCATGCCGATAATGTATTCAAAATTTAAGCCAATCTCCGTAACACGGTTTATTTAGTAAACATGAAGAGTATGCACCTGAGTGAAAGACGTATATCTTTGTTTCTATTAAAAATTTGGACTTAACTCCTAAAGACGAATTGTGTATATTTACGATAGGAACCCAACACAACTCGTATTTCAGCATTCCCATAATGTATTCACAATTTAAGCCAATCTCCGTAACACGGTTGATTTAGTAAACCTGAAGAGTATGCACCTGAGTGAAAGACTTATATCTTTGTTTCCATTAATAATTTGGACTTGAGTCCTGAAGAAGAATTGTGTATATTTACGATAGGAACCCAACGCAACTTGTATTTCAGCATGCCCATAATGTATTCAAAATTTAAGCCAATCTCCGTAACACGGTTGATTTAGTAAACCTGAAGAGTATGCACCTGAGTGAAAGACTTACATCTTTGTTTCTATTAATAATTTGGACTTGAGTCCTGAAGAAGAATTGTGTATATTTACGATAGGAACCCAACGCAACTCGTATTTCATAATTCCCATAATGTATTCACAATTTAAGCCAATCTTCGTAACACGGTTGATTTAGTAAACCTGAAGAGTATGCACCTGAGTGAAAGACGTATATCTTTGTTTCTATTAATAATTTGGACTTGGGACCTGAAGAAGAATTGTGTATATTTACGATAGGAACCCAACGCAAGTCGTATTTCAGCATGCCCATAATGTATTCAAAATTTAAGCCAATCTCCGTAACACGGTTTATTTAGTAAACCTGAAGAGTATGCACCTGAGTGAAAGACGTATATCTTTGTTTCTATTAATAATTTGGACTTGAATCCTGAAGAAGAATTGTGTATATTTACGATAGGAACCCAACGCAACTTGTATTTCAGCATGCCCATAATGTATTCAAATTTTAAGCCAATCTCCGTAACACGGTTGATTTAGTAAACCTGAAGAGTATGCACCTGAGTGAAAGACGTACATCTTTGTTTCTATTAATAATTTAGACTTGAGTCCTGAAAAAGAATTGTGTATATTTACGATAGGAACCCAACGCAACTCGTATTTCATCATTCCCATAATGTATTCACAATTTAAGCCAATCTTCGTAACACGGTTGATTTAGTAAACCTGAAGAGTATGCACCTGAGTGAAAGACATATATCTTTGTTTCTATTAATAATTTGGACTTGAGTCCTGAAGAAGAATTGTGTATGTTTACGATAGGAACCCAATGCAACTCGTATTTCAGCATGCCGATAATGTATTCAAAATTAAATCCAATCTCCGTAACACGGTTTATTTAGTAAACCAGAAGAGTATGCACCTGAGTGAAAGACGTATATCTTTGTTTCTATTAATAATTTGGACTTGACTCCTGAAGAAGAATTGTGTATATTTACGATAGGAACCCAACACAACTCGTATTTCAGCATTCCCATAATGTATTCACAATTTAAGCCAATCTCCGTAACACAGTTGATTTAGTAAACCTGAAGAGTATGCACCTGAGTGAAAGACTTATATCTTTGTTTCCATTAATAATTTGGACTTGAGTCCTGAAGAAGAATTGTGTATATTTATGATAGGAACCCAACGCAACTCGTATTTCAGCATGCCCATAATGTATTCAAAATTTAAGCCAATCTCCGTAACACGGGTTATTTAGTAAACCTGAAGAGTATGCACCTGAGTGAAAGACGTATATCTTTGTTTCTATTAATATTTTGGACTTGAGTCCTGAAAAATAATTGTGTATATTTACGATAGGAACCCAACGCAACTCGTATTTCAGCATTCCCATAATGTATTCACAATTTATGCCAATCTCCGTAACACGGTTGATTTAGTAAACCTGAAGAGTATGCACCTGAGTGAAAGACGTATATCATTGTTTCGATTAATAATTTGGACTTGAGTCCTGAAGAAGAATTGTGTATATTTACGATAGGAACCCAACACAACTTGTATTTCAGCATGCCCATAATGTATTCAAAATTTAAGCCAATCTCCGTAACACGGTTGATTTAGTAAACCTGAAGAGTATGCACCTGAGTGAAAGACGTACATCTTTGTTTCTATTAATAATTTGGACTTGAGTCCTGAAGAAGAATTGTGTATATTTACGATAGGAACCCAACGCAACTCGTATTTCATCATTCCCATAATGTATTCACAATTTAAGCCAATCTTCGTAACACGGTTGATTTAGTAAACCTGAAGAGTATGCACCTGAGTGAAAGACATATATCTTTGTTTCTATTAATAATTTGGACTTGAGTCCTGAAGAAGAATTGTGTATATTTACGATAGGAACCCAACGCAAGTCGTATTTCAGCATGCCCATAATGTATTCAAAATTTAAGCCAATCTCCGTAACACGGTTTATTTAGTAAACCTCAAGAGTATGCACCTGAGTGAAAGACGTACATCTTTGTTTCTATTAATAATTTGGACTTGAGTCCTGAAGAAGAATTGTGTATATTTACGATAGGAACCCAACGCAACTCGTATTTCATCATTCCCATAATGTATTCACAATTTAAGCCAATCTTCGTAACACGGTTGATTTAGTAAACCTGAAGAGTATGCACCTGAGTGAAAGACGTATATCTTTGTTTCTATTAATAATTTGGACTTGAGTCCTGAAGAAGAATTGTGTATATTTACGATAGGAACCCAACGCAAGTCGTATTTCAGCATGCCCATAATGTATTCAAAATTTAAGCCAATCTCCGTAACACGGTTTATTTAATAAACCTGAAGAGTATGCACCTGAGTGAAAGACGTATATCTTTGTTTCTATTAATAATTTGGACTTGACTCCTGAAGAAGAATTGTGTATATTTACGATAGGAACCCAACGCAACTTGTATTTCAGCATGCCCATAATGTATTCAAAGTTTAAGCCAATCTCCGTAACACGGTTGATTTAGTGAACCTGAAGAGTATGCACCTGAGTGAAAGACGTACATCTTTGTTTCTATTAATAATTTAGACTTGAGTCCTGAAAAAGAATTGTGTATATTTACGATAGGAACCCAACGCAACTCGTATTTCATCATTCCGATAATGTATTCACAATTTAAGCCAATCTTCGTAACATGGTTGATTTAGTAAACCTGAAGAGTATGCACCTGAGTGAAAGATGTATATCTTTGTTTCTATTAATAATTTGGACATGAGTCCTGAAGAAGAATTGTGTATATTTACGATAGGAACCCAACTCAACTCGTATTTCAGCATGCCGATAATGTATTCAAAATTTAAGCCAATCTCCGTAACACGGTTTATTTAGTAAACATGAAGAGTATGCACCTGAGTGAAAGACGTATATCTTTGTTTCTATTAAAAATTTGGACTTAACTCCTAAAGAAGAATTGTGTATATTTACGATAGGAACCCAACACAACTCGTATTTCAGCATTCCCATAATGTATTCACAATTTAAGCCAATCTCCGTAACACGGTTGATTTAGTAAACCTGAAGAGTATGCACCTGAGTGAAAGACTTATATCTTTGTTTCCATTAATAATTTGGACTTGAGTCCTGAAGAAGAATTGTGTATATTTACGATAGGAACCCAACGCAACTTGTATTTCAGCATGCCCATAATGTATTCAAAATTTAAGCCAATCTCCGTAACACGGTTGATTTAGTAAACCTGAAGAGTATGCACCTGAGTGAAAGACTTACATCTTTGTTTCTATTAATAATTTGGACTTGAGTCCTGAAGAAGAATTGTGTATATTTACGATAGGAACCCAACGCAACTCGTATTTCATCATTCCCATAATGTATTCACAATTTAAGCCAATCTTCGTAACACGGTTGATTTAGTAAACCTGAAGGGTATGCACCTGAGTGAAAGACGTATATCTTTGTTTCTATTAATAATTTGGACTTGGGACCTGAAGAAGAATTGTGTATATTTACGATAGGAAACCAACGCAACTCGTATTTCATCATTCCCATAATGTATTCACAATTTAAGCCAATCTTCGTAACACGGTTGATTTAGTAAACCTGAAGAGTATGCACCTGAGTGAAAGACGTATATCTTTGTTTCTATTAATAATTTGGACTTGGGACCTGAAAAAGAATTGTGTATATTTACGATAGGAACCCAACGCAACTCGTATTTCATCATTCCCATAATGTATTCACAATTTAAACCAATCTTCGTAACACGGTTGATTTAGTAAACCTGAAGAGTATGCACCTGAGTGAAAGACGTATATCTTTGTTTCTATTAATAATTTGGACTTGGGACCTGAAGAAGAATTGTGTATATTTACGATAGGAACCCAACGCAAGTCGTATTTCAGCATGCCCATAATGTATTCACAATTTAAGCCAATCTTTGTAACACGGTTTATTTAGTAAACCTGAAGAGTATGCACCTGAGTGAAAGACGTATATCTTTGTTTCTATTAATAATTTGGACTTGAATCCTGAAGAAGAATTGTGTATATTTACGATAGGAACCCAACGCAACTTGTATTTCAGCATGCCCATAATGTATTCAAATTTTAAGCCAATCTCCGTAACACGGTTGATTTAGTAAACCTGAAGAGTATGCACCTGAGTGAAAGACGTACATCTTTGTTTCTATTAATAATTTAGACTTGAGTCCTGAAAAAGAATTGTGTATATTTACGATAGGAACCCAACGCAACTCGTATTTCATCATTCCCATAATGTATTCACAATTTAAGCCAATCTTCGGAACACGGTTGATTTAGTAAACCTTAAGAGTATGCACCTGAGTGAAAGACGTATATCTTTGTTTCTATTACTAATTTGGACTTGAGTCCTGAAGAAGAATTGTGTATATTTACGATAGGAACCCAACTCAACTCGTATTTCAGCATGCCCATAATGTATTCAAAATTTAAGCCAATCTCCGTAACACGGTTTATTTAGTAAACCTGAAGTGTATGCACCTGAGTGAAAGACGTATATCTTTGTTTCTATTAATAATTTGGACTTGACTCCTAAAGAAGAATTGTGTATATTTACGATAGGAACCCAACACAACTCGTATTTCAGCATTCCCATAATGTATTCACAATTTAAGCCAATCTCCGTAACATGGTTGATTTAGTAAACCTGAAGAGTATGCACCTGAGTGAAAGACTTATATCTTTGTTTCCATTAATAATTTGGACTTGAGTCCTGAAGAAGAATTGTGTATATTTACGATAGGAACCCAACGCAACTCGTATTTCAGCATGCCCATAATGTATTCAAAATTTAAGCCAATCTCCGTAACACGGTTGATTTAGTAAACCTGAAGCGTATGCACCTGAGTGAAAGACGTATACCTGTGTTCCTATTAATAATTTGGACTTGACTCCTGAAGAAGAATTGTGTATATTTACGATAGGAACCCATCGCAACTCGTATTTAAGCATTCCCATAATGTATTCACAATTTAAGCCAATCTCCGTAACACGGTTGATTTAGTAAACCTCAAGAGTATGCACCTGAGTGAAACACTTATATCTTTGTTTCTATTAATAATTTGGACTTGAGTCCTGAAGAAGAATTGTGTATATTTACGATAGGAACCCAACACAACTCGTATTGCAGCATGCCCATAATGTATTCAAAATTTATTCCAATCTCCGTAACACGGTTGATTTAGTAAACCTGAAGAGTATGCACCTGAGTGAAAGACGTATATCTTTGTTTCGATTAATAATTTGGACTTGAGTCCTGAAGAAGAATTGTGTATATTTACGATAGGAACCCAACGCAACTTGTATTTCAGCATGCCTATAATGTATTCAAAATTTAAGCCAATCTCCGTAACACGGTTGATTTAGTAAACCTGAAGAGTATGCACCTGAGTGAAAGACGTACATCTTTATTTCTATTAATAATTTGGACTTGATTCTTGAATAAGAATTGTGTATATTTACGATAGGAACCCAACGCAACTCGTATTTCATCATTCCCATAATGTATTCACAATTTAAGCCAATCTTCGTAACACGGTTGATTTAGTAAACCTGAAGAGTATGCACCTGAGTGAAAGACGTATATCTTTGTTTCTATTAATAATTTGGACTTGAGTCGTGAAGAATAATTGTGTATATTTACGATAGGAACCCATCGCAACTCGTATTTCAGCATTCCCATAATTTATTCACAATTTAAGCCAATCTCCGTAACACGGTTGATTTAGTAAACCTGAAGAGTATGCACCTGAGTGAAAGACGTATATCTTTGTTTCTATTAATAATTTGGACTTGAGTCCTGAAGAATAATCGTGTATGTTTACAATAGGAACCCAACGCAACTCGTATTTCAGCATTCCCATAATGTATTCACAATTTATGTCAATCTCCGTAACACGGTTGATTTAGTAAACCTGAAGAGTATGCACCTGAGTGAAAGACGTATATCTTTGTTTCGATTAATAATTTCGACTTGAGTCCTGAAGAAGAATTGTGTATATTTACGATAGGAACCCAACGCAACTTGTATTTCAGCATGCCCATAATGTATTCAAAATTTAAGCCAATCTTCGTAACACGGTTGATTTAGTAAACCTGAAGAGTATGCACCTGAGTGAAAGACGTACATCTTTGTTTCTATTAATAATTTGGACTTGAGTCCTGAAGAAGAATTGTGTATATTTACGATAGGAACCCAACGCAACTCGTATTTCATCATTCCCACAATGTATTCACAATTTAAGCCGATCTTCGTAACACGGTTGATTTAGTAAACCTTAAGAGTATGCACCTGAGTGAAAGACGTATATCTTTGTTTCTATTAATAATTTTGACTTCAGTCCTGAAGAAGAATTGTGTATATTTACGATAGGAACCCAACTCAACTCGTATTTCAGCATGCCGATAATGTATTCAAAATTTAAGCCAATCTCCGTAACACGGTTTATTTAGTAAACCTGAAGAGTATGCACCTGAGTGAAAGACGTATATCTTTGTTTCTATTAATAATTTGGACTTTAGTCCTGAAGAAGAACTGTGTATATTTACGATAGGAACCCAACGCAACTCGTATTTCAGCATTCCCATATTGTATTCACAATTTAAGCCAATCTCCATAACACGGTTGATTTAGTAAACCGGAAGAGTATGCACATGAGTGAAAGACTTATATCTTTGTTTCCATTAATAATTTGGACTTGAGTCCTGAAGAAGAATTGTGTATATTTACGATAGGAACCCAATGTAACTCGTATTTCAGCATGCCCGTAATGTATTCAAAATTTAAGCCAATCTCCGTAACACGGTTGATTTAGTAAACCTGAAGAGTATGCACCTGAGTGAAAGACGTATATCTTTGTTTCTATTAATAATTTGGACTTGAGTCCTGAAGAAGAATTGTGTATATTTATGATAGGAACCCAACGCAACTCGTATTTCAGCATGCCCATAATGTATTCAAAATTTAAGTCAATCTCCGTAACACGGTTGATTTAGTAAACCTGAAGAGTATGCACCTGAGTGAAAGACATATATCTTTGTTTCTATTAATATTTTGGACTTGAGTCCTGAAGAAGAATTGTGCATATTTACGATAGGAACCCAACGCAACTAGTATTTCAGCATTCCCATAATGTATTCACAATTTAGTAAACCTGAAGAGTATGCACCTGAGTGAAAGACTTATATCTTTGTTTTTATTAATAATTTGGACTTGAGTCCTTGTAAGGAATATTTGTAATTAGATTTTTATGATGCTAGATTAATTAAGACTTTAGAGTACCCCTCTTTAGACTTAATGTATTAGAATTTTCCTTTGTAAAATTCTTTAGTATAATCAACTTAGCAGAAGGCCTCCAAAGCAGAAGACCTACAAAGCAGAAAGCCTCCAGAGCAGAAGACCCTTGATAAGGCATTGGTTGAATAGAGGACCTTTGGTTCTCTGCTTCAGAACAGAAGACCTCAGGGTCTCTGTTAGCCTTTACTCTGAAAGAAACCCTCCTGGTTCTCTGTTGGATATCTTTTCAACAGAAGTGCTCAAGACCTTCTCTGGTCAACTCTCTTCTAAAGACACCAGAAGGCCTGACACTTAGAAGAATTCCACCAAGCCGGGAAACCAACTGAAAGATTCCTTCAACGGCTAGGAGTCTTGAACGGAAAAGCTACAGTACGCGCATTAAATGCACATTTAATGCCCTCCATACTCCGTAGAGTAATTGCAGATGATTGACCGCAATGTCAGGATTACTTTATCCCAAAATAGTAACCCGCCAACTTTACTGGGTCCTACTGGTCAAGTCAACTGCTCGCTCATTTAATGCAGTTGTCCTTTTCCTCCTCCAACGGGAAGACAACCTCAGTATAAAAGATACACTACGAAGAACAAGCGGATAACTTTTGCTAACTTTTGCTACAAATCTGCATACAAGATATTCAAACGCCAAAAAAACGCAAAAAGCCTCCTTGAGATTAAAACTTTATCATCCTCTACAAGAGAAGGCAGAAGTTGGAAAAATCCTTATTTCCAACTCAAGCAAAGTTCCAAGTGTTCTTCAACCCTTCAAGCTCATCACATACAAACTCTTTGTAACGAAGCAAGTTGGAGGAACCTCTGTTCTAAATAGAACCTCTTCTTTCACAAGAAGGATGTCCAAGTACCTGGAGCTGTGAAGTGGTGATACTTCTGGGAAAGCTCAAAGAAAGGACCAGTCTTAGGGAAGCCGAAAGTGCATCCAAGAAGACGTCTACACTTGAAGAAGACGTGGAGAGCTTCTTAAGTGATAGGGCTAAGGCATTGTAAACGGAAGTTTTTACAAGCTTAGTGGAACAGTGGACTAGAGGAACAAGTTGTTCCTTGAACCACTATAAAAAGCCCTGGTGTCATTTACTTACTGCTTTACATTCATTGTTTTTATTTGAACTGTCTAACTCCAAACAATTGGTATCTGTGTTCAGCAGAACTGGTCTTGTGAGTTAACAGAAGGCCTACTGCCTTTGTTTCTCTGAGGCTTCTAACAGAACACCCTTTCATAACCCCACCCGCTGCCAGTCTGTTCTGTCAACAGAACAGGCTATTCTGTTAAATCTGGTACTTAGCTTGAAAAAGTTAAAAACCAATACAGTCTATTCACCCCCGCCCCTCTAGACTGTATCCAGTACAACCGAGACCAACAAGTGGTATCAGAGCCTCCTTGTTCTAATAATCTCTTAGGTTATTTGCTGAACAAAGATCCACTTGTTTTTTTTGTTTTACCTCATTTTTATCTGATATAATGGATCACTCCTTGTCCAAGAATCTTATGTTCTCAGATCTCAAATTTGATGACTGGAGGATCCGGATGAAGGCACATCTCTGTGCTCTGCATGATGAGATGTGGGAAGTACTTGACATTGGGCCCTTCACAAGCTTCCAGAAGGTCAACCCTGAACATGCTATTGACAACACTAGACCTCAAATGATCAATAAGGCTAAATCTGAGTGGACTACTGAAGAAAGAAGGAAGTACAATCTGGACAACATTGCTAAGGATATTCTTTACAAGTCCATCGATGATAGGTACTTCAACAGAATAAAGAAGTGCAAGACTGAAAAGGAAATATGGGATACTCTTGAGCTCATTGGAGCTGGTGATGAGCAAGAGAAGGACAACAGGCTGACAATAGCCAATAAGAAGTTTGATGACTTCAAGCTTCTTCCTGGTGAAAGCATCTCCAAGATGTATGACAGGCTCCTCACTCTCACTTGAGAGATCTCTGAGCTTGGCAAGGAACTCACCACCAAGGAGATCAATCTTAAGGTGTTGAGAGGACTGCCCTCAGCATGGAAGATGAAGGTGGTTGCTGTCCAAGCCATCAAGGATGTGAAGACTTATCCCACTAATAAGCTCATTTCAGATCTCAAAGCTCATGAGTTTGAAATGATTGAAGAAAAAGAAGATGTACCAGAAGAGAGGACCACTACAGCCCTCACTGCCAGCACATCAAAGGTAAATGATTTTGACCCCTCAGTACTTTTATCTGACGAATATATGGCTGCTTTTGCTAGGAGATTCAAGAAGTTCATGAAGAATCCTAAAGATGGAAGAAGACCATCATTCAGCAGAAAGCCATTCCAGAAGGTCAAAACAACAGAAAGCAGTGGTGAGCTTCTCTGTTACAACTGCAGACAACCTGGACATTTCAAAGCAGAATGTCCACATCCAAGAGTGTCCAAGAAACAAAGGCATGATGGAGAAAAGAAGAAGTATGAAGACAACTCCAGAAGAAGAAAAGCACTTGTGACAGAACAGCTCGAGAAAGACCCTCTGTCAGAGACAAAATCCAGTTCTGACTCTGATTCTGATGAGGCCTTCTGTTGCCTTGATACTGAGATAGAAGATCTATGCCTCATGGCTCATTCTGATGATGAGGTAACCTCTACTTCTACATCTAGTTTTTCTTCGGTAGGCTTAGCTTTTGATTCTGATTCAATGTCCTAATTTTGGGAAGAGTTTAAGGCCATCCAAGCCACTTATTCCTCTGTAACAGAAGAAAACAGTAAGTTGAAAGCTGAAATTCTTGACTTGAAAAAGGAGGTTGAGATCAAAATCAATCTTCTAATTAAGGAAAGAGATCAGTTGGAGACTGAAAATGTTTCTCTTCTCAAGAGAATAAGAGAAATAGAGCCTCTCGAGATTAAGTACAAAGCTTACCAGAAGGCCCAGTCTTCCATGGAAAAGATTTTACTTGATCAACATATTGGCACTGGCTTTGGCCTTGGTTATGGCTCAACAGAATCAGGTGAGCCTTCTGTAATGCCTAGCACCAGTGTTGCTAAGACAGATAAGGTCATAGTGCCACTGATTTCTAGCCCCATTTGTCAAGCTGGTGTATCTGGCACCAAGGTTGTTCATGAGGAAGTTAGACCAGAAAAGGGAAAGATAAAGGTTCAACAGAAACCCTTTTTGAAAAATAATGAACCTGACAGAAAACCTAACAACAGAAAAGGTTTTCAAGATAACAAAAATAAGAGACCATTCATTGACAGACAACCTCATGACAATCGTGCCAGAAATGTCCACCAGAAGGGCAAATATCAAGAGAGAGTTAACTTTAGACAGAAGAGGTTGGCTGGTCAACTTCAGAAGCCCAAAGCTAACCGTTCCTCTGCTCTTGATAGTATACGGGACTTCTTTCCAAGAAAGAAAGCTATGCAATAGTATGTAAACAGGAAGCATGACCCTCACAAGCATCTGCCCAAAGTGAATCACACTTCAGTTTACGATAACTACCAGGTGGACAATGGGTACCATCCACCAAGGTTTGACCTGATGAGACCAAAATGGTACCAACTACCCAGACTCCATGACCCCCCAGGACCCAGCATTGCTTGGGTAACTAAATCTTTCTTTTGATCTTGCAGGAACTGTGTGCTGGAGTGATAGTCCCTGTTTCTGTAACAGCAATGAATAACGATCTAACAACGAAGATTAAACGTAAGGATGAACACAGATTGAATCAATGTAAAACCCTCTTTGATAGACCGTGAACTCGTACAACACAAAGATATGCGCGTAAGGCTTTAGATAATAAGTACGACGTTAACCTAATCCTAAACCCTCGGCTCCCTTTTTATAGGCGAGGTTTAGGTTAGGCGTACAAGGCTTTTAGCCTGGTTATATGGGCCTAACACTTGGCCCAAGTGCTATCTAATTCATGCACTAATTAAATACAAGGATTAATAATAAAGCTAATCTATGACAAACTTGATGCACAATTAAAATATCTCCAACAATCTCCCCCTTTGTGATCAAGTGCCACTCTGTTATTGCTTCTGCGGCTTGAAGTAGTGCTTCCTCATATTTAGTGCATGTTCATATTGCCTCAGCATATTTCTCTTTTCTAGGCGATCGTCAATGGCCTTTAAAATTGTATCTACTGTAGAGTGTTCCTTTTGAACATAAGACGATGCCTCTTGAAGATTTTGCTCTAGCTCTGCCTTCATCTTTAGAAGCTGTTCTTTGATTATCTTCAGCGTTCCGTCACAGTATTTCTCAATTTCATTGACTACCATCAGACGTTTTTCGTTCTTGTGGTTCAGATAAGTGACTGCTGGCGGTGTGAAGAAGATGTGGTAAGCTGGGAAGTCTTCGAGTTCTGGACCATACAGTCTTGGCTTTGTCAGATTTGTCTTTTTCAGGTTGCACTCAATAGCCATCTGTAGGTCATGTGAAGAGTGTACTCTGATCTGTCTAAGCATGAATCTCTTGATTGCTGCAAGACCTTCGTTGTATGTTATGCTCTGCCTGACTGGAAGGTATCTATAGGCCATGAACATTTGATAGATGTCGTCGGGTTTAAGCATGATGAAGTCATTCTCTTGGCAAGTAAATTCACTCCCGTCAGTGCGTTGAAGTCTGTTAGTATAGAATGTCACTCCGTGATAATATTCAGCATTCACTTGTAGAATTTGATGAATCGGGAGAATATTTGACTTCAGATCTTGTTCCATCAGTTCTCTCTGGGTACCGGTTGACCTTTGTAATAGCATATGCAGATGACCTCCAGCCTGCTTTCCTTTTAGATGAGTAAGGCCTCTTAGCTTCAGTTCATTCAGCGGTTTGACTTTGTCTGGTCTACGCTAGATATGCTCTCTGATTTCCTCTTGGAAGGGGGCTTTGATTCGAACGTTATCCCATGGTTTCCTTGTCTTGGGAAGTCTTCCCGCTGATTGTCTTACGACGGATTCAAGAGTTTTCTGGGATTCCTTGTAGTTCTCCCCTTCCTTGCGTTCATCGTCCTCAAGATAATGATATCTTCAGAACATTTGTTGATTAGCTCTCGTAGCCACCAATTTCTCTGCATGTCCTCTTGTTCAGCCTCATTACGGAGATCATCCCATTCTGTCCATTGTCTTGGCCATTTATCATATATCACCGCCTCCTCCAGTGCATCGTGGATGTCTTTGCCTGGGGAAATGTATGGAACTCTTTGCTGCTTTTGAGGCGGTGATTGTTCCTGGGTAGCACAACCGGGTTCACTTGGATTGCCCGTTGACATCAGTTTAGAACTAGGTTCCAACTGATGGCCTGATGTAAAAGATGTATCAGTGGTAACATCATCAGGACTTCCATCCCCTCCTCGGTTGGTATCTCTGGGAGATACGCCTCGGGATGTTACGTCTAGCTCGACCATGCTAGATATTTTGGCTGTGGGTGGTGGCTGTTGGTTTGTAGAGGTTTCGGGTTGGATTGGCTGTGGATTTTGGCTTGGTAAAGCAGTTTGCTCAAGTGATCGAGGTCGCTTGTTCTCCCCCTCATGAGGATCCGAATCATCGGGGTCCTCATGGGAACGTTTGCGACCACGAGGACTCTCCTTGCACTTGCTCTCGGTTTCCGGTGAAGAAAGGAGGGCTTCGAGTATGGCTTGCTGATGAAGGGTAAGTTTGTCTTCAGGCGTGTTTAGGAGGTTGTTCAGCAAAGCCGATGCAAGAGTGTCGAAGGATAGTGAGGAGAGATCGATGGAGGGTGTGGTCGGGTGTGGGGAGAATACTGGTTCTGTATCCTGGGTTCCCCGAGAAAGTGAAGGAATGAGAATTTGGTTGATGGATTGGTGAGATAGAGGGGTGGAGGATACGGGTTGTGTATGGGATATGAAAGGTTCGGGTGAAGGTTGGGGTGGGGTTTGTTCAGACCGAACCGCTTGGGTGGTCCTAAATTCCTGTGCTAGAGCGGTCATTGCATCTTGCACCCATGGTTTAATGGTGGAATCTAGGAAGCGATTTAGTAGAACGTTTACGTCTTCAAAGGTGGGGTGACCAGTTACGGGGGTTGTAACTGTTGACACAACATCAGTGAAGATTGCTGATGTGTGGCCTGCGTGCAATGATGGAATCATTGTGGGCGTAGCAGGGCTTCCAACCGTCATAGCTTGCGCTCTGGTTGTTGCGTTCAGGGTGTGTGCACCTGTATGTGCAGTGAATAGTGTAGGTGTCCTAGAAAAAGAAGAAAATGTAGGGAATGTGACACCTAGACTCAATGTGCTTGAAGAAGGGGTTTTGACCTCGGGCGATAGGTCAATTGTATGCTCAACTGATTCAGAAGGAACCAGTGAGGGGGTGGAGTCCCGTTCTTTTGAAACAATAGCCTGTTGAGAGGCTATCGAGTGGCTGGGAGAGGGCTGTGCTTGCGCAGTTGAGCCAGATGCTGCGACTTCTACCCGGGAACCGAAAAGATCGGCTCCTGTGCTTAAGGATTCAGCTCGGCTTATCTGGATAAAGGTATCGTAGCCAGCGAAGATGTGCTCGTCTGCCTTATCAATCAGGCTTTTTCTGACTCGGGGCTGGGGCTTTGCCTTAGCCGTCTTGTCATTCTTGACCTTGGCCCTTTTCTCCCGGATGACGACTTCTTTAGAATTCTTAATTTGATGAGCTGCCTCATCATAGTCGTCCTTTGAGCAGTTTGTCTCGCTGGGATCAACTCTCGGTTTAGCTTTCTCCTTTATAGTGAAGACTTGGGGTCTGCCAGCTATTATCGGTGCTGCATCTTCAGCAGTGATTCTTTTCTTCTGTGGAGATTCGACTGGCAGCTTCCCTTTTCTGATCAGGGCATATGTTTGCTCAACATCTTCACTGTCGTTGTCGTCATTATCATCATCCGAGCCAGATTCCTCGCTATCTGTGCCCACGCTCTCGGATGCCTCGTCGTCAGTGTTTGTTTGAGCTTCACTTGACGATTCATGGGCTGTTTCCTCAGCGTCTGTTTCGGTGCCCTCAGCCGCCTGACTCGTCTCTAGAGAGTCGTCAGACTTTCCTTCATTGGGCGAACCGGCCACTGGTTTATGTGGCTTTTGGGCTCTCTTTGGACCCTTACCATCACTCGGCTTTGTCCCCGGGGTAGGTCTAGCTGGGTTTTGCTGAACCATAGGGACAGTTCTCTCAGTGGCTTCCTTGTACTGCTGGACCGCTGGATTTGAAGATTAGACAAGCTTGAGCAGAAATCCAGGGATCCTTAGACCGAAGACAGGATTCTTGTCTGCTTTGAAATATTGCAGCTTCGGTGCAGTGAAGTGTGGATCTGAGCTCCGTTTTGGTATTGAGGAGTGCTCTGCCATGCAGTCGTGTATGATTAGCCTGAGCCACCTTGCGTACGGGATGGTACCTGACCTGTTCTTTTCTTTGGCTTTGACCAGGTCCATTAGCTCTGAGAAGAAGAGCTGTGCCAGGTCATAGTTCTTGTTGAAAGCGATGCCATGAAAGACTAGCAGGATCTGCTTGTTGCACTTGTCGAAGCCGGCATGCTTAGGTGACAGGCACTTGTTCACCAGCCCGAAAAGATTCTTCCACGGATGGTGAAGATATGCTCCGTTGAAGTTGGAGAGCTGTGGCAGTAATGAGGTGTAGCCTAGGGATGCCACGTCTTTCAGTAGATCTGGGATGGACGGCAGCGCATCGTACTCGTCATGGATTGGCAGCGATAGAGTAGCCCGTAGAGTGGATGGTGTAAGAATCACCCGCATGCCGTTCAGCTTTGTCTTTATCTTTGAGCGATCCTTCAGTGAATCCGTATGCATATGACCCCAGAACTGTTGTAGGTATATCTCTGGCACCGGTTTTGAGTTGTGAAGTGCAGGCCAGAGATAGTGACCTTTCATGATTGCTGGAACTACGGGGTTCTGGCATCATCGATCTGCGTTTGAGTGGTTCCTGCCATTTTAAACTGTAGAAGCAGGGGGTTAGCTGTAACACCTCGACCCCGTAGGACCCGAGGTAGCTACTCTAGACCAATAGTACTGTCCTCACAAACCTCCACGAGCCTTTAACGCACACTTTGTCCTCACTCGTGCGCGCCCTGAGAAACTTCTCAGGGGGTCACCCATCCCAAGATTACTCCCGTGCAAGCACGCTTAACTTTGGAGTTCTTAGCTGATGAGCTCCCTTAAAAGGAGATGCATCTTGTTGGTATGAGTAGTACTATGAATCCCTTTAAATTAATTCTCAAGTGTTACAATCACCCCCACTTAGGAACGTAACGTCCTCGTTGCACCCATAAACTAATCTCAATCATATCCGAGAATCTTTTCCCCTCCTAAGTGCCCGCCCGATATCCAACGGATCAACACACTGTCGCAGGGTTGCTCTGATACAATTTGTAACACCTCGACCCCGTAGGACCCGAGGTAGCTACTCTAGACCAATAGTACTGTCCTCACAAACCTCCACGAGCCTTTAACGCACACTTTGTCCTCACTCGTGCGCGCCCTGAGAAACTTCCCAGGGGGTCACCCATCCCAAGATTACTCCCGTACAAGCACGCTTAACTTTGGAGTTCTTAGCTGATGAGCTCCCTTAAAAGGAGATGCATCTTGTTGGTATGAGTAGTACTATGAATCCCTTTAAATTAAATCTCAAGTGTTACATTAGCATATGAAATTCAACTGTTTGATTTGATTGAAAGAGTTTGATTTGAAGGTTTCAGATCAGTTTATGCAGGTGGAATTTTGAAAAAGTTGCAAAGTCCAAATCTCGAGAACTGAATCTCGAGATCATGATTTCGAGATTCAAATCTCGAGATCAAGATGTCGAGATGCCCATCTCGAGATCTTGATTTCGAAAAGATGAAACGACGATTTCGAAGAGATTAAACCACCTGCAAAAACAAAGATATGATATACCAAATTGATAACAGCAAGATTCCGACATACATACAAACGAGAAACTCTAATTGGATTTTGATTTTGAGAAATTTCAAGGGTTTTGCGAAATCAATCGCTCGTTTTTGGATGTCAAACACGAACAAAATTAAATGGGTTTCGAGATCGATCGTTCGAATTTAAGAAGGATGATTGCGACTGTGAATCGTTAACTACCTTCGAATAGTAGTCGAGAGAGAGGATCGGAGAAGAAGAAGAGTTTGCGAACACAGGGGTTTTTGAGAAGAGGAAGAAGGAACGATTGAGAGCTCTGCCTTGCGAAAATATTTAGCCTCCGTAAAAAAATCAGAATGGGAGAGAAGGGTTTTTCGCGAAGGTTTTATACGCGAGAAAATTTTGGACACAATGCCCTTTTAAAAGATTTTCGAGGCCCAAACCAGTAAAAATAGAGAGCTCCCCCTCAATCAGTGAAAATTTTCTCCCCCCCCAAAAAATGCAACAAACAATATGTACAAATGCAACGCACACACACTATTTTTTGTTCTTTTTTATTTTTCACCCACTCAACACATGCAACACACGCACACTATTTTTTGTTATTTTTCTGGTTTTCTCCCCCTCAACGCATACAACACACACACTATTTTTTGTTATTTTTCTGGTTTTCTCCCCCTCAACACATGCAACACACACACTATTTTTTGTTATTTTTCTGGTTTTCTCCCCCTCAACACATGCAACGCACACACACTATTTACAGATCACACTCACACACACTATTTACAAGTCCCACACACACACACTTTTCAGACCAGTGGAGACAAAAATTAAACAGGCTCGAGGTTCAACATGCCCAACTTGGAGACCAGGAACTGGAATCTTTTTTCATCCAATGCCTTAGTGAACAAGTCAGCCAGTTGAAGCTCTGAGCTTACAAAGTACATATCTATGTCTCCTTTCTCCACGTGATCCTTGATGAAATGATAGCGCAGATCAATGTGTTTGGTGCGGGAGTGGTGAACAGGATTGCTTGTGATGGCGATGGCACTTTGAGAGTCACTGTAGATCGGGATGTGGCGGAATGTGTAACCATAGTCCTGGAGCCGAGTCTTCATCCATAGAATTTTTGAACAACAACTAGCAGTCGCGACATATTCGGCCTCAGCTGTAGATGTTGACACACAGTTTTGCTTTTTGGAAGACCAGCAGACTAGCTTCTCGCCCAAGAATTGGACGGCTCCCGATGTACTTTTGCGGTCCATCCGGAAACCAGCAAAGTCAGCGTCCGAGTATCCGACTAGATCAAAGCCTGAATGCTTGGGATATCAAAGGCCTAGATTCACCGTGCCTTTGAGGTATCTTAAAATTCGTCGTACAGTGGTCAGATGAGATTCCTTCGGATTGGCTTGAAAGCGAGCACATAAGCATGTGGAGAAGACAATGTCAGGCCTGCTTGACGTGAGATATAGTAAAGATCCAATGATGGCCCTGTAATTCGTAGCATCAACTGGCTTCCCGGAGGGGTCTGAGTCCAGTTTGTTGTTTGGGGACATGGGGGTCGTCATGGAAGATTTGCCTTCTATGTTGAATCTCTTTAGCATATCCAGAATATATTTGGACTGATTGATGAAAATGCCATCAGAGAGTTGTCTTACTTGCAGGCCTAAGAAGAAGTTTAGTTCACCCATCATGCTCATCTCGAACTTGGTTTTCATCAGTTTCTCAAAATGTTGGCACAGGCGCGGATTTGAAGAGGCAAAGATGATGTCATCAACATAGATCTGCATCAGAATGATGTCAGACTTCTGTCGCTTGATAAACAAAGTAGTATCAATCTTTCCTTTTGAGAAACCTGAATCGATCAAAAATTCGGTTAAGGCATCGTACCAAGCTCTGGGTGCCTGTTTCAACCCATAGAGAGCTTTCTTGAGCTGGTATACATGGTCTGGGAATTTTGGATCTACAAATCCTTCTGGTTGAGCGACATAGACTTCTTCTTCTAAAGTCCCATTTAGAAAAGCTGTTTTTACGTCCATCTGAAAGACGGTGAAGTTTTTGTGCGCCGCGTATGCAAGAAAGAGGCGGATTGCTTCAATTCTAGCTACGGGCGCAAACGTTTCATCGTAGTCTATGCCTTCCTGTTGATTATATCCCTTTGCGACCAGCCTTGCCTTGTTCCTTACAACTGTTCCTTCTTCATCTCTTTTATTTTTGAATACCCACTTCGTGCCAATGATTGTTTTTCTCTGAGGCCTGGGTACCAGTGACCATACATCCAGTCTGTCAAACCGATTGAGTTCATCTTGCATAGCAATAACCCAATCTGGATCAAGTAGCGCATCAGAGACTTTTGATGGTTCTGACTGGCTTAGGAAGCATGCGAAGTGGCATTCATTCATCGTTGCGGATCTTGTGCGCACACCTTGACTCGGATCACCTATTATCTGTTCAACGGGATGTGCTCTCGTCCACTTCCTCTCATGAGCTAGAGGAGTTGGAGTAATTATTGGTTGATCGGAGTCCTGATAAGAGGTTGAAGGCTCTGGAGCAGCTGTGGTGTGTAATGGAGATGATTCTTGACTCGTAGCAAAGCCGTGATCATCCACACCTCTGAGATTGGATTGAGGGGTTGAGGGTGTGGATGGTTCATCGTTTGGTCCTGTGAGGAGCGGAATCTCTGCTGTTGGAGTTGATGTTGAAGCTGGAGTGCATGCAAGAGGTGGAGGTTGTGAGTTCTCGTAGAAGTTTCTGAAGAGAGAGTCGAGAATCACATCTTCGTGTTCGGTGTTTGGTTCAGCTTTATCAGAAGCTACTGGTACAGCATTTGATGGATCAGTCTGTAGATGTTCGATCGCAAAGTCTGCCATTTCATAGAATGTAACATTTACACTCTCGATGACAGTGCGCTTGTCTCTGAGGTAGACTCTGTAAGCTTTGGATTGCAGTGAGTAGCCAATAAACACGCCTTCTCTGGCTTTGGGATCCAGCTTACTTCTCTCTGTCCGATCATTTCGTATGAAGCACTTGCAGCCAAAAACCTTGAAGAAAGATATGTCGGGAGTTCTGTTGAATAGGATTTCATATGGAGTCTTGTCGAAGCGTTTATGGATGGATGTTCTGTTCTAAGTGAAACATGCAGTATTGATTGCCTCTGCCCACATGAAGTGAGGCAGTCTGGATTGGATTAACATGGTGCGTGCTGTTTCAACAAGGGTTCTGTTCTTTCTCTCAACAACTCCGTTCTGTTGGGGAGTTTTAGCTGCTGCAAATTGCTGAGTGATACCGAGTGATTCATAGAACTCAGTGAGAGTTTGATTTTTGAACTCGGTACCATTGTCAGTTCTAACAATTCGAACACTGTGCTGTAGCAGTTTCTGGATGGTTCTGATAAAGGTCATAATGTTTTCTGCAGCCTCGTCTTTTGAACGGAGAAATTTTGTCCATGTGTACCTAGAGATGTCATCAACGATCACCAGAGTGTATTTGGGACCGTTGATGCTTTGGACTCTCATAGGTCCACACAGATCCATGTGAATTAGCTGCAACTGATGTGTAGATGATGGTTCGGTTTTTGACTTGTGGGAGCTTCGCGTCATTTTGCCCATTTTGCAGTCACTACAATGATTTTCAGCGGAAGACTTTAGCAGAGGAAGCCCCTTGACAAGTTTCTTGGAGGACAAGGTTGATAGATGTTTGAAGTTCAGATGGGAGAGACGTCTGTGCCATAGGTTGTTTTGTTCAGTTGAAGCTTTGGACAGCAGACAGATGGAAGTGGTGGATTGGACGCTTTTTAGATCAATAGTGTACAGATTTGATGTTCTATAACACGTTAATAATGTATTCCCTGTGCTGTCAAGAACACAGCATTGTTTTGCAAATAACCTCACTTCCATCCCGATGTCACAGAATTGCCCAATGCTCAGTAAGTTGTATTTGAGCCCTTTGACAAATGAAACGTCTTTTATAGTGACACTGGCACAGACGACGTCCCCATACCCAAGAATAGGAGATGAGGCGTCATTCCCAAATCTGACATTACCTTCGTAGCAGTTGGTGTAGTTGCTCAAAAGATGCTTTATTCCGGTCATGTGGGTTGAGCATCCTGAGTCTAAGTGCCACACATGACCGTCCTGCAAAACAATCAAACAGGTTTAGGTACCCAACTTGGAGTGGGTCCTTCCTTATTATCAAGAAACACCTTTCTAAATCTTGCTTTGAGTTGTGATCCAAGGTCAGCAGCTCTTTCAACAAAAGATATTTCTCTTGTGGGCTCTCCAATAGCCAGATCTGCTTTTGCAGTGGGTCTGGTTTTTGGAGCCCACTTAGCAGTTTCCATTTTGGTGGGTCTGATGTTGTGAACCCACCTTTCCATTTTAGTTCTGGTGGGTCTGAATTTGGGGACCCGCCTTTCTGTTTCAGTTTTGATGGGTCTTCGATTGGGGACCCACCTATCCGTTTCAGGTTTGGTAGGTCTCATCTTGGGGACCCACCTTTTCGTTTCAGTTTTGGTGGGTCTTATCTTGGGGACCCACCTTTCAGTTTTAGGTTTGGGAGGAGAGTAGACGTGTGCTTTGTGATTGAATGGTTGTTTCTTAAGTTTGGTTTTGAAAATCTCCTCTTTAGAAAGCCGATTAAGATGTTTCCTTGAATGAACTCGAAGAGCATATTTCATATCAGGAATACAAAACGTTCCCTTAGAAGTTCTTTTCTTGGTTTCTCTTTCGGGTTTGAGCTTTCTGTGAGGCTTTGTTTTAACAACATTCACATCACATTCATAATTATGGGGGTCTGGAACAGAATAACCATAAGCAACACTTGTATTATGAATAGAACGATGTCTAGAAGATGTCTCAGAAATATTCAGCTTGGGACTCAAGACTGAACTACTAGAAGTTTGTTTTGTAGAGACAGAATTACAATTAACTTTAGAGTAAAAAATAGAACTAGATCTAGGACTGGCATTATTCTCAAAAACTTTCTTTTTGCCTTCTGCGATTTCCTTCCTCTTTTTCCTCCACTCATTCTTCTCTTCTCCTTCCTTCTTCACTTCATTTCCTGTAAACAAAGGAGAAGAGAGATGAGTGGACGAACCTTTTAAAGCATTGTTTTTCTCATGTGAGGTGTGCGAGCTGTCAGGCTTGGTCGTAGAAGGGTCTGTTTTAGCATGATACTGCTCACTCAAATCATTGAACTTTTGAAGAAGTTCCTGCCAGTTGCGCTCACAACCTTTCTTTTCAGTTTCAAATCTCTCTCTCTCTCGTTATCAAGAGTTTTCTGTAGGTTTTTGAGCTTTTGAGCCATGGGAAATATACAAGGTTCCTCACCAGTTTTAGCAATACCTACTCTTGGGGGAGGGTCTAGAGAATGTCCTATATGAGGAATATCTTTAGCATAAGGGTCAAGGCATTCACTAAAGCAGGAAGTAGGTTTTTCTTGTGAAAGTTGTTTTTCATTAACAGAGGGATAATCACAAGAAATCGCAGATTTTGGATTCTTTCTCTTTTCTTCTTCTGCTTCAGCGTTTTCTTCATCACTTCGAAAATACATTTTCTCGCCAAACCCTAGTCCCATGTAATCTTTGTTATAGATTTGAAGACTGTTGACTTTCTTTAGATTACGTGGGTTGGTTATGCCCAGTCCTATTCTAGGATTGTAAAATCGGTC
Organism: Cuscuta europaea; assembly: GCA_945859875.1. NCBI lineage: Eukaryota > Viridiplantae > Streptophyta > Magnoliopsida > Solanales > Convolvulaceae > Cuscuta > Cuscuta europaea. The sequence goes on from CAMAPE010000016.1 coordinate 13,330,494, forward strand.
ATCCTTTATCTTATTGAGAAAAATTGTCTGTTCAGACTGACCTCTTCTAGCAGCTAGATCCTCTAGTTCTTTAATTTTATTTTATTTAGAAGTGTTCTTCTCTTGTTATGCAAAAAATCGCATTCAGCCTTTGCTGTGCTTTTTCCCGTTCACTGTCCTCAAATTTCCTAGTTAATTCAGCTATCTTAAGTTCAAAGCTTTCAAAATCTGAGGACACCTTTTTGACCTGATCTTTTGCAATTTCAAGTTGAACACTTAAGGAAGACTTTTGGTCTAGATTCTGTTTCAGTACCCTGTGATTATTGTCTAGTCTCTCCTTTAGTTCTTTGATTAGATTGTCCTTCTCAAGTAAGGACTGCATTTGGTTATTTAAAGGAGTATGAGAGGTACTTACAGAACTTGTTGAGCATTCGGTTTCGGGGATCGCAGCATCACCCTTTCTTTCATCTTCCTCCACTCGTGCCATCAGGGCATAGTTGTCTTCCTCCTCCTCCTCAGAAGAAGAAGAATCTTCTGCCCAGTTCTCATTCTCAGCAATCATTGCAGAAGTTTCTTCTTCTTTCTGCACCATCAGCATTTTCTGCTTATTCCACAACATCTTCTGCTTGTAGAAATTAGCATATTTCTTCTTTGGGAGGCGGCAGTCTTTGATGACATGTCTAGCCTTACCACAATTGTAGCATTTGGGAGCGTCTTCTGCTGATGGTGCCTTCCTAGAAGATCCTTGATCATGGTTCTTCTGTTTGTAGTTTGAGGAGGAGGTTCTCAGCTTGTTGGAGGAGCTGTTCTTCTTAGCAAATCTCTTGGCAAGCAGTGCCATCTTCTTCTGTAAGTCTGCTAACTCAGCCTCTAGATCAGATTTGTCATCATCACTTTCATCATCATCTGATTCAACCACCACCCTCTTCTTTTTCTTCTTTAGTGATGTGGTTGTCCTTCTGGGCTGAGCCTCCATTACAAGAGCTAAGGGATTTGTGGTGTGATGTTCCTCGGCACAGGCAACCTCGTTGATAAATTGCTTAAGATGTTCATAGAGAGTACAGAGGTCAATTTCATCCAAGTCGATCCGAGATCTAACATCCTTCACTGTCTTTTCCCATGCAGGATGCAGGCTGGATAGAAATCTAATATTCAGTTTTAAGTTGGACCTGAATACTTTGATTTTTCTGAGTTCATTGACCAGTTGAACAAGTCTGTTGTAAGTCTCATTCAATGGTTCTCCTGGACCTGCTTTGAAGGAGTCTTATGCAATAAGAATTGTCGTCTTCTTTGTCTTAAGGCTAATGCTTGTGCCTTGAAGAAGTTTCTCTATTTCATCCCACATTTCCTTAGATGTTTGCATGCTGTCTATGAGAACGTATACTTCATTGGGGATTGCTTGAAGAAGGTATGTTTTGGCCATGAGATCACCACGAAGCCTGAGCCTATCAGCTTCCGTGTATTCTGATGCCACTTTCCTCCTTATTTCTGGAAGAATAGGAGGGTTATTTTCTGGATCACCACCAACTGAAATCAAGAGTTCAGTTGGTCCTTCAAGCAAGGATTCAAGCATCGCAGCGGAGTTCTCTTTGTGCTCAAGGAAATTAAGGAATCTATTCCTCCACATTTGGTATTCTCCCTCCCTGAGACTAGGAGGGGTACTGTTGTTCCCTTGCGCATTGAATTCTGAGACCATTGCTGTATTAAACTGACCGTTCGAGATAATTGATCAATAGATTTTCAGAGACAGAATGTCGAAAAATCAGATGTCGAGATCTGAATATCGAAATCTCAGATTTCGATAAAGGAGGTCCGGTATCGAGATTTGAGCTCGAGATTAGAGATCTCGAGATTAAGGATCTCGAGATTTCAAATTTCGAGAAGAGGATCTCGAGATTTGAAATGTCGAGAAGTTAAAAACTCGAAATCTTAATTCTGAGAAGTCAAATGTCGAGACCAGATGTCGAAACCTTAACTCGAAATCTTGATCTCGAAATCCTAGATGTCGAAATCCTCAATGTCGAAATCCTGCAAACTGTAAAAATCAGATAAGCAAAATCTGAAGGTAGTTTCCTGTAAAGTAGAATGTCGAGATCCTCAGGTAAAGTTTTCAGCTCGAAAAACGTAGCAGAACCTGTGAAAAATCAAGATGTCGACAAGGCCTACTCGAGATATCTCAAGTACAGAATAAGCTTAAAACGAAATCTGAAGTATACCCCTTGATCGCTTTGAAAAGACGATTCTAAGGGTGTAACTTTTACAACTTTTGAACAAGAAACAAAATTACAGAGTGAAATATCGACAGTAAGAACAACGTAAAGAAAAACAGAGTCTTCTGCAGGCGTTCTTCTGATCGGCTCTCGATCGGCTCTGATACCAATTGATAGTCCCTGTTTCTGTAACAGCAATGAATAATGATCTAACAACGAAGATTAAACGTAAGGATGAACACAGATTGAATCAATGTAAAACCCTCTTTGATAGACCGTGAACTCGTACAACAGAAAGATATGCGCGTAAGGCTTTAGAGAATAAGTACGACGTTAACCTAATCCTAAACCCTCGGCTCCCTTTTTATAGGCGAGGTTTAGGTTAGGCGTACAAGGCTTTTAGCCTGGTTATATGGGCCTAACACTTGGACCAAGTGCTATCTAATTCATGCACTAATTAAATACAAGGATTAATAATAAAGCTAATCTATGACAAACTTGATTCACAATTAAAATATCTCCAACATGGAGCTATCTCAGAGCAAGAATGGTTTATTGATAGTGGATGCTCCAGGCACATGACAGGTGACAGAAGTTGCCTAAGTGAGTTCCAGAAATGCAAAGGACCTAGAGTTACCTTTGGAGGTAATGACAAAAAAGGTCAAACAAAAGGAAGAGGGAAGCTGATCAAGAACCAGATAGCCATTGATGATGTCTCATATGTTAAAGGACTGAAGTTCAACTTGCTGAGTGCTATCCAATTCTGTGACAAAGGCTACACTGTTGAATTCACAAAGGACTTCTGCTATGTGAAGCATGAGACAACAAAAGAAGTGGTTCTTACAGCATCAAGGAAGAAGAACATCTATGTGGTTGATTGGAACACAACAAAGGATGGAGTTTGTCTGATAGCTAAGGGAGATTCAAAACTAAGCTGGGACTGGCACAAGAAGCTTAGTCATTTGAACTTCAAAACAATCAACAAACTGGCAAGAGAACACATAGTTGATGGACTGCCAGACATAGTCTACAAGAAAGAGACCCTCTGCAGTGCATGCCAGAAGGGAAAGCAACAGAAGAACTCTTTCAAACCCATTGCTAGAGATCTTTCTACAAGTCCTGTAAATCTGATCCACATGGATTTATTTGGACCTGTTGAAACTCTAAGCGTTGGTGGCAAGAAATACACTCTAGTCATGGTTGATGACTATTCCAGATATACATGGACTATCTTTCTGTCAAAGAAAAATGAAACTCTTCAGAAGTTGCCATCTCTGTTAAAGCAACTTCAGACTGAGAAGAACTTGAAGGTTAAGACAATCAGGTCTGACAGAGGAACTGAATTTGTCAACCAAGTCATAAAAGATTTCTGTGATCAAAATGGAACCTTTCATCAACTCTCTGCCGCCAGAACCCCTCAACAGAATGGCGTAGCAGAAAGGAGGAACAGAACTTTAAAAGAAGCTCTTAAGTGCTAGGACTAAGGCTTTGTAAACGGAAGTTTTTACAGCTTAGTGGAACAGTGGACTAGAGGAACAAGTTGTTCCTTGAACCACTATAAAAATCCCCGATGTCGTTTACTTACTGCTTTAATACTTGCACTTAGATAGAACTGTCTAACTCCTTGGACTTGGTATCTGTGTTCAGCAGAACTTGGTCTACGAGTTAACAGAAGGCCTACTGCCTTTTCTTCTCTGAGACTAAATCAACAGAACTCCCTACCAGAACCCCATCCGCTGCCAGTCTGTTCTGTCAACAGAACAGGCTATTCTGTAAATCTGGTACTTAGTTTAAAAAGCTAAAAACCAATACAGTCTATTCACCCCCCCCCCCTCTAGACTGTATCCAGTATAACCGGGACCAACAGGTTGTACGGCGGTTGTCTACGTGGCTCGGATGCGGTCCGGGGCGTGACACTTAGCAATTGGTATGGCGGCAATTTGAGCCAAGTAGTGTCTTAAGTACCAATCCGTCAATTGACATTTGATACGAGTCTAATGACTCTTTCCAAATTTCTTTCAGAAATAGACGGTGGTGGCAAGGTTACAAGAAGGAACCCGACGAGCTGTGCACCGGTGGGGACCGGGCAGGGAAGCCATGGGGCCTCTAGAGTGTCTAGAGGGGCGAGCCGTGGAGGCCGATCGCACTCTGTGAGCGACGGTCATGTTGACACCTAGGATGAAACCTACTGGTCCTATGAGGACTCGATTTACCAGCCGGAGACCGAGCCGATTGAGCCCCCTTACGAAGGGGATGACGATGATATAAGTGATGAAGATGGGGAGAATGACTCCCAAGCAAGAATTGAGGCGCTGCTCCAGCAATACCAGTGGGAGCGTGAAGAGAGGAGAGAAAGCCGAAGGCGCCGAGGAGGGCAAACTTCGAGTAAGGCTTCAAGAGGAAGAAGCGATGGTGACTCTAGGGCCCACATTGAACCACATGGGGGTCAGGGTGATGGAGGTCCAATCATAAGGATCTCAAAATTTCTCAAGGAGGCGAGGGACTTGGGGTGCAAACCCTTCAATGCAACGGGTGACATCTCGGTCGTTGACATCTCGGAATGGATCAAGAGGCTGAACAAAGCAGCCCTTGATATGCAACTCACCCCCGAGTTTAAACTCAAGGTGGCGGTGAGATTGCTTGAATGGATGGCGTCCACGTGGTGGGACTGGGCCAAGGGCAAGTATGGCAGGACCGTGACTTGGGAGAATTTCCGACAGGAGTTCTTTGCTCAATACTATTCTGATTTTGAGGTGAACGCTAAGAGGAGAGAGTACACCATCCTGACCTAAGGTGGCAAAATGACGGTGAGGCAACTTGAACACAAATTCAGGGAGCTTGCCGAGTTCATACCAGAGTATGTTTGCGACGAGAACCGAATGGTTAACCATTTCTGGGATGCCCTGGACTTGGAAATACGTGAGAGGGCAACACAGTTGCCCAACATGACCTTCAGCCAAGTAGTTGAGCAAGGGTTGAAGGGAGAGAAGGAATGGAAAGAAAGAAAGATGAAAAACGCCGAAGAGGTGAAGAAGATAAAGTGGGAGAACCATGGACCTCAAGGTCCTAACAAAAAGGGGAATCATGGAGGAGGAGGATCCTTTCGGGCACTCCCACTACCACCTAGGGGAAGCCAAGTCCCGGGCGGGCAATCACAAGCCTCGGGGATGACTCGTTGCAGAAATTGCAAGAGGAACCACCTGGGAAAATGTCGTGCCCCTCCCAGATGCTACCAATGTGGGAACACCGGGCACATGAAGATGGATTGCCCACAACTGGGTGGGACGAGAGCATCAGGACCAAGTAGTGCTACTATCTAGGCACGGAATCAAGCCGGGGCTTCCCAAGCATCTAGGGGACAAGGAGGAGCAAGCGTGAGTAACGCGCCATCCGTGAACCAGGGAAGGACTCAAGCCAGAGTCTATGCGATGACGGAGGCGGATGATCAAGCTAACCCGGACTCTGTCGCAGGTATTACATCAATTTTGAATGTCTTTAGACTTATTTTGGGTGAGGGGAGCTGTAGGGGTTGAGTACAGGTCATCCCAGGGGGCGAACCGGGAGGTTTCGCACTGTGTGGGCAAGATTTTTCCCACGCACGGCCGGACGCACACGTGCGTGCCTCCGTGCGTGGGAGGCAGTAGCCATCCGAATTCAGAATTTGCCCACGCACGACCGTGCATACCTGGACGCACGCGTGCGTTCCTCCGTGCGTACCCCCGTGCGTACCCCCGTGCGTCCCTCCATGCGTGGGTGGCAGTAGCCATCCAGGGAAAAATTTTCCTGCACACACGCGTGCGTCCCCCCACGCACGCGTGCGTGCGTCCCCCCACGCACGCGTGCGTGGCACCCAGGCTGCCCGACGTTGATTTTTTCGCATCGATTTGCGACGTTAAGGCCTCTCCTTGATCCCACACATGTGTATGAGCATAATAAACCACCATAATTGTATATAGATGGTAGGAAGGCATCTTACATGGCTTATAAATGTAGGAACGCTAAAGATTAATGGGAAGGATGCGTGAATCCTTATCGATACCGGGGCACAACATTCATTCGTGAGTGAGGCGTTCGCCAAAGGCTTAGGGATACATTCGATACCGATGACACAAACTCTAGTGGTTTCAACACCACTAGGAGATGACGTTGAGAGAACTTGTTATTATCCATCTTATGAGGTGGAAGTCGGTGGCCAAACCTTGATGTGTGATTTTGTACCGCTGAGCATGATTGATTTTGATGCAATCCTAGGGATGGATTGGCTAGAAAAGCATCATGCTAAGGTAGATTGCTACACAAAGGTTCTAGAACTCGAAGGCAATGATGGGAATGCCCTACGCTTCGAGGGTGATCGAGGCAAGTCAAATAGTTTAGTCATATCCGCTGTGAGAGCGAGGAGTATGATGAGAAAGGGATGCCACGCATATCTAGCATACGTGGTGGACAAAACTAAGGAGGAACCGAACCTCGATGATGTATGGGTGGTTTGTAAGTACCCGGATGTATTCCCTAAAGACCTACTGGGGCTTCCACCCGATAGAGAGATTGAATTTGTGATCGAGGTTGAGCCCGGCACCAAACCAATCTCTATACCACCGTACTGAATGGCGCCTGCGGAACTGAATGAGTTGAAAACCCAATTGCAAGAGCTATTGGATAACGGTTTCATTAGACCGAGCTATTCACCATGGGGAGCACCAGTCCTTTTTGTGAAAAAGAAGGATGGGACTCTACGTATGTGCATTGACTACCGACAATTGAATAAGGTCACCATCAAGAATAAGTACCCTTTACCTAGGATCGATGACTTGTTTGACCAGCTCCAAGGGGCAACGGTATTCTCAAAGATTGACTTGAGGTCAGGATATCACCAACTGAAGATCAAAGAGAGCGACATACCGAAGAGTGCCTTCCGCACAAGGTATGGTCACTTTGAGTTCTTGGTAATGTCATTTGGGTTAACTAACGCCCCAGCGGCATTCATGGACTTGATGAACCGAGTTTTTCCTAAGTACTTGTATCAGTTTGTAATCGTCTTCATAGATGACATCCTAATTTACTCAAGAAATGAGGAGGAGCATGAGAAACATTTGGTTCTGGTTCTTGAAACACTACGAGAGAAGCATCTATATGCCAAATTCTCTAAGTGTGAGTTTTGGCTTAAGGAGATCGGCTTTCTCGGGCATGTGGTTTCTGAATCAGACATTTCTGTGGACAACAAGAAGATTGAGGCCATCACAGAATGGGAAAGACCTAAGAACGTGAAGGAGATTCGTAGTTTCCTTAGACTCGCGGGCTACTATAGAAAGTTCGTGGAGAAATTCTCAGTTTTGGCATCACCATTGACGAAGCTCACTCGAAAGGGAGCAAAGTTCTTATGGGATGACCGATGTGAGAAAGGATTCTTAGAACTGAAGAAAAGGTTAACTGAGGCACCGATACTCGCCTTACCGAAACAAGGTATGGGGTACGATGTCTACAGCGATGCGAGCATCCAAGGGCTTGGATGTGTATTGATGCAGAATGGGAGGGTGATTGCCTACGCTTCACGACAGTTGAAGAAGCATGAGGTGAATTATCCTACTCATGACTTAGAATTGGGAGTAGTGGTCTTTGCACTAAAGATATGGAGGCATTATCTCTATGGAGAGACATGTCACATATACACTGACCACAAGAGTTTGAAGTATGTGTTTACTCAGAAAGAGCTAAACATGAGACAAGGATGGTGGATGGAATTGATAAAGGACTACCACCTAGTGATTGATTACCATCCGGGGAAAGCAAATGTTGTGGCCGATGCCCTTAGTCGGAAGAGTTCATCGGGGGCATTGATAACCAACTTGAGGGCATTGAGAGCCCAATTGGAGGTATCAACTAATGGCGCCTTGGTGGCGAGATTTGAGGTGAGACCTACCTTACTTGATGATATCAAGAGGGGTCAGGAGCTTGATGATGAGCTCAAGAAGGTCCGAGAACGCATGATAGCGGGGCCGGTAGAGGATTTTCATGAAAGAGACGATGGTCTCTTGTTATTCCGTGATCGAGTGTGCGTACCATCGAATGATGAGCTCCGAAAGTCCATTCTAGAGGAGGCTCATTCCTCGGTGTATGCTATGCACCCGGGAGGCACGAAGATGTACAAGGATCTGAAAGTAAGCTACTGGTGGTCTGGTATGAAGAGGAAAATAGCAGAATACATCAGTCGATGCCTTACTTGTCAACAAGTTAAGGCGGAACATCAGCATCCAGCGGGCTTATTGCAGCCACTTTCCATCCCTGAATGGAAGTGAGAACATGTGAATATGGATTTCGTGGTAGGCTTACCACGGACGATCAGGAACTATGATGCAGTTTGGGTTGTTGTTGATAGGCTCACGAAGAGTGCACACTTTTTACCTATCAACACCACTTACCCACTCGAGAGGTTAGCCAAATTGTATACGGACGAGATTGTGAGGTTACATGGTGTTCCGGTGACCATCGTATCTGATAGAGACCCACGATTCACGTCACGTTTTTGGCCAAAATTTCAAGAGTCTATGGGAACGAGGTTGAAGTTCAGTACTGCGTTCCATCCACAGACGGATGGGCAGTCTGAAAGGGTTATTGAGATCTTAGAAGATATGTTGAGGGCTTGTGCATTGGAGTTTCAAGGGAGTTGGGACAATCACTTAGCACTTGTGGAGTTTGCCTATAACAACAGTGATCAGGCAAGTATCGGCATGCCTCCATACGAAGCATTGTATGGGAGGAGGTGTCGTACACCGTTATGCTGGGACGAGGTTGGCATGGCCAAACTCGAGAGTAATGAGTTGGTTGAGAACACCAAGTCAAGGGTGAAGTTGATTCGAGAGAGACTCAAAGCAGCTCAGGATAGACGGAAGAGTTATGCAGATAAGCGACGGAGAACCTTAGAGTTTAAGGTTAATGATGAGGTATTCGTGAAGGTTTCTCCTTGGAAAGGAATCATTCGATTCCAAAGCCGAGGGAAGCTTAATCCACGCTACATCGGGCCATTCAGAATTCTGGAGAGAATTGGGGCCGTAGCATATTGTCTACAGCTGACTCCAGAGTTAGAGAAGATACACAATGTGTTTCATGTATCTATGCTGAAGAAGTATGTACATGATCCTTCTCATGTATTGGAAAAGCCGCCGGTGGAAATACGGGAGGATTTGAACTACGCCGTACAACCGGTCAAGATCACCGATAGAAAGGTAAAGAAATTGAGGAGTAAAGAATTCCCAATGGTTAAAGTCCTTTGGAAAAGTGACCGTGTTGAAGAGGAGACTTGGGAAACGGAAGCTTTGATGAGAGAGCAATACGCCTTCCTATTTGAGTAGCATCGTGAATTTCGGGGACGAAATTCCTGTTAAGGGGGGTTGAACTTGTGACTCCGCACCCGAATGTCCTAGAAATTTAAATTTTATTTCAAAGCTTATGTATTGAATTTCCCTATTTTCGAACGATTGTAAAACGATTAAAGTTTTACGGAACGTATGATTTATCATATTACTATTTGGACTCATATAATGATAATTGATAATCCCAGAATACTTAACAATCATACAACATATAGCAGTTATAGAAGAAGCAGATAGAAAGATATGTAGATATTATACGAATCTGGTATACCGTGTAAACTGGCCGCTGCTCTCCCTGGAGAAGGAGAGCAGCGGCAACCCTACTCTCTATCTTTACGCCTCTGAACTCTCAGCCTCTTTCGATCATTAGGGTTCCCGTAAGTTAGCCTCCTTTTATAGGAGAAGTTGGCTAACTTACGGGTTACAAGGAAGCCCACGGGCTGATACACATTTGTGGCCCGTATTACACGATTAATTGATAACTACACAAATACAAAGATAACTAACTAGATTGAACACCATAAAATATTCCCAACAATCTCCTCCTTGGTGATCAATCGTGTTGAATCAGCATTGCAGCGCAGATATCTTTGTCTTTGTTGTTATTGAGCTTCCTTTGTCTTTGAACTTGACTTATGAGGAAGGCTATCTGAAGAAATCCTTGCAATCTCCCCTTTGATGTCTTCTTGAAAATTTGATTTTTTATGCCGGGGGTTGAGGAATCTTCAATATCTTGCATGGTGTCCATGCCTTCCAGAAGTTGCTCTTGATCAGCTTGGATGAAGTCCGGTGACGCCTCTAGAATGAATATTCTTTGGAGAATAGGAGACGTCCATGGAATTCATCTTCAGGACACGAGTATTTGACCTCTGTCTCCTCCACAATGTAGTCTTTTTGACTATTTGGAATGAATGCTTTAGAGGAGAACTTGTCGGTGGCACAGCGGAACATAATGATGGTTGATTTGTGAGTGTAGCTGACCATTTGATTTGAGTTGCGGAGATAGTAGAGAGGGTGTTGAATTTTGTGATGGAGGAGTGAAGTGTCCCAGAATGATTTGTTCAGTGTTAACAGCATGTGGACCACTCTCCCCCTCATGACGATCCGATGAATCGGGACGTCATGCTTTTATTCTTTTATTCTGCGGAAATAAAATCAGGAAAAACAAGCAGAATGTAAAGAAGATAGCGTAGCCCCCCGGGGTCGTGAAGACGCCCGTTATCATCACTATAGAGATAAACTCTAAAGCAATGGCCTGAAAATGTTGGTGATTCTTATGTTGCAACAGCAAGACTTCCTTCCAATTATTGGTCTACATCTGTAATAGATGAGCCCTATGGAAGTTCTCGCAAGTCTTGAAGACTAGCAACTGACTCTAAAATGTGTCTGTGTCCTAGAAAATTTCAAAACATTTGGGAGTGAGTGACTAGACACGACGTGATCAATGAAAATTCAGTGGCATGGGGCTGAGGCCACTGTAGTCAGTATTACTTGCCTCGGAAGGAGACAGTAATGAGAGATGCGGTTCCCCGTGAACTATGATTAAACACCTGTCTGTTGGGAGACAAGTGAGTGGTCTAGGGTAGGGTTGTGCATGCGCCGTTTGGACAAAATGCAGCGACTTCTACCCGGGATCTGAATAAATTCAGTCCTGAACCTATGGGGATAGTCCAGAGTATTTTAGTGGCTAGGAACAAATGTTCAATTCATAGCAGGCAATTGAGGTAGCAGACTCATCATTGATAATTGTTTTTCTTCTCACTTGAGCCTTCTGCTTCCTAATGCTCATAATGTTTACTCACTCACTCGCTCACTTACGCACTTACGCTCGGCTTTGTCCCTTGGGTAGGCTTAGTTGGGTTTACTAAGCCATAGGGACATGTTCTCTCATTTCTTTTATCATTTTCTCTCTGTACTCCCCCTCAACTGGAGCACTCGGTATGCTTTGTCATTGTTAGGCACCGGGGAGGATAACATTGAACACTCCCCCTAAAATGTTACATCCTTTGAGAGATTCCTTGCTTTGTCGGTGTAAGGCGCCAGGAGGAGAAAACTGAAACTCCCCCTCAGAATGTGCAAGGTTTGATTGCTCACAGCTTGTCATACCCGCCATGTGTGTGGAGCAATCTGAACATGTACCACACATGACGGTTTCCCTGAGCTCACCATGTAGAGTTTCAGCATATTGAAGATGACATAATGTTGATGAGTCAGGGGAGGCTTCAGCAGTTGATTGTTGATTGTTGTAAGATGACCGTTGACGCGAGGTTGATTGAATTATCTACGATTTTCAGACCTTTACATTGAAGTTTAGAAAATGTTTGACCTCAGGGTTGACTTTGAAAGAATTTGAACAGATTTGCCTAAGTTTTGACCTGGACATCGGTGATTTACAATGTTTGTCGGAAAACTCACGTTTTGACTCTCAAAGACTGCGAGTGAGGGCGCGTGAGAATGGGTCCTGGGGCGTAGCCCAAGAATAAATGTAGATCTTTTCGTTAGCTTTCCAACAAAAAAAAGTTTGCTCAAATCGGATCACCGAGTCAAAAGTTATGGCCAAAACAGTGCGGTGTCGCAGAAAATCTCTGATTTTGAGTTTTTGAGGAAAATCTTCGAGGTTGAGGTTCTCGATGTTGAATTTCGAGAGCAGGTGAATTTAAACAAAATTCTAAGGCAAAAACTCGAAATCCAAATCTGGAGATTTTAATTTCGAGTTTGCCTTGAAGAGTAATGACGAAATCCACCTACAAAACAGACCTCAGAATAACGAAATCTTCAGAATTTCAAAATGTTTGGAACCTCGAAAACTTTGGAGTTTCGAAAAATCTCATAATCTCGAAAACTTGCTGTTTGAAAAACATCCGAACATCGAAAACTCCTGAAACATTTATATAAGCAGGGAATCATTCAGAGATCCTTATAATGTAAAGCTTCGATGAACTGCAAAGGATGTCAAGATTCGAATTATGAGTTCCAAGAAACTGCAAACTTTGAAAGATTCAAAACATCGAGAAATTCCGAAAATTCTGAAATTTTTTAGAATGTCGAAATCCAAAACATCGAGTTCCTAAAACTCGAAATAAATTCCAAAACTCGCAATTCCAAAACTCTCAAATTTTTAAAAACTCGAGGTTTAAAACTCGATGTCAGAACTCGAGGTTTAAAACTCGAGGTCAGAACTCGAGGTTTAAACTCGAGGTCAGAACTCGAGGTTTAAAACTCGAGGTCAGAACTCGAGGTTTAAACTCGAGGTCAGAACTCAAGATTTAAACTCGAGGTCAGAACTCGAGGTTTAAAACTCGAGTTGAAGACCGCGAGTTTACAACTCGAGTTGAAGACCGCGAGTTTACGCATCGAGTTGAAGACCGCGAGTTTACACATCGAGTTGAAGACCGCGAGTTTACACATCGAGTTGAAGACCGCGAGTTTACACATCGAGTTGAAGACCGCGAGTTTACACATCGAGTTGAAGACCGCGAGTTCATGACTGCGAGTTTAAAACTCTCGATTTTTAAAACTTTCGAATTTTGAGAATCTGAAAACTGTTCTGAATAGCCCTGAAGGTCGCGATCCCTCCTGTATCTGTTTCAAGTCAAAATCGTTTCTGCAGGCATATAAAAGCATAAACTCGAGTTTCCAAGGAGAGTTTTTTGAAAATGAAAATTTGCAGAAAATGAAAAAGAAGATATGTTGTAGAAATGGTTTTGAGAGGCGATTCCAACAGTATAATTTTTACAGATTTTCGTTCACAAACAAGATTACAGGAGCAAAACTCTATATGAAGAAAAAGAGAAGAAAAGCAGAGCATTCTTCGTTAGATCCAAGAAAATCGCAGATACATTCAACCTGTTTCACGCCTCTGCTCTGATACCAATTGATAATCCCAGAATACTTAACAATCATACAACATATAGCAGTTATAGAAGAAGCAGATAGAAAGATATGTAGATATTATACGAATCTGGTATACCGTGTAAACTGGTCGCTGCTCTCCCTGGAGAAGGAGAGCAGCGGCAACCCTACTCTCTATCTTTACGCCTCTGAACTCTCAGCCTCTTTCGATCGTTAGGGTTCCCGTAAGTTAGCCTCCTTTTATAGGAGAAGTTGGCTAACTTACGGGTTACAAGGAAGCCCACGGGCTGATACACATTTGTGGCCCGTATTACACGATTAATTGATAACTACACAAATACAAAGATAACTAACTAGATTGAACACCATAAAATATTCCCAACAATAATGGACTCCTAAATAATTAATTGGGCCATATTATTGATATTGGGGCCCAACATCCTTAAATAAAGATATACAACCCCTCGGTACAATGTAAGTGTGGTCGAGCAGCCCAAATGTTATTTTGGGCCTAACCTGCTAAAAATAGTAATTTGTCAAGAATGACGTCCTAGACCCATTGGAGGGTGGCCCACACGGTTGGTAGCCCAGATATATAAATATTAGTATCATAATTGAATGATGGAATGATTGGAGAAGAATACAAATGCCTATGGTCTCATCTTTGGCATTATTAGGCTAAATAATAGGAGTAGGGTTTTCTTTTGTAATTATACATCAAATAAATTATTGGGACCACCCTACACATATTAGATACCAATAATATGATGTAGAAGGTTGACTTGATCTAAATAAATTGGGTAGAGTACAAAAGTACATCTTATGACAAATGACAAAAATGATAGGACCCATCTTTCCACTTTTGGATGTATTGGTAGATATTTTGCTCTCAAATTAATTAGGGGACATGGGAGTACGTCCCACACCTTCCTAGCACCTGCAAAACATGTAGGATAAGTTAGAACACATAAAGGGGGCGGACCTATTGAGTTGAGAGCTCAAACAATACAAAAGAGAAATAAAAGAGGAGGACCATCCCATGTTTGATTAGAATCAAACACCCTACCTATTTTTTTTGTGAACCACATGTGAGGATAAGCATTTGATAGCTTCCAAATACCTTCCCCTCACCCCCCATTCTAACTAAAAGGATAAGGAGGAAGGGAGATCCGCACAACCTAAGAAAAAGGAAGAAGAAGGAGAGCTGGCCGCAGGGATTCATTCCAGTTCGTGGAGCTCACTGTTTGCGTTGTATCTTGAGAAATACACATCCAATCGAGGCGTGTGAGGTGCCAAACGAAACCTATAGAAAAGAGGAATCCATAGAGGTGCGGTGTGCGTCAAACGGAGTAGTTTAAGGCTTCCAAATCATCCGTACAGAACGCATCCTCGCAGAATACGTTTTTGGTATTCAAAGTAAGTTCGAATCCAAAAACTTCCTTTCTATTGCCTAAATCCTATGAATGATTCAAGAACTATTATACAATGGTTTAAGTGTATAAAATGTTGTTATGAGGTAACTTTAATTGTTGGAAAGGTTAGATACTAACCTAGACTAAAGCTTGAAAGGTTAGGGAACGAATTCGCCGAAAAATACCCGTTCTAGGGGCTGTTTTCGTGTCGACGTTTAGGGGTTGAGCTAGCACTGTGAGAAGGCTGCTTAACACTCATATTTAAGCAAGGAATCAGTTCTTAATCAACCTTGTCCGAAGCTTTGACCATTGGATCAAGAAGGAGAAATTTAAAGCTCATTTAAGGTGAGGATCGACATCTAGTTGCTTACAACTTGTAGGTTAAGCATGAGATTACCTAAATGCCTAAATCATGTTTTCATATATTATAATGAATGATTATTGATGAAATATTGATATATTAGATAAGTAATGAAATTGCAAATGATTTGAAAATCATATTGATAAAAATGGTGTTAAATGAACTATTGTGTGAAATAGGCATTTTTACTCATGTGTGAATTGTGTAGATACATAAATGATTATTTATGTATTACATTGGATGATTAAGTTGCTGCTACATATTTCTAAATATGTAGGGATTTACAAATGAAATATATGATTGATGGGAATGATCTTAATAGTATTGGAATACTAGTTAATGATTGTTTGTAATTGTTAAGGAATTGAATCTAAGGATTTGATTGTAAGTGATGTACTTGATTGTGGTTCAAGTGACTAAATTGATGTAATGTGATGCTAAGATCATGATGAGGCAGTCCGTAAGGATGTCCCGAAATAGATTATTGATATTACAATTCTAGGCATAGTGAGTGCTTAGGAATTGGGGTCTATGCCAATGCAAGGAGATGTACATGAGCCCGATGCTCTAGAATTGCATTGGGTAGACATAAGGATTTGGTTCAGCCCATGTAAGGAGATGTACTTGAGCCCGATGCTTTAGAATTGCATGGGTGAACATGACGTCGGAAATTGGTGGAGTAATTGACCTGTGAATGATGTGCATCATGATATAGTCGAGTTGGACTCGAGGAATATAAACATGTGTGTTAGGGTTGAACCCTATGTATTGTCGTGACTATGGGTCACGGGGTTTGGGTTATGTTTTGTAAACGAACTTTGGGCCATGGGCCGACTACTTGACTTTATATATAAAGTAAGTATATTTTGAAAAGGGGTAACTTGGGGTTGCGGCCTAGATTATATTATCACCCTATTTGAGGGTCTTGCGTTTGAAATACTTGTTGTATATCTATTAGATGTCATCCACACCAGTACTTTATAGCCGTATAGAGTACTGACCCCCTTTCGGGGGGCGTCCCACCACCATTTCAGGTTGAGGCTAGAGCTTGCTACCTGTGCTTGTTGATCGGGCGATCATCTCGGAGGGAAGACTTGGTTCGTGCTTCCTCCATTCTGTTTTAAAACAATTTAAACATGCTCATGGATATTGTTTTTCATTATGGAGCCTGCGTGCTCGTGTTTGCCCCGTGTGGCACTTGTTTTCAAACTATGATTTCCGTTGCGTATTCAATTACTTATTATGTATGTTTATGGATTACTTATGTGTGAATGATATTCGAGACGCCTTGTATAATATGGATGAGTTAGACTGCGGTTGACTATTCATATTGTACGACGGATTGTTGACGTGTCCGGATAGGTCCGAGGCGTTACATGAGCAATTGGTCCAGAGCAGGAGGGCTTCCTCGGTTTGGAGCAAACCGTCTCGAGGTAGACTCAAATTAAACGTTGATGCGGCAATTAGAGATCGTAGGTGCGGCGTGGGATGGATTTTAAGAGATGATGCTGGGTTTTTTATTGCAGATGTTTCAAAGGCTTGGCTGGGAGTGTTGTCTCCATCGGAAGCCGAACTGATAGCGATCCGGGAAGCTTTCAGTTAGACCAAATGCCGGATTTTGCCGGGGCAGTGTCAGAGATTCTGATGGAGTCAAGTGTTTCTTTGGCAGGTGTTATTGGCGGTGATGTTAGAGAGATTCAATCTTGTTTTACTGATATCTCTG
The DNA here is from genome assembly GCA_945859875.1 of Cuscuta europaea. Taxonomy (NCBI): domain Eukaryota; kingdom Viridiplantae; phylum Streptophyta; class Magnoliopsida; order Solanales; family Convolvulaceae; genus Cuscuta; species Cuscuta europaea. The sequence goes on from CAMAPE010000016.1 coordinate 13,347,398, forward strand.
TTTCTCATTTTAAGTGATCAACGAACAGAGCGGCGCATGAATTGACTAAAGTTGCATATTCTTTGTTTGATTGTATTTGTTGGACTGAATTCCCCCCTAATTTTGTTACCCATGTACTTAACGTTGATTTGATGAATGGAAGTTAACGCATTTACTCGTTAAACACACATTTGGTGAAAATTAAGGAAGGATATGATTTTACGTATCCAGAGTTTAATGAAAAATCATGATTTATAGTCTTATATAAAAATTCATATAGATTAACCGGTAACCACCAGGTCCACCACAAGTTAACTGAAAAATTAAGGCGTCTTGTTTTGTTTGTAAAAATAATACTCCAGTAATAATAATGAATATAAACGGATGCTAGTTTAGAGGATAAATAAATACAGGTATTTTGCCGACTGTGTGCGGTTTAAATAATCAAGCCAACGGACAATCTGGTGGTACACCTGATCCCAGACCACCATCAAATTATATTGCTAGAAGAACTTCAATTTCCCTTTGGCAAATGCCTTCCCGTGTTCCAAATGGCAAGCCACTTTCTCTGTGCCAGTATATCCAGAACATGTGCCATTGCCAGCGGCCCCGAGGGTGACCGCAAAGTAGAGATATATGGTACAAAGGAACGCCAGAAGGCCGAGGGCGATCAAGAGGAAGCGATGGCGGTGGAATAGGGTTGTACAACTCCCGAGTTCATGCTCATCGCCTCGAGAGCTTTGTTTCTTGAGGGATGGTGAGACTGAAAATGCCGTCTGTAACTGTGTCCTCCTATGAGGTGATGATATTTTGCTGTCCAAAGACATAACTTTACTTTTTTATAAATTTGCAATTCAAGTACCTGATTCATTTCAACTTGATTAGTACAAGAGCTTCGTTGATGAAGAGAGCATAAATGAATCCAATGTGAATATATATATAATGAATATTTCAAATTTTGAAAGAATTTGAGCAAATTTTTGCATCATCAATACTTCAAACCGGACAGAAAAACATAATAAAGTAAACCAAAGTGAGTTGACGGCTATCAAACTCATACGGTAAAATTAAGAAGTCCGTTTGGTAAGGTTCAAAATGCAGAAAGTGGATGAATGCGTTCATGATGCGACTGAAACTGCCTAATAAAAGTTTTAAGGTATACATTTAAGGATATGATATCTTAAAAGTATACAAAAATATCTCTTTGATCCATTCCAGGAAAAAAATATGATCAATTTAAGTATTACATTTTTCATTATCAGCCGAGGCAATAACAAATGTTAGTTCACCGAAGAATGTGGCTCATAAGCCAAAATTTATGCCAGCCAAATGGTCTCTGGATGTGGACCATATTACTCTTTCAAAAGGAAAATAAAGCACATGATATTAGTGAATGCTGAACCAGCCAGTATTACAGGCATTTTTTTCCTCCTTCCAAAAACAAAGTCATCATTTTAACAAGTATCACAAGTAAAAACTATTCGAACTTGGTCAAAGAGGTTAAACATCATACTTGGCCCAAGCAGAACAAGAGAAGAGATAAGGTGAAGTTTTGTAGAACCATATACCATGTAATTTGTAGCATAATTTTCACTAAAACACTACATGACATGTTATTATGGTCACAGTACCCTAAGACCCAAGAGATCCTTCAATGTGGTATAACAACTCACTTGTAGCTTGGTAAAGACAGAAAGAAGTTTCTTGAGATGCATGTGGATGCAAGTTTACAGTAAAAAAATATATTTGATTCCATCAGATTAGGAACCCACAATGTTAATTGAGTGAATTACAAAAGTGTCTCAAAGAAAGCAGAGTCGATGCTCCTGTGCAAACTAGAGTTGCAATAAAGAATTATCGTGCATCGATGTAATTCATTCATAAATCATAATCCAAACTTTTCATCATCATAAGAAAAACCACTGGATCTCAAGCACCCAAATCTCAAAACTGGATTTATCGAACCAAATAAACCATCATCAAAATACAACACACACGAACCCATAACGGAATGAAAGTAAACATTATTCAACCAGATCTACAACATATATGTTCATGTATTTGCGTGTCTGCCTAAGCGAAAATGAAAACTAAAATATAAAAGAGACATACGCAGTAACGCAGACGATCGTGGATGTGGCACAGGATGATGATGCCGGTGAGGAAATAGAGCGAGGGAGAACAACTTATGGTCGAAGGAATTGATAACGAAAGGAAACGTGTGGTGTCGCTGTCGTTAAAGTGAAGTACACAAACCAATTTCTCCTTTGTCTAGCTTAATTTGGATAAATGTGTATTAAAGAAGAAGACTTGTTCAGTGAAAATGGGATTAGCAGATCTCCGGGGCCGGCGATTCCCGTCACAGCAAGATGGCCGAACGTGCACGGCAGCAATTACAGGATGTGGCTGTTTGGATCTTGTCTTCCATATAAATTCAAGAAGAGGTGAATTATTTGAGTAGAGACGATACCGATGAAGCATGGGTCTTCGGCTATAGGGAGCAAGGAGTGCTTTCTCTTTTTGCTTAAAAAAGTTGAAATTATTATTTTGAGACAAATATTTAAATTGATTAAGCATTTTAAACTTAAAAACAAATATGTATAGTGATGTAGAGTTTTTTTTTTTTTGGATTAATGCCAATTAAATAAATAATTTTTGAAATATTGTTGTGTTAAAAATAATTCATAAAATACTGATGAGATGAAGTGGTTAAGAAATACTGTCACTCCAAGTGGCAGTTCTACAAGTCACCAGTCCAAGTGGCGGTTCTATAAGCCGTCAGTCCAAGTGGTTGTTCGTTGACGAAATATCATCACCTGCAGTCTTGCCAACGGTGAACCATGGAGAAGAAATCATCCTAACCCGCAACAACTGCAACAAGGAACAGTGGAAAAAGTCATTTTCGGTCGGAAATCATCCCAAACAATCGTGAAATCAAGAGAAAAAGTGGCACGGTGTAATTAGAGATCGTTTGTGCTCCATTCTACTGAGTTTCATCCATTTGAATCAAGGTATTTCATCATTTTTGCTAACCTATGTTTTTTTAATTTAGTTTGAAATTGCAATTTTTTGGGATTATTCGATTTCTATTTGATATTATCAAATATATAAGTTGATAATATCGTTTGTATGCTTGAATATACGGAGTATATAATTCGTTCATGTGAATGATTTATTGTTTTAATTTGATTTGATTTTGATATATGAGTTACTTTGAAAAGAGTTTTGTAGCACATTATAAATATATATTTATCTGATTACATATCACCATTAACAAATACACATGAGATATTTTTGTTTTGAAAGGAAAACTGACATATTAATTCAACTTGTCGTTCTTCAATTGGAGTACAATTTCATCCGGTGGAGAATCATAAATAAAATAACTATCCGGCATTGAAAGAGCAGCTCTTGCCATCAAATGAGCTGCCCTGTTCGCGAATCTTTTACAATGTATGACTTCTAAACTAGCTTCATTGCGAAGAATGTATCTAATATCTTCAAGAATTGTGTCAAAGTAAGAATCTCCTTCTCGATCAACGATACCTGAAGCTATCATTAAGGAATCCGTTTCCACCTTTACTCGCTCCCAACGTTGTTCTTTGATCCATGTAAGCGCTTCCCGAACTCCTATAGCTTCCGATATCGCCGCCGTCCAACTTGCTTGTACTGTCCTGCTGCCCCTGCTAGGAACTCCCCATGATCATCTCTGGCTATCCAGGCCCAAGCCCGTTTGTCCCGTCCCACCTCTAGAGCTGTGTCGACGTTTACTTTGATGCAGCCCGCTGACGGCCTTCTCCAGCGCGGAACCAGCTCCCTGGGCTGCTGTCTGTCTCCTTCCAGTGTGCCTCCAGCCAGTTACTCAGCATGCTCCTTCCCTCTTCCATAATCTGCCGCCAGCCCACCGATTTATTTTTCCACGTCTTCCCGTTCCTAGCTTTCCACAGGCTCCACAGAGTGACTATAAATTGGCCAAGCGCCTCCTGCTGCAAGTTATCAAAAAAGCTCTTCACCCACTCCTTAAAGGTTTCTCCATGCCTCAGGAAATTAGTCCCCAGGTGCTGCCAGACTGCTTGAGCCACCCCTCAATCCCGAAACAAATGCAATTCAGTTTCTGCTTCTTCTTCGCACACCCTGCAATGGCCGTCAATATCAACACGCCTTTTGTGGAGATTAACCGAGGTCGGAAGGATGCCCGACATCACCTGCCAAGAAAAGCATTTTAATTTTGGAGGAATGTTTAAATTCCACATCTTTGTCCATCCCACCCAGTCCGTGGTCTGATATTCTCCCCTTAACGCCCTATATCCGCTCTTCACCGTATAAACGCCTCTTGGATCTGCCTTCCACCATATTCTATCTTCAACACGTCTCTTGCTCAAAGGAATGCTTAGAATATTTTTTTCTTTCTTCCTCCGAGAACAAAGCAGAAACTCTAGCCACATTCCAGTTGCCTCCACTCTTATTAATTCATAACAATATACACATGAGATTTGTTTAAATGAATCTTAACCACCAGATCATGACAATTGAATCTTAATAAATTGATGTTTGAGCTAGGAATGCTTAAATGAGAAGATTTGAGATTTGCAATAGAATCAATAGAGATGAGTGACATTCCGATATCATGGATGACACACATGCTTTTCCAAATATTAGAACCATATCGAAATCTCTAGAATATCTGGAATGACATAAAGAAGCTCATAAGAGTCATTACATTTCCATTTCCACCATAATTTGAGAGAGAAAGCTTTCTTAATCTCTATCATTGAGTGAACACCAAGACGCCCTTCTTAAGTAGGCAGAGCTATATCTTCTAGGTAGCGAGTAGGACTGATTACTTGGGATTGCTCGGTGATTACTCGGCCTTGTATCAATTAAATTTAATAACATAAGTGCCAGAGAGTATAAAAATATAACAGTCTTAAAATTATCATAAAATGCATAGAAATGAATAAAATGATAGAAATGCTAATATTGGAGTAGCAAAAGTCATAAACATTTTAAATTTTCAAGAAAATCAATCATCTAATAATTTCGTAAGATCTATGTTCTCTCCGCATGACCCCATGTCCATCCTATATCATCTAATTTTCTCTTAAGTGTAATATTAGCATATTCGGCCGCATTAGAAGCCTCAACAGACTAAGCAGAGCTCATGATTGTCAATTAGATGATGTGTGACAGTGTGTATCGATCAATGATGTGCCATTGTACACAGTAAACAATCAATATAGTGATATTAATTAAAAATATTTTGTAGTATAATATATATAGTCATACTAGTGAAAAGAATTTATTTATATCAAAATATATGTGTGTTGATACTTTAAAATAAAAATCAACTGAAAGCTAGAGGGTGGAAAAAGAAGAAATGAGAGAGGAGAGAGGGGAAGATAAGAGAAAAAAGATGACAACTTATTGAGAAATTGTAGTCATAACTATAGGGGATAATAGATGTCAGAAATTCTGTTCAATCTAGGTTTTGTAACTTAATTTTTCAATTTTTTAAAGGGGGGGGGGGAGTTAAACAGAGTAACTCGCCGAGTTGAAAACTTCACCAAGTTGAGAAACTCACCGAGTAACTCGGAAATAAAACATGGACCGAGTTAGGTAGCTACTCAATAAGGTCAGTACCCGAGTTGCGAGTACTCGCCGAGTACTCACCGAGTAGATAACCTGGTATGTCTTTCCACTTTAGCCAATGATATTTGGGTTTACCATCCCTAGATCGCCATAGGAAGTGAGCCATTTTGCTCTCTAGGATCTTAATAGCAGTCTTAGGTAATGTATCCACATCTATAATGTGCAGGGGGTAGTATTTAAGACATGATTTATTAGTGAAGAAGATAATGGAGACAATTGATCATGGTTTATGGCATGCACACGTCATTTTATCACACGTAAAGAATGGGAGTGTTATTTGAGACTAACATGCTCGTATTTCAAAGGCACTGAATGAGGTAGGTAGTGGATGAGAGGAACCGTATGCACGACATAAACTTTGCATTGGTTATGCCGCTTCCAATTTGCATACTCAATTCATATACATTCACCTAAAGAATCTATTTGTCTGGACAAGCCAACATAAAAAAATTGATGGTGGCTTTAAAAAAATAGGTGTACTACAGGAACATGCACGAAAATATCTAAGGAAAATAGCTCTTGAGAAGTGGTCTTTAGCTAGTCTTTACACCATGAAGAGGATACATGTATGGCTCCACAACAGTGAAAATGATAGAAATTTTCAATAACTTCATGAAGAGTGCATAATATTTGCCTATAACTGCATTAATTGAGTTATCATTATATCGCATGAATGTACGCCTATTTTGTGGAAAGAAGATAAGGTAATGAGAGAAGGTTAGTAGAAGAACATTGTTACTGCCACCAAGTTACTGAACTTGATAGTCCCTGTTTCTGTAACAACAATGAATAACGATCCAACAACGAAGATTAAACGTAAGGATGAACACCGATTGAATCAATGTAAAACCCTCTTTGATAGACCGTGAACTCGTACAACAGAAAGATATGCGCGTAAGGCTTTAGAGAATAAGTACGACGTTAACCTAATCCTAAACCCTCGGCTCCCTTTTTATAGGCTAGGTTTAGGTTAGGCGTACAAGGCTTTTAGCCTGGTTATATGGGCCTAACACTTGGCCCAAGTGCTATCTAATTCATGCACTAATTAAATACAAGGATTAATAATAAAGCTAATCTATGACAAACTTGATTCACAATTAAAATATCTCCAACAATCTCCCCCTTTGTGATCAAGTGCCACTCTGTTATTGCTTCTGCGACTTGAAGTAGTGCTTCCTCATATTTAGTGCATGTTCATATTGCCTCAGCATATTTCTCTTTTCTAGGCGATCGTCAATGGCCTTTAAAATTGTCTCTACTGTAGAGTGTTCCTTTTGAACATAAGACGATGCCTCTTGAAGAATTTCCTCTAGCTCTGCCTTCATCTTTAGAAGATGTTCTTTGATTATCTTCAGCGTTCCGTCACAGTATTTCTCAATTTCATTGACTACCATCAGACGTTTTTCGTTCTTGTGGTTCAGATAAGTGACTGCTGGCGGTGTGAAGAAGATGTGGTAAGCTGGGAAGTCTTCGAGTTCTGGACCATACAGTCATGGCTTTGTCAGATTTGTCTTTGTCAAGTTGCACTCAATAGCCATCTGTAGGTCATGTGAAGAATGTACTATGATCTATCTGAGCATGAATCTCTTGATTGCTGCAAGACCTTCGCTGTATGTTTTGCTCTGCCTGACTGGAAGGTATCTATAGGCCATGAACATTTGATAGATGTCGTCGGGTTTAAGCATGATGAAGTCATTCTCTTGGCAAGTAAATTCACTCCCGTCAGTGCGTTGAAGTCTGTAAGTATAGAATGTCACTCCGTGATAATATTCAGCCTTCACTTGTAGAATTTGATGAATCGGGAGAATATTTGACTTCAGATCTTGTTCCATCAGTTCTCTCTGGGTACCGGTTGACCTTTGTAATAGCATATGCAGATGACCTCCAGCCTGCTTTCCTTTTAGATGAGTAAGGCCTCTTAGCTTCAGTTCATTCAGCGGTTTGACTTTGTCTGGTCTACGCCAGATATGCTCTCTGATTTCCTCTTGAAAGGGGGCTTTGATTCGAACGTTGTCCCAGAGTTTCTCTGTCTTGGGAAGTCTTCCCGCGGATTGTCTTACGACGGATTCAAGAGTTTTCTGGGATTCCTTGTAGTTCTCCCCTTCCTTGCGTTCATCGTCCTCGAGCCTGATGATATCTTCAGAACATTTGTTGATTAGCTCTCGTAGCCACCAATTTCTCTGCATGTCCTCTACTTCAGCCTCATTGCGGAGATCATCCCATTCTGTCCATTTTCTTGGCCATTTATCATATATCACCGCCTCCTCCAGTGCATCGTGGATGTCCTTGCCTGGGGAAATGTATGGAACTCTTTGCTGCTTTTGAGGCGGTGATTGTTCCTGGGTAGCACAACCGGGTTCACTTGGATTGCCCGTTGACATCAGTTTAGAACTAGGTTCCAACTGATGGCCTGATGTAAAAGATGTACCAGTGGTAACATCATCAGGACTTCCATCCCCTCCTCGGTTGGTATCTCTGGGAGATACGCCTCGGGATGTTACGTCTAGCTCGACCATGCTAGATATTTTGGCTGTGGGTGGTGGATGTTGGTTTGTAGAGGTTTCGGGTTGGATGGGCTGTGGATTTTGGCTTGGTAAAGCAGTTTGCTCAAGTGATCGAGGTCGCTTGTTCTCCCCCTCATGAGGATCCGAATCATCGGGGTCCTCATGGGAACGTTTGCGACCACGAGGACTCTCCTTGCACTTGCTCTTGGTTTCCGGTGAAGAAAGGAGGGCTTCGAGTATGGCTTGCTGGTGACGGGTAAGTTTGGCTTCGGGGATGTTAAGAAGGTTGTTCAGCAAAGCCGATGCAAGGGTGTCAAAGGATAGTGAGGAGAGATCGATGGAGGGTGTGGTCGGGTGTGGGGAGAATACTAGTTCTGTATCCTGGGTTCCCCGAGAAAGTGAGGGAATGGGTATTTGATTGATGGATTGGTGGGATAGAGGGGTTGAGGGTACTGGTTGTGTATGGGAGATGAACGGTTCAGGTGAAGGTTGGGGTGGGGTTTGTTCAGACTGAATCGCTTGGGTGGTCCTAAATTCCTGTGCTAGAGCGGTCATTGCATCTTGCACCCATGGTTTAATGGTGGAATCTAGGAAGCGATTTAGTAGAACGTTTACGTCTTCAAAGGTTGGGTGACCAGTTACGGGGGTTGTAACTGTTGACACAGCATCAGTGAAGATTGTTGATGTGTGGCCTGCGTGCAATGATGGAATCATTGTGGGCGTAGCAGGGCTTCCAACCGTCATAGCTTGCGCTCTGGTTGTTGCGTTCAGGGTGTGTGCACCTGTATGTGCAATGAATAGTGTAAGTGTCCTAGAAAAGGAAGAAAATGTGGGGAAAGTGACACCTAGACTCGATGTGTTAGAAGAAGGGGTTTTGACCTCGGGCGATAGGTCAATTGTACGCTCAACTGATTCAGAAGGAACCAGTGAGGGGGTTGAGTCCCGTTCTTTTGAAACAATAACCTGTTGAGAGGCTATCGAGTGGCTGGGAGAGGGCTGTGCGTGCGCAGTTGAGCCAGATGCTGCGACTTCTACCCGGGAACCGAAAAGATCGGCTCATGTGCTTAAAGATTCAGCTCGGCTTATCTGGATAAAGGTATCGCAGCCAGCGAAGATGTGCTCGTCTGCCTTATCAATCAGGCTTTTTCTGACTCGGGGCTGGGGCTTTGCCTTAGCAGCCTTGTCATTCTTAACCTTGGCCCTTTTCTCCCGGATGACGACTTCTTTAGAATTCTTAATTTGATGAGCTGCCTCGTCATAGTCGTCCTTTGAGCAGTTTGTCTCGCTGGGATCGGCTCTCGGTTTAGCTATCTCCTTGATAGTGAAGACTTTGGGTCTGCCAGCTATTATCGGTGCTGCATCTTCAGCAGTGATTCTTTTCTTCTGTGGAGATTCGACTGGCAGCTTCCCTTTTCTGATCAGGGCATATGTGTGCTCAACATCTTCACTGTCGTTGTCGTCATTATCATCATCCGAGCCAGATTCCTCGCTATCTGTGCCCACGCTCTCGGATGCCTCGTCGTCAGTGTTTGTTTGAGCTTCACTTGACGATTCATTGGCTGTTTCCTCAGCGTCTGTTTCGGTGCCCTCAGCCGCCTGACTCGTCTCTAGAGAGTCGTCAGACTTTCCTTCATTGGGCGAACCGGCCACTGGTTTCTGTGGCTTTTGGGCTCTCTTTGGACCCTTACCAACACTCGGCTTTGTCCCCGGGGTAGGTCCAGCTGGGTTTTGCTGAACCATAGGGACAGTTCTCTCAGTGGCTTCCTTGTACTGCTGGACCGCTGGATTTGAAGATTTGACAAGCTTGAGCAGAAATCCAGGGATCCTTAGACCGAAGACAGGATTCTTGTCTGCTTTGAAGTATTGCAGCTTCGGTGCAGTGAAGTGTGGATCTGAGCTCCGTTTTGGTATTGAGGAGTGCTCTGCCATGCAGTCGTTTATGATTAGCCCGAGCAACCTTGCGTATGGGATGGTACCTGGTCTGTTCTTTTCTTTGGCTTTGACCAGGTCCATTAGTTCTGAGAAGAAGAGTTGTGCCAGGTCGTAGTTCTTGTTGAAAGCGATGCCATGAAAGACTAGCAGGATCTGCTTGTTGCACTTGTCGAATCCGGCATGCTTAGGCGACAGGCACTTGTTCACCAGCCCGAAGAGATTCTTCCACGGATGGTGAAGATATGCTCCGTTGAAGTTGGAGAGCTGTGGCAGTAATGAGGTGTAGCCTAGGGATGCCACGTCTTTCAGTAGATCTGGGATGGACGGCAGCGCATCGTACTCGTCATGGATTGGCAGCGATAGAGTAGCCCGTAGAGTGGATGGTGTAAGAATCACCCGCATGCCGTTCAGCTTGGTCATTATCTTGGAGCGATCCTTCAGTGAATCCGTATGCATATGACCCCAGAACTGTTGTAGGTATATCTCTGGCACCGGTTTTGTGTTGTGAAGTGCAGGCCAGAGATAGTGACCTTTCATGATTGCTGGAACCACTGGGTTCTGGCACTTGAACACTGCAAGGTCTAGCTGGAAATTGTTGTCCAGCACCTTGATCCATTTCCCTTTGGGGTAGATGGCATCATCGATCTGCGTTTGAGTTGTTCCTGCCATTTTAAACTGTAGAAGCAGGGGGTCAGCATATGAAATTCAACTGTTTGATTAGATTGAAAGAGTTTGATTTGAAGGTTTCAGATAAGTTTATGCAGGTGGAATTTTGAAAAAGTTGCAAAGTCCAAATCTCGAGATCTGAATCTCGAGATCATGATTTCGAGATTCAAATCTCGAGATCTTGATTTCGAGATTCAAATCTCGAGATCAAGATGTCGAGATGCAGATCTCGAGATCTTGATTTCGAGATTCACATCTCGAGATCAAGATGTCGAGATGCAGATCTCGAGATCTTGATTTCGAGATTCAAATCTCGAGATCAAGATGTCGAGATGCAGATCTCGAGATCTTGATTTCGAGATTCAAATCTCGAGATCAAGATGTCGAGATGCAGATCTCGAGATCTTGATTTCGAGATTCAAATCTCGAGATCAAGATGTCGAGATTCAGATCTCGAGATCTTGATTTCGAGATTCAAATCTCGAGATCAAGATGTCGAGATGCCCATCTCAAGATCTTGATTTCGAGAAGATGAAACGACGATTTCGAAGAGATTAAGCCACCTGCAAAAACAAAGATATGATATACCAAAATGATAACAAGCGAGATTACGACATACATTCAAACGAAAAGAAACCTAATTTGATTTTGATTTTGAGAAGTTACAAGGTTTTGCGAGAACAAACGTTCGTTTTTGGATATCGAACACGAACAAATTTCAACGGGTTTTCGAGATCGAACGTTCGTTTTTGGGTTTTGATCACAAACAAAGAAAAACTACCTTCTTAAGAATGTCGTGAAAAAGAAACGAGGGAAGGAGATTGCGAAATCGGAAGTTTGGGAAGAAGAAGAACGGTCTGAGAGCTCTGAAGTGCGAAAGTTTGTGGCCTTTGAGAAAAATAGAATGGAAGAGAAGGGTTTTTCGCGAGGCTTATATACGCGAGAAAAATTTTGGACGTCCTCCGTAACAGTTGAGCCCGAATGATTTGGGCTAGCTCACAATGCCTTTGGGCCCAATACTAGTAAAAATTAGAGCTCCCCCTCAATCAGTGAAGATTTTCTCCCCCCCCCCCCCCCAAAAAAAAAAAATGAAACAAACAATTATGTACAAATGCAACGCACACACACTATTTTTTGTTCTTTTTGATTTTTCTCCCCCTCAACACATGCAACACACGCACACTATTTTTTGTTATTTTTCTGGTTTTCTCCCCCTCAACACATGCAACGCACACACACTATTTACAGATCACACTCACACACACTTTTTACAAGTCCCACACACACACACTTTTCAGACCAGTGGAGACAAAAATTAAACAGGCTCGAGGTTCAACATGCCCAACTTGGAGACCAGGAACTGGAATCTTTTTTCATCCAATGCCTTAGTGAACAAGTCAGCCAGTTGAAGCTCTGAGCTTACAAAGTACATATCTATGTCTCTTTTCTCCACGTGATCCTTGATGAAATGATAGCGCAGATCAATGTGTTTGGTGCGGGAGTGGTGAACAGGATTGCTTGTGATGGCGATGGCGCTTTGAGAGTCAATGTAGATCGGGATGTGGCGGAATGTGTAACCGTAGTCCTGGAGCTGAGTCTTCATCCACGATATTTGTGAACAACAACTAGCAGCCGCGACGTATTCTGTAACACCGACCCCGAGCATATTTACTTTTAGTAAATTATGTAATAAACCTTGAAGGATGATTCAATAATTTGGATGATTCAATAATTTGCGAAACCGCCGGAAACCGCCACTCCAAAGGAGTTGTTCGTAGCTGCAGACTACGAAAGCCGCCCGGCTTTCGTGAAAGCCGCCCGGCTTTTGCCCAGGCAGTCCAGTTTTTGCCTTTTCATCGGTTTAAAACGAGGATTTATCGGGGAGCTCAACAAAGGCAACTATTTCAGCACATCATAAGGTGAGGATGGCTGACTATATTGCTTATAATTAGTGAGTTAATTTCATGAGATTATCGAAGGTAATTAAATGTGTTTTTATAGATTATTAATGATTAATAATGCCTAAAAATGAAAAGACTAAATGTCTAAAGAAAAAGGAGCATGATATACAAATTTAAGAGTAAATTGTGTATGTTCATGTGTTATGAGTATGTCGACTTGAAAGTGGAATTTATTATGAAACATATGTTGAAATATACTTTTTCTTCATATTAGAATATATGAGTGATTAAAAGTGATATTTTGAATATTGAGATAAATGATATTTTCAAAGGAAAATCAGTTGGAATTGTCTATATGACTATGAGTTGAGAACTTGGTTTGTTGATATTAATTTGACTAGTATTAAGATACTAGTTGGACATTAAAATGAAATGTTGTTAAGATTGATCCTAAGGTTGGATTGTGAAATGTTATGCCTTAAGTAGTCTTAAGAGATGCTTTAAGGTAGGAAAGTATGAACTTTAAGTTAAACCAGGGGTAGGCCTTAAGGGATACCCAAGATAATGGAAATATTAAATTGATCCTAGATATAGGATTGGTCTACGGGTGTGCTCGGTAGTCCTTGTGGATAGCCGGTTGAATTATGGAAATAAGTAAGGACCATGGCCCTTCCCGACTCTAGAGAGCGGGGTTGGATAACATGGACTTACATCATGATCACGAGTTAGGGTGGAATCCGAATCGGAGACCTAACTACGTTCCGGTAGCGGTAACACATAAGATAGGACCCCGAAGGGCCTTACCTTCCTACGGGATGATGGGTATGAGTCCTGGGGCGGGATGTTGGAGTCCGAACCGGGAGCCTCGTGAGGTCTCGGACAGCGGTAGCAAGTCCCGTAGAAATAATAGGACCCAAGGGTTGGGTTGTGCAAATGATAAATGAAAAGGGATATATAAGAAGGGCCGTGTGCCGACAAATAAATAAATTTACTTATTATAAAGATAATAAGTGGGAAATATAAATTATTATTTATATTATGATATCACCCTATTTTGAGGGTCTTGGGAGTTAAAACGTTGATTATACTTAGTATAGTTGCTATTGTACTTGTCAAATATTTCCAAGTACTGACCTCCCCTTCACGGGGGAGGCCACCTCACAGTTTCAGGTAGAACTTGAAGTTGCTACCATTGCCCGTTGCTCCGGGAGGCTCAAGGGAGGAAGACGTGGTTCGTGCTTCTTCCGTTCTGTTTTAAAAACAATTAAGTTAATGCTCATGGATACTATTTTCTTAATAATTACTTTGGGGGCTTGTACGCCTAGTTATGCCAAGTGTGGCTTGAACAATTGTATTAATGCTTCCGCTGTTTTAAATGCATGTTTTACATTATGTTTGTTTATGGATGTACTATGTGTGAATGATATTCATGACGCCTTGTATAGTATGGATGAGTTGGACTGCGTTTGACTATTCGTACTGTACGGCGGGTTGTTGACGTGTCCGGCTAGGTCCGGGGCGTGACAATTTAATTGGTATCAGAGCCTTAGTCCGTAAACAGCATAATGAAGCTTCAAAATTTCTTTTTGAAAACGAAATTGAAAACCATGAGCATAAGGTTTTGTACTTATAGAACTTTTGGTACTTGAGTTGCAATGTCTCTAATTGTTAAGATGGTACCCTTAGCAATTGGCATAGCGGTGATTTGAGCCAAAGGATGTCTTTAAGTGCCTATCCGTCAATTGACATTTGATACGAGTCTAATGACTCATTCTAAATTTCTTTCAGAAATGGAACGTACCGGGAAAGTTACTCGACGGAACCCGACTGGCCAGGCACCGGGAGGATCCCAACGTGGCAGCCGGGGAGGGTCGACGGTGTCTCGGGGACAGGGCCGTGCAGGCCACTCACTGACGGTGAGTGACGGTCATGTGGAGACGATTGATGAGCAATATGAGTCCGAGGAGGATTCAACTTACCAAGCGGGAACTGAGCCGGTTGAGACCCCATATGATGGGGAGTACGACGATGTTAGTGACGAGAGCGATGATAATGAAGCTCTCGAACGGATTGAGGAATTGCTCCGACAATACCACCAAGATCGACAAAGGCGCCGGGCAAGGCGTGATTTGGAAGGGGCTTCGAGGAGAGGAAGCCGTGTGACTCCTAGGGAGATCATAGAATCCCGAGGAGGGGGGGTGTTGAGGTCCCTATAATAAGGATCTCAAAGTACCTTAAAGAGGCAAGAGACTTGGGGTGTAAACCGTTTGATGGAACGGGGGACATCTCTGTGGCGGCCGAGTGGATCAAAAGATTCAATGAGGCGGCCCTCGACATGCAACTACCACCCCACATGAAGTTGAGAGTAGCCACGAGGCTACTAGAAGGCATGGCGTCCACATGGTGGGATGGGACAAAGGGGAAGTACGGCGAGACCGTCACTTGGGAGAATTTCCGACAGGAGTTCTTTAGCCAATACTACTCCGACTTCTAGGTGAACTTGAAGAGGAGGGAGTACACGAATCTGACCCAAGGAGGTGAATGTACGGTGAAGGAACTTGAGCACAATTTCAGAAAGCTTGCGGAGTTCATACCGGAGTACATTTGTGATGAAAACCAGATGGTGAACCACTTCTGGGATGCCTTGGACCTTGACATTTGCGAGAGGGCAACACAATTGCCTAATATGACGTTTAGTCAAGTGGTGGAACAAGGATTAAAGGGGGAGAAAGAGTGGGAGGAAAGAAAACGAAGGAATGCCGAGGAGGCAAAGAAAAGAAAATGGGAGAACCATGGCCCTCAAGGTTCTAACAAGAAGGGGAACCACGGGGGAGGCGGGTCTTTCAAAACCCCTGCACCACCGGTAAGGGGAAATCAAGGCCCGAGTGGGCAAAGCTCTGTGTCACAAGGCTCAGGCACTAAGAAGTGCAGCAATTGCAAGAAGAACCACTTTGGCAAGTGTCGCGATCCCCCGAGGTGTTATCAATGCGGGGAGGTCGGGCATTTGAAGGTGAGTTGCCCACAACTTGGGAGAGCCATGGGGGCCGGACCAAGTAGTGCAACGACGGTGAGCAGGAACCGAACCGGAGCACCAAATGCTAGCGATGGGCACGGTAGGGCGAGTGCCAGCAACGCGCCATCCGTAAATCAAGGAAGGACCCAAGCTCGGGTCTATGCTATGACGGAGGCGGATGCTCGTGCCAACCCGGACTCCGTTGCGGGTAATTCCTTAAACTCACGTATTAATTTTTTATAAACAATAGGAGTGTGGAACTTGTAAATTTATAACCCCGACGAGTTTGGTCGGGTTTGAGGGGGGAAAAGGGGAGGAGAATCCTCGCCCTGGGCGGATGCCGCCCGGCATTAACGAAAGCCATCCGGCTTTCGTCTTGATTTATTGGAACGAAAACTACGGCAACGAATGCCGGCCGGCTTCCACCAAGAACCGCCTGGCTTTCATATATATTAAATCAGCAATTTTCCTCGCAAACGAAAACCGGTCGGCTTTCACAGAAACCGGCCGACATTTGGAACATTTACTCCGGAATAACCTGCGGCGCCCAAAGTCGCCCGGCTTTGGTGAAAGCCGCCCGGCTTTCGCTAGGCCTGGGGATTCCTGCGCTGCTGAAACCCGGCCGGGTTTCGTAGAAACCGGCCGGCTTCGAAACCCATTCCCCGGATAAAACTGCGGCGACGAAAACCGGTCGGCTTTCGTGAAAGCCTCCCGGCTTTCGTGATTCATGTACAAAGAATTGTTCTCGCAGATGAAACCTGGCCGGCTTTCATGAAAAGCGGCCGGCTTTCACCTGGTTTGGTCCTAGAACGGTCCTAAAGGTTAGAAACCGGGAAATTTCGGAAGGGTGTCGAATGGACTCCACCCGAAACACAACCAACATACTCTATGACTCAAGAAACGAGCCTATTAATTAGATAGTGTGTCTTACATTACTTATGAATGTAGGAACACTAAAGATAAACGGGAAAGACGCAAGAATCCTTATTGATACCGGGGTGCAACGATCATTTGTGAGTGAGGCTTTCGCCAGCGGATTCAACGGACCACTTGTACCGATGGATCAAACCCTATTGGTATCCACACCTCTAGGGGATGATATCGAAAGAGATAGCCACTATCCATCGTGTGAGGTGGAGGTGGAGGGACAGAACTTGACGTGTGACTTCGTACCGCTGAGCATGATCGAGTTCGACGTGATCCTTGGGATGGATTGGCTAGAGAAGCATCATGCTAGGGTTGATTGTTATACGAAGGTTCTTGAACTCGAAAGCGGTGAAGGTTTGACCTTACGTTTCGAGGGAGATAGAGCCAAATCAAACAGTTGTATTATATCCACCGTGAGAGCGAGGAATATGATGAGAAAGGGATGCCACGCATATCTAGCTTACGTGGTGGATAAAACCAAAGAAGAGGTAGACATCAACGATGTGAGAGTTGTGTGCAAGTATTCGGATGTCTTCCCAAAAGACTTGCCGGGACTTCCACCCGATAGGGAGATTGAGTTCGTGATCGAGGTCGAACCCGACACCAAACCAATCTCTATACCGCCATACAGAATGGCACCCGCTGAACTTAACGAGTTGAAAACCCAATTGCAAGAGCTATTGAATAACGGTTTCATAAGGCCGAGTCACTCTCCGTGGGGAGCACCGATCCTTTTCTTGAAAAAGAAAGATGGAACACTTCGAATGTGCATTGACTATCGTCAACTGAACAACGTCACAATCAAGAATAGGTATCTCTTGCCTAGGATTGATGACTTGTTTGATCAGCTCCGAGGAGCGACGGTGTTTTCGAAGATTGACTTGAGGTCGGGGTACCACCAACTGAAAATAAAGGAGGATGACATACCGAAGAGTGCATTCCGCACAAGGTATGGTCATTTCGAGTTCCTAGTTATGTCGTTCGGGCTAACCAACGCCCCGGCGGCATTTATGGATTTGATGAACCGGGTATTTCATAAATACTTGGACCGGTTTGTGATTGTGTTCATAGATGATATCTTGATTTACTCGAAGAGTGAAGAAGAGCATGAGGAGCACTTGATACTTGTTCTTGAGACACTACGGGAGAAGCAACTATATGCCAAGTTTTCCAAATGTGAATTTTGGCTAAGGGAGATTGGCTTTCTCGGGCATGTGGTTTCGAGATCAGGGATTGCCGTAGATAACAAGAAGATTGAGGCCATTACTGAATGGGAGATGCCAAAGAACGTCAAGGAAATTCGTAGCTTCCATGGATTGGCAGGGTACTACCGAAAATTTGTGGAGAAGTTCTCAGTTTTGGCATCGCCATTGACAAAGCTCACTCGAAAGGGGGCCAAGTTTGTATGGGATGACCGATGTGAGAAGGGATTCCTTGAACTGAAGAAGAGATTGACCGAGGCACCGATACTCGCACTACCCAAACAGGGTGTGGGGTACGATGTCTACAGCGACGCAAGCATCCAAGGGCTTGGATGTGTCTTGATGTAGAATGGGAGGGTGATTCCCTATGCTTCACGACAGTTGAAGAAGCATGAGGTAAATTATCCCACTCATGACTTAGAGCTGGGGGCAGTGGTGTTCGCATTGAAGATTTGGAGACATTATCTCTACGGGGAAACATGTCATATATACACCGACCACAAAAGCCTGAAGTACGTGTTTACTCAGAAAGAGTTAAACATGAGACAGAGACGATGGTCTCTTATTATTTCGTGACCGAGTATGTGTACCGTTGGATGATGAGCTCCGAAAGTCCATCTTAGAGGAGGCTCATTCATCGGCGTATGCCATGCACCCGGGAGGCACGAAGATGTACCGTGATTTGAAGGAAAGTTACTGGTGGTCGGGTATGAAGAGGGAAATAGCCGAGTACATCAGTAGGTGTCTTACTTGTCAGCAAGTTAAGGCAGAACATCAGCATCCGGCTGGGTTACTACAACCACTTTCCATTCCTGAATGGAAGTGGGAGCACGTGACTATGGATTTCGTGGTGGGGTTGCCACGAATGGTTAAGAACTATGATTCCGTATGGGTTGTGGTCGATAGGCTCACGAAAAGTGCACACTTTCTACCTATCAACACCACCTATGCATTGGAAAGGTTAGCCAAGTTTTATGTGGACGAGATCGTGAGGCTACATGGGGTTCCTATAACCATTGTATCTGATAGAGATCCGCGATTCACATCACGATTTTGACCGAAGTTCCAAGAATCTATGGGGACAAAGTTGAAATTCAGTACAGCTTTCCATCCACAGACGGATGGGCAATCTGAGCGGGTTATACAGATATTAGAGGATATGCTGAGAGCCTGTGCATTGGAGTTCCAAGGGAGTTGGGACAACCATTTGTCACTTGTGGAGTTTGCCTATAACAACAGTTATCAGGCGAGTATAGGCATGCCTCCATACGAGGCATTGTATGGGAGGAGATGTCGTACGCCGTTGTGTTGGGATGAGGTTGGCATGGCCAAACTCGAGAGCACGGAATTGGTGGAGATCACCAAGTCTAAGGTGAAGATGATGCGTGAGAGACTTAAGGCGGCCCAGGATAGACAGAAAAGTTAAGCCGATAAGCGCCGAATAGCCTTGGAGTTTAAGGTGGGAGATGAAGTGTTTTTGAAAGTTTCACCTTGGAAGGGAATCATCCGATTTCAGAGCCGAGGGAAACTTAACCCACGATACATAGGGCCATTCGTGGTTCTTGAGAGGATTGGGGCCGTGGCATACCGATTACAGTTGACTCCAGAATTGGAGAAGATACATAACGTATTCCACGTGTCCATGCTTAAGAAGTATATGCCGGATCCATCTCATGTATTAGAAAAACCACCCGTGGAAATACGGGAAGACTTGAATTATGCCGTGCAACCGGTGAGGATACTTGACAGGCAAGTCAAGAAATTGAGAAGAAAGAAAGTTCCAATGGTTAAAATCCTTTGGAAAAGTGATCGAGTTGAGGAGGAAACTTGGGAAACGGAAGCTTTGATGAAAGAGCAATACACGTTTTTGTTCGAATGAGCATTGTGAATTTCGGGGACGAAATTCCCGTTAAGGGGGGGGTGAACTTGTAACACCGACCCCGAGCATATTTACTTTTAGTAAATTATGTAATAAACCTTGAAGGATGATTCAATAATTTGCGTGATTGTAAATTTTATTATTTCTTTTACGTGAATAGTAAATTGCACGTGGGGCCCACAGCGGGAACGGGGACTGCCCGATAATTCCCGAACCCCATATTATATTCATCTTGGTCTACATGACATCCATATAGTTGAGGATATTTTATTTGGGCCATAGGAAAGGCACAGAGTTGACCGGTGGTCAAACGAGGCCCAATTACCGGTATTGGTAATGTAGCGGATAACAGCCCGAAATGAGTTTCGGAGACTCCAAAATTAATGTTGGGGAATGTACATCTATTCTAAAGGCCCATAATTATTAGGAACGTGTGATATAATTTATCCGGCCCGATAAAATAAAATATGACTAAAATAGTCCGAAAAATACAACTTTCGGGGTCGATTGTACATACCGGGACGTAATGGGATGACCTCCCACATGAGTGGGGGCCACCCCACGTTTTTAGGAGTGCTGAGTGACCAAATAACATGGGAAGGACGGATGATGGAGATGGGAAGCCTCATGGAGACAAAAACCCACACCCCATGTCCTCCCTTAGTACCATTCTTGGTCTTTGATTGAGAGTAGATACATCCCCCTTCATTTTGAGCCATACACACAGAGAGAAAAGGAGAGAAGCTCTGGAGGAAAGCTCTCACAAAGCTCAAGTTTGAAGGAAGCAAGGGGAGAAGAAATCCAAGGATAAAAGGAGAGTGTTTAAGGTAAGAACATAACTATTGTTCTTTAACTAGTTTTATGGAGTATGATTTGTAAGAAATCATATGGTGGATTAAACCTTGAGTTCTACACGTTTAAAAGTGTAGAATATTGTTATAAAGTGGTGGTAATTAACTTAGAAGGGTTGGCAAATCGATAGGAGTCGAAACCGCCGGAAACCGCCACTCCAAAGGAGCTGTTCGTAGCTGCAGACTACGAAAGCCGCCCGGCTTTCGTGAAAGCCGCCCGGCTTTTGCCCACGCAGTCCAGTTTTTGCCTTTTCATCAATTTAAAACGAGGATTTATCGGGGAGCTCAACAAAGGCAACTATTTCAGCACATCATAAGGTGAGGATGGCTGACTATATTTCTTATAATTAGTGAGTTAATTTCACGAGATTACCGAAGGTAATTAAATGTGTTTTTATGGATTATTAATGATTAATAATGACTAAAAATGAAAAGAATAAATGTCTAAATAAAAAGGAGCATGATATACAAATTTAAGAGTAAATTGTGTATGTTCATGTGTTATGAGTATGTCGACTTGAAAGTGGAATTTATTATGAAACATATGTTGAAATATACTTTTTCTTCATATTAGAATATATGAGTGATTAAAAGTGATATTTTGAATATTTAGATAAATGATATTTTCAAAGGAAAATCAGTTGGAATTGTCTATATGACTATGAGTTGAGAACTTGGTTTGTTGATATTAATTTGACTAGTATTAAGATACTAGTTGGACATTAAAATGAAATGTTGTTAAGATTGATCCTAAGGTCCGATTGTGAAATGCTATGCCTTAAGTAGTCTTAAGAGATGCTTTAAGGTAGGAAAGTATGAACTTTAAGTTATACTAGGGGTAGGCCTTAAGGGATACCCAAGATAATGGAAATATTAAATTGATCCTAGATATAGGATTGGCCTACAGGTGTGCTCGGTAGTCCTTGTGGATAGCCGGTTGAATTATGGAAATAAGTAAGGACCATGGCCCTTCCCGACTCTAGAGAGCGGGGTTGGATAGCATGGACTTACATCGTGATCACGGGTTAGGGTGGAATCCGAATCGGAGACCTAACTAGGTTCCGGTAGCGGTAACACATATGATAGGACCCCGAAGGGCCTTACCTTCCTACGGGATGATGGGTATGAGTCCAGGGGCGGGATGTTGGAGTCCGAACCGGGAGCCTCATGAGGTCTCGGACAGCGGTAGCAAGTCCCGTAGAAATAATAGGACCCAAGGGTTGGGTTGTGCAAATGATAAATGAAAAGGGATATATAAGAAGGGCCGTGTGCCGACAAATAAATAAATTTACTTATTATAAAGATAATAAGTGGGAAATATAAATTATTATTTATATTATGATATCACCCTATTTTGAGGGTCTTGGAAGTTAAAACGTTGATTATACTTAGTATAGTTGCTATTGTACTTGTCAAATATTTCCAAGTACTGACCTCCCCTTCACGGGGGAGGCCACCTCACAGTTTCAGGTAGAACTTGAAGTTGCTACCATTGCCCGTTGCTCCGGGAGGCTCAAGGGAGGAACACGTGGTTCGTGCTTCTTCCGTTCTGTTTCAAAAACAATTAAGTTAATGCTCATGGATACTATTTTCTTAATAATTACTTTGGGGGCTTGTACGCCTAGTTATGCCAAGTGTGGTTTGAACAATTGTATTAATGCTTCTGCTGTTTTAAATGCATGTTTTACATTATGTTTGTTTATTGATGTACTATGTGTGAATGATATTCATGACGCCTTGTATAGTATGGATGAGTTGGACTGCGGTTGACTATTCGTACTGTACGGCGGGTTGTTGACGTGTCCGGCTAGGTCCGGGACGTGACATATTCGGCCTCAGGTGTAGATGTTGACACACAGTTTTGCTTTTTGGAAGACCAGCAGACTAGCTTCTCGCCCAAGAATTGGACGGCTCCCGATGTACTTTTGCGGTCCATCCGGCAACCAGCAAAATCAGCGTCCGAGTATCCGACTAGATCAAAGCCTGAATGCTTGGGATACCAAAGCCCTAGATTCACCGTGCCTTTGAAGTATCTTAAAATTCGTCGTACAGCGGTCAGATGAGATTCTTTCGGATTGGCTTGAAAGCGAGCACATAAGCATGTGGAGAAGATAATGTCAGGCCTGCTTGACATGAGATATAGCAAAGATCCAATGATGGCCCTGTAATTCGTAGCATCAATTGGCTTCCCGAAGGGGTCTGAGTCCAGTTTGTTGTTTGGGGACACGGGGGTCGTCATGGAAGATTTGCCTTCTATGTTGAATCTCTTCAGCATATCCAGAATATATTTGGACTGATTGATGAAAATGTCATCAGAGAGTTGTCTTACTTGCAGGCCTAAGAAGAAGTTTAGTTCACCCATCATGCTCATCTCGAACTTGGTTTTCATCAGTTTCTCAAAATGTTGGCACAGGCGCGGATTTGAAGAGGCAAAGATGATGTCATCAACATAGATCTGAATCAGAATGATGTCAGACTTCTGTCGCTTGATAAACAAAGTAGTATCAATCTTTCCTTTTGAGAAACCTGAATCGATCAAAAATTCGGTCAAGGCATCGTACCAAGCTCTGGGTGCCTGTTTCAACCCATAGAGAGCTTTCTTGAGCTTGTAGACATGGTCTGGGAATTTTGGATCTACAAATCCTTTAGGTTGAGCTACATAGACTTCTTCTTCTAAAGTCCCATTTAGAAATGTTGTTTTCACGTCCATCTGAAAGACGGTGAAGTTTTTGTGCGCCGCGTATGCCAGAAATAGGCGAATTGCTTCAATTCTAGCTACGGGTGCAAACGTTTCATCGTAGTCTATGCCTTCCTGTTGATTATATCCCTTTGCGACCAGCCTTGCCTTGTTCCTTACAAATGTTCCTTCTTCATCTCTTTTATTTTTGAATACCCACTTCGTGCCAATGATTGTCTTTCTCTGAGGCCTGGGTACCAGTGACCATACATCCAGTCTGTCAAACTGATTGAGTTCATCTTGCATAGCACTCACCCAAACTGGATCAAGTAGCGCATCGGAGACTTTTGATGGTTCTGACTGGCTTAGGAAGCATGTGAAGTGGCATTCATTCATCGTTGCGGATCTTGTGCGCACACCTTGACTTGGATCACCTATTATCTGTTCAACGGGATGTGCTCTCGTCCACTTCCTCTCATGAGCTAGAGGAGTTGGAGTAATTATTGGTTGATCCGAGTCTTGATAGGAGGTTGAAGGCTCTGGAGCAGCTGTGGTGTGTGATGGAGATGATTCTTAATTCGTAGCAAAGCCGTGATCATCCACACCTCTGTGATTGGTTTGAGGGGTTGATGGTGTAGATGGTACATCGTCTAGACCTGTGAGGAGCGGAATCTCTGCTGTTGGAGTTGATGTTGACGCTGGAGTGCATGGTGGAGGTGGAGGTTGTGAGTTCTCGTAGAAGTTTCTGAAGAGAGAGTCGAGAATCACATCTTCGTGTTCAGTGTTTGGTTCGGCTTTATCAGAAGCTACTGGTACAACATTTGATGGATCAGTCTATAGATGTTCGATCGCGAAGTCTGTCATTTCATAGAATGTAACATTTACACTGTCGATGACAGTACGCTTGTCTCTGAGATAGACTCTGTAAGCTTTGGATTGCAGTGAGTAGCCAATAAACACGCCTTCTCTGGCTTTGGGATCCAGCTTACTTCTCTCTGTCCGATCATTTAGTATGAAACACTTGCAGCCAAAAACCTTGAAGAAAGAGATGTCGGGAGTTCTGTTGAAGAGGATTTCATATGGAGTCTTGTCGAAGCGTTTATGGATGGATGTTCTGTTCTGAGTGAAGCATGCAGTATTGATTGCCTCTGCCCACATGAAGTGAGGCAGTCTGGATTGGATTAACATGGTGCGTGCTGCTTCAACAAGGGTTCTGTTCTTTCTCTCAACAACTCCGTTCTGTTGGGGAGTTTTAGCTGCTGTAAATTGCTGAGTGATACCGAGTGATTCATAGAACTCAGTGAGAGTTTGATTTTTGAACTCGGTACAATTGTCAGTTCTAACAATTCGAACACTGTGTTGTAGCAGTTTCTGGATGGTTCTGATAAAGGTCATAATGTTGTCTGCAGCCTCGTCTTTTGAACGGAGAAATTTTGTCCATGTGTACCTAGAGAAGTCATCAACAATCACCAGAGTGTATTTGCGACCGTTGATGCTTTGGACTCTCATAGGTCCACACAGATCCATGTGAATTAGCCGCAACTTATGTGTAGATGATGGTTTGGTTTTTGACTTGTAGGAGCTTCGCGTCATTTTGCCCATTTTGCAGGCACTACAATGATTTTCAGCGGAAGACTTTAGCAGAGGAAGCCCCTTGACAAGTTTCTTGGAGGACAAGGTTGATAGATGTTTGAAGTTCAGATGGGAGAGACGTATGTGCCATAGGTTGTTCTGTTCAGTTGAAGCTTTGGACAGCAGACAGATGGAAGTGGTGGATTGGACGCTTTTCAGATCAATAGTGTACAGATTTGATGTTCTGTAACACGTTAATAATGTATTCCCTGTGCTGTCAAGAACACAACATTGTTTTGCAAAGAACCTCACTCCCATCCCGCTGTCACAGAATTGCCCAATGCTCAGTAAGTTGTGTTTGAGCCCTTTGACAAATAAAACGTCTTTTATAGTGACACTGGCACATACGACGTCCCCATACCCAAGAATAGGAGATGAGGCGTCATTCCCGAATCTGACATTGCCTCCGTAGCAGTTGGTGTAGTTGCTCAAAAGGTGCTTTATTCCGGTCATGTGGGTTGAGCATCCTGAGTCTAAGTGCCACACATGACCGTCCTGCAAAACAATCAAACAGGTTTAGGTACCCAACTTGGAGTGGGTCCTTCCTTATTATCAAGAAACACCTTTCTAAATCTTGCTTTGAGCTGTGATCCAAGGTCAGCAGCTCTTTCAACAAAAGATCTTTCTCTTGTGGGCTCTCCAATAGCCAGATCTGCTTTTGCAGTGGGTCTGGTTTTTGGAGCCCACTTAGCAGTTTCCATTTTGGTGGGTCTGATGTTGTGAACCCACCTTTCCATTTTAGTTCTGGTGGGTCTGAATTTGGGGACCCACCTTTCTGTTTCAGTTTTGATGGGTCTTCGATTGGGGACCCACCTATCAGTTTCAGGTTTGGTAGGTCTCATCTTGGGGACCCACCTTTTCGTTTCAGTTTTGGTGGGTCTTATCTTGGGGACCCACCTTTCCGTTTTAGCTTTGGGAGGAGAGTAGACATAAGCTTTGTGATTGAATGGTTGTTTTTTAAGTTTTGTTTTGAAGATTTCCTCTTTAGAAAGCCGATTAAGATGTTTCCTTGAATGAACTCGAAGAGCATATTTCATATCAGGAATACAAAACGTTCCCTTAGAAGTTCTTTTCTTGGTTTCTCTTTCAGGTTTGAGCTTTCTGTGAGGCTTTGCTTTAACAACATTCACATCACATTCATAATTCTGGGGGTCTGGAACAGAATAACCATAAGCAATACTTGTATTATGAATAGAATGATGTCTAGAAGATGTCTCAGAAATATTCAGCTTGGGACTCAAGACTGAACTACTAGAAGTTTGTTTTGTAGAGACAAAATTACAATTAACTTTAGAGTAAAAAATAGAACTAGATCTAGGACTCGCATTATTCTCAAAAACTTTCTTTTTGCCTTCTGCGATTTCCTTCCTCTTTTTCCTCCACTCATTCTTCTCTTCTCCTTCCTTCTTCACTTCATTTCCTGTAAACAAAGGAGAAGAGAGATGAGTGGACGAACCTTTTAAAGCATTATTTTTCTCATGTGAGGTGTGTGAGCTGTCAGGCTTAGTCGTAGAAGGGTCTGTTTTAGCATGATACTGCTCACTCAAATCATTGAACTTTTGAAGAAGTTCCTGCCAGTTGCGCTCAAAACCTTTCTTTTCAGTTTCAAATCTCTCTCTCTCGTTATCAAGAGTTTTCTGTAGGTTTTTGAGCTTTTGAGCCATGGGAAATATACAAGGTTCCTCACCAGTTTTAGCAATACCTACTCTTGGGGGAGGGTCTAGAGGATGTCCTATATGAGGAATATCTTTAGCATAAGGGTCAAGACATTCACTAAAGCAGGAAGTAGATTTTTCTTGTGAAAGTTGTTTTTCATTAACAGAGGGATAATCACAAGAAATCGCAGATTTTGGATTCTTTCTCTTTTCTTCTTCTGCTTCAACGTTTTCTTCATCACTTCGAAAATACATTTTCTCGCCAAACCCTAGTCCCATGTAATCTTTGTTATAGATTTAAAGATAGTTAACTTTCTTTAGATTACGTGGGTTGCTTATGCCCAGTCATATTCTAGGATTGTAAAATCGGTCATCCTTTATCTTATTGAGAAAAATTGTTTGTTCAGACTGACCTCTTCTAGCAGCTAGATCCTCCAGTTCTTTTATTTTATTTAAAAGTGTTCTTCTCTTGTTATGCAAAAAATCGCATTCAGCCTTTGTTGTGCTTTTTTCTCGTTCACTATCCTCAAATTTCCTAGTTAATTCAGTTATCTTAAGTTCAAAGCTTTCAAAATCTGAGGACACCTTTTTGACCTGATCTTTTGCAATTTCAAGTTGAACACTTAAGGAAGACTTTTGGTCTAGATTCTGTTTCAGTACTCTGTGATTATTGTCTAGTCTCTCCTTTAGTTCTTTGATTAGATTGTCCTTCTCAAGTAAGGACTACATTTGGTTATTTAAAGGAGTATGAGAGGTACTTACTGTGACACTCCAAAAATTTAAATAAAAATAAAAATAATTTTTATTAGTCAGATAAAATATTACGAAAATAACATTTTTATAAATAATTGAGTCAGAAAAAAATTCAACAGATGTGACATTTTAATCAGATAAAGTTTTCAAAATTTATGACGTTTTAGTCAGATAAAAATACTTCAGTAATAAGAACAACATTTTAGTAAACAAGTGAACCAGACAGAAAATTTACATTTACGACATTTTTAGTCTGATAAAAATGATCCGATAATAGAAGTAACGTTTTATATCAAGTACTAGTTATAGCATAAATAATATGAGTTGTTTTTGTAATTATTTTAACTTATGTATAAAATATCCAAAATACAAATTTTGACTTTTCGAATAATACTAATATATACTTACATGCAATAATAATAAAATAACATACTCATAGTATAGTAATACACTAATACATTGAAGGGAGTTCAATGGGTAGGCTACGTAAAACTACTCTAGTTTACAAACAAAAATTTCTCATTTAAAGCCTAAATATGTAAAACAAACACAGTTTGAACTTGAACTCAAAATCAACTACATTCAAAGTTCTAATCAGTTAAGAATCCCTTCTGCGTTTTCCTCTTTCTTGGCCGGCAAACCATCACAACCCACGAAGTAAAATCGGGCTTTTTGAATTTAACTCCAACTCTAACATCTCAGCCTAAAACCCTCATCTACCACCTATAAATAATAGGCCAGAACCTGCGTTTTCTTCATCCCAAAAACTAAGAAATATACATAATATATATATATATATATTTTTTTTTTGCGACCCATCGTTTGAGCCAGAAACAAGTCCTGAAAATACTTCTCAAACCTTCCCCTTCGTGATACGAATCCAACGGAAAAAGAATCGTCGAAAACGGTCGTGAAACGAGGGAGAAAAACCTCGCCGGAGTTTCGCCGGAGAAAAGCTTTTCGACGGAAAACGGAGAAGAGGGAGGAGCTGCCACTGCCGCCAACCCACCACCGTCATTCGCCGTCCCGAGAGGAGTGCACCGCTACCCCGTTGGCCGTTTCCGACGAGGTAAAACCTCTTTCCCCGTTTTTTTTCTCTCTCCCCGTTTATCCGGCGACCTGGGGAAGAAGAAGAAGACCCAGCTGGGGTCCCTCTTGGGCCTAATTTTTTTGGGCCAGAATAATTTAATTTGGCCCAGTTCGGCCCAATTGCAATAAAAATTAAAAATAAAATAGTAAATGAAATAAATAAAATCTTGAAAAATATAAATTAAATACCTAGTATACATATACATATTCGGACCAACCAGAATTGGACAATAAAATTTTTAGCTATTTTTAATGGATTTAATGGTAATTGGGCCAATTTATACACATTTAGTAAATAATTAACTAAATAACGAAAGTAATTATGAAATAAATATTAGAGTAAACTAGGATAAATATATGACTAACTAGGACCTTATGGACCATTTATAATTAATAAAAATAAGGTTTAGTATATTTAATTGTAATTAAACCGGTTAATAGATATATGAAATTAAAGGAATAATTAGGGAAAATAATTATAAAATAGATATCTGGACAACCTAGGTCGAATATAGACCCAAAATATATTTATGGACGGTTACTAATTTATAAAGTCGATTCTTAGTCTATTTATTTAAATTAGGCCATATAAGACTAGTTAAGTAATTAAATAAGGAAATATTAATCGTGATTATTGAATAAAAATTTAGATGTTGTAGTTAATTATATTCGAATATTTTATTTAATATTAGAATTCAAATATTGTAATTAATGACTGAATTAATAAGGTAATTTGATTAATAAAAAGTGATTAACTCGAATAATTAATTAATTAATAAATTTGAATAAGGAAATAAAAAGGGGGGAAAAGGATAAATGATTGAAATAGAATAAGTGGCTAATTATATTATCTTAATTAAAAAGGTGAATACTTAGAGACCCAAATTGAAGAAGAGAATTAGGAGCATCGGGACTTAAGGTAAGTTTCACGTCAACCGATATTAGTTCTTTTTCTTCGTGATTTCTTTTACATATTTTTGTGTGCATATTTGAGAATTGAATTTATGTGTGCTGAATTTGAATATCATTATATAAAAGGATTGTATTTGAGATATTAGTTTGTTGATATGAGTTATTTTGGAAGATTTTGTAATAGTACGTAATTTGTTATCTTTGTGGGAGTTTAATGAAAAAGGAAATTCTTGAAGTATAAACTTCGATTGATTTTGAGAAAACAAAGAGAAATAAATATTTTCATAAAGGGTGAGCATCACGAGAGAAATCTGTGGTGTTGGTTTTCCACGTCCCTTAAAATGTGGAGGATGGTTAGGTCTACTACTACGCAATTTTTGGTTTGTGTTGGTTTGAGGTGAATTGTCGGTCGGTAGAAAACATCCCGGCTTTTGAGTAGTAGTGGTAGTAGTAGCTCCTAATCATTCAGGTTTTGAGGTGGGGTAGTTGGTAGAAAACATCCCGGCTACCCGGATCGACTTACTAACCCGGAGGGCTTGGAATACCTTTAGGGGGTATGCACACTTAAAGTAGTTGTTTCCGTTTCCAAGGAGCGGTTGTGGTACCGGCGATAGTTCTGGGGTGGCCGTACATAACGACGGACCACCGGGCTCAACCGAAGTGTTGAGCACCGCCCTTCTAAATTACTAGGAAGTTAGATACAAAGTGATTTTGGGAGAAATTCAAAAGGAGAATTTTGGGTGTTTCATGTATTTTGGAATTATTATGGTTTACGAGTTAATTATGTGATTGGGATTTTAAATAGATATCGTTTACTTATGATTTATGGTTTATAAAGTGTTGAAAAATATTTTATGAGGTTGTACGAATTTTATATATATTATTTATTATTATTTTAAAAGGTTAGGTGGGACTTACTTAGCATTATTGCTAATGTTTGTTTCTTTTATTTTTCTTTCTGTACATGATTTTTGTACAGGTGTTGAGTTGATCGATGTTGAAGTTGATTTCGAGAGAGAGCTTTCGCTAGAAAACATTATTAGTAAATCATTGTAAATTTCTTTTCAATAACTTTAATCAGTGAGTTTTTGATTTTGAAGTTTAAGTTGTTTTAGCCTGTGCACTCGGTTAAGAGAGAACCGAGTGTGGCGGTAGCACCCCTATTTCCCTTTGAATTTCCCGCTGCACATTTTGTGATGTTTTCAAATAAAGCTAATAATACTTTCCAATAAATCGTTATTTAAATGTATTTTTGGGTGAGAAATTTGGGGGTGTTACACTTACAGAACTTGTTGAGCATTCGGTTTCGGGGATTGCAGCATCACCCTTTCTTTCATCTTCCTCCACTCGTGCCATCAGGGCATATTTGTCTTCCTCCTCCTCCTCCTCCTCAGAAGAATCTTCTGCCAGTTCTCATTCTCAGCAATCATTGCAGAAGTTTCTTCTTCTTTCTGCACCATCAGCATTTTCTGCTTATTCCACAACATCTTGTGCTTGTAGAAATTAGCATCTTTCTTCTTTGGGAGGCGGCAGTCTTTGATGACATGTCCAGCATTACCACAATTGTAGCATATGGGAGCGTCTTCTGCTGATTGTGCCTTCCTAGAAGATCCTTGATCATGGTTCTTCTGTTTGTAGTTTGAGGAGGAGGTTCTCAGCTTGTTGGAGGAGCTGTTCTTCTTAGCAAATCTCTTGGCAAGCAGTGCCATCTTCTTCTGTAAGTCTGCTAGCTCAGCCTCTAGATCAGATTTGTCACCATCACTTTCATCATCATCTGATTCAACCACCACCTTCTTCTTTTTCTTCTTTAGTGATGTGGTTGTCCTTCTGGGTTGAGCCTCCATTACAAAAGCTAAGGGATTTGTGGTGTGATGTTCCTCGGCACAGGCAACCTCGTTGACAAATTGCTTAAGATGTTCATAGAGAGTGCAGATGTCAATTTCATCCAAGTCGATCCGAGATCTAACATCCTTCACTGTCTTTTCCCATGCAGGATGCAGGCTGGATAGAAATCTAATATTCAGTTCTAAGTTGGACCTGAATACTTTGATTTTTCTGAGTTCATTGACCAGTTGAACAAGTCTGTTGTAAGTCTCATTCAAAGGTTCTCCTGGACCTGCTTTGAAAGAGTCATAAGCAATAAGAATTGTCGTCTTCTTTGTCTTAAGGCTAATGTTTGTGCCTTGAAGAAGTTTCTCTATTCTATCCCACATTTCCTTAGTTGTTTGCATGCTGTCTATGAGAACGTATACTTCATTGGGGATTGCTTGAAGAAGGTATGTTTTGGCCATGAGATCACCACGAAGCCTGAGCCTGTCAGCTTCCGTGTATTCTGATGCCACTTTCCTCCTTATTTCTGGAAGAATAGGAGGGTTATTTTCAGGATCACCACCAACTGAAATCAAGAGTTCAGCTGGTCCTTCAAGCAAGGATTCAAGCATCGCAGCGGAGTTCTCTTTGTGCTCAAGGAAATTAAGGAATCTATTCCTCCACATTTGGTATTCTCCCTTCCTGAGACTAGGAGGGGTACTGCTGTTCCCTTGCGCATTGAATTCTGAGGCCATTGCTGTATTAAACTGACCGTTCGAGATAATTGATCAAAAGATTTTCAGAGGCAGAAAGTCGAAAAATCAGATGTCGAGATCTGAATATCGAAATCTCAGATTTCTATAAAGGAGGCCCGATATCGAGATTTGAGCTCGAGATTAGAGATCTCGAGATTAAGGATCTCGAGATTTCAAATTTCGAGAAGAGGATCTCGAGGTTTGAAATGTCGAGAAGTTAAAACTCGAAATCTTAATTCTGAGAAGTCAAATGTCGAGACCAGATCTCGAAACCTTAACTCGAAATCTTGATCTCGAAATCCTAGATGTCGAAAACCTCAATGTCGAAATCCTGCAAACTGTAAAACCAGATAAGCAAAATCTGAAGGTAGTTTCCTGTAGAGTAAGATGTCGAGATCCTCAGGAAAAATTTTCAGCTCGGAAAACGTAGCAGAACCTGTTGAAAAACTAGATGTCGACAAGGCCTACTCGAAATATCTCTAGTACAGAATATGCGTAAAACAAAATCTGAAGTATACCCCTTGATCGCTTTGAAACAACGATTCTAAGGGTGTAACTTTTACAACTTTTGAACAAGAAACAAGATTACAGAGTAAAATATCGACAGTAAGAACAACGTAAAGAAAAACAGAGTCTTCTGCAGGCGTTCTTCTGATCGGCTCTCGATCAGCTCTGATACCAATTGATAGTCCCTGTTTCTGTAACAGCAATGAATAACTATCTAACAACGAAGATTAAACGTAAGGATGAACACAGATTGAATCAATGTAAAGCCCTCTTTGATAGACCGTGTACTCGTACAACAGAAAGATATGCGCGTAAGGCTTTAAAGAATAAGTACGACGTTAACCTAATCCTAAACCCTCGGCTCCCTTTTTATAGGCGATGTTTAGGTTAGGCGTACAAGGCTTTTAGCCTGGTTATATGGGCCTAACACTTGGCCCAAGTGCTATCTAATTCATGCACCAATTAAATACAAGGATTAATAATAAAGCTAATCTATGACAAACTTGATTCACAATTAAAATATCTCCAACAGAACTCATTGAGAAAATAAGGAGAAGTCGAAGCATCACACGGTCAAAACATTTGTTATAGACAATGGTATATACATAGTGTGGAAACAAGTCATGGTGGATGCACTGTGGGTAAGGGTGGGGAACAACAAACGATTAATTTGAACCTGCACCATTGCACATGTCAGAAGTTGAATATAAGATTCCTTGCTCACATATCCTAGCAGTATGTAGATAATGTAGTTTATCCTATGATGCTTTTGTGGATATTTTTTTCTAATCATCGGAGTACGCAACTTCTTATAAAAGAGTATTTAAATCATATTGGATATAGCGTATCGTCATACTTACACTAGACCACAAGTTGTGCATGACCCGTTAATCATTCACACTAAAGGTCATCATAAGGCTACACGATTGAGAAATGAAATGGATGAACATCCCACAGGCATGGTGAGATGCAGATTATGTAAGCAAACAGGGCATAAAAGGGCAACATGTGCTAGAAGATCACATGAACACAAGGTTGTAGTTCCACTGGGTAATGTTATAATTATATTCACACATGCATTCACACTAATAAAAAATATAACTCCCAAAAATTCAAATGACTAATACATATATTACTGTTACAACGACGATGTAGGTGTCAGTGGATCCCGGACCTTCATTCCCAACATTCCAGGCCACTCACATCAGCGAGGATTTGTGGCATGGTCGTAATGTTCAGGTAGATAGGTGATGTGAGCACCTACATATTGTATTCCACATGCAGGTGGACGACAAGATTTTACATTACATTTGATTAACTAGTGTTTATGGTGTTCATATATTAGTCTCAACACTACATTTAGATAGATCATTACTAACCGCTTTACTTGAGCGTTCGAGACAGGAGACTCGCACTTCCATTTGCCCGTGGGTGTAAGCTAGACTTTAAGGTCCAAAAACTTGCAGAAAACTTATATCAATCTTTGTGTAATCATTAAGGAATTGGAAGCCCGCCTAGCCAATAATAAAAGCGTCTTGAGAAAACACTTACTCAAACAATCTTTCCTCACGGTTCGTTTAACCAATGTACAGAATGAGAACGCAAGCTTAAGTCTAAACTAGAACACTCAGAAACACGAGTGTGTGACTTAACTAAGCAATTGACAACTTCTGAACTTGAGCGTAACAGAACAAATAACTCTTTTGAACATCTTCAAACTGAACAGTATAAATTATATCCTAAGTTTAAAGAGTTGGAGGACTTACTTTCTAAGAGAGGTCAAACAGATCAAACCATTTTCTTAAACCAACCGAACGACACCACTTTATACAATCCCAAGGAAGGGTTAGGTTTTCAAACCCATGCAATTTGAAGAAAGTCAACCACGCTCAGC
This sequence comes from Cuscuta europaea, assembly GCA_945859875.1. Lineage (NCBI taxonomy): Eukaryota > Viridiplantae > Streptophyta > Magnoliopsida > Solanales > Convolvulaceae > Cuscuta > Cuscuta europaea. The sequence continues at coordinate 13,381,584 of CAMAPE010000016.1, forward strand.
TGTATGATGAAACTTATGTCCTTCATGTGAGCGTCAGAAATTGATTCCAAAGAAAAGGAAAAGAAAGAAAATATATCTAGGGCTGAGATCTATTTTGACTACACTCAACTAAATGTTAATTATAAGACTAGGGAAATTCCTCTATCTGATGACTATGTATCACGCTTTTCCTCCATCAAGTGAGTCTAAGTCTGTGTCTGTAGGGGAAGCAAATTTTGTTTATTAGAAAGCTAAAACTGATTATGTTTACATTCCAAAGGTCATCCGTAAAATTGCGGACTTGCACATATCTTTAAAAACTGAAAGGGAGGTTTTCGAAATAGAAAAAAAAAACATCTTTTAAATGAGATGTCTCTTATCAAAATTGCCCCCGCAACAAACACAACCTTTACCTCCTCTCCTGTTTCAAAGAGCGTTTTTAAAGAAAGCTCAAGTTCATCAAGCTGTCAATCACTTAGCTCTATTGCACACTAGATCCGTGTTTTCTCATTCTAGTGCTGAAGTTAGCAAGCCCGAGAAAATTTAGTAAAAGACTAATGATTCTAAACCTCATTGTGATGTGAATGATGACCAATCTAAACAGAAAAGATTTGAGGCTTCAGGTTTGTGATGGTGTTTGTCTAATTTATCCAAAATCAATGTCTTCAAGACAAACATGGAGATAAATACTTGGTTCATGTTCTGTCATTCACCAGCACTGAAAATTCTCCAACACCGGCAACTAATCTTTGATGGGTTTGTAAATCAGAATCCCGGTCATATAGCTCTCACAAAGCTTAAAAAGAGAATGGTTTAGGAACTAAAATAAAACAAAGAGGGATGGATCCACCCTGAAATGGGTACCAAAGGTTTCTCAACCTTTTGCACGTCCGTCATGTGTGGTACTTGACCCATTGCTCCACACGCATGGTGGGTATGAAGATGAATTGTGAGCAATCAACTCGTGCACATTATCAAAGGGAGTATTGGCGTGTATACTCTCAACTAAGCATAAATTCTCCAAAGCACACTTCCACAATGCCACAACACGTCAAACTAGAATGTCAATATTCTTCTATGCACTGTGATGGCAAGAAAGATATGTTACCCATCTGAACCATCCAACCAGCTACTATGTCCTGTATGGTGAAAACAAATTCACTGTGGGCGGTTTGCAGAACCTGACAAACTCCTTGTGCTACACCTATGCTCGATGCACCATCTCAGTCTCGATTACCTCACCAACGCATGATGAATATGTGGTTGCGTTTCGAGCAAGGTATTACATAGAGGGAGAAGAAAGGGTGACAAACAACACCACTTGCAACTTCTGAGGAGGGAGTTTCATTTTTCTCCTCCTGGCATCATACAACGACCAATGCAAGGATTCTCTCGAGGATGCATATTTTGAGGGAGAGTTTCAATTTTTTCCTCCCCCGTGCCAAAGAATGAAAAAGCATATTGAGTGCTCCAGTAGAGGGGGTGCACAGAGAGAAAAGAAACAAAGAAAAATGAGAGATAAGTCCTAATGGCTTAGTAAACTCAACTAAGCCTACCTAAGGGACAAAACCGAGAGTGAGTGAATAACTAAGTGAACATTATGAGAGCGAGGATGCAGAAGGCTCAAGTGAGCGAGAAGACAATAATCAATGACAAGTCTGCTACCTCAATTGCGCTATCAATCGAGATAATTACTCCCGGTCACCCAAATACTCTGAACAATTCCCCATAGGTTCAGGACTGAATTTATTAAGATCCCGTGTAGAAGTCGGTGCATCTTGTCCAAACAGCGCATGCACAACCCTACCCAAGACCACTAACTTGTCTCCTAACAGACATGTGTTTAATCATATTTCCAGGGGAACCCCATCTCTTATCACAGTCTCCTTCTGAGGCCACTGATACTCACTACAGTGGCCCTCAGCCCCATGCCACTGAACTTTTATTGATCACATCATGTTTAGTTACCTCACTCTTAAATGTTTTGAATTTTATAGGACATCGACACATTTTAGAGTCAGTTCCCGATCTTCACGACCTGCGAGAACTTTCATAGGGCTCATTTATTAAGGATGACGACTGGTGATTGAAAAGAAGTCATGTTGTTGCACCATAGAAATCACCGACATGTTCAAGCCATCACTGTAGAGTTCATCTCTATAGTGATGATAACAGGCGTCTACGCGATCCCTAGGGGGGATACAAGTTTTATTGACGATCCTTATGATCATGCCATAACGACCAGAGTGACATCTACTATGGATGATCCATAATGATTGGTCGGAAGCTCTATTATCAAAGCTTTATCGCTTCTATTATTATTATTATTATTATTATTATTATTATATACAGGCCACACATCAGTATTAACATTGATGTCTTGATAACAGAACACCATGTGTCTCTGATTTTTACCTTTTGTTTGGTTATTAGTTTTTGTTTTGTTACCCATAATAAAAGGATGATTAAAGGCATGAAGTCCTGATTCATCAGATTGTCATGAGGAGAAGAATTGTCCACGTGCAGTTTACTCTCAATAATCATTCTCAGACACTTTTCTCCTCCATCTAAAAAATTGACGACTCTCTACTCTTTTCAACTCATCAACTGCCAAGTTAACTTCAAATCAAATGGTTAGCATATACTCAGAAGGGCTAGTCAACCATTGTTTTCAGTTGTGCCACCGCCAAGTTCTCCTCAAAAGCATTCACAAAAAAAAGACTACATTCTGGAGGAAACAGAGGTCGGGAAGTCAAACTCTGAAGATGAATCCCATGTGCATCTACAACTCTTCAGAACAATCATTCTACAGGCCCCATGAGACTTCATTCAAGCTGATCAAGAGCAACTTTTGGAGGGCAATGATTACAAGCAAATTTTTGAAGAATCTCTCAACCCCCGACATCAAAAAACAAAAGAAGACATCAAACTCTGAAGGAAATGGTTAAATGAGGCAACCATTTGATTTGAAGTTAACTTGGCAGTACAAAGAAGACATCAAAGTACAAAGAAGACATCAATGAGGAGATTGCAAGGATTTCTTCACAAAGCCTTTAATTTCTAAAAAGACAAAGAAAGCTGAGATGCACTGAAGAACAAGACTAAAGAGGAGAAACTGAACAAATCTCTACTTTACATTGCAGATTCAACATAAAGACAAAGATACCTACGATGCAATGCTGATTGAACACGATTGAACACCAAGGCGGGAGATTGTTAGGGCATTTTTATGGTGTCCAATCTTATTTTGTGTCTTTGTATTTATGTTGTTATTAGATTAGATGTTTAATATGGGCTACAAGTTTATTTGAGCCCATTAGCACTTTGTAATACGTAAGTTAACATCATATCCTTACATATAAAAGGAAGGTTAACTTACGTAAACCCTAAGAATACAAGGATTGATATTTTCGCACATTCTAGATAGAGAGAAGCGAGAGTTGTGCCTCATTCATACCTGCGCTGTATTTCGAAATCCTTTTGGTATTGAATCAGAGTTCTTTTCTTCTCTATTATATTCCATTCTGTGTTTGATTGTTGGATACAGGGTTCCTACAACCATATTGATGGTAGTTTCAATGAAAATGTTAACATTATCAAATAGTAATATGTCATTTTCTTGGCATTTTCAGAACAAATGACATTTGTTTTTATAAAAATGGCATTTGTGCTCACCAATTGAAGGTGGTGGTGCTGGAAGGTGGTAGAGGCGATGAGAAAGGCATCCATATATTCTTAATATTTTTTATGGGTTTTTACTATTTTTTATTAACTTTTTATTTTTTTCAATTTTTTTTAAAATTTATTTGAAAAATATTTCTAAATGTTTTTTTTATTCTTTAACGATTTTTATTATTGTTTAACGATTTTGTTATGAATTAAAACATTTAATTATGAATGAATACTCTTAGAGATATTTAGAGTAGAAAATTAATGTTTAGTCTTATTTAGACTTTAGTTTGTAAAATTGAATTTTCATTTAGCGGTATTTAGGAAAATTACTACTCGTTTATTCTCTCTGTCTCATAAGAAGGTGTCACTTTTCTTTTTTGGACGTCCCATATAAAGGTTCACATTTCCATTTTAGGAAACAATTAACAATCTTAAGTGACAAATTAATCATTAAATATTAAAAATAATACATTTATAACATCACAGTTATCAATATTAACTACATTTTAATCAGTGGCGAATATATGTTCTTGACAATGGGGGCACATGCCCCCAATAACCTCTTTAATTTTAATTAAAAAGTATACTAAAAATAATGTAAATAGTGAAGTGCCCCCAATAAAATTATTGAATGCCCCCATTAACATACCACACTAATCTTAAAGGGAAGTCAAAACACACGCACCTCCTTCCCTATTTTTAGAGGCTTTATAGTTTTTAACATGAAGTATTTTAAATTATCAAAGAGAAATATCACATGAAATATTGGACTCCTATTCCCTGATTAAAAATCGAGACATTGGATTGACCTTTCAGAAGGTTATATATACTTTGCAAACTTTAAATGGATTGTCGGTGTTGGGGGCTCTCTGAGCCTATTACACATTTAGGCAATTCAAATTCTCAGAGCGACTGAGTCAAGGTGTAGGGTGTGGATATACTTCTTAATATTGTGTCTACTCTTTCACAGAGTAGAGACAGATATTGGAGTATTTGGATCAAAGTGTAGAGGTACTTCTAAATGCTCCAAAAAGTTCCTAGAAAGCAGTTTTTAGAAGATGTGGGAGACCAGATTCTAAAAAGTGATTTCGATTCTACTCGTGTTTTTAAAAAAGAAGCAGGAGCAGAATCAATTCAAAACACCCCCTAAGTATGCAATTACCGTATGAGATTCAATTTTCCGTTCTGTATTTCAGCTTGGTTAATACTCCTTTAAGTATATATTTCACAATTATAAGTTTAAGAATTATTCGTTTCTTGATTTTGGTTAACTGTTATTGGATTAGATGGAGTTATGTAATAATTGGTTTACAATGCTCTCGGTAAGAATTCCTGACATTTTTTCAAATATGAAAACTCATAGAAAGAAGTTGTAATAAAACCAAAACTTATAGAGGTTGTCGCATACTCCTCACATCCCTTAAAATGTTCTCACTTCGTTTTTTGGGACGTCCGAAAAAATTCTCCTAATTTCTCATTTTGAAAAGTTTTGTGTGACTAACATTCATTTTCCTTTTTCTTACGCAAACAAAATCATACATTACCACTTTATTCTCACTTTCTTAAACTTTGATCCAAATCAAACCAGAGAGAATTTGATGGAACAGAAGGAGTATTTTATTACAGAGTATATATTAGAATAATTTTCCAATTTCACCCAATAAGTGCCCCCAATAACTAAAGATCCTAGATCCGCCCCTGATTATAATATATACCTATTCAAATTATTTATCAAAATATACCTGAAGTACTTTATTTAATTATTGCCTAAATAACCATGCGGTTTTGCTATGGAAACTTACAACCGAACGGACGTAGTATATAATTTTAACTAGTATAGTACCCGTGCATATTGTCACGACTCTCCTGAACGCCGCGACATTGAGTGGCATAAGCCGCGGCATACCGAGACATGGAGGCAAGTTGGAGTCTAGAGATGCCTAAGAGAGAGGGGCAGAATCCTGGAGGCTAAAAGAACATTCTAGACTCTTGTAGATAAGTGTACACTTGTATAGAATAGAGTAGAATACTCTAGAATATCATAGAGTTGTATAGAATACTCTAGAATTGAATTGTAGCCGTTAGATCAAGTAGATCTAAGCCGTCCATTGAGGAGGAGGACAAGTATAAATACCCCTCATGGCTGGCTCATTTGTATCATCGAAAGCTTGAGAGCAATAAAGCATTTATACGAGTTTCTCCACAATCGGTGTCCTAGTTTCCGCAAGAGTTAGGCTGACTAGCATAGTTCGAGTGAGTGTTGCTAGTGCCGCACGGGTTCGAGAATAAGTCCGTGACAGTTGGTATCAGAGCCAAGGTTTTTGATTTCGTGTCCTTGAGAAGAGATGGCCGGTTCAGATAGCGATACAACTCACATGGATGCCGGGAAGCAAACCAAGAGGGGAAGGTCCAAGTCTCGAGAAGCCATGACGGAGGTGGAGACTCGGCTAGCCAAGGCGGAGCTTGCCATAGCCGATGGGGAAGAAAGGTTTGAGGAAGTCGACCAACGCATCGTGGAACTTGCGAAGAATAGTGAAGATCTTCGAGGTGAGGTGCAAGGAGCGGTCAATGAGATCCTCGACTGGTGTCTTTCCGAGGTCAAGGGCTTGGAGGGGACTTTCATGACCATGGTTGCTTCACTACGGGAAGAGTTGGAGAAGGTCACCAACGAGTTGGTGGAAACCAAGGAAGAGCTGGTCCTATGCAAGAAGGCGGTCGTGCAAGGAGGAAGCACATCGTCGAGTGAGGTATGTCCTACTCCCTCTAAGGTTGATGTTCCTAGACCCAAGACATATAAAGGGGCTAGGAATGCTAAGGAGATAGAGAACTTTGTGTGGAGTATGGAGCAATACTTCAAGGCTCTTGGTATTGTTGATGATACCAAGAAGGTCGACACGACAACCATGTATTTGGAGGATACCGCCATGTTGTGGTGGAGAAGGAAGTATGGGGACCGAGAGAAGGGTCTTTGCACTATAAACACGTGGGAGGAGTTCAAGAGTGAACTCAAGAAACAGTTCTGCCCTATGAATGCGGAAGAGGAGGCGAGAGCTAAGCTAAGGCGTTTGCAACACAAGGGAAGCCTGTGTGAATATGTAAAGGAATTTACTGAGGTACTCCTAGATATCCCTGACTATCCTGATAAGGAAGCTTTCTTTGCTTTTACGAATGGGTTGCAAGGTTGGGCTAAGATCGAGGTCCAAAGGCGTGGGGCTCAAGATCTCGACACTGCCATTGCTATTGCCGAGTCCTTGGTGGAGTTCAAGAAGCCGGAGAAGGTGAAGCCACCGACTAAGGAGAAGGGCAAGGAAAAGAGTGGGGGAGACCACCGTCCGCACAAAGAGGGTTTCCTACACTTTGACAAGAGCAAGGGAGCAAAGGAGACCAAGACATGGGAGAAGAGACCGTTGAAGTGCTTCTTTTGTGATGGGCCACACAAGGCAAAGGATTGCCCGAAGAAGGCCAAGCTCTCGGCCTTAGTTGAAGAAAGGGAGGAACGAGAACGGGAGGAAGCTATGGTTGGTTCCCTTCACATTCTCAACGCCATTAAGGCCAAGGTAACCGAGACCAAGACGGAGAAGAAGGGGCGTTTGTTCGTGGAAGCTAAGGTGCGTGGACAAACAACTAAAGCTCTTGTTGATAATGGTGCTTCACACAACTTCTTAGAAGTTAAGGAGGCAAAAAGATTGGGCATCCCCTATGTTGGAGACCATGGTTGGCTAAAAGCTGTTAACTCACAGCCTAAGTCAATCTATGGAGTGGCTCGTGGGGTTAGAGTTACCTTGGGCGAGTGGAGTGGCTTGATTGATTTTTCGGTCATTCCTATGGTAAAGCAGATCTCGGCCTTGCAACTTGCTAGGGGCATGAGGAAGCGGCGACCTACATACTTAGCCATCTTGAAGGAAGAACCAATGCCGACAAGTGATATGCCGGAGGGAGTGGCTATGGTGCTCGTGGAGTGCAAGGACGTGATGCCGTCCGAGTTGCTGAAGAGACTTCCACCCAAGAGAGACGTAGACCACAAGATCGAGTTGATCCCCGGGTCTACACCACTAGCGGGCGTGCCTTATAGGATGGCACAGCCCGAGTTAGAAGAAATGAAGACGGACAACGTGGCAACAAGTTATTTCCTCAATCAAAAGAAGTTGACGCCGAAGCAAGCAAGGTGGCAAGACTTTCTTGCGGAGTTTGACTTTGTGATGGAGTATAAGCCGGGAAAGACGAACAATGTGGCCGACGCATTGAGTAGGAAGGCTGAGCTAGCTGCCATCACAAGTCCGAGTTTCCCTTTGGTGGATCGAGTCAAGTAGGGACTGGAGCATGACCCAAAGGCCAAGAGTTTGATGGAGTTGGCAAGTCGAGGGAAGACATGCCAGTTTTGGCTTAGAGAGGGGTTGCTCATGACCAAGGGAGATCGGATCTATGTGCCGAAGTGGCAAGGATTGAGGAAGGAGATCATCAAGGAGTGCCACGATTCGAGATGGGTTGGACATCCCGGAATTAGACGCACGGTGGCACTGATAGAACGTGCGTACTATTGGCCCCAAATGAAGGATGAAGTGGAGTTGTATGTGAATACTTGTCTTGTGTGCCAACAAGACAAGGTGGATCAACAACAGCCAGCGGGGTTGCTGGAGCCGTTGCCCACACCAGAGAAGCCATGGGAGAGCATATCTATGGACTTCATCACATGTTTGCCTAAGTCCGAAGGGTGTGGGAACATCATGGTCGTGGTGGATCGGTTTAGTAAGTATGGAGTGTTCATTCCTGTCCCTACGAAGTTCACCGCTGAAGATGCCGCACGCTTATTCTTCAAGCATGTGGTAAAGTATTGGGGCATACCGAAGACCATCGTAAGCGACCGAGATACCCGTTTTACCGGGAAGTTTTGGATGGAGTTGTTCAAGATAATGGGGTCCGAGCTTAACTTCTCTACGAGCTTTCACCCCCAAACCGACGGCCAAACCGAGAGGGTTAATGCCTTGTTGGAGCTGTACTTGAGGCATTACGTGAGTGCAAACCAGCGTGATTGGGCAAAGCTGCTTGACATAGCCCAATTCTCATACAATTTGGAAAGGAGTGAGTCGACGGGGGCAAGTCCGTTCGAGATTGCCACGGGGCAGCAGCCGGCTACTCCGCACTCTTTGGCCGTGGGATATCGAGGTCCGAGTCCATCCGCGTTCAAGTTTGCCAAGGGATGGCATGAGAAGGCTGACATGGCGAGGGCATACTTAGCTAAGGCCTCGAAGAAGATGAAGAAGTGGGCCGACGCTAAGAGGAGAGACTTGGAGTTTGAGGAAGGAGACTTGGTGCTAGTGAAGCTCCTTTCCCACCAGAAGCATACGTTTGCCAAGCTGCACAAGGGGCTGGTACGGCGATATGAGGGTCCGTTTCCCATAGAGAAGCGGGTTGGTAAGCTTGCTTATCACTTGACCTTACCCTCTCACTTGGAGATTTATCCGGTGTTTCACATGAGCTTGCTTAAGCCCTACAAGGAAGACCAGGAGGATCCGAGTAGGGGCATTTCGAGGAGAGCACCGACAGCTATAACGAAGGTTCCCGAGCGCGAGGTTGGAGAGATATTGGCTCATAGAGTCATTCCGAGGAGAGGCGCACATCCGAGCTACGTGGAGTACTTTGTCAAGTGGAAGGATGCTCCGGACAGCGAGCCAAGTTGGGAACACGAGTTAACCTTGTGGAACTACAATGATCTAATATAGGCTTACAAGAAGACCACGACGAGGACGTCGTGAGATTGAGTGGGGGAGAATGTCACGACTCTCCTGAACGCCGCGGCATTGAGTGGCATAAGCCGCGGCATACCGAGACATGGAGGCAAGTTGGAGTCTAGAGATGCCTAAGAGAGAGGGGCAGAATCCTGGAGGCTAAAAGAACATTCTAGACTCTTGTAGATAAGTGTACACTTGTATAGAATAGAGTAGAATACTCTAGAATATCATAGAGTTGTATAGAATACTCTAGAATTGAATTGTAGCCGTTAGATCAAGTAGATCTAAGCCGTCCATTGAGGAGGAGGACAAGTATAAATACCCCTCATGGCTGGCTCATTTGTATCATCGAAAGCTTGAGAGCAATAAAGCATTTATACGAGTTTCTCCACAATCTGTGTCCTAGTTTCCGCAAGAGTTAGGCTGACTAGCATAGTTCGAGTGAGTGTTGCTAGTGCCGCACGGGTTCGAGAATAAGTCCGTGACAATACGCACGGGAAAGAATAGTTGTTGCATATAATTTTACTCATGATCTAATTAAATATTAAAATAAAAATAACTTTTAAGACTTTTACATTTTCGAAAAATAAGAATACAATGAGCTAATACCATAAAGTATAAGTGATACAATAAATATTCGATGAAGAGTATTTTAGAGAAAATTAATTGACACCGCTCATTAGAATTTATTACTTATTGATTTTCATGATTAAGTTAATTTTAAAATTAAATATTGTTCTAAAAAAGTGAGTACAATAAGTGAGTGATATAAAATTTTAATTGAATACAATAAATATTAAAATTAATGATATTAGTTAAATTCATAAGAACTTGCTACTACTTAGTTAAATTAGTGCTAACATATGAGAGAAAATTATTTTACTAAATTGTTAATCGACTTAATTTATACCTAAAAGAACTAAATATGAGAGAATTATTTCGCTCGATTGTTACCCGACTTATCTTATACTAAAAAGAACTACATATATGAGAGAAAATCATCCCCTCATGAATTGTAAGCAAACATATCTTCTAATATCTAAAAGTTACAAGTATGAGAGAAAAAACCTCCCGCTCAATTATTAGCAACCTTATCTTCTTATATTCTAAAAGAACAACATATGAGAAAGAAAATTCTCCCGCTCACTTGTTAGTCGTCTTATCTTATCTTATACCTAAAAGCACTATATATGGAAGAGAAAATTCTCCCACTCAATTGTTAGCCGGATTATCATACTTAAAAAAACTACATATGAGAGAGAAAGTTATCCCCTTAATTGTTAGAAAGCTTATCTTCTTATCTTATAACTAAAAGCACTACATATGAGAGACAAAATTCTTCTGCTCAAATATTAGCCGGCTTATCTTATCTTATACTTAAAAGAACTACATATGAGAGAAAAAGTCCTCCCGCTCAATTATTAACAACTTTATCTTCTAATACCTAAAAGCACTATATATGAGAGAGAAACTTCTTCAGCTCATTTCCCCGCTCAATTGGTAGCAAGATTATCTTCTAATTACTAAAAGCACTAAAAATGATATCCGCTCAATTATTAGCATGAATTTATCAATAAGTATATGATTTCATTGATAAAACTTGTACTACGTTCTTATGCTACCATAAGTGTCTCACATCTTTGGAGACATTGTCACGTTATCACGTTATCATTGAAGTCAATGAATTGAAAAGTTTCTCAGCTTGATGCTCAAAATAGGAAATGAAAATATTGAGAATGTCATATATGGAGATGTCTTCATTGATATACAACATAGTATATTTATTACCACTTCAAATGTTCATATTACTTCAATTGGTGCTAGCACGTATCCATCATTTATGGAGAATATGATTGATCTATCATATTTTAAGCAAATGTTTATTTTGACACGAATAATGATGTTGAATTTATCAATAAGTATATGATTTCATTGATGTATGGAGAAATGAACACATACTCCATTCGTCCCTCTGGACTTTGCCAACTTTCTTTTTTTGTTTGTCCCAAAAAACTTTGCCACTTTCCTTTTAAAGCAATGTTTTTGTGGCTCTGTTCATTTCTCTCTCCTTTTCACAAACCTCAACCACACAAATTTTACTATTCTAATTTCCCATCTAACATCAACTTGGCAAAGTTGAGTGGGACGGAGGTAAAATTTGAGTAATGATAGTCCATGTTAGATCACTTCAAGGCAATATTGATGTTGAATTCGATGAAGTGCATATATTTAAAATTCCTTGAACACCATCATGGCATCAAATACACGAAACATAATTTTGGAATATAGATTAAGGTTCTTATTATGCTATTGAGAAACAGTGAATAATGTCCCAACTTATGTTTTGGAGGCAAAAGTTATACCTGAAAAAAATATTGGTCATATGGTTTTAATTTCAAGTTTATCATTCGTCTCATTAAATATCATAATTCCTTTGAAATTTGAATGCATTAAATTCCAAATTATGATTTCATTTGTCACAATAATAAAAATAAGTCGATTACAATCTCTGCATTAAACAACATATATCTACGAAAAATTGTTTTTGCACATAGTCAATTGTATGCCGTCATGCCAGGGGTTACACTAAGGAGTCGATTGTACGTCATCATATCAAGGATGATACCATGATTCTACAATTTAAGTGTCTCCATCAATGGCCCTAAGGAAGTTTTATAAAAATGAATGGTTCTGTACAAAAACGATAATAGCTTTTAGAAAAGTTCTTTATACACCATATTATCAATATTGTTGATAGCACGACTATCTTAATCACATATAAGAATGTTCAACTCACTCTTTGAGTTGATCAAGTACTACTTATTCTTACACCTTACCTTTTATTTTAAATTTACTTGCAACTTTTCATACGATCAACATTTTTCTTTTTCCTACAAACTACAATTATATAATCAAAGTTATAACATATAAACTCTACTATGTTTTATATTTATTTAAAATAATTGCATATTACGAAGCATCATAATAAAAGTTAATTTTGAACAAATTGTTATTCTGCTCTAGATGTAACCGTGCATTGCACAAGTATTGTGTCTCGTACTTAAAAGAACTACATACGAGAAAGAAAGTTATGTTGGATAAATTAGTGTGTTTAATCAGAAAATTAAAAAATTAATTGAATAAATAGCCAAGAAATCAAAACCAAGATGGGACAAAAACCCAAAGCTTGTGCAACACACAATTACTTAAAGCTTATTTGATGTCTCCCATGGTGCTAAGAGCGTTGCAACGATAGTTGGACATAAATGGCCAGAATGCTGGGCATTAATATGTCCATAAACTATCAATTTAAAGACACATTAAAGGAGAAGAACGTTGGACATTAAAAATTGTAACGGTTCAGCGGGAGCCTGCTAGTGATCGTTCAACAGAGAGCAGCAGCCTGATAGTCTGTTGGTTCTGGAGGAAAAAATTCTTCCGCTCAATTATTAGACTGCTTATCTTATCTTCTTATCTTCTTATAATTAAAAGAACTGCATATGAGAGAGAAAGTTCTCCCGCTCAATTGTTAGTAAGCTTATTTTATACTCTGTGGTAATAATACTTAAAAGCACCGCATGTGAGAGAAAATTTTTCCGCTCAATTGTTAGCCAGATTATCTTTATCTTATACCTAAAAGCCTTATATAATGGAGAAAATCATTCCGCTCAATTGTTAGTTTGATTATCTTATATCCTCATTATTTGTGATTATGAACAACTTTAGCTCTAAAAGCATAAACTAAATTTATTCTGATCTGAAAGTTTGCTTGTAAAATCCATCCCAATTTTTTTGTTAAAAAACTGAACATAAAATTTGGGTTTCTTATGCACTATGGTTGATTTAATCGGTATAACTTAATGGTCGATATGAGATTTGCATGTAACCTCTAATTTGATATTTAATTTTTCTATATAAATTATATTCTAGAGCTTGATTGATGATCATATTTTTTAAGGTTTATCGGCTAATTTTTCACCAAACGTGTAATTTTTTATTCCGTGTTTTAAATTGTTTAATAATCAAAATATGTTAGGTTGAAGTTACTTTTTTTTGTTGAATTGGCTAAAATTTCTATAGAAGGCTATTTAATTAGTTATATTTTTCATATATTTTTTTCTTTATTTTATTAATAAATAATTCAATATTGTCCATACCCGCAAAACATTTAATGCTTTGATGATGATGTTAAATAATACGATAGTATATTGATTATAACATAAATAATAAAGTAATAACTGTGAGATTGAAGTTTGTACATAGGAGGTAGAAATAATATGAATCACAAACTAATTGATTACAAAAATGTGGTGAAGTTTTTGAAAAAAATCAAAAATAAAAAATGACAAAATATTAAGGCATAGAGAGTATAACTTTTTTTAGTGATTCCATATAATATAATAAGGGAATACTAATAAAAATACCTCAAACTTTGAAGGGGTGTAGGGTAAACACCCCAAACATGCATATGCAATTTAAATACCCCAAACGTTGTATAAAAAGTTATTTTGCAAAATTGTCACATATTATTTCTTTCAAAAATTTAAATTTATGGGGGTTAATTGCATTATTTAAAATAGTCAATTAAAAGGGTTGCAATTACATAGATTGGGGATAACATTATTTATTTCTCAATGGAAGTTTCAATTGTTAATTGTGTCTTCATGAATTCCGAAATATTTTAAATTATGCAATTAACACCATAAATTTGCATTTTTGAAAGAAATAATACTTGACTATGGTGCTAAAAATACTTTTTATATAGTTTGGAGTATTTAAATCACATATGAAAGTTTGGAGTGTTCATCTCACACCTTTTCAAAGTTTGGGGTATTTTAATTATTTTTCCCTATAATTAAACATGATAGTATTGATTTATTGATTACTTAATTAATAAGAGAGAAAAAACGCACCGAGGAAAAAGAAGATTGCACCGAACGACCGACTCAAGCCATTTTGGAGTTGAGAAAAATCTGGCCACCCAATTGATTATGAGGCCACGTGTCAGCAAAATAGCAAATTAGTAAAATAAGGAGAGGCAAACACGTTAGCATTATTGAGGGTAAAAGAATATTTTGCACAACTATCTTCTTCTTTTTTTGATAAAATGTAAGTATATATATATTCAGAAAAATAGCATAGTACAATGCATCACGATTACAAGCAAGGTGCATATCCCAGGTCACGGGATACCACAAAATCAAGGCATACATTCTCACAAATCACACATCATGAACCCTAACAGTATTAGGAAAGACAAAAACAACCCACAAACCCAGCTACGAGAAAAGGTATCACTAAACTAACCACCAAAGAAAAATCGGAAAGGAGTCGTTAACTTTGAATCAAAACGAATCTCCCCTTTCTTCTTTGTAACTCCCGGGAGCCTCTCAAGACATTTGACGGTGAAGGTTAGGCCCTTTTTGTCCAAGTCATCCGTAAGGCGAAGAGAGGTATCAACTTTAATCACATTAGAATGAACAAATTTAAAAGGTTTAACAAACAGCCGGAATTTCATACCATTGACCACCTCACATTTAGTTACTACATCGTTTTGGTGCAAGTCAGTCTCCCTCGTTATTATCCTTTCATTTTCATCCAAAAAGAACTCGTCATCTTCATCCTCGGAAGATTCGTGGTTAGTTTTCACACCCAAGAGTTGGCCTATTGTCTTTCTTTCCTTCGCAGCAGGCAATTCACTCTTCTGGGCAGTCTGCCCATGTAACCCGGTCGGGTTCAGGCTTGACCCGGTCGGGTTTGAGCCTTTGGCAGTAGAATCTGCCTGTGACCCGGTCGGGTTAGGGGCCAACCCGGTCGGGTTTACCTCCACAGCTACTGGCCGATCAATAACAGGTGCAAAAGCTACTGGCCGAGCAGAAACAGGTCCGACTCCAACAGATTTATCACCTAAAACATCAATTTTTTCCTTTTCTTTGTTTGCCCTAACCCCACATAGCTTCTTACAAATAAATGGGTGGTGCCCATATTCTTTGCAATGAAAACAATAACTAAGAAAAGTTTCATAAACCACACTTTGCTTGAATACCTTTTGGGAAGGTAACCGTATATGAAACGAGAGTGGCGGCGGCTTCGAGATGTCAACCTCTATCAAAACTCTAGCATAGTCGTTGTTGATCCTCTCTTTGGTGATTTTATCCGTAGCTATCGGGACCCCAACCATGGAAGCAACCTCACTCATGGCCTCATCATTCCATAGTTGCATAGGTAAATCATGGAACTTAACCCAAATTGGAACTTTTAAAAATTCTTCGTCCTCAAACGAAAAATTTTCCGAAAGTTCCTTGAGTATTAGTAGTTTCCCAAACACGGTGTACGGTCCTCCAAGTAGCACCTTTGATCTATCCTCTCCACTTTGAAATTTAAAAATCAACCAACCCTTTTTGTGGGACCTCACAAGGCATTTGACACCCCATTTTGCTTGAAGATCATGAACCGCTTTGAGTCCGGGGAAATTTCCGGTGAAGTGTCCAACTAGGCAAAAGCCACACATTTCAACCATAGTCGGTAAAACTCGATCTCCAAAATCCAATGTCTCACCTTTAGGAGGGATATATCTTAGTTTAAAACCGTGACTCAAATCATGATTATCCTAAACAAAGCCTTCCAAGATTCCGGTTCTGCCCGTGGCACCGGAGCCCGTTTTTCAATTGCTGTAACACCCCAATAGTCTGCATAGGAATTACTGCCAAAGGACTCCCAACAGTTACTGCCTTAGTAGTTAATTTCGCAGCAGACCCAATTAATGTGTTAGCTTCACCTGCTGTTACACCTCCAGGAGTTCTATTGACCTCCCCACTCAAGGTGTGCTTGTTAGCAGCAGCATAGGAAGTCCCAGCAGCAGCAGGTTTACCACCTGGTATGGTAGCATTGTCAGTCTGCCCAGTTTTAGCATCTACCCGTGCTTCAGCATTTTTTCCGGAAAGCCTTGAAAGTGCAGCAGTTCCTGCAGTCAGCCCAGCCTTGGCCGTAGATTTCACAAAAGAGTTCCCAACAATAGAGTTCATAGCAGAAGAGTTCTCAGGAGTAGGAGAAGGCCCTGCAGTTTCAGCTTCCCCTGCAGAGGTCAAGAGTCCATCTTTACTGGGATTCCCCCCAGCTTTTTCCTTCCCAGATGGGAGAACAGGGAATTCTTCATCAATGTAAGAAGGGCAAAATTGGACCTAGTTCGCATTGTGGATGCCTCCACGGCCTTCTTTCTCGCCATAACCACAGATATTAGCGAAAAGGGGGCTAGTCGCAGGTCAAAAATAGGCCTTCGTCGCAGGGGATGTATCCTCCCAGCTTAGAAGGTCCAGTTTTGAAGTGCGAGCAGCACCGCAGCACCTATGTCAGTTCCCAAAACAGGTTTTACAGCAAAATCGTTCCCAAACACAGCAATCATTCCAGCAATAGCAGATTATCAAGCGTATGAACAGTAAAATTGGACATAAAACTCCTCGTAACTAGGGTTCTAGACCGTAAATCGTGGAGTCAGTCTCAAATCCAGGAAACGGCATACCTATATTCCGACTAAACACAGCAATAGCAAAACAAATTCAGAGAAACATACCGACCGTGAGATTCATCGACGGAAAAGAATTGGGGAGAAATTTCCAGGAGAGAGAAGCTCTCAACTATCTCCTTTGTTATATATAATATCTCCTTTCTTATATATAAATAGAACAGAATAGAAGAGGGTTTCCATCTATGTAACGTAAATTACACGGTGCAGCCGGTTGTATCTAGAGCATGGTACAGTCGGGTTTTTTTGTAATTACCTTCAAGTTTGAGCTTCTTTGTTTAATATGATGTTCGTCCTTCGCGCTGAAGATTCCGTCTTTCTCCTAGGTTTATTCCAGTCGTATCTTTCTTCTCTACGGCATTCGATCTCTCCAGCTGAAAGCTTCTGTTTGCTCATCAATGCAATTAATATTTTTTCTTCCTCCGGTCCTCTCTTTCTTCTCTATCGCATTCGATCTCTTTAATCTCTACCGCATTCAATCTCTTATTGTCTTCATCTATTTTTCTTCTTTATTGTTTGGATTTTCGATCTTTCTTGTAAGGAATAATTGTTTTTAGATTTTGATGATGCTATATTCATTAGGACTTTAGAAGTACCCCTTTAGAAATTATGTATTAGAATTTTCCTTTGTAAAATTCTTAGATGTATTCGACCTGACAGAAGTGCTTCAAGAGCAGAAGTGCTTCAAGAACAGAAGGGCTCCCAGAGCAGAAGTGCCTCTTAAGGCTTTATCGGAACAGAGGACCTTTGGTTCTCTGCTCCAGAACAGAAGTCCTCAGGACCTCTGTTAGTATTGACTCTGACAGAAACCCTTCTGGGTCTCTGTTGGATACTCCCAACAGAAGTGCTCCAGACCTCCTCTGTTCTACTCTCAGACAAAGACACCAGAAGGTCTGACACTTAGAAGATTTTCAAAGAACCGGGAAGTCAACTTAAAGATTCCTTCAACGGCTAGGAGTATAAAACGGAAAAGCTATAGTGCATGCATTAAATGCTCATTTAATGCACCCCATGCTACGTAGAGTAATTGCAGATGATTGGCCGGAATGTCAGGAATACTTTATCCCAAAATAGTAACCCGCCAACCTTACCGGGCTCTACTAGTCAAGTCAACTGATCACTCATTTAATGCAGTTGTCCTCCTACTCCTCCAACGGGAAGACAACCTCAGTATAAAAGATACACTACGAAGAACAACCGGATAACTTTGCCATAACCTTGCTATCACATTGCTAACCGAGCAAGATATTCAAACTCTGAAAAGCAAAAGCCTCCTTGAGATTCAAACTTATTATCCTCTACAAGAGAAGGCAGAAGTTGGAAAAATACTCTTTCCAACTCAAGCAAAGTTCCAAGTGTTCTTCAACTCTTCAAGCTCTTCACATACACACATTTTGTAACGAAGCAAGTTGGAGGAACCTCAGTTTCAACAGAAACTCTTCTTGCTACAAGAAGGACGTCCTAATAACTGGAGTAGTGAAGTGGTTATACTTCAAGGAGACTCAGTGAAAGGACCAGTGTTAAAGGAAGCCAGGCAGTGCATCCCAGGACACATCTAGACTTGAAGAAGACGTGGAGTACTTCTTAAGTGCTAGGACTAAGGCTTTGTAAACGGCAGTTTTTACAGCTTAGTGGAACAGTGGATTAGAGGAACGAGTTGTTCCTTGAACCACTATAAAAATCCCTGGTGTCATTTACTTACTGCTTTTAATTCTTGCACTTAGATAGAACTGTATAACTCCTTGGACTTGGTATCTGTGTTCAGCAGAACTGGTTCTACGAGTTAACAGAAGGCCTTCTGCCTTTGTTTCTCTGAGGCTAACAGAACTCCCTGCCAGAATCCCATCCGCTACCAGTCTGTTCTCTCAACAGAACAGGCTATTATGAAAAATCTGGTACTTAGTTTAAAAAGCTAAAGACCAATACAGTCTATTCACCCCCCCCCTCTAGACTGTATCCAGTATAACCGGGACCAACAAGTGGTATCAGAGCCTCCTTGTTCTAATAATCTTTTAGGTTATTTGTTGAACAAAGATCCACTTGTTTTTCTGTTTTACCTCATTTCTATCTGATATAATGGATCACTCCTTGTCCAAGAATCTTATGTTTTCAGATCTTAAGTTTGATGACTGGAGGATCCGGATGAAAGCACATCTCTGTGCCCTGCATGATGAGATGTGGGAAGTTCTTGATATTGGCCCCTTCACTAGCTTCCAGAAGGTCAACCCTGAACATGCCATAGACAACACCAGACCCCAGATGATTAGCAAAGCCAAGTCAGAATGGACCACTGAAGAGAGGAGAAAGTACAACTTAGACAATATTGCCAAGGACATCCTCTACAAATCCATTGATGATAGATACTTCAACAGGATCAAGAAGTGCAAGACTGCTAAGGAGATCTGGGATACTCTTGAGCTCATTGGAGCTGGTGATGAGCAGGAGAAGGACAACAAACTAACCATAGCCAACAAGAAGTTTGATGACTTCAAACTTCTCCCTGGTGAAAGCATCTCCAAGATGTATGACAGGCTCCTCACTCTCACTGGAGAGATTTCTGAGCTTGGCAAGGATCTCACAACCAAGGAGATCAACCTGAAGGTGTTGAGGGGACTGCCCTTAGCATGGAAGATGAAAGTTGTTGCTGTCCAAGCCAGCAAGGATGTAAAGACTTATCCCACTGATAAGCTCATTTCAGATCTCAAAGCTCATGAGTTTGAAATGATTGAAGAAAAGGAAGATGTACCAGAAGAGAGGACCACTACAGCCCTCACTGCAAGCACATCTAAGGTAAATGATTTTGACCCTTCAGTACTTTTATCTGATGAATATATGGTTGCCTTTGCCAGGAGATTCAAAAAGTTTATGAAGAATCCCAAAGATGGAAGGAGTCCATCTTTCAACAGAAAGCCATACCAGAAGGTCAAATCAACAGAAAGCAGTGGAGAGCTTCTCTGTTACAACTGCAGACAACCTGGTCACTTCAAGGCTGATTGTCCCCATCCTAGAGTGTCCAAGAAGCAAGGACAGGATGGAGAAAAGAAGAAGTACGAAGACAACTCCAGAAGGAGAAAGGCACTTGTGACAGAACAGGTGGAGAAAGACCCTCTGTCAGAAACAGAATCCAGTTCTGACTCAGATTCTGATGAGGCCTTCTGTTGCCTGGATACTGAGACAGAAGACCTTTGCCTGATGGCTCATTCTGATGATGAGGTAACCTCTACTTCTGAATCTAGTTTTTCTTCGGTAGGTTTAGCTTTTGATTCTGATTCAATGTCAGAATTTTGGGAAGAGTTTAAGGCCATTCAAGCCACTTATTCTTCTGTAACAGAAGAAAACAGTAAGTTAAAAGCTGAAATTCTTGACTTGAAAAAGGAGGTTGAGATCAAAATCAATCTTCTAATTGAGGAAAGAGATCAACTGGAGACTGAAAATGTTTCTCTTCTTAAGAGAATAAGAGAAATAGAGCCTCTCGAGATTAAGTACAAAGCTTACCAGAAGGCCCAGTCTTCCATGGAAAAGATTGTGCTTGATCAACAGATTGGCACTGGTTTTGGTCTTGGTTATGGCTCAACAGAATCAGGTGAGCCTTCTGTAATGCCTAGCACCAGAGTTGCTAAGGCAGATAAGGTCATAGAGCCACTGATTTCTAGCCCCATCTGTCAAGCTGGTGTATCTGGCACCAAGGTTGTCCATGAGGAAGTCAGACCAGAAAAGGGTAAGATAAAGGTTCAACAGAAACCCTTTTTGAAAAATAATGAACCTGGCAGAAAACCTAACAACAGAAGAGGTTTTCAGAATAACAAAAATAAAAGACCATTCATTGACAGACAACCTCATGACAATCGTGCCAGAAATGATCACTAGAAGGGCAAATATTAAGAGAGAGTTAACTTCAGGCAGAAGAGGTTGGCTGGTCAACTTCAGAAGCCCAAAGTTAACCGTCCCTCTGCTCTTGATAGTATATGGGACTTCTTTCCAACAAAGAAAGCTATGCAAAAGTATGTAAACAGGAAGCATGACCCTCACAAACATCTGCCCAAAGTGAATCACACTTCTGTCTACTACAACTACCAGGTGGACAACGGGTACCACCCACCAAGGTTTCACTTGATGAGACCAAAATGGTACCAACTATCCAGACTCCATGACCCCCCAGGACCCAGCATTGCTTGGGTACCTAAATCTTTCTTTTGATCTTGCAGGAACTGTGTGCTGGAGCTATCTCTGAACAAGAATGGTTTATTGATAGTGGATGCTCCAGGCACATGACAGGTGACAGAAGTTGCCTAACAGAGTTCCAGAAATGCAAAGGACCTAGAGTTACTTTTGGAGGTAATGACAAAGAAGGTCAAACAAAAGGAAGAGGAAAGCTGATCAAGAACCAGATAATCATTGATGATGTCTCATATGTCAAAGGATTGAAGTTCAACTTGCTAAGTGCTAGCCAATTCTGTGACAAAGGCTACACTGTTGAATTCACAAAGGACTTCTGCTATGTGAAGCATGAGACAACAAAGGAAGTGGTTCTTACAGCATCAAGGAAGAAGAACATCTATGTAGTTGATTGGAACACTGCAAAAGATGGAGTTTGCCTGATAGCCAAAGGAGATTCAAAACTGAGCTGAGACTGGCACAAAAAGCTCAACCATTTGAATTTCAAAACAATCAACAAACTAGCCAGAGAACACATTGTAGAAGGGCTACCAGACATTGTGTACAAGAAAGAGACCCTCTGCAGTGCATGTCAGAAAGGCAAACAAGTAAAGAATTCCTTCAAACCCATGGCTGGAGATCTTTCTACAAGTCCTCTAAATCTAATTCACATGGATTTATTTGGACCTGTTGAGACTCCAAGCGTTGGTGGCAAGAAATACACCCTAGTCATGGTTGATGACTACTCCAGATACACATGGACTGTTTTTCTGACAAAGAAAAATGAAACTCTTCAGAAGTTGCCATCTCTGTTAAAGCAACTTCAGACTGAGAAGAACTTGAAAGTGAAGACAATCAGATCAGACAGAGGAACTGAATTTGTCAACCAAGTCATAAAGGACTTCTGTGATCAGAATGGAACTTTTCATCAACTCTCTGCCGCCAGAACCCCTCAACAGAATGGCGTAGCAGAAAGAAGGAACAGAACTTTAAAAGAAGCTGCAAGAACAATGATTGCAGAATCTGGATTGCCTATGAGATATTGGGCTGAAGCAATCAACACTGCATGCTATACTCAGAACAGAAGCATGATCAACAAGAATCACCAGAAGACCCCTTATGAACTCTGGAAGGGAAGAAAGCCTAACATCAGCTACTTTCATGTATTTGGATGCAAGTGCTACATTCTCAACAATGGAAAGGAGCATCTGAAGGTATTTCAAGAAAAGGCTGATGAAGGAGTCTTTATAGGCTATTCAAACACCAGTAAAGCCTATAGAGTACTCAACAGAAGAACCCTACATGTTGAAGAATCCATACATGTGAAGTTTGATGAAAGCACCTCTGTTAAAGAGGTAACAGAGATTCTCAAGGAAGTCAGCATAGAAGACAGAACACCAGAACCAACAGAAGAGGTGGCAGACAACCCTGCATTTCCAATACCTGCACCAAACCCCCTTCTGTTGAATGAAGATGAAGACTCTGAAGATGATGAACCTGAGAGACCAAGACAGCAGCTGACAGAACCAGACCTAACATGGTTAAGAGATCATCCACCTAACCAAGTGATTGGTCAAATCAGAAGTGGAGTTCAAACCAGATCCACATCAAGGAGAGAAGCAATGCTTGCCTGCTACATATCTCAGATGGAACCGATGACAGCAGAAGAAGCTCTTGCAGACTCAGATTTGATCAATGCTATGCAAGAAGAGCTCACTCAGTTTGAGAGGAACAAAGTGTGGGAACTTGTTTCTAGGCCAAGGCACCAGAATGTCATTGGAACCAAATGGGTATTCAAGAACAAAGCAGATGAAGACAGCAACATTGTAAGGAACAAAGCAAGGCTAGTAGCTAAAGGATACTGCCAAGAAGAAGGAATAGATTTTGATGAGACCTTTGCACCAGTTGCCAGACTTGAAGCCATCAGAATCTTTCTAGCCTATGCTGCCTACAACAATATCAAGGTCTACCAGATGGATGTCAAGAGTGCATTTCTGAATGGAGATCTTGAAGAAGAAGTTTATGTGGAACAACCACCAGGTTTTGTCATTCCTACTCAATCTTCTTGTGTCTACAAGCTTAAAAAGGCCCTCTATGGTCTTAAGCAAGCTCCCAGAGCCTGGTATGACACATTGTCCCTTTTCCTAGTAAACCATGGGTTTACTAAAGGAAAGGTTGACAAAACTCTATTTCAAATCTCTGTTGCTAATCATATTCTGTTAGTACAAATATATGTTGATGACATTATATTTGGAAGTACTAATCCAGAATTGTGCAAGAAATTTTCTCAAGTGATGCAGAGTCAATTTGAAATGAGTATGATGGGAGAACTCAGTTACTTCCTAGGACTTCAATTCAAACAAGTTCCAGAAGGGATCTTTATCAATCAAGGGAAGTACACCAGAGATCTAATCAAGAAGTTTGGAGTGGAAGGCAAATCATCAGTGAAGATTCCCATGAACACTTCACAAGGGATTGGTCCAGATGATGAAGGAAAGGATGTAGATGCAACAATATACAGAGGGATCATAGGATCTCTGTTGTATCTGACTGCAAGCAGACCAGACATCTCATTCTCTGTTGGAATCTGTGCCAGATACCAATCAAAGCCCAAGGAAAGCCATCTAAGTGCTGCAAAGAGAATCATCAGATATATCAAAGGAAACCCCAATGCAGGCCTATGGTATCCCAAGGGAGGTAACTTTGAACTAATTGGTTATTCTGACTCAGATTTTGCAGGTTGCAGACTAGACAGAAAGAGCACCTCTGGTCACTGCCAATTGCTAGGAGGAAGGCTTGTTTCCTGGTTTAGCAAGAAGCAGAACTCCATCTCAACAAGTACAGCTGAGGCAGAGTACATTGCAGCTGGGAGTTGCTGTGCTCAGCTACTCTGGATGAAGCAACAACTGAAGGACTATGGAATTCAAGCAAAGGAGATCAAGCTGTTGTGTGACAACACCAGTGCCATTGCTATCACTCAGAATCCAGTTCTTCATTCCAGAACAAAGCATATTGAGATCAGACATCACTTCATCAGAGATCATGTGGAGAAGAAGCATATCTGCATGGAACATGTGCCAACAGAAGACCAACTTGCAGATATCCTGACAAAGCCTCTTCCTGAGGCTAGGTTCAATAAGCTGAGAGAAGAATTGGGAATGATGGATGAGATTCCAAGAGAAAGTTGAAAAGGAAGGACCTCTGTTGCTCATTTTCTGTTGACAGAATTCCTGTAGCAGAACCCCTTCTGTTAACCCTCCTCTGTCAACCTCTTCTGTTCTCTACCCTGGCAGAACACCTATGCAACAGAAACCCTCTCTACAGAGAACCCTATCTTGTCAAACAGAAAGTGGTGGACTTAGAAAAGAAAATTAGTAAACCGGGTGACCTTGTAATTTATTAAACGTCTTTTACCCTTTTACCCTTAAAACGGTATCCAGCCGTACAAAATTTACTGCGCCCCCATTTATTTACTGCGCCTCTTTTTACATTTATTGGTTTCTTGGAACCGTAAATTATCTCAAACGTCCACTAACTCATATCCATAAAACCCCCTTTCGCAAACCTAAACCGTTACTGCTCTCATAATTCTCAAGCTTTTGAACTCTTATCTCTCAGAAATTTTCTAACCGCAGTAAACTCCATGGCCATCTTGAGCTTTTCCGATCTTTCAAAGGAACAAAAGGCAACACTTCTCAAAAGTGTCTTGATTGGCCTGAGATGCGAACTGGACGTACTCCCCAGGATTGCAGAGAAAAAGGAGAGGATGACCTCCATTGTTGACGGACTGTCACAATACCAACTGAGCAAGGTCATCTCTCATGATTATGAGGCATACAGCAACATGGACACAGTTGAGTTCTATCTCAACGCATCCTTCAAGGATGAAGTCATCTCCTCCGTTGTCCAAGGAGAAAAGGTGGTGGTTGATGCTGACGTCATCAACAACATCTTCCATATTCAGAAAAAGGGAGGAAGGGACTCTCTACTTGACTTGGAAGATATTGACATCCCTCTGTCAGAATTCAAGAAGAAGTTCTGCAGAAAAGGGGAAGAAGTTGAGAAGGTCAACATAAAGAAGCACCTGCTCAAGAGGGAATTTGAGCTTCTTATAAACATTTTCCACAAATGTTTATGGTGCAAGTAAACCTCCACTGATGATGTTACAACGGCCAATGCTAAAGCCCTGTATGCAGTACATCATGGGGTAAATGTCAATTGGGGACAAATCATGGTGAAGTCCCTGATTGAAGTGATCAAGAAGAAGAATCCCAAGACTAGCCTCTACTCTGGGAAGCTAGGGCATGGTCTGCTCATTTCTGAAGTGCTCCTCAAACAAGGGGTAAGCTTGAGGAAGGCTTCAGCCTTGGATCATACCAAGGTAATTTTCTTGACTGCCTCTCCCAATAGGGAAAAAGCCATAAAGGCAGAACTGAAGAGGCAGCTTCAACTTGAAGCTAAGAGGAAACAGGGAGAAAAGGTACATAAACCTCTCTCTGTAGCCACTTCTGCTAAGAAGGCAGAAAAGAAGAAGAAGAAGAAGAAGAAGACTGAAGGGGAAGCACCTCTTGCCCCCCCTAAGGCCGGACAGAAGAGGAAGAGGACCTCCAAACCCAAGAAAAAGGTTGCTCAACCTCTGGTTTCAGAATCTGAAGGAGTGGCAGACACTCAGGGGGAACCAGAGATCCCCACCTCTGCTGCATCCCCTGAACAGAACAGGGTGCCAACTCCACCAGAGCACCCCAGTCCTGTAAAAGATGGGTATCTGTCCTTGCTTGACAGACAGTTTACCCGGGTCCTTGAATGGAGAAGATGGAGAATGGGACCCCTCCACAAGATAATCCAATTCTTTGATCACTATGAGACAGAAGAGGAAGCCATCCTGAATTGGGTTGGGACTGATGATGTCTCAAAGTGTTTTGCCCTCAACTTTCTTCACTCTGTCCTTGAGAAGAAGAAGGCCAGCTACAAGGGTAAGGCTATTCTCATTTCTTCACCCTCAGAGGAAGCTGTCAAACCTCTTGCAGATGGGGAAATTGAAGCCTTTGAAGAATGGTTGTTCACTAAGATGGCAACTGACTCTGTTCAGCCCAACTTCAACCCAGGAGAGTCCTCTGTTCTCAAGACAGAAGGACAAGCAATGATGGAGCAAATCAAGGAATGGAGGACTTCCTTGCTCGTGGACAACATCATTGAGGTAAACTCTCCAACCCCTTCTGTTTCCATTCCAACAGAACCACTTATTCCCTCACCCTCCACCAGCACAGAAACCCCTCCACCAGAACTCCCTCCACATAAATCTCCTGAACAGAACACCCCCACCCCTCCTCCATCACCCAAGATGAAAATTGCATCTCCTTGCAGAGCAATTGTTCCCTACAGAAACCGCTCACCTTCACCTCCCCCATCTCCCCCTCACCAGAATGCCTCACCTATTCACTCCTCACCCCAACACCAGAACCCCTCACCCCAACAGATCTCCTCCTCCTCATCCTCATCAGAATCAGATCATCCATCTCCTCCACCAGAATCACCTCCTCCACAACAACCTGCAGAAAACCTTAAACCCTTATGGTTTCTCAGGGATTCTGATCCTACAACTGTCTCCCCCATCTCTGCACCCAAAGGGTATTCTAGGGACTCTGTTGCCCCCAATCCCTCTCTGAGAAAGAAGAAGAAAGTAGTACGCAACAGAATCCCTATCTATTCGTCTTATGAAGATTCATCTGACATGGATGGATTCATGATCAGCAAATCTCACAAAGCCACTTCCAAGAGACAGAAGACCCCTCCTCTGACTCAACTGGAACATGAACAGCTTGTTCACTCTCTGTCATCTGTCCAAGAACATCACCCACTACCAAGGGGAAGAGGTCTAGAGATGCCTCAAGCAGATGGACAAAAGAATGACATTCCCTTCAACAGGTTTGTTGAATCTGCAGAAGAATTTGGAGGACAGATCCTCCAAGGCTTGGACAAGCTGATAGAGATAAATGATAAGCACTATGGGCATCTTGCTCATGTGAATGACAATCTGAACTCAGGGATGCAGTTCATCTCTGACCGCTTTGAGAACCTCACTGGGACCCTCAACAACTTCATTGCCTCCTCAACTGCCAGAATAGATGTCCTGTCAACAGAAGTGGTAGGCATCCACAACACTTTGTCAATCTTTCAACAGACTCTCCTGAGTCAAGGACAGGCAATCCACCACATCTCAGAGCATCTTGAGGCTCTGAAGAAATCTGATGCCAGAACAGAGAGGCACTTGACCTCTATTGAGCAGATGTGCAGAACTCATCAGGAACAGGCTCAAGCCCTCCTATCTACTGACAGAGACCGGTATCAGAAGATGGTGCTCCTTGAAGCCAACAACAAGGACATCTTCTCTGCCATCCAGAAGCAGCAAGGTCTGATTGAAGGCCTTACATCTGTCACTCAGACATTACCAGAGGCCCTGGAGCAGATAGCCTCCACCCAAGCATCAGAATTCCAGAAGATCAGTCTTATGATAGAAGACTTGAATGATGCCAAAAAGGGGGAAGAGGACCCTCCACAGACCAGGCCTAGGTCTCACAGAACACCTACCAGAGCACCCCCCTCTGGTGAGCCTGCAGTAGATCCGGCTCCCTACTTTGAGGCTGCCTTACAAAAGAAAAGGGCAGCAGGCATACCCAGACCCCCATCTCCAGTCAAGAAGAGCACCAAGAAGAAGAAAATTTTCAACTTTACTGAATGGAGATTGGGTGGCTCTCAGAATATCGACAGAGCCCAATTTGAGGAAATGAAAGCCAAAATGACTCCTACCCAACAACAGCACCTTTATCTAGACAAAGATGGTGTTGTCAGAGTTAGGTATGGAGGATCTCTTGAAGAAGCAGAAGAATGGTACAAGAAGAACATTGTCCCTGGAAAGACCATACATGAAGGTGTCCTCAACTACTTGGACTGCAAACTCTCTCCAATATGGGCATCTTATCAAAGGTCGGGCAATCTGTTCAAAATCAGAGCTGAAATAAATGAAGAACTGCTCAGGCTTCAAAGACTAGAGGAAGAAGCCCTACAGGCAGCTAATCTGGAGAATGTGTAAGGCTTAAACTCTGGAATATCTATCTAATAAAATCACATCTCTGCCTTCTTACTTCGAAGTGCTTTTCCCTCAAATTCTTGTCTTTTTGCTTTCTGTTTGTGTTTGTTTATTTCTGCTATATTCTGCTATCTGAATGTATCTTACTCTTACTATTTTCCTATGCCAAGTTGCCCACCAAGATTTTAATGAAAAGTTTTTAACTTTATATTTTTATGGTGAAAGGCACTTCTCTGGAAATAGTTAAGGGTTTTGACATCATCAAAAAGGGGGAAATTGTAAGGAATAATTGTTTTTAGATTTTGATGATGTTATATTCATTAGGACTTTAGAAGTACCCCTTTAGAAATTATGTATTAGAATTTTCCTTTGTAAAATTCTTAGATGTATTCGACCTGACAAAAGTGCTTCAAGAGCAGAAGTGCTTCAAGAACAGAAGGGCTCCCAGAGCAGAAGTGCCTCTTAAGGCTTTATCGGAACAGAGGACCTTTGGTTCTCTGCTCCAGAACAGAAGTCCTCAGGACCTCTGTTAGTATTGACTCTGACAGAAACCCTTCTGGGTCTCTGTTGGATACTCCCAACAGAAGTGCTCCAGACCTCCTCTGTTCTACTCTCAGACAAAGACACCAGAAGGTCTGACACTTAGAAGATTTTCAAAGAACCGGGAAGTCAACTTAAAGATTCCTTCAACGGCTAGGAGTATAAAACGGAAAAGCTACAGTGCATGCATTAAATGCTCATTTAATGCACCCCATGCTACGTAGAGTAATTGCAGATGATTGGCCAGAATGTCAGGAATACTTTATCCCAAAATAGTAACCCGCCAACCTTACCGGGCTCTACTAGTCAAGTCAACTGATCACTCATTTAATGCAGTTGTCCTCCTACTCCTCCAACGGGAAGACAACCTCAGTATAAAAGATACACTACGAAGAACAACCGGATAACTTTGCCATAACCTTGCTATCACATTGCTAACCGAGCAAGATATTCAAACTCTGAAAAGCAAAAGCCTCCTTGAGATTCAAACTTATTATCCTCTACAAGAGAAGGCAGAAGTTGGAAAAATACTCTTTCCAACTCAAGCAAAGTTCCAAGTGTTCTTCAACTCTTCAAGCTCTTCACATACACACATTTTGTAACGAAGCAAGTTGGAGGAACCTCAGTTTCAACAGAAACTCTTCTTGCTACAAGAAGGACGTCCTAATAACTGGAGTAGTGAAGTGGTTATACTTCAAGGAGACTCAGTGAAAGGACCAGTGTTAAAGGAAGCCAGGCAGTGCATCCCAGGACACATCTAGACTTGAAGAAGACGTGGAGTACTTCTTAAGTGCTAGGACTAAGGCTTTGTAAACGGCAGTTTTTACAGCTTAGTGGAACAGTGGATTAGAGGAACGAGTTGTTCCTTGAACCACTATAAAAATCCCTGGTGTCATTTACTTACTGCTTTTAATTCTTGCACTTAGATAGAACTGTATAACTCCTTGGACTTGGTATCTGTGTTCAGCAGAACTGGTTCTACGAGTTAACAGAAGGCCTTCTGCCTTTGTTTCTCTGAGGCTAACAGAACTCCCTGCCAGAATCCCATCCGCTGCCAGTCTGTTCTCTCAACAGAACAGGCTATTCTGAAAAATCTGGTACTTAGTTTAAAAAGCTAAAGACCAATACAGTCTATTCACCCCCCCCCCTCTAGACTGTATCCAGTATAACCGGGACCAACAAGTGGTATCAGAGCCTCCTTGTTCTAATAATCTTTTAGGTTATTTGTTGAACAAAGATCCACTTGTTTTTCTGTTTTACCTCATTTCTATCTGATATAATGGATCACTCCTTGTCCAAGAATCTTATGTTTTCAGATCTTGTAGCGCCCCCGCAAGACTACGGTACATGGTGGGATCCTCAACCGGTGGCCCATCCGATGCACTCAACTTGGAGTGTGTATCGACAGGGGTAGTAGCAGGATTACATGTGAGCATGTCGGCCCGTTGCAAAATGTCCGAGGCATATTGAGATTGAGAGAGAAACAAGTTGTGATGATTCCAGGTAACGGAAATGCCCAAAAAATAGGTGAGAGGCCCGAGGTCGGTCATGGCGAATTCTGTCGTGAGAGATGAAATAACCTGCTGGAGAAAAACATTAGAGGATGCCGTAAGGATTATGTCATCTACGTATAACAGTAGATATGCTGTATGAGTGCCTTGATGTGTGATGAATAGAGAGTGATCACATTTACTATGAGCGAAGCCAATAGTAGTGATATATGTAACAAAACGTTGATACCAGGCCTGTGGGGCTTGTTTAAGGCCGTAAAGGGACTTTAGTAGACGGAAAACATGTGATGGATGTGATTTATCACGATAGCCCAGGGGTTGGTGCATGAACACAGTTTCCTCAAGATCGCCGTGGAGAAAGGCGTTCTTGACGTCAAGTTGGTGTAGGGGCCAATTGTGGGAAAGAGCTATAGTGAGTACCGTACGGATAGTAGCGGGCTTGACAACTGGGCTAAAAGTTTCATCACAGTCAATGCCAACCTGTTGAGAATTGCCGTTAACCACTAACTGAGCTTTGTGACGTTCAAGAGACCCGTCTGACCTGTACTTGTATTTAAAAAGCCACATGCAACGAATGATATTAGCATTAGGAGGACGAGGAACTAGTTCCCACGTCTTATTCTTAATTAAAGCATTAAATTCATCATCCATGGCCAATTTCCAATTAGGGTCATTAAGGGCCTGGATATGAGATTTAGGAATGGGGGACTGTGTGATGGTGTGGTTGAGGTTAAACAGAGATTTTGGTTTGATAATGCCGACCTGACTACGAGTGGTCATGGAGTGAGCACGCGAGGGGACAGTCGACAGGTTGTTATTGCATGGAGAGGCGGTGGGTTGTAGATGCACACTGGGCGGACTAGCGATGTTAGAAAGAGAATTATTGGGAGAGTGGGCATTGCATCGGGAAGGTGCACTGGGGGTTGAGGTGGATTGGGAAAAGAGGTGGGGCATACTGGGAGGATGGGAAGGGGGGATGTGTGGCGAGGCTAGAGGATTGTCAGGCGGTGAAGGGGTAGGGGGTATTAAAGGATAGAGTCGATAATACAAATGAGTGGGGTCCATGGGATTTTTAGATGGAGAGGGGGTAGTGGTTTTGAAGGGAAAAGTGTGTTCATCAAATGTTACATGTCGTCGAGAAATAATGAATTTATTGGTTTTTAAATCAAGACAAATGAAACCCTTGTGATTAGAGGGAAATCCCATAAACACGCATGGAGTGCTACGGGCTTGAAGTTTATGTATGGTGGTGGGTGGCAAATGAGGGTAACATAAACAATCGAAGTCTCGTAAGTGAGAGTACGTAGGATGTTGATGATAAAACAGATCGGTTGGTGTAAGAAAGGAAAGAGTGGCACAGGGGAGAATATTATGTAAATATGTGGCCATATGGACGGCGTAAGGCCAAAATTTGGGCGGGACAGAAGCATGCAATAGTAAAGTTCGTGCAATATTATTAATTGTACGAATCGAACGTTCAGCCTTGCCATTTTGAGGGGAGGTATATGGGCAGGAATAACGAAAGTGCATGCCATGGATTTCACCAAATTGACGAAAAATAGAATTATCAAACTCTCTTCCGTTATCGCATTGAAGTATTTTAATGGTGCATTCAAATTGAGTGTGTATGAGCAAATGAAAATGGGAAAAAATAGAGAAGGTTTGGGATTTGTATTGCATAGGAAATGTCCAAATAAATTTGGTGAAATCATCGATGAAAATAACATAGTATTGGTGACCAAGGGTACTAATAATAGGTGAAGTCCAAATATCACTATGTATTATTTCAAATGGTTTAGAAGTAAGAGATTTAGAAGACGAGAAAGGCAATTTAATGTGTTTGCCTAATTGACATGAATTACATAAATGGGAAATGGGCCTGTTACATGGTAACATTTTATGTGTACTAAGAAATTGTGAAACAGGGGCCCCGGGGTGGCCAAGGCGGTCATGCCAAACTTGGGTCGGGACTGTAACAAACGCGGACTGCTGCAGTGAGTGCGGGGAAGATGAGTGAAACGGGTACAAATCGCCAGTACTGTTAGACCGCATGATTGGAATGCCTGTCTGAAAGTCCTTCACAGAAAAACCAAACGGGTCAAACTCAACAGATAAAGAATTGTCAGTAGTAAAACAACGCACCGAGATTAAATTTTTAATAAGAGAAGGAGAGTATAAGACATTTGTAAGGGTGAGAGGGGGGTTGGGTGGGGGAAGGACAGTATGGCCAAATCCGGAAACTGGCATGGTATTGCCATTACCAACTTGGATTTTGCTTTTAGTGCTTAAATTAGAAAAGGAGAGGAGAGAACCTGGAGAGGCCGTCATATTCGATGTAGCCCCGGTGATAACCGCTTTCGCGGCGTTGTAGTAAAACGGAGTCTAACCTTTCGGTTTTTCCCCGAGTATCGTGTCTCTTGAGGAATGGCGGAGGAGTTTCTTGATTTTAAATTCAGTCACAGGTTATCGCAAATTATTGGAAGCTTTCCGAATTAAAACTTTTGATTGATTTTCTAAACTAGTTTTTGAAAATTAAAGTAATTAAATTATGCAAATCTAATGATGGCTCAAAAATAAACTAAATGAAAAATATTAAACTCTAAATGGATTGATCAAAGAAGGGCAATGAATTGAATAATTAGAAATGGATATATTCTTGGACCTAGTAATTAGGGGAATTAAAACAACAATTGGACTAATAATTTGTTTTCTCATAGACAAGAATAGAAATTACTTTCATTAATTAATCCTATTTTTAGGTTTCATTAATGCATTCAAAGTGGTTGGCTTGAATTAAATTCTAATCTCATAGACAAGACAGAAATAATTCTCCAATATTTTAATTAATAAAAATAGCCAAATTCATTAACTAATTAAACTCATTATTTAAGCAATTTGAATTTATTTCTCATAGACAAGATGTAAATCCCTTTCATTAAAATATTCTATTTCTAGGCCTTATTAATGTGCTTGAATAAAGTTGGCTCAAATTATTTTCTAATCTCATAGACAAGTTAGAAATAATTTTCCAAATTTTAATTAATGAAAATGGCTAACAATTATTAATTACTAATTCATCAATTTGAATAACTAGCCCAATTAATTAATTTTAACCCCTAATTTTCGGCTAACAAGTCAATCCATATTCTTTTACTCAATTCATGCCCAAAACAATTTTAGCTACTAAACATTATTTTTGCATTTAACAACATGGTAAATAAATTAACCATTAACAAGGAATTAAACATGTATAATAGCAAAAATTAATAAAAAAATAGGATCTTGTCAAAATAAACTTTCTGGAACTACAATATGACTTTTTGGAATTTTCCACGAATTTTTAAACCAAAAATCCAATTTTAACCCTAATTGATAATTTTCCCACTTTTAACTATAAAATACAAAAGGCAATTAAAAATAGTCTAAATTTGTTCTAAATTTTCTATTGACTACTGGAAGTGATACTACAGTGAAATAAACTGGAATTAGGGCCGAAACTATTTTTTTACTCTTTTTAAGTAATTAATTTAATTTATGCAATAATAACACCTAATTACCGAAATTAATTAAAAATTACTTGCACTTCGTGAAAATTAACTTTCTTCAGATAAATAACAACCTTGAGGCTAGTGAACAACTATATAATTAATTGGAATGAATTCAACATCAACAACTATTTTATTTAATTTATGGAAGAAAATGCGAAATACTAGATAAATATTCTTGAAAAATTCGAAGAACAGATCGAGAAAACAAAGCTCAGATTCAGATTCTACTCGTTGAGAAGATGAAAATACATATAAAGAACTTACAATTTGAAGCTAAAATGAAGAAGATATGAAGATTTGAAGTTTCTCTCTCCCAAAAATCCTTGGAGCTGCGGAAATAGCTGAAGAACAGGACCTTTTTGAACTGAATTAGGGTTGGAAGAGGTGTGTTTGAGTTCAGCAAAAAGCGGGGTATTTATAGCACAAAAATTCTGGCAGGCGGCCAAACAGGCGGCCGCCTCTGGTGCTGTTCCGGCCGCCTTCCGTCACGTCACCGGCAGGACGTGACGCTTGTCAACCCATTCGCCGCAGGCGGTCCGGCAGGCGGCCGCCTGCCGTTCCTGTCTGGCCGCCTGCCGTCAAATCCCACCGGCCGGTGGTTGGTTCGTCGCCTTGTGCCGCAGGCGGCCATCAAAGGCGGCCGCCTTCCGTCTAATGTCGGTCGCCTTCCGTTTTTCTCCGTCCGGTCAAACTTGATCAAAATTGATTGTTTTCAAAAGTTGGTAGGCGGCCTGGTAGGCGCCAATCTGGGCGCCTATTTGGACGCCTGTGAGGTTTTTTGTTCGTCTTGTTCTGAATTGTGTGCTCTTCAACTTTCCCTTCTGGACCACTTTGAAATTCTGCTTCCTTGTTTCGGTATGATATCATTTGTTACTCAAATTGACGCATTTTGTGCTAAATTGACCCGAAATTTCATCAAACATATCCCGGATGTGATTTTTACCTGATTTCACGAAACTTGAACCAAAATATATAAAACATGCCTTGTTTTTCTGTTTTTCAGTCCAAAATCACTTAAATTTGATAAGAAAAATAAGTACAAAAATGGACTTATCAATCTCCTCACACTTAAGCGTTGGTTGTCCTCAAGCGACATATTAGTTGCACACACACTCAAAAAAGGTAAACCTGATTGAATCACAATCGAATTGCTATTAAAGAAATAGAAACAAAAATCTCCCTTTTTTATTGTCAATTTTTAAACATTTTAGAAAAATCACCCAAAATACAAGAATTTAAAATTATTATTAAAGAAACTATTGATTATGTTAAACCACCAATCAATTCCTTATCCCAAGGTTTCATTATTCTAATTTGGACATTTATCTTATTCACAATTTTTTTTTGCCTCTTGTCCACTCTTGTTGGCGGTGTTATCCCATGGTAGATGCATATTTCATTCTCACAGACTATAATTAACGAATGAAACAGAGCCCCTTTTCGGAGATGGAATTGTCCTTTAACAATGAGTTTTGAAGAGATTTATTAATACTAGTATTTTTTTTATGAATAAAATGAATGTCCTATTAAAACAAAATTAGCCCTTTACATTCGCAACCAAAACCCATAACAATTTCAAGTTTTCTAAAAATAATAATAAAAGTAAATTCTTATAATAAGGGTGATCCTCTAAGCTATTATGTGATTGATAACAATTGAGAGGTGAATGTTTCATATCAAAAATAGTAAAAAGATTGATCTAAAACAAGGTTTTAACTTTTTGAGTGTAAAACGCAACCTCCTCACACTTGAGTTGGGCCTCGCCCTCGAGGTCTGCACAAAGTTTTAGAAATAAAGGCACATTTTTTTTTTGGGTTCTTTCCTCACACTTGAGTTTGAAAAGATTTTGTGAAGAGGAATAATGAAAACAGGGATAAAAATGTTTTAAAAATTCTTACAACATCCATAGCTAGTTTGTGAGAGCATTCAAGTCAAAAGAGCAGCGCAATGTCCAATCCTGAATAAACAAACAAACAAAAATAAATGTCAAGGAAGAAGCAAATCTAGGCATCGCCTGTGTCATCCCGTGATCCATGACTAGGCCGCAGCCACTCTCGTATCTCCTCAATATCCAGTCGCTGGGTCTCTAGCTGCTCCAGAATATCCCTGTTGGCTCCCTCCTGTGCCAGTCTATAATCTCTGAACTCTCCCAGGGCCGACGCATGTGCCTCTCGCATCTCCCGAAATGCTCTCTCCTGTGCACCCTGAAAATCTACGAATGAGGTCTGAAGACCCCTCATCGCGTCCATCATCGCACTCCAATCTGAGGCACTAGGCATGTCCGAGGCTGGCTCACCAGGTCTCCTGTGTGGTGGGGCTCGAGAAGAGCTACTCTGCTGTGTCGACTGCTCAATGCCCGGCAGCTCCTGAGTATTTCGCTTCTTCTTGATCCTCATGTTCCCAAAGGATGAGGATCTAAGAATGCGAATGCTATCCTGTAGTGGGAGTAGATCTGGAATGTCTAGGTCAGGATAGAAAGACCGGACGAGAGTAGTGACGAAGGGCCCTGCCTGGATCGTGCGGCGAACACTCTTCCCCTGACTCCGGAAGAAACGAGCCAAGAGGACTGCCATATTCACCGGGGTGCGGTGAACCAGACTCCAAAAGAATAGGATGTCCTTTTTGGACAACCTGTTCGTGTTGTTAGGTCGTCCAAAAAAACCACAAGAGAGTACAAAGGAGAGTATATACCAGTGAGTCTGCCTCCACCGGCTCGACTGGGGGTGCATGCGGAGGAACGATCTGGTGTCTGTGGAGTGCTTGTGCCAGAACTCATCAATATCAAATGCCTCAGGTAAATGTGTCGGGAGAGCACAGAACTCGTCTGTCTGTGTATATGCAGGAGCATAGAGCCCAATCCTCCATCCGAGCTCAGCCACAGTGATGGAGTGCTCGATGCCCATGATAGTGAATCTCATCTGAGTCGCCGGCCTAATGACAGATCCTGTGTGCACAGTGTGGCCGTAGTGAGTGAAGCGTAGAGAGCATAGGAACTCCATTGTCAATGGGAAGCTGGCTCTCTCCTGTATGGATAGAATCCCACGCCACAAGGAATCTCCTAGTAGAGCATCAATGTCGGCCCAGTATCCCCATTCCTCGAGCATCCTCTGATCCAGGATCATGGGAGCTAGAAGAGTGCGGTACTGCCCCCACGTCTGGAAGCGTGTGCGGTCAGCATCAGTAGCGAATGGGATATCTGGTACGTGCACTGGGTCATGCCTAGCCAGTGGTGGCTCCTGAAAGATGGGATCGTCGCTTCCTCCTCCAGACATCTGCAAAAAAAACAAAATAACATTTTTTTTAAGGTTAGTTTTTTTTTTTTGGGTTGCCTCCCAATGAGCGCTTCTTTAACGTCACTAGCTTGACGATTGAGATAGAACTTTCTGCAATGCAAGACAGTCGTGGAGCACTCATCATTAGTGCCTCCACCTTATCCTCCAGGTATGCCGTCAGATGGCGTAGACCTTCGAACTCTCGTGACCACCGAAATGTGACATAATCTTCAAAGAACACATCGTTCGAACATGAAATTAACACATATCCCGTATCACCCTCATTAGTAGAATCAACAAGTAATTCAAGATCAGGTGTCTCTGGTTTCTCTAACCGCTCAAATGGAGTTATCAAGGTAAAAGTAGCCTGACTAGAGGTTTCATACTCCTCATCTATGCCCTCAACATAAAAATCACAAAGTTTAGGCTCTGTGTCACTTTCTAAGAATGCATCCCAACTTCCTACCTCACTACCCCCACATATATTATCTAGGCAAACAGATCCTTGCCTAGAATAACTATGTTCGTCATCATTGAGTAGAGAGTCAAAGAAGGCGTCATCGGAGAATGTTTCCTCAATATCACATGTTTCATCAACTACTTGATCAGGCACTTGGGCTCGTGTAGGATCACCAGCTTTGTCAAGGTTATCTTTCAAGGACTCTTTACGTGAGAAATCATCCATAGATGGTAGGGTAGGGTCGGTGTCACAAAGTATCCCCTCATCTATGGTCTCTTCATAAACTCACGTGGGCACTTCTAGATCGAGTTCTTCAGGACTTATTTCTATGAGGACAAGATCTAGCTCAGTAGCAATGAGAGACTCAAAAGAAATAGGGGTGCAAAGAGTTTCAACCGTCTCGCTCATAGCTACCGTAGTCTCCTCCTCAGATTTAGCACCTTCCTCGTATATCTCTTCTTGAAATTTGTGTTCATTATCATAAATGATTTGTTCACACAATTTCTTGATACTCTCGTCACGAGATGCTAGTTCAATCCTCGCGCTTTTTAATTCTTCCACAAACTCGAGCAAGGATGATTTTAATTTTTCGAGCTCGTGTTCAGGATAAGGTGAAATTCCAGAGTCAACCTCGTAGGAGTACTCGTTTGTGCCGGGGTAATGATTTTCCAGCCCTTCGTGGTAATTTTCATAATAATTAAAATTATCATGATTATTACCTTGATAGGAAAAATCATCATAGCATTCAAAGTTTTGCCCTTGGTGGAAATAGTTATCTTGAAATTTGTGATCTCCATATCCCAAAGGTGGATTTTCGCACCATTGATTGTTATCCTCATAACCTTGCTCATAATATCCTTCATTTTGATTATTTTGGAAAACTTGTTGTTCATTATATGGATAGTGATATGCTGGATGAGAATGAAAGTGTTCGCTTGAGTAATCCATGAGAAAATCTCAAGCAAACACGTGAGAACAAAACAAAAAAAGAAATAGAAAGTCTCCCTAACTTGAATTCGCCCATGCTAAAATCAAAATCAAGATTTCACCGTGCCATTCCCCGGCAACGGCGCCATTTGATAACCGCTTTCGCGGCGTTGTAGTAAAACGGAGTCTAACCTTTCGGTTTTTCCCCGAGTATCGTGTCTCTTGAGGAATGGCGGAGGAGTTTCTTGATTTTAAATTCAGTCACAGGTTATCGCAAATTATTGGAAGCTTTCCGAATTAAAACTTTTGATTGATTTTCTAAACTAGTTTTTGAAAATTAAAGTAATTAAATTATGCAAATCTAATGATGGCTCAAAAATAAACTAAATGAAAAATATTAAACTCTAAATGGATTGATCAAAGAAGGGCAATGAATTGAATAATTAGAAATGGATATATTCTTGGACCTAGTAATTAGGGGAATTAAAACAACAATTGGACTAATAATTTGTTTTCTCATAGACAAGAATAGAAATTACTTTCATTAATTAATCCTATTTCTAGGTTTCATTAATGCATTCAAAGTGGTTGGCTTGAATTAAATTCTAATCTCATAGACAAGACAGAAATAATTCTCCAATATTTTAATTAATAAAAATAGCCAAATTCATTAACTAATTAAACTCATTATTTAAGCAATTTGAATTTATTTCTCATAGACAAGATGTAAATCCCTTTCATTAAAATATCCTATTTCTAGGCCTTATTAATGTGCTTGAATAAAGTTGGCTCAAATTATTTTCTAATCTCATAGACAAGTTAGAAATAATTTTCCAAAATTTAATTAATGAAAATGGCTAACAATTATTAATTACTAATTCATCAATTTGAATAACTAGCCCAATTAATTAATTTTAACCCCTAATTTTCAGCTAACAAGTCAATCCATATTCTTTTACTCAAATCATGCCCAAAACAATTTTAGCTACTAAACATTATTTTTGCATTTAACAACATGGTAAATAAATTAACCATTAACAAGGAATTAAACATGTATAATAGCAAAAATTAATAAAAAAATAGGATCTTGTCAAAATAAACTTTCTGGAACTACAATATGACTTTTTGGAATTTTCCACGAATTTTTAAACCAAAAATCCAATTTTAACCCTAATTGATAATTTTCCCACTTTTAACTATAAAATACAAAAGGCAATTAAAAATAGTCTAAATTCGTTCTAAATTTTCTATTGACTACTGGAAGTGATACTACAGTGAAATAAACTGGAATTAGGGCCGAAACTATTTTTTTACTCTTTTTAAGTAATTAATTTAATTTATGCAATAATAACACCTAATTACCGAAATTAATTAAAAATTACTTGCACTTCGTGAAAATTAACTTTCTTCAGATAAATAACAACCTTAAGGCTAGTGAACAACTATATAATTAATTGGAATGAATTCAACATCAACAACTATTTTATTTAATTTATGGAAGAAAATGCGAAATACTAGATAAATATTCTGGAAAAATTCGAAGAACAGATCGAGAAAACAAAGCTCAGATTCAGATTCTACTCGTTGAGAAGATGAAAATACATATAAAGAACTTACAATTTGAAGCTAAAATGAAGAAGATATGAAGATTTGAAGTTTCTCTCTCCCAAAAATCCTTGGAGCTGCGGAAATAGCTGAAGAACAGGACCTTTTTGAACTGAATTAGGGTTGGAAGAGGTGTGTTTGAGTTCAGCAAAAAGCGGGGTATTTATAGCACAAAAATTCTGGCAGGCGGCCAAACAGGCGGCCGCCTCTGGTGCTGTTCCGGCCGCCTTCCGTCACGTCACCGGCAGGACGTGACGCTTGTCACCCCATTCGCCGCAGGCGGTCCGGCAGGCGGCCGCCTGCCGTTCCTGTCTGGCCGCCTGCCGTCAAATCCCACCGGCCGGTGGTTGGTTCGTTGCCTTGTGCCGCAGGCGGCCATCGAAGGCGGCCGCCTTCCGTCTAATGTCGGTCGCCTTCCGTTTTTCTCCGGTCCGGTCAAACTTGATCAAAATTGACTGTTTTCAAAAGTTGGTAGGCGGCCAATCTGGGCGCCTATTTGGGCGCCTGTGAGGTTTTTTGTCCGTCTTGTTCTGAATTGTGTGCTCTTCAACTTTCCCTTCTGGACCACTTTGAAATTCTGCTTCCTTGTTTCGGTATGATATCATTTGTTACTCAAATTGACGCATTTTGTGCTAAATTGACCCGAAATTTCATCAAACATATCTCGGATGTGATTTTTACCTGATTTCACGAAACTTGAACCAAAATATATAAAACATGCCTTGTTTTTCTGTTTTTCAGTCCAAAATCACTTAAATTTGATAAGAAAAATAAGTACAAAAATGGACTTATCACCCGGTATCCATATACCATTGGTCGTCGGGGGGAGATAACGTCATCGTGTGCATAGCTGCGGCCAAATCAGTTGGTGTATGTTCTGCCATGTGGGCCTGCTGTGGATGGGGGCCTAGGATGCCGGCTCCAGAGGGACGTTGAAAGGGCTGACTATTCCAAGGCATGCCTGGGTACGGGCAAGGAGGGGCACCCAAACCTGGTTGTTGTAACTAGTAGGCCCAAGGAGGGGGTGGGGGCCACTGGCTTGAAGATGGAGAGGGGTCCACGCGGGTCGGCTGCCGACCGCGTCCGCTGCCGCATTGAGAAGAAACACGGCCTCGTCCGCCACGGTGTGATCCTCCACGGCCTCCACGAGCCGTAGTTGGTGTCGGTGTGATATCCCCGGAATGAAGAAGAGCGGTGGCAGGAGAGTTGGATTGATTGCGGCGGGACTCCTCAAGGATTACCATCGAGCGGGCCTTAGAAAATGGAGGAAGAGGTTCCTTTTGCTGAATCAGTGAGGCCACAGTATCGTAGCCCGGAACAGAGGACAACCCATTGACCATACGCAGAACAAGGCGATCATTGTCGACCTTGGCACCGACGTTTTTGAGCATGGTGGAAAGCCCTTTCAGCACTCGGCAATATGCAGCGACGTCCGGGAATTGGTCAAGCTTTGTGTTGGAGAATTCATTTTCCAAATAAACAGCACGCGAGTGCTTGTTATCATGGAACAAATCAGTGAGAGAATCCCAGGCGTCTTTAGCGGTGGAATCGACCTCGATTATGGTGTGCAGCAGGTCATGGGAGATAGTCCCGTAGATCCATTGCAAGACGACGGCATCGAGACGGGACCATAGGGCATCAGCCTCGGCCTTAGCTGCGTCACGAGCTTGACGTTGTTCAGGTGTGAGAGAGGAGTCAGTAGATGCAGAGGAGTTATCATCGGTAGAAGGGACGATGTGGTCAAGTACCTGGTATGCGCGGGCTGTGATTTTAAACAACTCCGCCCAAGAAGCGTAATCACAATTATCGAGGTCTAGGGTGATGGGAATGAAGTTTTTGATGTTCGATATGGCCACAGCTGGATGAAAAGATGTTTTGGAGGAAGCCATGAAAGAAGATGTGGAAGAAATATGGCGTCTGATACCAAGTTAAAGTTTGGTGAATTCACTAAACTTTTTCTTTAATTATTTATCCCTTATTTATTTATGCACATCACCAAACATTTTATCCCTTATTTATTTATTTTTTCTTTGCATTCAATTTTTTTTTTGGAAGTTCAAACTTCTTCTACTTTTGTTCATGAAGCCCATTCTGATGAGCGTTTGTGTGTTGAAACAATATCAGTTAAGGAAGCTGAAATTTCTGAACTATTGGGTAAAATAGTTTTTTCTAAAAAAGAGGCATTTGAGCTATACAATGACTACACTTATAGAATTGGATTTGGTGTTCGTTATTCTACTTTGAGAAAGAGAGGTGGTGGTTCTGGCTTTAGGGGAAGGGAATTTTGTTGTACTAAACAAGGTTTAAAAAGGAACAAAGGTGTTGTTGGTAAACAATATACAAAAGTTGATAGGCGAACTGGTTGTAAGGCAAAAATATATTTTGAGATAAAACCTACTGGTGAGTTTGTTGTAGTTAGGCATGATATGGTTCATAATCACAATTTTTTCCCGAGCTCTTTAGTTCATCATGTTAGGTCTCATCGTGCTGTTTCGTCAAGTGAGTTAGAATATTTGCAACATTTGAAAAATAAAGGAGTTAAAGTAGCAGATGGTTTTCGTTGCTTAC
This sequence comes from Cuscuta europaea, assembly GCA_945859875.1. Taxonomy (NCBI): domain Eukaryota; kingdom Viridiplantae; phylum Streptophyta; class Magnoliopsida; order Solanales; family Convolvulaceae; genus Cuscuta; species Cuscuta europaea. Next base: position 13,424,159 of record CAMAPE010000016.1, read on the forward strand.
AAGCAGAAGCTGGTGGATCTCCTGCGGTTGGTTTTCTTTTGCGTGACGCTTATAATGAGTTGACAAAAAAAATAAAAAAATCTTTTGATGGTTGTGATGCAAACACATTGATTACTACTTTTAAAAACAGATAAGCAAATGAAGACGATTTTTTCTTTTCTTTTGAGGTTGATATGGATGGTAGTTTGGTTAGTTTTTTTTTGGAGAGACAAGAAAATGAAGGAAGATTATCTTGCGTTTGGTGAATTGCTTACCCATGATACGACTTACCGCACCAACAAGTATGACATGATTTGTGGACCGTTTGTTGGTGTTAACTCTCACACTCATGATTGCATGTTTGGTTGTTGATTTTTGTTAAATGAGAGGATTGAATCGTTTGAATGGCTTTTCAATACTTTTTTGCAATCTATGGGTTCTGTCCATCCAAGAACTGTTATGACAAATCAATCTACTGCCATGGCTGCTGCAATTTCTACAGTTTTCCCTCTCTCCAAACATCGTCTTTGTATATGGCATATCATTGAAAACTCTAAGAAACATATACGCGATTTAAGGAATCAAGAGGGATTCTTGGATTTGTTTGATCATGTTTTGAAACTTTGTCACACTGTTGCTGAATTTGATTATTACTGGAATAGGTATGTTTCATTGTGAATATATTTTTTCCCACATTTACTGTTTTTATGAGTATTGTTTAAAACATTAATGAGTAACAAGTTGTGTGAAATGATTATTTGTTTTTCTTTGCAGAATGATATCTGAATATAATTGCTCAGATAATCCTTGGTTAACCAAACTGTATGAGATGAGGGACAAATGGTGTCCAGCTTTTTCAAAAGAATTCTTCTCTGGTGGCATTTTATCTTCACAACGAAGTGAGACCACAAATCACTCTTTGTCTAGAAAACTGAATGCTACCTCTTCTCTATGCGACTTCTATCATTTTTTAGTGAAGCTATCAGTCATTGGAGAAGTAATGAGGGCAAAGATCATCCGCGTTGTTTGGATGATTTTCCTGAAATTGCTATTCCTCATCTTAGTTTGTTACATAAAGCTTCCAAGCTTTATACGATTGATGCTTATAATCTTTTTGAGAAAGAATTCATGCGAGGTATGTCTCTGAAATTTGAACTTAGATTCCATCAAGGTTCTTTAATGGGATATTTAGTATGGATGCCTCAAACAGATCGGTTTTCACATTGGGTTTCATTTGATGTAACAACACATTTTGTTAGTTGTTCTTGTCAGAAATTCCCAGAGGCTGGTATTTTGTGTTGTCATATTCTTCGTATATATCATATACACTGTGTAGAAGTTATTCCGGATTGTTATATTCTCAAACGATGGACTCGTACGGCAAAGTCTCTTTCAAGTGAACTACCTTTTGTGTTAGATGATTCTTCTAATGTGTTACCTTCAGTTTGGAGAATGCAAATGCAAAAGAAATTTCACAAGCTTTTGTGTTCTAGTGATTCTAATTCTATAGCAAGGCAATTGTGTGAAGAATCTTTTAAAAAGTTGAAACTGGATGTTGAAGATCAAGTTGGAAGCATTTATTTCTCTGATAGTGATTCTACCTCAGTGTGTGTGACTTCAAGAATATCTAATCCAAAGAGTTCAAGGAAAAAGGGTGAAAGAAATGTGTGTCGCAAGAGTGTTATTGAAGTGAAAACAAATCAAGCTAGAGCAAGGAAAAAGTCACGTCAAGCTAGTACATCAACACCTGAGAACACAAATTTGTAGTTAGATTTTCTAATATCAATGTATTCACACTGCTATTGTTCACTCATTTGCTATTGTTAGACTTATTTATGTTATTAAATTACTCAGTGACTTTGTTTGGATGCTCAAACTAAAACCTATTGTTGATCATTTGTATATACAAATCTCAATACTACGTAATTGCTGACTAGTATGTTTGGAATAAACACTTTTTGGGTTACTACCTTGGATATTGGAACATCTAAGTAGTTATTATGTTGCTATTCTTTTGTTTATTACCTTTTTTTGTTGCTCATATTTATTTTGGTTATAGTTTATACAATAAACATATTTACCTTGAATATTCTTGTCCATACAATAATCATTTAGTTAAATATTATGAGTTTGGTTACCTATGTTAATGATCATTTATATGTTATTCTTTGTATTCATTCGACATGAATACACTCCTTTCAAAAATTATCATGAATACTAATTCAAATGACCATTCCATTAATAAAATCATCTTTTGATTAATCCACTGATTTTTAATAATCTATACTCATGTTTATGATTTATTTAATATTCATCTTAGACTATTACCTTCATTATTAATTGCAAAAGATTGGACATTAAGTATTTTACAACGCTCATTTCCACTATATACAATACTCATTTAAAAAACATCTATTGTTTAGTTTTATACTTACCAGCTGATTTGGTTGCAAAAAAGATACTTAGTTCCTACTTATCAAGTATATTAGCGTATAACATGAACATATACGGTAATAGTAATGATCATCAATATAAACGCAATGTCTAACTGCCATTTTTCAATATTACATACTTTATAAATGTCAAGCACTTACTAATATAGTAAAATATAGTAGTGAATTAAATTAGAGACAACCGTGCTCAATCTAAAGGTATTAAATTAAAATACCTACCTTCTGAAAATGAAATTGTTGATCTTTCAAAGTGTGTGTTACCTTCTATGGTCTCGTTGTGGGGTTTTTGCCTTGTTGGATGCTTCACAGGTATATTCCCGGGGCTTAAAGCGATTTATGAGCTTATGAATAGCTGGGTGTGCAATGTACTTTGCAATCCCATAAAAAGGGATGGGTGGTTTTTAAATTTAAAAATGAGCAGGATAGAACTAAGGTTTTTACCGAAGGACCTTACAATATCCTTGGTAGATTACTGTTTTTGAAAATACTATCTGAGGATTTCACTTTTGATGATGAGGCATTCCTTAAGGTGCCTATTTGGGTAAAGTTTCCCAATTTACCCTTGAATCTGTGGAATGAAGAGGCACTGAGCATGATTGCATCAAAGGTGGGTGTTCCTATCACTACAGACAAGGTCACACAAGATATGACAAACTACAATTTTGCGAGAGTGTTGATTGAAGTGGATATTACCTTGGCACCATGCCTCTCTTTGCCTATCCGGTTACCATCGGGAAAGACTTTTAAACAAGTTGTTGTTTACGAAACCTTTCCTATTTTCTGCTTTCATTGCAAATCTTATGATCATCACTCATTTATTTGTAATGAATTGGGATGGAATAAGAAAGAAAAAGCGAGGATTTCAGATGATGTGAAGAAGGGGTTAAACGGTAAGGTGATTGCTCTTACTAACTATGGGGGCAGGGATGAGGGAAAGCTTAAACTGGATGTTGCATGTGAAAAAGTTGATGAGGTTGTTGCTACATCTGATCTGGCAGAATCTGCCCTGGGATTGACCCGACCGAGCTCCCCCCTCACCCGACCGGGTCACAGGTAATAACCCCAAACCCGCCCGGGTCTTCCCAAAACCCGCCCGGGTTTCAGCGGCAGACTGCTCCTGCTGCGTCTGCAGTTTCTTCTGGAGGTTTTGTTACTGCTGTGGTGGCTGTTCCTGACCCTACCGGGTCCTCTGACCAGATTGCAGCCATGGGTAGGTGTGTGAGTATAGAAAGTGGGCTGAAAAAAGATGATGTGGTTATTAAGTGTGAGATCATTGATGCTAAGAAGTTCAAGTTGTTTGTTAAACCTTTCAAACACGTCCAAGCTAGTGTAACTAGAGTGGATAGGTTTCTTAGACTTACGGACGACTTGGATAAGAGGGGGCTAACGTTCACTGATCATTGTATGGAGAGTTTGCCGGGATTTACTATGAAGAAAGGGGAGGTTTGCTTTGCTGCAAAGTTTACTAATCCTTTCCATGTTTTCTTTGGATGTTAAACTAGGTTTTCCTCTCAGGGAACTAGTGTGTTGATTTTATGTTTCTCCTTTGATTCTGGGCTCATTTTGCTGTTTTCTTTGAAATTTTAGTTTCTTGATGTTGTGGTATTCCTTTTCGGGATATGCACTTTTCTGTAACATTGACTTGTTATTTCTTTTGGGTGTTAATATATACTTACATTTCATCCAAAAAAAAAAATATAGTAGTGAAACATGTCTAAAGATTCACATTCCAATCCACAAAATATGCTAAAGATTCACATTCCAATCCACAAAGTATGTTTCTTCCAACAACCAAATTATAGTAGGTGTTTTCGTCCTACATCACATTCTTTTGATTCACTATTTCCATCGCTTCCACCCTGACTTCATTGTTCTGAAATGTCAATATTTTATGCACATACTTGATCCTCAGAATCTGTATTGGCTATTCCTGCATTATAATATATGTTAGTTATAATATACCTTCATATTTTTCTCCTACTAATGAATGTTAGTACACTAATTTACATTAAATATTTTTTAAAGAAATGTGGCCTTTACATTTCCATTTTCGAGTCCACACTCCCAATCAGTATCTCCATGGAACGTTTCCATATGCCTCATCATGTACACTCTTTCATTTTCTTTGACATTGTTTCTTCATGCCATTCTTACAACTTCTGGCTGCATGTTTTTCACTTTCTCTGCATGTGGGTGCCTTACTTCTTTGAGCCACTTCAGTACAACACTCTTCTATACATATAAGTATTTAAACAGTTTGTGTATTTAGTATGTATAAAACATTTGAACACTAAAACTGTACGATTACTCATATAATATGTTCAAAATACTCATTCCAAAACCATACAATTCTCATTTGTAAACTTACGAGGTGGTTTGGTTGGGAACCATACTTCATTTTTATTGTTATTTCTCTGTCACAGCTATCAATGATGCTGAACTTTGTATTCTTCAAATCGATGTGCATTAAGTAATAACTTCCATTTTTTTCAGCCGGGAATAAAAACAAATCCATATTGTTCAGTTTTGGCAATGCTCCAGTAAATTGTTCCCGAGTGGCTTCAACAAACCTCTTCATCCTTGTTGTTGCAGTGCTGAGCTGGTTTTCCTCCAATACTTTCTGTATATCAATCATTTAAAATATTACTTATAAATCTATGAATAAAAATATATACAACAATAATTCTTACGCATGGTGATGCTGTGAATATCAATTTGTTTCTCGATTCCTTGCTCTTAAGAGTCTCTATGTGGTTTAGAATCATTGCCCATACGTCTATGACTTTTGGACTGACTTTGAAATTGATGTCCAGAGACTCCAATTCTCCCTTTGTAAGAACAATGATGTGATTTTTCTCGCACTTAAAAAGATTGTAGAAAAGCGGTGAAAGTACGAGTATCGTCTCCACAGGGACGGTAAAAGGGAATTAAGGACTAACTAAAATCAGCGATAAAGAATAAATAAAATAAATGCGGTCGTGCGAGATTTGATTGATTGAGAAAATTAAAATTGCAAATAAACGAATAAAAGTAAATATTTGGATTCTTCTTAATTAACGATGAAGGGAACAGGGATTGATTCTGGGGTGATCAGATTTTTGGCAGATCAGGCTTAATTACATGAATTTAATTTAATTAAGCCTAGCTAATCAATACTAAGTTCTTACCGCTCTCGCAGCGTAGAGCACAATAATTTAGGGGACCAGACTGATCTCTCATGCGACAGGATCCTAAATTATTGCCAAAACGAACGAACTTACGGCCCCTTAATCGCTACTAATCTCTTAGCGAACGATTAAGTGTGTGTAAATGTGTCCTAGAATAAATTAGATCTCTCTTAATTCATCCTACATGCGATTGTAATTCTAGTGGTCATCTAGGTTACAAAAGATATCAATTAAATTACTCAAACACAAATTAAACGGCATTCATGCAATTTACACCATCAAGAACCTAACCATACATCGTGATTAACTCCTTCATCAATCCCAAATCCCTAATTAAAACTACTCCCGACTCATAATTGAAGAATCAATAGAATTGGGAAGAATAGAAATAATTGCCATTAATTAAAAAGTAGGAACTTACAAAGAATCTCAAAGAATAGAAAAAACCAGGGCTAAAAGCTCTCAAATTCATCTTTCAGCTGCTAAATAAGTTCCATCCCCCTTAATTAGGGTTTTAGGGTGGTATTTAAAGGAAACAAGGCAATTTGAGCTGAATTAGGAAAGATTTTGGGTACGCACGGCACCACGCACGCGTGCGTGGCTGGCAGTAAGGTCTAGTTCGTTTTCTTCATTGGACGCACGCGTGCGTCCTTGCACACACGGCCATGCGTAGCCCTTTCTCTTCCAAATTCCTCGTTTTCTCCCGTTCAAGTCCCCGTTTGGCCCCGCGATCAATCGAACAGCTCTTTCTTCATCAAATCTTCATCGTGAATCTCCCGGTGCCCTTAAAAACTCTGAATTCATTCTCGAATACTCCTCAACTCATCCCGATCACTCCTTAATGTGCCGATACCGGGCTCTAAAACACCTGATTTCATATCTAAAAATGCCAAAACTCGTTCCAACACCCGACTAACATGATTTGAGCTAAACATGATACTTATGACGCCTTAAAGCGAGGAAAACCATCAAAATCCGACACCAACACGCATTAAAAGCGTGTTGAAATACGAACTTATCAGATTCCCCCAAACTTAAGCTTTTGCTTGTCCTTAAGCAAATCGAACAACGGGACTTACGATAATCACCGCACAGAATTAAAACAGTTAGCATGCACACGTAGCTAAAGGGATATTCACAGAACAGACATTCTAAGCTTTGAAAATCTTCCCTAAACTATATCTTTGTACTCAAGCTAAACTGTTTGACAAAATTATTCACAACATCCTTAAAGTAATGACAGCGTACACTAATAAACTAGCTAGTGATCAGGAGGACTTATGAAGGTGAAGGTGAATGGTAATAAACAGTCCATTTCTTTTGAGAGATTGGAATATTCTAACAAAGACTTAATGCATTCAGAAACTTCAGGGTTATTCTTAGGATCAAGGAACTCAGTAGGCCACGATTTAGGAACAATCATCTAAACCTATGCAAAGAGTAGACATGGTGTACAACTAAGCTAAACCGCCGCGGCACATTGGTGCTTTGACGTATACTTGAAGTACGCGGAGGGCTAAAGCTAATTTTGCTAAAGCCTCCAAGTTCATTAATTAAGTTTAGTTTTCCTTGTCATGTTGGCACGAGAACGCCATTTCTTTCGAAAGATACCCAAGTCTCATCTTATTGTGCGAACACTTACGCTTTTTGACCGGGGCTCCCATTCTCTTTTTCGCAAGGCAAGAGGTCTAGCTATATTAATTTTTCACCTTTCGGATTCTTACTAGACATTACCCCATTCTAATCTCGGCCTCACCAAGGAAAAATATCAATTAAAGTTCTTTTATTCAAAAGTGAATCCATGCCTACAATCCTCGAAAGTATCAAATTCCTAAACAGTGACTGCTCTTACCCCATTTGGGGCATAGGAACAGTGCCAAAAGTGGCTCCTACACAAATATCCCTAGACTTGGCAAATCAATACCCTAGTTCTCTAAACATCAAGACTAAGTCAGAAATATTCACGGTTAAGGAAACACAGGTCATTTGGCTATGGAGCTCTATTAATTGGGTAAACAAAAAAAAAACGGTCAGGCTCAAAGTGGCTTCTCCTAAAGGACTTATTTGGGTGGGATGGATGATTTAATTAATTCAATGGGTGCATAATGCCTTCATCCTCTCAACAACTAGTTCATCGTGCAGCAATTTAAGCCTAAACACTTCAGAGATGTCCTAAAAACAAGGTCAAAACGCTAGCTAACTCACAAAGACAAAGTTTAAAGAAAAATTTTCAAAAATTTGACATGACTTTTCTATGAATATACAACTAACACCTGCACATGCTAACTCTAAAAATCACATATAACAACTACTGCCCCCAGGCCCAATTCACTCCCCCACACTTAAACTTTGGCATCGCCCTCGATGGCCAAAAATGCATTATGCACAGGGGTAAAGGGAAAGGGTCACGCGTGCTCAAACTTAATTCAAGTCAAAATTAAAACGGGTGTATGGAAGCGAGTAAGGAACAGAGAAACTCCCCTAGGTCATTTAGCTGGTCCCAAGTCTGGAGGTGGTGGTGAGGATTACTGTCCAACCACGTCTGCGCATCGTCCCTCAATGAGAAAGGGAAAAGCATCATTCTCACATGATCATCAGTAAGCCAGGTATTTTGAAAGTCTGGCACATCCTCAGGAAACGGGTAATATGTGCCACTGGGTCTTCTGTAGGGCTTCCTCCAAATTGATTATTGGACACCATGCTTATCACCGCCGGCTTGATTTCGTAACGGTTGGCAGTAATTCCCTACACTTGAATGCTATCATACTCTGAAACGTTTGGTGTAAGGAACTCTGCAATGGTCTGACGCTGATAGAGTGGGTTATTGTGCGGTACATATGGATTGGGTGGAGGCGCCTGATGTCTAGGCTGGGGGCTGGTTGTGGCTGAGCAGGTGGGACTTGGGTTTGGTTTTGAAACTGATTGGGGTATGGATTTTGGTACTGGGTCTGATTTTGGAATGTAGGTTGATTGATTGGAAGTGGGTTCTGTCTCGGTTGGAAAATGGGAATACTCTGCCCTGCTCCTTGCATCCCATAAACTTGGTTCTGAAAATTGGTTTCAGGAGCAGTAGGGGTATTTTGAAAAAGGTGATATAATGGAGGGAGGTTAAATTGTGGTGAAGGCTGATTTTGGGAAAAGATCGGAGTGCGGTAATTTTGAAAACCTGGAGGGTTTCTAGGTGAAATTGGTGGTGAAGATTGGGGTGATGTGTTAGGATAGAAATCTGGCTGAGAAGTAGGGTTAGGATTACTAGATGACCCTATGTTTCCAGATTAAGATTGATGGTCCATGGTAATTTTCCCTTTGTGAGCCTTACGGTTCTGTCTGGCGAGCTTTTCAATCTCTAGATTAAGAGGGATTAATGGTTCTCCCCTCTTGGAGCATGTATGCATAAACAGATCTGACCTGCAAGGTTAGCAGACAAAAATCCCACGTAAAACTAAAAATGAATCGCTGAGTAAAATTAACCCTTAAGACCGACACCGTCCTCGGCAACGGCGCCAAAAACTGATGTGATTTTTCTCGCACTTAAAAAGATTGTAGAAAAGCGGTGAAAGTACGAGTATCATCTCCACAGGGACGGTAAAAGGGAATTAAGGAGTAACTAAAATCAGCGATAAAGAATAAATAAAATAAATGCGGTCGTGCGAGATTTGATTGATTGAGAAAATTAAAATTGCAAATAAACGAATAAAAGTAAATATTTGGGTTCTTCTTAATTAACGACGAAGGGACACATGGATTGATTCCGAGGTGATCAGATTTCTGGCAGATCAGGCTTAATTACATGAATTTAATTTAATTGAGCCTAGCTAATCAATACTAAGTTCTTACCGCTCTCGTGGCGTAGAGTACAATAATTTAGGGGACCAGGCTGATCTCTCATGAGACAGGATCCTAAATTATTGCCAAAGCGAACGAGCTTACGGCCCCTTAATCGCTACTAATCTCTTAGCGAACGATTAAGTGTGTGTGAACGTGTCCTAGAATAAATTAGATCTCTCTTAATTCATCCTACATGCGATTGTAATTCTAGTGGCCATCTAGGTTACAAAAGATATCAATTAAATTACTCAAACACAAATTAAACGGCATTCATGCAATTTACACCATCAAGAACATAATCATACATCGTGATTAACCCCTTCATCAATCCAAAATCCCTAATTAAAACTACTCCTGACTCATAATTGAAGAATCAATAGAATTGGGAAGAATAGAAATAATTGTCATTAATTAAAAAGTAGGAACTTACAAAGAATCACAAAGAATAGAAAAAACCAGGGCTAAAAGCTCTCAAATTCGTCCTTCAGCTGCTAAATAAGTTCCATCCCCCTTAATTAGGGTTTTAGGGTGGTATTTAAAGGAAACAGGACAATTTGAGCTGACTTAGGAAAGATTTTGGGTACGCACGGCACCACGCACGCGTGCGTGGCGTCCGTGCGTCCGACAGACATCCGCGTAAAAAGGGGGACGCACGCGTGCGTCCCTAGCCACGCACGCGTGCGTGGCTGGCAGTAAGGTCTAGTTCGTTTTCTTTATTGGACGCACGCGTGCGTCCTTTCACACACGGCCGTGCGTAGCCCTTTCTCTTCTGAATTCCCCGTTTTCTCCCGTTCAAGTCCCCGTTTGGCCCCGCGATCAATCGAACAACTCTTTCTTCATCAAATCTTCATCGTGAATCTCCCGGTGCCCTTCAAAACTCTGAATTCATTCTCGAATACTCCTCAACTCATCCTGATCACTCCTTAATGCACCGATACTGGGCCCTAAAAGACCTGATATCATATCTAAAAATGCCAAAACTCGTTCCAACACCCGACTAACATGATTTGAGCTAAACATGATACTTATGACGCCTTAAAGCGAGGAAAACCATCAAAATCCGACTCCAACACGCATTAAAAGCGTGTTGAAATACGAACTTATCAAACAACATTTCCATCTTTGTACAACACAATACTATTTCATTGAAAAAAAAGTGGTCAGCAAAGTTTCAACCAGTTATGCATTATTTAATATATATATATATATATATATAATATAGATATAATAATTGTTTTGATGAGTATTCAGTTACTTACTTTTTATCATTGTTGTTGTTAAACACAAATTCATCCACTTTTATCTCTTCAGTTATCATTGAGCCCTTGATTTCAATAATTCTACTAACATATGGAGACTTGTGAGGAGCTGTAGGGATTACTTGTCTTTTTTTAACTTGATTCTCCTGACAACAACCTTCATCATCAAGAGCAACCTGCTTTCCCTTTTCAGTTGATCTGTTTCTGGCTTCATCATCAACTTTTTGATCTTTGCTTTTTGTTTCAACATTCACTTCTTCACGCTCATTATGAAGTTCCACATGCTCATTACACTGTTCAGGTTGCTCATTACATTCTTGTGAAAGTACGGTGAAGCTTGGCTTTTCGTACTGTGTCAGTGTTAGCCTCTCATTTCTCTTCTTTTGTGCCATTTCAATGGCTTCTACTGCTCTCAGAACATCTTCTGTCCAGAAATCATCATCTGGTGTCGGTGTTATTTCTTTTGCTTTTTCAGTTGTTGGCTGTTCTTTGGAGTATGTGTTGAACAGTCCATGTACTTTGTCAAGCAGGACCTTCATTGTTTCATCATCTGGCAAAAGCCTGTGCAGCCTGCTGAAATTTCTCATCATAGATTGATATGCTTTCAGCCAACTGTTTAGCTGATGTGGCGAATTCCTTCATCACGTCCTGCTTTAATTACAACAATATGATGATTACAAACTAATTATGCTGTAACAGACACTCATTAGAATATTGCACTAGTAACACACTGATATTCAGTAGCACTATCATTTTATTATCTGTAACCACTCATCATTATTAAATATTTAACATCGTTTCATACCTTTGTTGGCTGCTGTGAACATTCAGCTTCAGATTGTGTTGCCTTGTTTGGATCATTTCCCATCACTTCTGGTATCTCCATTGTTCCCTTATTTGCCTCATCTGTGTAACCATATCCAAAGCCTCTGCTTTCCATCTCTTCTTTTTCTCTTTTATTCAAATTCTGTGTAGTCCATCCAATAAATGATGGTGCTTTCCTTGGTAGTCTCCTTCCTTTAAACACCAGTCTATCAACATAGAATATCTGCACATAGTGTTAATCTAGAATTGAGCATGAAACTTTCAAAACATTTACTAGTACACTCATTATATTTAGCATTAAGAGTTCATCAATTTTTAATACTTACAATCAGAAAGAGTAGAGATCCAGGGAAATGTCTTGTTTTGTCCTTATTCCAAAAGTCTTTTGCTTTGATGAGTGTGTGCAATGTATATCCACACCAGTCTAGATCTCTAACCGTTGACTCATCATCCAAAGCTTTCAGAATGCTTTGGTTCACATAGCAATTCAGTTACCTTCTATCAACAGTGTGACTAAGAGAACCAAAAAATTCTTCTTAAACATCCATCCTTCTTCTCTGCTCTCCTCTAAAGCTTTCTTCAATACGCCTGTTTTTACTTGCCCTCTCTCATTAGGGAACTGCTTTCTCCACTCAGCTACCATTTCATAAGTGAACTCAGCTTGTGTGTCAATTTTTTCTTGTATGTTTATTGCTCCTCTTGGGAATCCCAATGTGTAATGCACTGATTCTCTCGTGATGTGCACCTTCTCTTTATTTGGTAACATCAAAGACACGCTCCTGCTATCAAACTTATCTACAACCCAGTGCCCAAGACTTGAAGGCAGTTGCTTCACTTGAAGTAATAATAACGGCTCAAATCCCATCTCAATTACTTCTTTTTTCCGTTCATCACTCAGCTTTTCAACTACTTCTATGAAACTCTTTGGAGACATTCTTGTCAGGATTTTTGGAAACCCATCTTTAATCTGAGCATCCTCCTCCTCATCGTTTTTTTCTTTTTCCTTTTTCATTTTCTTGTTTTTCTCTGACTGTATAGACATGCTTCTAGTAACTCTCCTTTTCGTTTTTTCATTTCTTTTCCTTTTTTTCTCAAAAAGTTCTCTCTCTTTCCTTGTTTGCTCATCTTCCTCGATCTCCAGCACATGATCTTCTGTCTCTTGCTCATCATTATTCCTCTTGACTACATCTTCATTTTCCGTTTCTTTATCTTCCTTGTTCTCTTTCTCATTAGCTTCTGTGTCTTGTTCATCATTATTACTCTGGCCTTCATCTTTATTTCCCTCTTCTTCATCTTGCTCCCTCTCCTTTTCAACATATTCGGGCTCATCATTATTCATGTGAACATCTTCTTCATTCTGCTCGGGCACATCATCTTGAACAGTGTTCTCCAAAGACACCTTATTTCCTGAAGTCAGGTTTTTAGAACTTTTTTGGGGTTCTTCTTTGTGACCTTTTTTGGTTTTTTTGGTGCTTTCGCACGAAGCACTGGGACTTCAGTAAGAGGAACTTTCGTCACAGTATTTCTTTCATCCCTTCATCAATAATGAGTACTACTTAATACTGGTATGAGTAATACGCACAAGCAAATGAATATCACATTAGAAAATTTCAAACAACATTCACTTGTGCACATAGTAATTGTGCCTTTAGTATTATTTTCCAAGTACTTATTCCAATAAAAAATGAATACTGAGTACAATAGTTTGAGTATAATACATTAACCAAATATCACTTTTCGTCACAAGAAATGTGTTAGTAACATTAAAGATTGAGCACTCAGTAAAATATTATGAGTAGTATATACAGTTCAATTATTATGAAAAAATAACAAGTCAAATAATCTTCAGATATTTGTTGTTAATTTCCAACTACTCATGTCAAATAATACACAGGTTTGAGTATTAGAACTACAATGTTTCACTTCTATTATCTATTACAATACCTTAACCAAAATCCATTTTTCCTCACATTAAACCTTTGATTATTCTACTTGGAATCATGAACACTCAGTAAAATATTTTGAGTAGCATACACATTTCAATTATTATGACAAAATAATAAGTCAAAAAATCTTCATATGTTGTTGTTAATGTCCAACTATGTTTGTTAATAAAGTATTGAGTACTGTGTACACAAGTTTGAGTATTAGAACTACAAGGGTTCACTTCTATGTTCCATTACAATACCTTAACCAAAATGCACTTTTCCTCACATTAAACCTTTGATTATTCTACTTTGAATCATGAGCGGTTAGTAAAATATTATGAGTAGCATACACAGTTCAATTATTATGACAAAATAACAAGTCAAAAAATCTTCAGATGTTGTTGTTAATGTCCAACTAGCTTTGTTTATAAACTAATGAGTACTGTGTACTCAACTTTGAGTATTATAACTACAATGGTTTACTTCTATGTTCCATTACAATACCTTAACCAAAATCCACTTTTCCTCACATTAAACCTTTGATTATTCTACTTTGAAACATGAGCACCCAGTAAACTATTATGAGTAGCATATACAGTTCAATTATTATTACATAATAACAAGTTAAAAAATCTTCAGATGTTGTTGTTAGTGTCCAACTAGCTTTGTTTATAAAGTAATGAGTACCATACACAGGTCAATTATTATTACATAATAACAAGTCAAAAAATCTTCAGATGTTGTTGTTAATGTCCAACTAGCTTTGTTTATAAACTAATGAGTACTGTCTACAGAAGTTTGGGTATTAGAACTTCTATGGTTCACTTCTATGTTCCATTACAATACCTTAACCAAAATGCACTTTTTCTCACATTAAACCTTTGATTATTCTACTTTGAATCATGAGCACTCAGTAAAATATTATGAGTAGCATACACAGTTCAACTATTATTACATAATAACAAGTCAAAAAATCTTCAGATGTTGTTGTTAATGTCCAACTAGCTTTGTTTATAAACTAATGAGTATTGTGTACTCAAGTTTGAGTATTAAAACTCAATGGTTCACTTCTATGTTCCATTACAATACCTTAACCAAAATCCACTTTTCCTCACATTAAACCTTTGATTATTCTACTTTGAATCACGAGCACTCAGTAAAATATTATGAGTAGCATACACAGTTCAATTATTATTATATAATAACAAGTCAAAAAATCTTCAGATGTTGTTGTTACTGTCCAACTAGCTTTGTTTATAAAGTAATGAGTATTGTGTACAGAAGTTTGAGTATTAGAACTTCTATGGTTCACTTCTATGTTCCATTACAATACCTTAACCAAAATCCAATTTTCCTCACATTAAACCTTTGATTATTCTACTTTGAATCATGAGCACTCAGTAAAATATTATGAGTAGCATACACAGTTCAACTATTATTACATAATAACAAGTCAAAAAATCTTCAGATGTTGTTGTTAATGTCCAACTAGCTTTGTTTATAAAGTAATGAGTACTGTGTACAGAAGTTTGAGTATTAGAACTTCTATGGTTCACTTCTATGTTCCATTCCATTACTTGTATATAAGTACATCAAATCACATAATGATAGTATTATAACAACATTACTAATGTTAACAACATTACTAATGTTTTGTTTTACGTAATAAACAAATTTTAAGCTATATACGCAATAAATAATGAGAATACATAACTTATAAAGTGCAAACATTAATAATAACGAGTACTACACAACAAATAGTGAGCAATATAAACCATGTATTCGCGATTGATGCTAGTGTTTTCCAGAAATTTAAGGCACATGCAAGTCTATTAATATTTTAATTTAAGAACTACAAAATAAAATCAAAATGTATAGTACGGAGTGTTACATACTCTTTGGATGCTTCAGCACTTTCGTTATATTGATTTGAAATCATTTGATATTCTGATATGATGTCCATAGATACCTTGGCTCGTAGTACTCAAACCCTATCACTTCAAATCTCAAACTTCTTTCTCTGTTTTTGAACTTGCCGTTGTTTCCGATAATGGTGATATGCAGATTCCAGTTTTCGAAGTTGCTTTTGTTTCACTTCGGTTGAACATTAATGTCGAGTTGCAAACCTTTCTGGACTTTCGTCTAAGCTTTCAGGTAAGATTCGCAACATTTACGTATCTTGCAAACAGATTCCAGTTATTGAGAATGGTTTGAAATTATTGGTTTTAAATGATTTGATTTTACCGGGTAATTCAAAATTTGGGCTTTTGAACCATGGGCCTGCTGTACCGTGCTCACCTTACGGCCGGATGTATAATATACGAATGTGATCTAATCTAATTTGATGAGCTTAGTCGTATTCAGCCCCAACATGGCCGGGAGAATCGCTAAATTTGTGGGAAAGAAGACAAGTGGCGGGACAAATAATACCGATGCATATATACATATATACAAAAGAGCTTCCATCCGCAGCCCGTTGTCACCAAACCTCTTCTATTTATCATCACGAGAAAGCCGGGAGAACAACGTCGTCATCAGCGTCATCATCAATGCCGCTCTCTTCCTCCTCTCCTTTCCCTCTGTCCATACCCTTTTGGTGATCAGATATTGTATTTAATACCAGTACCAATATCACCTCCTCATCCTTCAGGATCATTCTTCAACCAATAGAGGTTCGGAGAAATAAGAAATACCAAAATCTGCTTTATCTGTTGATAATTCTCGGCGGATTTTGCATCAAAATCTGAGCGGGTCATTTGTGAGGTGCCTTCGTTCCAGGTGGCAGGCATCGCTTTCCCCCCGATTAACACAGGCGTTCATAGGACTTGAAGAATCATGGATAAGAAGAAGTATCCGATTGGAGCGGAGCATTATGAACTATTCGAGGAGATAGGGCAAGGAGTTAGCGCCTCCGTTCATCGTGCTCTCTGTATTCCCCTGGATGAGATCGTCGCTGTCAAAATCCTTGACTTTGAACGTGATAACTGTGATCTGGTAATTTATTTATTTGATATCAAGTACTACTCCGTATTATATAGGGGCAATTGTCATGGTGAAGTTACTGAAGTCAATATACGGAATGCTGTTGTTCTCTCTGCGCATATATCTTGACAACAGATTGTGGAATGGACGCGTGAATTTGAAACCATATTCTTCATACGGAGTATTTGCTTTTAAAAAAAGTCATTGCATTACAAAGTACTCAGTCTCCCAAATAGTTGGAACCTACAAAACAATGATTAAATCAGCTATTTGTTTTTTTTTTGTTTTCAAGTCATGCAATGATGATTAAACACGTTCTGTTTAAAAAGATGTTTTTGTGTATGGAAAAATAAATTTAATAAGGTGCAATAATAAGTACAAAACATTCTTCAATGTCTACAAGGGAAAGTATTTATGCAATGTTTAAGTAGCTCCCTGGGAGGTGTCTTTACGCAATTGATTCTTAGGTTACAGTAGGTTTTGCTTGAACTCAGTAACTTGCCCAAGACTTTTCCACCCAGGCACCCAGCCACTATTTGTTTTTTAAATTAATGTGTACTTACGAAGCTGTATGATAGGAATTCGTCTGTTTATCTGATTCTTGCTTTCTGATCCAGAGTAACGTCTTCCGTGAAGCACAGACAATGGTTTTGGTGGACCATCCTAACGTTCTTAAATCCCACTGCTCCTTTGTCAGTGATCATAATTTGTGGGTTGTCATGCCTTTCATGGCTGGGGGTTCTTGTCTTCATATTTTGAAGGCTGTATATCCCGATGGTTTTGAAGAGGTTGTCATTGCAACAATATTGCGTGAAATATTAAAGGGTTTAGAGTATCTGCATCACCATGGACACATTCACAGAGATGTGAAAGTGAGTTTTCTGTACATATTGTATACCTTTTCATGCCTGTATGACTGTATATACCAATTTCTTCTCGTGTTTGGTTCATTCTTTGGATTATGTGTGAGCATTGCATATTGTTTCTTCGGGTAACTTGTTTAACATGAAAGGTAGAATTTTCATTAACATGTTTAATTCGAGACTAATCAATGTAATATTATGCTGTCTTCTAGTTCTGTTTTTTTGGTATTATTGGATGGCTTTAATGTGCTCTTTGTTTCACCTTGGTGAGCGAACATGATACACTTATTTATTATGAACCAAGGATCAAGTTATTTATTTTTCCAAAGGAATTCAATATTTCATCATTTCTCTTTTTAAATTCTCAGGCTGGAAACATTCTTATTGATGCGCGAGGTGGAATTAAACTAGGAGATTTTGGAGTCTCTGCTTGTCTGTTTGATTCAGGTGACAGAACACGCATGAGAAACACTTTTGTTGGTACACCTTGTTGGTAAGCTTTATATTGATGTAATCTTTTGGTCTTTTAATATCTTTGTTTTGTTGCACCACAAGAGGTTTAGAAGCATGTTGATCGAGCTATTCCTTACTAATACTACGCACTACTTTAGTAGTTTGATTTAACCACTTTTCATTCCGACAGGATATTATTTGACATGAAGTTATTTCTTTGTTTACAATTATCTATCAATTAATTTATTTTTCAGGATGGCACCGGAAGTTATGGAACAGTTAAATGGATATGATTTCAAGTAAGTGCAGTTATCTTTTCCATTCCTTTGTAATCTTAGTATTCATACACATTTCCTAGTCTGTTTTGTTCTGGCACATTTCAGAGCAGATATTTGGTCTTTTGGCATAACTGCATTGGAGCTTGCCCATGGCCATGCACCATTTTCAAAGTATCCTCCAATGAAGGTGAAAGTCATAGCATGATTGGATTTCCTTCCCTCCTTTTTCTGCACCCTGGAACCATTACAATGTCATAATATTTGTTACATTACTTAATTATCAGGTTCTGTTGATGACATTGCAAAATGCACCTCCTGGCCTTGATTACGAAAGAGACAAGAAGTTCTCCAAGGTATGTTGTCAAGAAATATCTTTTGAGAATTGTGAGTACTGAACCTGACTTGTTTTACTTCTTCTTATCTTAGTCGTTTAAGCAAATGATTGGTAGCTGCTTGGTAAAAGAGCCTTCAAAAAGACCTTCAGCCAAGAGGTTGTTGAAGCATTCTTTCTTTAAACAAGCTCGGTCCAATGATTATATCGTACGGACATTATTGGAGGGTTTGCCAGCTCTTGGTGATCGTATTAGGGAGTTGAAGGTTACCCCTGATTCTTAAATCTTTCCCCCTCACGCGTATTCAGAGATGCTCTATTGATATGGCTGCCTCTGTTTTGTACTCTATACTAATGATAGGTACTTTCAAATAATGCAGAAAAAAGAAGAACAAATGTTGGCGAAAAAGGAAATACCAGATGGTCAAAAGGAAGAAATATCACAGGTTTTCTTTTTATGTTTTCATAGCTGCACTAATGTCCAAATGAACGATAATACTCCGATTCTTTAAACTCTTCAGTCTAAAGATTGCCAACTTAGCATTTCATAGCATTGTAATGTTATTTTTTATTAATTCAGTTTTTATTCTCTGTTTTTATTTATTACGGAGTAATATTTATATTTAGGTGCTCCCCGGGGTCCCTTATTCGTAGTGGGGCATATTGAGCTTGTTTGGTTTTATTTTTTTGTTTGTTTGTTTATTTTAGTTTTTCTGTATTTTTTATTAGTTGCTTTATTATTTCTAGCAAGATTTGTTTATAGTCAAATTTTCAAGTTTAACTTATCCAGTATTGTCTAACCTTGATGTCATTTAGCACTGACATGTTGTAATGTATGTCAGATTGACTATTATTATTACTTAAGTATATCAGAAGAGTGTGGTAAGACAATATTCTCCATAATCAAGAGGATTTTGGGGTTTATTTATCGTATGATAAAAGTACCTTGAGACGATTACCCTTTGATGTGTTGTTGGCACTTGGCAGTCTGCAGAAAGGGTGTTTACTTTTTAAAGTTTTATTGTGTAGTTAGGTAAATTTTGGTTAGGTGCGTCAAATAGAATTTCGTATTAGTATTTTTATGATATTCATATATACAATAACTTTAGTTTGAGATGTCATATAACCCTTTGCTGCTCACTGCTCAGGTGCTGTTATATGAAGAAACATTAAAATTCTGTGGCTATATGGTTTCCAAAGCATATTAAATCTAATAATTTTGTTTGGATTAGTGATTTGAATTATAAGTTGCCGATTCGAATATGAATAAATAGAATACGAGTAAGAATACAATTATACAAGGGAAAAATGGACAACAATAATCCCACTTTGGACCGGTGTTCTCATAATAATCCTACTTTTATGTAATCCCAAAATAACGTCCCTTTTTGTAACTCATCTTCTCTCGGTAGACCCTGACCTTGACCTGTTCATGACCTCTTATACCAAGTTTTTTATCCTTTCTTTGGAACTCGTACATAAATAATCTCACCTTTCACAAATCTGCTCAAAACAGTCTCGTATTTAATTTTTTTTTCTTTTTTCACCCTACAATTTTTCTTTCTTTATTTTTATCCCTAGACACTTTTGTATTTCTTTTTCCATCCTTTTGATTTTTTTGCCACATTTATTATTCTATTTGTCACAATTACGAGAGTTTTTTTGTAAAATTTCCTTTCTGAACAGTTTTTTAGTCATTTTTTTCTTCCCGTATTTGTATTTTATTTCCCTTATGTGTTTCTTTTCTTAATCATTCTCTTTTTATTAAAAACCTTTTTCCCACTTTACTTTTTGTTATTTCTTTTTAATTTCATTTCTCCCTTCTTTATTTTTGTTACTTTTTTTTGTGTTTTTTCTTCTTTCTTCTTTCCTTTTTCTTGGTACCTTAATTCCACCATCAATATATTTTTTCTCCTTTCTGCATCATCGTATTTTTCTAAGTAAGCCCACTCATAAATTTAATCAACTATTGAAAAAAAACTATGTGATGAAAATATTAGGGAAAATAAACTTTAAAGAAAAATAAAATAATCGAGGAAATGTGAGAAAGGAAAAATTACATATACTCTTTACATGAAGAGGGGTAGATGTGAGAAGCATTACCTGAAAATGGAAAAAAATAAGAAGAAATATAGAACAAGAAATCGTCACTATTCACTAACACATCAAAAACAAGCAAATAATGATGGGGTGAAAAGGGACAAAGAAAAAACAAATACTTTTTAGGAAGGTGAAAATAGAAAAAAAGAAGAAGAATGATAATTTAAAGAAAAGAAAATTTGAAATAAAAAATAAATAAGCTAATAACGAGTAATGTGGGATAATAGTTTTTAAAACAGAATGTTAGAGCAAGAATCTTACAATTGAATTCTACATTTAAGAGAGTTGACCATGGAAGTTTAATGACACATTTACAAGGCTTAATGATGGATTTTGTAATGGATTTTTATGAATTATTATTATAGTTATTAATGTAATTAAGGGAGGAGGTTTCTCAAATTAAGCTACCAATTTTAATGACGACTTTGAATACCGTCGTAACGGTCGAAACCGTCAAGACAAACTGTCAGTAACGGACAAAGAGACATTAATTACCCCTCCTATAGTAGGATCGAGCCATATTGTAATCAGATGGATTCCCATTCGAATAACACTTTGAATTTCACTCTTAGTTTCCATATTCACTTGCATACTTGTTAAATTCCTTATTGTTCTTGTGTGAATCCCGATTTATACATATTTTTACTTTAATTAGTTTTAGCTTACGAAAAATTGCTTAAACAGAGAATTAACCGAATAGTAATACATAAAAAGAGAAGAAGTAAAAACGGGGAAGAAGAAAGAGAAAAACTATTGAGAAACATTAAAGCAAACACTTAAACAAATTAAATAAATGAAATAGTAAGAGAATTAAAAAAGAAAAAATGAAACGTTGGATTGTTTTGAGCAGATTTGTGAAAAGTGAGATTATTTATATAAGGTTTATACAGAAAAGGTAAAGAATCTGGTATAGAAGGTCGTTAACCGATCATGGTCCAATAAAAGAAGATGGGGTGTAAATGTGAGATTACTTCAGGATTACGTAAAGGTGAGATTATTTTAAGAAGATCGATCAAAAGTGGGATTATTATTTTCAAAATTTCCTTATACAAATATGTTTTTCGATTTGAATAGTTTTTGAATACGAATACAAATACCATTATATTCAATTCGAACAATATTCAAATATATTCAAATTATACGTACACACAGACATATATTTTTGTTTTATTAGTTTTTACATAAATATGTACACACACATATATGTGTGAATACACACACACATTCATACGATATATAATATTCTGAATAAATAACTTAAATAAAATTCAAAAATATTAATAACACAATATTAATGTATTGAAACTAGTAGATATTTTTCATGTTTTATTTTGAATTTTTTTTTATTAGTCACATACTACATATTTTTAAGGGAAAATCACATATATGGTTCCTCAGTTATTCACGAAATTAAAATCTCTGACCTGTATTTATGAGATTGTAAATGTCACCCCTCAATTGTTCAAAATACTGTAAGTGTGGTCCTTTTGAGGGGTGAAATATACAATGTGGGCGAGAGTACATTTCACCACTTAAAGGACCACGTATAGTATGATATATGTGACTTAAAGTGACTTGTCCATACATTTAAAGTGACTTGTCGATACATTTAAATATGATATATGTGACTCAAGGGACCTTATTTAAAGTGACTTGTCCATACATTTTGATTTATTATATGATATATGTGATATGAATCGAAAATGGGGTAAAAAGGACAACTATACTATAAATTTTTAATAACTTTGATATATTTAACATTTACTTCTTTTTTAATTCGAATATTTGAATGAGATTCGAACATATACGAATACCAACAAACAAAGCAAATACAAATATCAAATGAGATTCGATTATTAAATGAATATGAATATTCAGTAACTTAAACGAATAATAATGTCAAGTATTCGATTCGATTCATTTACGACCCTATTATTCTTACCAACAAAATGTTTTTCTAATCTACAAAACTACTACCTCCGTCCCAAAAAAAATTGCCATTTCAAAAAATTTGAACATTGATTTTGATTAGTATAATATTATGGAAATTATAAATTTTATACTTTTATGAAAGTACTTTTAACAAAGAACATTTTCAAATAATTTTTATATTATAAATAATTTTGAATAAAAAGATATAATCAGTCAAAGTTTTGAAAATAACAAAGTTTTTTAGGACGGAGGTAGTATTTGATTACTCAAGCTTCAGGAAACCCCAGCTTTGCACATTACATATATTACTTTTGCTGGTATAAAAAGGGAAAGTAAAAGGTCATTTACTGATACAGAATGAACTAATAATGTACATAACATTACCTCTGTTGTAAAGGTCACGCTCTGATGATGATGATGATTTGATACTTCCTATTCTTTTACATGGCTTTGTTCTTTCTTACTTCAAGGCTCTCAGCTCACTATGCTCTTCAAAATCATGTGCAGAATGAGTATAAGCGCGGGATAAGCAGCTGGAACTTCAATCTTGAAGATCTAAAGGCCCAGGCTTCTTTGGTATACTTAAAAATGCTTTATTCTAATGATTATGCTTCTCTGTAGCATATCAGATATGCTTTGCCCCAAAATATAAATTTATAATTTCACGTAAAAATAAAATTAACCAACCTGGTGAGGACATATTGGTTTCCACAGAGAATGCCAATTAAGATTTGGGTTCTTTCTTCATTTGAAAATATCTAGCATTAGTTCAAGGAAAAATGTGCATTGGAATCCCATGATTAAACTAATTACTACCTCCGTCCCGTTAGAAGGTTCCCATAGCAAAACGGCACGGTTATTTATGCAATAATTAAATAAAATACTTCAAGTTCATTTTGAGAAATAATTTTAATAGATATATGTTATAGTGTAGTTAGTATTGATAATTGTGATGTTATAAATATATTATTTTTATTATTTAATGATTAATTTTTCAATTAAGATTGTTAATTGTTTCCTAAAATGAAAATGAGATCTTTCTAATGTGACATCCAAAAAAGGAAAGTGTCAACCTTCTAATGGGAAGGGAGTATTTGACTTTGCGCCCCAATCTTGGGTATCTTGGGTGCATGATCAAAGAAAAACTTGGGGATAGGAAAAATGGTCAAATAGACTATTGTACTATATAAAATCCATCACCCTATCTGCTATACTCAAAAAGTATCTTATAATAACTCTTACTTTCAAATACATAGTTAATCCAGTCATTTGATCTTTCGAAAAATTGGAAAAATTGTTAATAATTTGAAAAAACAACCATAGAATAAAAAATGCAAAAATTGTAAACATACGAAGACCTATGAATAATCAGGAAAAAGATAAAAGCTATAAAAATAAACAAAAACTTAATAAAATAAAAAATAAAGTAAAAATTCAAAATAGAAAAAGTGTAATTTAGAAATAGTTAAACAAAATGTGGAAAAAAATCAAGGGGGAATTCTGCAAAAAAATCTCTTCTCATAGGAAAGACAAGGCAATATATGAAAAGGGCAAAGGATGAAAAACAACGGGAAGAAGGAAAAGGTAAAAAAACAATCGAGAGGGTAAAGGAGAGAGAGAGAAGTTAGAGAACCACTGGGCAACAGAGAAGGAAAAACTGTAGAGGTTAGCCGAACAAGGAAACACGGAAAAATAAAATAGATATAGTTTATCTTCTTGACAGGGTAAGAAGGAAAAAACAGAAAATATAAAATATATTACCTCCCTCCCAAAATAATCGTCCTGATTTCACCTTCACACAGATTAAGAAAGTGAAGTTGACTTCACACTGTAGCGACACTGTTTGGCACTGTAGCGACACTGTTTGACACTGTAGCGACACTGTTTGGCACTGTTTTGCACTGTTTTGTATAGATTTGTTTACCAAATAAGGAAAAGAGACGATTATTTCGGGACGGATCGAAAAGGAAGGCGGGACAATTATTTCGGGACGGAGGGACTAACTTATACTTTTAAGAAAGAAAGTAGAGGAAAAGGAGAAAAAAGTTGTGGGGTGGGAGGATTCGCTGAAAAGGAAAATGGGGGTTGTTGAAATGAAGAGAAGAAAAGAAAAGGAAAAGCAACCAATGAAAGAAGGGGTGCAATGGTGGACTATATTCAAAGGTCTGTTCCGAGGAGACTGGTCATCGAAGTGCACAAAAGCTTCCACCTACGGTGGGGTAAGGGTGTTTCGAGGAGACCGGTGAATTATGATATTTTTGGTTTCACATTTTCCTACTTCTTATAGTATCAACTATCAGGGTTTAGCAGTTTAGGTGATTTGAACCTCCAAGTTTCTCAATTGAAGGGAAAATTGATTTGTACCTATGCCTTCAAAGGAAAAAAACATGGGACATGGGGTCAAATATTTTGATAAATCGTTGGGTAGGAAGACCATTTTTTCCTTTTATCCTTTCAGCTACCAGACGAGGAAATTATATCTGACAAGGACCAAGTTGGGAGCTCACAGTGTCTTCTAGGACTAGAGATTAATGGAAAGCAACTTCAACACCAGTCTTCTTTTTTGAGTCGATGTTCAGATACTGCAGAAATGGTATGCTATTGCAATTTTGAGTTGAATTCTTTTGGCTGTATTCTTTTCTTGCTAAAGACGAGTATGTATTCACAGGATGATAACAACCTATCTGCTCCTCTCTCACCTGTTGACCCTACATTAGCTTGCAACATGTATGTGCCCACAATTCTTTCAAAAAGTTATTGCACGGTGGTGTTATTTCGTTCAAACTCAAACTTTTATGGGCATATCAGGAAAATTTTCAATTTCAACTCCACGAGCATTTTCAGTACTATCCATCTACGCTTTATACTCGATAGCTTTTATATTGACATTAACTGTAGAAAGTATGACTTGCCATGCTTTTTACAGAGAAAAATGTGAAAAATCAGATGATGATTCAAGTCTTGCCGGTACAGTCCAGGAAAACCAAATCTCAAAAAATTCTCCTCGTGAGAACCACATAGAAAGAAATTTACCTGGCAAATCTGAACCTGATTTTGATGGAAAATTGTCTGAGAGCTCACCTACGGATTCTCACCAGAGGTACCAAGTTTGTAAAACGAAAAAAAACAGTATATAAGTGTTCGATATACATAAACTTTATAAGCATTATAGTTAAAATATACTCCGTAGATATATTAATATGGATAGAGAACTCCTCTGTGTTCCAGCGCAATGTGGAACAGTTACAAAACACATTCATTCAACATATCATCACCCATCAATTTTATTGCATAAAATGCATGTTCGGTACTTCAACACCGACCCTTGCAACTTGTAAACAATTTGTGGATAGTGTAGAAACTTATTTTACTTGGTTTTTGCAGGTGATAAGTCTTTTATATATACTTGGTTATGCAGCTGCAACATAGAATCACTGGTAGAGAATTATTAGGATAAATACTGCAAGATAATATAATTTATCCTTTTGATATATAACATAACATAAATCTCATATTACTTCAATAAGTATACAATATTATAAAAAATAAAAGTTACAGACACGTACATGTCTGTGCGCGCGCGCGCACACACACACTATAATTTGGTTCAAATAAAAAGTTTCCTGTGTGCAAAAAGAAGCAATCTTAGCCACTATTTTGATTAATTGGATGGATCATATCTTAGCCATTATTTTGATAATTTGGATGGATCATATTAAAGTGCATTAGTTTACTTAAAAGTGCATGAGTTTTCAATGGAAGTACATCAGTAGGTGATATGAACTGTGAATAAATAAAACCGGGGATAACAATTCTATATATACATCAAATGTACTTATATTATAACACACTTGTATTACGTTTATGTCACTGTATTTTAAAATTAAATAATTATCTAATTCATCCATTTTTTGGTGATTGAAGTCCTAGATTTATTCTTATTTTTTCATGGGAATACCTCTTTTCATTTCAACTATCTGTCTCTCTGTGTGTGTGTGTATAATTCAAATGGAAAGAGGTCTTCCCATATATAGTTCAAATATGTTTGTAGTTCAAATATAAAAGAGATCTTTTCATATACATACATATATGAAAAGGATCACACGATTTGGATGATTATCAATTCAGCAGTCCTGATTTTTCACTCATTAGCATTAACTATTAATTTTAACAATTGGATCTTTATTTTTTTTGTAATTAGACACTAGAAGCTTACCTTTTCAGTATCACACTTTATCCAACGGTTAAGATTAATATATCATTATATGAATTTTCAAAATCAAGTTAACATTAATTGTTGGTGTTAATGACCGCAAAGATTCTGTTATATAATTTTTAGGAAAAAAACGGAGTGCGCCTCAAATGAACTGTTCTCAAGTAGTCTTTATAAGTTCTTGTGAACCACTATGTACTTCTATCGATAACCCTCATCTCTACATTCTCAGTGATAAAGTTTCACCTCATAACAACTCAACTTGCAATGATGGGCCAGCTGAAGCTGTTCATAGAACTAGTAAGATATCGGGTGAGTTACTATTTTTATTTTCTTTTCTATCATCAACATATCTAGTATGCCGTAGTTTATGCTAATTTTAGGTAATTCATTGAACACAAACTAATGAATGCTCCAGCAAATGGTGAAGATTCTGATGAGAAGACAAAGGGCCCTGTTGTTCAGAAAAAAGGACGTTTCAAAGTTACCTCTGAGAATTTTGATTTGGAAAAGGCGAGTTTAGTTACTATTTAAGTAGTTCAGTCCATGGCAGTCATCAATGAAAACTTGGGTAGTGACAAATTGCTTCCTCATGTAGGTTTCTGCCCCCTCAGTAATACAAAAAAGCCACAGCATGCAGGTTGGTTACATCTCTCAGTCCAAATTTCCTGATCAGAGCTTGTGTCCCGTAGGACTCTCTGGTGTTGACTTTTAACAACATTAATACTACGTACCCGCCGTTCCAATAAGGATTCCTGTTTAAAACAATGACCCAAAGAAAGTGTTATTTCATTAAACAGAGTTAAACTTTCATATAATTTGGCAAAAAGAAATCAACAAGTTCAATAGTCTACAGGATTAACATTCTCATAACTCCTTTTGGGATGAAGTAAATAATTATACTTAAAATGTAAATTTAATATCAATCACATATTTCAACTTTCTATAACATGTGTGTCACTTTATCAGATCCCAAAGATAGTAGGACGGAGGTAGTACTTTTAAATATGCAATTGAAAAAGTATTCCCTCTATTTAAAAGATTCATGATGAGTAAAGTACAGCTTATTTTGAAGACTATTTGCTATAATAATTGTGTGAAACTGCTTCACAACTGGCTTTCAAAAAAGAGTTTTTGAAATAAGACATGTTTTAGGGGAGGGATTACACATTCTGCTCAAATGTATTACCACCTACTTAATCTGAAAAGGTTTCAAACAGAGGATGATGTCTATTTCTACATAGCAATTAAGTAATTGCTATTTTTAAACATTAGAAGTTAAATGGGACAGTCTCAATTCTCGAAGAAAACATTGCTCAGTCATGACATATACTGGTGAGATTATGAAGGATCTTTTACATTTATGCAGACTCTTGCACATTCATCTGTGTCTCATTCGTTGCCATCAGATTGCATGGCGTCAAACATTCCTGTCAATTTGTTTTTCCGAACGTTGCAAAATATTTTGCAAGCAAATATTTTGCAAAGGGTGAGCAGTGTCCTGAACTTTATGACTTTTATAGCTTAAATAAGTTTTCCTTCCTTAAATTATAACAATTTATGTCGTAATCCTTACAAAACATTTCATCTCTAACTTCAATGCAATCTCTATGTACAAGAAACTAAATGGTGCTTGCTCAACTCCACTTTAAAATTCCATGTCAAGTTTTTATAATTTCATGAGATCATAACTATTAGTGGAGTTGGGCCTAATCATTTATTTTTTTAAAACAAGTCTCAATAGCTCTTTGGGAAAAGAAAATACCAAATATGAAATGGTGTGAAAAAGAAGTGTCGAACTTCTATTCGCTATGTCTATTTTGCTGCATAAATATAGGGATGAATAACAAAAAGACAAATTTCAGGGACTAAAAACAAAATACATTATATTTGGGAAGTCTAAAAATATATTTAAGCCTTCATTAAACATTTTATTTTCAACCAAAATAAACCCAGTTTTCCATTTTTCTTTTAAAAAAGCTGAAGTTTCCCCATTTGCATGAGAAGTTGGTATGATGGTTGTTTCATGTAACAGGAAAACATCCTTGGCCTGATGAGGCAAGCCTCTAGTTCTGATTCTATTGGTAATAGGAATTAAAAAGTTATCTTATATATATATATATATATATATATATATATATATATATATTTATTTATTTGCTCACCTTATCCTTCTTTATTAAAGCACTCAACTACCTCATGCAGTGGATGGTGCAGGCCTTTCCTTGAACCAAGGAACAACAGATAAATCTTTGGTACGTGATTTGTTAGGCACCACACTACGAAAGTCTCAACTCACACGCACACACACAAAGGAATTAGAGAGAAAAGTTTTTACATTTTCAAGCTATGATGTGCTCTGAAAATATAGTAAAACAGGATGCACGATCGCTGCTAGAACTACGACAGTTTTGATGGGGGGATAAATTGGTTATGTTGGTTCTTAGTGGGACCTTGCAAGTTTGATAAATATCTTGTCAAGTTATGCTTATGTACTTTTTGCACCAATTGTTACAATTAAGAGAGGAATAGTAGTAGTAGTAATAATAAAATTATTATCGATAATAATAAATAATAATGACGCTAATGATACATAATTAGGTATATTTGAATAGATGGGTTAAATATATTACATGCTTTTAGGGGGTTGTAATTTATTACTCCATAGAATTTTTTTTTTTACTCTAGGGGGTCTGGGGAGGGGGCTGGGGGGCCTGTTAGGTATGTTATTATACGATACCAGGGTGTCAATTAGTGGTTTGGGAGTTGTATTTTAAGAGTTGTATGTATGAACAATCACCACGGCTGCAATGAAGCATGATATGAAATATTAGTCTTCCTCTGTATTGTTACTATACCTTTTTCATTGCCCCTTGTTTGGATCAAACTAAGGGGAGGAAGAAAAATGGAGAAGTTGAAAAAGTATTAATGTTAGGGTGCCTGGAGTGTGGGAAGGAATTATTATTTGTCATGCAAAATCTCTCATTTTTGGGACATGACATATGAGAGAAGTTCATAACTCCTCCACTTCTGCCATAAACGTTCCAATTAAACAAACACAAACTACTTCACTTCTTTCCTCCCCATCCTTTGGATACCCTTCAACTCTGGAGGTATTTAAGATGGTGCATGAAAGTGTTTACATATAGGAAAATTTCTCAAAATAGGAGTAAAAACAATATGAAATTCCAAAATAGAAGCACTGTTATTTTTCTGAAATAAGAGTTAATTACTGTCATCCTAATATCACATTGTCATATTATGACATTACGGGACATTAGTATGGTAGTATTTATGTCATAATTGACAGTTTTTTTCAAGCACTACAGTAATTACTTTTATTTAGGGAAAGAACATAGTATTTGCATCGATATCATAGATCGATTCATGTTAGCCGACCCCAAATTCTTTTAGGATTAAGGCTTGGATGTTGTTTGTTGTTTGTAGGGAAAGTACATAGTACTCATACTTTGGAATTTTACACTATTTTTACTTTTATTGAGGGAAATTTCTTTTACATATACTACGTATCATACATTATTGATCAAGACCGCGTCAATTCGGGCTTGATGACGTTTTCTCATTCCACATCATCATATTCCATATATTGTATTGCTCCCAATGTTATGTCTTCTATAGCTCCTACTTGGTGTCTTAAGTTCCTAACCATTTGCCTTCAATGCTAAAACTATTGTAATTCCCTGGTTGACTGTAGCTGGAGGTAGCCCATGATAAAGAGAAGGAATTACTCCGTGAAATCAGTGACTTACAATGGAGGTGCGTTTGATGGTGCACACATTTTTGCGACACTCACTTGGCCTTGTATGTTGTTTCGTCTGAAACTGTCTTTCTTTAAATATGTGAAGGCTCATATGCGCGCAGGAGGAGCTTCAAAGGTACAAAACAGAGAATGCTCAGATCAACTCCTGAATTAGATGGAAAACAGTTTGTGTAATGCGTGTGTTTTGCAAGAAACGCATACAGAAAATCAATACACCAGTTAGGTATTAAAACGGAATTAGAGAATGATGAAGTAGATGGCTGTACCATTATTTAGCGTGACTCTTTTTATATGTAATTTTGTGTACAGTTAATTTGTTCGATTGCTAATGGGTGAATGATGAGATGCTTTTTGTTATAATCTCTACCAGTTTCTGCATATTCACCGTATTTCTCCAGCCTTTCTTGTACATCCGTTTTACTCTTAATTTTACTAGATACTATGGGATTGTTTGGTAATGGCCGCAGCGGCTGAAGCTGTTGAAATGACCGAAATTGCTAAAAACACCAGTTAATTACCAAAAAGGGTATTTGCTTTTTTAGGGTTTTATGTCAACTTACAATTAATATCACTTGGAGCAATTGAGCCTTTCAAGAAATTGTATAGCAAGCTAAGGATGGTTGTGTTGTGCAGATACAGGGCAGTGGTCTTTTTACAGCAAGTATTAAAATTCACAATTGTTAATTGGAACAAATTGATTTATCAGTGGGCTAAAAATCACAATAAAGTTTCATGAAATACTTCGAATGACAACACACCCAAGGAAACATCAAAAGGTAGAAATTTCGACAAGTAATCCTATGAAAGTTTAGAAAGAGCTAATACACGTACTTTGAACAGTCTAGACAGAAGGGATATTTACTTTTAGACTTCAAGCAAGAAGATGAACGAACCGAGCAAGAAGATGAACGAACCGAGCAAGAAGACTTCAGGGAAGAAGTTGAAGACAACTAACAGTTATATATCATGGAGAAAGAAGTATTCGGAAATAAAAAGAAGGGACAATGAAGTCTTTTAATGAGCTAACAGAGGTCATTCACCTAATCACCTCATACATTTTGGAGAGAAGTATTCAGACACTAAAAAGGATCTATTTTTGGTGTTCATCGATTTAGAAGTGACATTTGATAGGGTACCTCAATAAGTCCTTTGATGAGATTTAACTAAAAGACATATCAGGTAAGTATATCAATGTCATTATGAATATGTATGAGGTTTGCACTACAAGTGTTGTACTAGTGTTGGGATGACCACATCATTTTTCTACTACTATCGGTAGGGGTGGGTTCTGTTCAGTTTTATGTTCAAAAGTTTGGAACCACGGTTTGTTCGGTTCGGTTCGGTCTATTTCGCTTCGGTCTCAGTTTTTTCGGTTTTTGCCAAAATATTTTTGTTGATTAAAAAATTAGTAATTGGCAAACAAAAGAAAAAAATAGTAATACAATACAAAAAAATAATTAAATAGGAGAGATAAAACAAATGCACTTACAAGCAATGAATTAGAGACTACATGTATATCAAATTAAACATTTTCTAAATTAATTAAACGCATGAATTTATTTGTGAATTATTTCCATCATTTGCAA
Organism: Cuscuta europaea; assembly: GCA_945859875.1. Classification (NCBI taxonomy): domain Eukaryota; kingdom Viridiplantae; phylum Streptophyta; class Magnoliopsida; order Solanales; family Convolvulaceae; genus Cuscuta; species Cuscuta europaea. The sequence goes on from CAMAPE010000016.1 coordinate 13,456,117, forward strand.
TGGAGCCAAAGATTCATTATTTTTGGCTTGAAATTATGATGAAATAAAGCAAAATGGCTCACTAAACTGTCTGCGTTTCTTTGTTATGGAGCAACAGTCAGTCCATGCAATTTTGGACGCGATTTTCACTATGGGTCATCCGAAAACAGTCTCTGTGCTTTAGTACAGGGGTAAGACTGCGTACATCCGACCCCCGCTTACCCCTGCGTAAATGAAAATAAAAATGAATTTATTTGTGAATTATATATAGTGTATTTGCAAGTTAAATTTTCTTTGTAAAAGTTGTCCACTAATTCATTTTCTTTTTTACTAAAAGACTTTACTTTAATACTCCCTCCGTCTCCAAATTAAGTTCTCACTTTCCTTTTCGGGATGTCCCAAGCAAGTTCACACTTCCTTATTTGGCAAACAAATTTACACCAAAACAGTGTCAAAATAGTGCAAAACAGTGTCACAACAGTGTACTCAACAGTAAAATTTACCTCTCAGTATATTTATTTCCTTAATATGTGTGAAATCAAACCAGGAACTTAATTGGGGGACGGAAGAAGTAGTAAATAACTTATTCTACTTTCTTTTTAGACAAAATTATTATGCTCTAAAGTTTCACGTTTCAGCTATGTTGTTTAAAGTAAAGTTTATATTAATACACATTTGTTCAATATAAAAATTATGTGATAACAACAAACATACATAACAAATAATATAACAAAATATTATTTTCATGCAACAACAAGTAAAATGTAAATTACGATTTAAAATATCAACAAATTAATATTACACCAATAGACTTAAGTGTATGTACAAGTGTTTCACCTAATTAAATCATAAATATTATATGTCAATATCTTGCAAATCATAATAAATCTAGTATCAAACATTAATTTTCTAGAATTAAGAATTAAGAACTAAACAAAATATTATACCTAATGATTAATAAATAAAATAGCAAGTTTTAAAAAGTTCAGTTTGTTCGGTTCGGTTTGGTTTTTTGAGTTCGGTTTCGGTTTTCTTGTGGTTCGGTTGTTTTTGTTGTGGTTCGGGGTTTTTGATTCGGTTTTTCGATTTCACCAACCCACCCCTAACAATGAGAGTGGACCAAGGATTGACTCTGATTCCTATCTTATTTGCTATAGACATAAATAAACTTATGAAGTCAATTCAAGAAGATATAATGTGGTGAATGATGTTTGCTGATGTTATTGTAATGATTGAGAGATGCAGTCAGCTGTTAAAGCAAAGTTCGAAGAATGACGACAAAAATTGGAGATTAAGGGTTTCTGACTGAGTCGAAGCAAGACTGATTATATGAAGTGTATGTTTGGTGGAGGTAGAAGTAATAGTAACCGTGGGATTACTCTTTATGGTAACGAGATACCGATGTGTGATATGTTTCGTAACTTGTGCTCCATAATTCAGAAGGATGATGAGTTAGAAGGAGATGTATCCCACCGAATCAAAGTTGGGTGGATGAAATGGAAGAGTGCATCAGGATTTCTATGCAATCGAGCTATGTCGACTAGACTGTAAGCAAAATTTTATCACACGACAATTAGGCCTGCATTAACGTATGACATAGAGTGTTGGGCGGTGAATCAATGTCACATTCAAAATGTGAGTGTTGCAGAGATGCATATGTTGCATTGGATGTGTGGACATATTAGAAAAGACTGCTTAAGGAATGAGATAATCAGACAAAAAGTGAGAGTAACACTTATAGAAGTTAAGATGCAAGAGTCTCGATTGCGGTGGTTTGGTCATGTGCTGATGTGTGTTTTCTCGCACTAATAAAATTGTAGTAGTAAAGTGTATAAGTACGAGTATTGTCTTCACAATGACGGGAAAAGGGAATCAAGAATTAACTAAATTCAGCGATTAAAATTAAATTAAATAAAATGCAATTGTGCAAGATTTGGATTTTTGGAAATTAAACTAATGCAATAAAGCAGATAAAGTAACGGGTTCTTTCTAATTAATGACGATAGGAAACATGAATTGATTTCGGGGTAATCAGATTTTGGGGCTGATCAGACTTAATCACATGAAAATTAATTAATTGAGCAACCACTACAAAAAAACCTCGGTATAGGCACGGATTTTGGCTCAGTTTCCTTCATGAAATTTCCAGACTCTCGCTCTTGGCTCGGCTTTGGCTAGGAGTAGTAATCCGTGCCACCTGGGTTGATCCAAACGTGTTGGCATGGATATATGGATCCATGTCAATTCACTCGGCTTTTGACTTTTACATCCCAGACTTAGCATCAAAACCCACTCAAGTTTGGCACGAATTTGTGTTGGCTCGGAATTTGCCACAGAGTCTACAACAAAACTGCCTGAGATTTATGACGGTTCTTAGGTCGGAATCATCCGTACCAAAATTTATTTCAGATATAAAAAAACGTATATTGTACTTTTGTACGGTATACGTTTTTTTATACATTTTTTATACGTTTTAATTATTTTTTTGGACTAAACTGTAATAATTTGGACCAAACATAACAATTCACAATTCACATATACAGCACCACAAACATATGCAATAATCGCAATTCACAACCACAAACATAACATGAACAAAAATAAAATAAACAATGATAAGCAGTTCAAACATTAAACAATACAAACATAAGTAGTCCAAGCAAATGGCTAAAAAAGCCATTACAAGCAGTTCAAATAAAATAAAAAGCAGTTCAGAGTTTTAAACAACATTGATAGGAATGTCATTGAAAATATCATCAATAGGCACTTCATTAGAGTCATTAATTCTGTGAGGGTGGGTGTTTAGAAATTAGAGAAGTCGGGCAGTGGGGCTGACGGGTTGACGCTCTGCACTTGCTCCAGATATGACATAAACGTATTCGTCATGTTGGTCATCTGGGTTTGCCAAACTTGCTGTTGCTGGGCAAAACGAGCATCAACCTGCTCCTAGATTTCCTCTTGGCTCGGTCCCATGATTCGACTTGAGAAATCGGTGCTGTTGGACATTACTTCTGCTTCGGACCTCGTCCCATACCGCCACCCTTTGTATTTCGACAAGCCTTACAAAACAACTCGGAATCATCAACATCATAAGACTTCCCCTCAAATTCTGCTTGGACCTTCAGCTCATTGTATTTTTTCTGCAAAATATTAGAAATCAATATTTTAATAAGTCAAATAACTACTATATTTAATTAATTATAAACATAGATGTATATATATATATTTAACGTGCCCTCGTTTCAACAACTCTTGGAGGAGGATCACCAGCCTTCGACACATACACCTTCTCAAAAGCCTCAATCTTCAAAGGCTTCCTATTCAAGGATTCAGTCTCTTAATACAAAAACAAAATGAATGTTAATAAACTGTTGGAATAATTGAAACAAAAAACGATAATATTTACGAATGGAAGTTTAATTGCCATTATTTGCACATGTGTGGTCACCGTAATATGATCTCCACGGTATTGCGAACCTTTTGGTGCCTCTGTGCTTCGGTTGTTTTTCCCGGCAACACTTTCTTCTTAAAGGCTTTAGAAGCCCAATACTCCTTTAGAACAGTCCAATGCTCCTTTGAAATCCAATATGACTTCTCATCCTTACGTCTAGCTCTCCCAATACTTAAATGAATTGCCCCATTTATGGCCACTAGGGTGTGGGATAAAAATGGGGTACATTTTGGGGTACCTCTAGCAAAACTCTTTAGACTAATACCACCACATTTCCAAGAAAGTAATCCAGGTTTTTGTTTAAGTTTTGGCAGGGATGTCATCATTCACTCCAGTGAATGGTTCACTACGAGCTCAAGAGTAGATTGATTCGAGAGAATCAACATTGCGAGAGCTCCGGTTGAAAATAGGTGTGCGACGGTCTGTGGCTGGTGCTTCCACCACTGCCGCGACTACGACCACCACGACCAGATCTAAAAGAGTGCAGACTACCTCTAGCAGATATCCTATTTGATTAGATAACAATAGGAATTTCCTAGATTTAAATGAGGTGAGGTAGTGAAAATAAAAAAAAAGAATGCTACATGTAGAAAATTCCCAAATAAATTGACAAACTGTTTGCACATTCTAAAGAAGCTTTTAATAAGCATTAAGAAAAGGAATATACACTACAAAAAAAACAAGCATTTTGTCACGGATTTCGTCCGTAACAAGTTAGTCATGTATTTTGTCACGGATTTATCTCACATGTCACCAAAAACTTTTGTCACAAACAAAATCCGTGACAAAACTTTTGTCACAGACGAAATCCGTGACAAAATAGCTCTGGTGACCGTAAACTTATGCCGACATTTTTTTTATTCCGGCGTTTTGTAACGGATGAAATCCGTGATAAAACTATTAATTTATTTTAGTTTGTCACATACGGATCCGTGACAAAATCCGTGACAAAGCTCAATAATTGCTATTCCCAATGGCCACCGAATTAATGTTCTATGAATAGAGGTTGCCACGAAACAATCCGTGGCAAAGTCCGTGACTTGGTGTTTTATATATGCAAGAACAGTTTCATTCGACTCATACCAGTTGAAATTCAATCAGAGTATAATACAGTATCTGTTGAAAGATTGAAGGGTGTAATCTTATGTCATTTTCCCTGCCTATGCAGATAAGGTATGTCGTTTGAATTATATATCTTTTTTAATGTTAAATATTATTTCTTTTCTTTTAAAATAATTAAAATTGTTGGTGAGGTTGTTAATTCATTAACAATGTATTCAACTTCAAACGTTATTGATGTTATAATTTATTGTGCATATATTTGAAATTCGTTTGGAAATGTATATTAATTTTTCAATTATTGGTAATACCATTAATTTAGGATTTCAATTGATAATTTTAGTTAAATTTAAATATTAGTTAATTGAAATGGGTTTATATAGATATTAGGTTTGTTTATGGCTTTTAGTCAAAAACCTTTTAGAGTTTTAAGTAATAATAACAATAACTAATTCAATTAAAATGCCTTTCACATTTTTAGTTAATTAAAATGTTTATTTGAAATTCGTTTAGAAATATATACTAAATTTTAGCAAGTATTGTTAATGCCTTTAATTTAGGATTTATAATAATTTAAGTTAGGATTTAAACATTACTTTAGTGTGAATTTTTAGGTGGTCAATGAATTATTATTGTGAATTATTTAAATTTCATTTAATTTAAATGTTAGTTAAATTATTATGTGTTTAATTTATTAGTTAATTAATAATTATAATTGAACGTTAGTTAATTTTAGTAAGCTTTAGTGAAATTTAATATATTAATGTTCCTACTTATTAATTAGTGAAAGATATTCAATATAATTAATTATTGTTAATGTTTATAATCTATAATTTTTAACCAATATAAGATTTTGATTATAATATTCAGACATAATGTATAGACAAAATATTAGTTGGATGTGTGATAAACATGGCGAAAAGAGAGGGATGCGAGACGGGAATTCAAGAGTTTATTAAATTTGCACTTGAACAAAAGAATTATATGGATGGTGATAAAATCATATGTCCATGCACAAAGTGTAAGAAACTCAAATTTAAAGACAACGACGACATTGTGTGGCATTTGTATGACAAAGGTTTCGTTGACAATCTTTATAATTGGATTTCTCATGGCGAATCTTTCGATCCATCACTTTTACCACAAATAGTATGTTCCTCTCATAACGTCCCTACCAAGATGAGTGGGTGGGGAGACTATGATGAAATGGTGTGGGATCAAAGAATGTTATATGATGTATACGTTGTCTCACGTGTATCGGAAAAATGAGCTTTTATACTAGCTCAATAAGAAACACAAGTTTATTATGCAGAATACCCTTCAACCAAGCAAACACGGAATCAATGGATGTGTGCATGTACTATCCGTCCGAGAAAAATTGTATCACAACTTCAACACAAGGACGTTGATCTTGATGTTTTTCAACAAGATTTTTTTCAACCTCCGCTTATTGTTGAGACGGGCAACTATAACATTGAGTTTAGTGATCCAAACGGCGGACATGTTAAATTCATGCCAGAAATACATCCTCCGCTCCTGACACCTCAAACTGAGTTTGAAATTGTTCAACAGTATGAACAAGAACAAGATGATGAATAGGTAGAAGAAGAATGGATAGATGATGATGAAGATACAGAAGAAGATGTTATCTATGAAGAAAATAATGATTCTGATAGCGATTAATTGTATTGTAAAATTGTTAATTGTATTTTTACTGAGAATTCGAATTTTTATTTTTCTTCTTCATTATATTAAGTCCAGTTTTTCATGGATTTAGTATAATTCAACTCCCAAATAATTTAATTTTACTTGAAAATAATTAGGTTCGAAATCCTTCACTATAATTTTTCAAGGAAATAACAAAATAATTAAATCATTTTCAAAAAGAAAACAAAACAATTAAATCAAAAGCTTTCTAAGATTTTTTAACATAATTTTTTTATTATATTTTAGTCGAAAATAATTATAAACTAAACTATTTACTCGATTTTTTTTAATTTGAATTTAATTCTTCCTCATAATAATATTAAGTCTAATTTATAATTTATTAAATTTTAATAACAATTGACATAAAGAATACAAAAAAGTATATCTTCTTGTTTCATCAAATTGACAAGTAGAATAGACACGAATTTATTTATTAAATTTAACAAGCAACATTACTGATAATTCAAATCAATAATGATACAAATCATCAGTATTAACATTAGTGATAAATAAACAAACAACATTATTGAACATCGTCAAAGCTTTCAAGAGGCCTATCAAACAACTCCAAAATTTTCTTCTCAACTTCTGCATTTATCAGTGTCATATACTGTGAACATTCTTCCAATTGTTGAAATTTTCTGCACAAGATCTTCCCCTCTCCCACGTTGCTTGAGCTTGATTCATCGTCGTCATAGCTGTCAAAGCTTTCAAGGCGTCTATCGAACAGCTCGGCGATTTTCTTCACTGCTTCCGCATTTTTTGGCTTCATTAACTCTGCACATTCTTTCAATTGTTGGAGTTTTCTACACATGAACTTCCGATCAATTGGTTCCGGGTAACTCATATTTTTTGCCTTTATAATTTCGGACCGGAGAACAATTATTATACACAAACTAGTCACAGATTTTGTCATGGATTCATTCGTGACAAAATCAAATTTATTCCTCTGCTCGTGCATCCTTCCTGAGGCTCTGGCATTTTGGCTACCAAGGCCTTTGTCACAGACAATGGATCCTTGACAAAGGCCGTGACAAATTTGAATTTTGAAATTTGTTACGACCTTTGTCACGGATACGTCTGTGACAAAGCGTTAATATAAAACCAACACTTAATGAATTTTTCATCCCCACGCTTCAAAAAACCCTAAACTGCTTCAGTCTCAGCTTTCTCCCTTCTCACAACCTACTTCCTCCGACCTCAGCCGCTGTCCACCCCCGCTCTCCGCCGTCCATCGCCGGTCGGCGTCGTTCGAAGCCGCCGCCGTTCCTCTCCGTTCCTCGCCGTTTTTGCCTTCTTCATCAAGGTTATTTATCTGATTTTTTTGTTATTTTTCATTCGTATGTTTAATAATATTTGATATAAATGTTTTAAAATGCCAAAGAAATGCATGTTTTTATTATTATTGTTCAACTTCCGTTTGCATCCGCTTTTTGTTGAATTTATATAATACTTCTCACAGTCCATTATTTAAATGCATGATCTATTTGTTTATATGTTTATATACTCAAATGCATACCAAAATATGATCAGTTATCTTAAATGATTATTAATATACTCGGTTATTATATGCTCTTTTAAAATGCATACTCAATTTTTTCCCGTTTTTAAGTTTGATGCATGCTCTAATGACTTAAATGTGCATGCTCTATTTCTTGAATTTTTTCTACATGAACTTGTTGAATAAATGCATGCTCATACCTTATACATGAATTACTTGATTTAAATTGATGCTCTATAAATTAATGCATTCTCTATTTGGTTTATTTATTGTAATGGTCTTATTTTTTGACAAATATTTTATGATTCAATATTATTAGAACTTTAATTTTCAGACATTTTATATGAAGTTATAAAATTTTTGGACATTCATATATTGAAGTTATAAATATCCGAGTATATGAAGTTATAAAAAGTTAATTGAAGTATAAAATTTTGAAGTATAAATTTTTCATACATTTTATATGAAGTTATAAAAAATTAATTTAAAAAAAATCTGGCCCCTCATATTAAACTTATACACAGTTTAATATGATACATATGCGATTCCAACATCAAACATTTTAAAAAATTCGCCCCCCTCATGATAAACTTGTAAAAAAAATTAACATGTTAAATTTGTAATCAATTAATAGTCCATTTTTTCCTCAAAATTAATACTAAAAATATATATTTATCGAACATTGATTATTCTAAAAATTAATACAGAAAAATACACTGTTTTTTTATAAGAACAACAATCTTTTTTTCAAAAAAAAACTGTATTTTATTATCACAATAGACGATACTTAAAAAAAGAATATACTGATTTTTCTATAAACTTTTAAAAAGTACATATGAAAAACAGTATGAAAAACAGTAACAATATAATTATTAAGAATATACTGTTTATAAAAGTTTTTGCACAAAATTTTAAGAATATACGGTTTAGAAAAGTTTTGTATAATTAATACTTTTAAAAAGAATATACTGATTTTTCTAAAAAAAATTCAAAAGTACATATGAAAAAGAGTATGAAAAATAGTATTTAAAATCATTACTTTTTTAATTAAAACAGTATGAAAAAATCACTAATAAAAACATTTTTGAAAATACATATGAAAAACAGTATTTACTGAAAATACTTTTTTCATATTACAATACATTGATTATTCTAAATATTAATACAAAAAATACACTATTTTTTGTTAGGACAACAATCTGTTTTTCTAAAAACAAAACTGTTTTAAAAATTAATACGAAAAATTAATACAAAAAAATTAATACAAAAAGAGAAAGATTTTTTTAATACCAAAAATAAACTTTTTTAAAAATCAATACCAAAAATGAATACCAAAAAAAATGTTTCTAAAAATTAATACAAAAAGAGAGATTATTTCTAAAAACTATTACAATAGTGTGTTTATTTCTAAAAAACTGTTTCTAAAAATTAATACCAAAAGTAAACTGTTTCTAAAAAAAATAAACTGTTTCTAAAAAAAAAGTTTCCAAAAAAATAAATTGTTTCTAAAAAAATTGTATTAAAATTAATTCAAAAAAATAAATTGTTTCTAAAAATTATTATCACACTAATATTATCACACTAATAAATCATTTTAGACGAGTGATCCTTCTCGGCAATCTCACCGTTTCCGTCGCGGAGGTTCGCATTCACGACGCCCCCGACTACACCCATTCCTGACATCAATGGTGATGCCAATGATGATGTCGGATAGTCCAAACACCTCCTTCCCAGCAATCCGATGCTCATGGAAGCACCTCTCATGTTCGTTCGAGACCCCTCAACCTCCCGCGGAGGTGCGAGTGGCTCTCGCCCTCCTCTCGTCCCCTTTAATCGAATGGAGCCTGTTTGTCCCTGTTTATAGATTACAACAATATATCGATACACAAAGATGAGAATAACAGAAAGATAAATGTTCTGGAGATCCTTAAACTCGTCTTTGATGTATCGTGAACTTCTACAGTAAGAATGATAAGCTCTGAGGCTGTTAAGATCGAATGCAAAAGTTAACGCAAACCTGAGCCTTAAGTGCCTTTTTATATGCGCAGGCCAGGTTTGCGTAAAGGCTTTACGCCAGATATGGTCCTGACATTTTGGCCCCCTATTTTTTACTATGCTAATAAATACAGAGTATAAATACATTACAGGCATAGTAAAGACAAGATTATTACAAGACATGTGACAAACTTGATTCACTATAAATATTCTTCAACAATCTCCCCCTTTGTGTTCAAGTGCCGTCTTGTTTTCTTTCTCAGCTCTAAAGTAGCTTTTCCTGAGGTTTAATGCGTGCTCATAATGTCCGAGGATGTTTCTCTTTTCTAAGCATTCATCAATTGCTTTCAGAATCAAAGTCAGCACTTCATGCTCCTTTTGAGTATATGAGGGTGCATCCTCAAGTCTTTTGTCAAGCTCTTCCTTTGTTTTTTGTAGCTTCTCTTGAATGTTTTTCAACGTCCCATCACATAATTTGTGGATCTCTTCAACCACCATCAGACGTTTTTCATCCTTGTGGTTCATATAGACTACTGCAGGTGGAGTGAAGAAGATGTGGTATGCAGGGAAGTCCTCAAGCTCTGGACCATACAGTTTTGGCTGAGATAGATTCGCTTTTGGGATATTATTCTCTAGATCCATTTGGAAGTCATGGGAAGCGTTGACTCGGACTTGTCTCAACATGAACCGCTTGATTTCTTCAAAGCCTTCTTTGTAAGTTCGATTGCTGCTGACCGGTAGGTATCTGTATGCCATAAACATCCCATAAATATCATCCATTTTGAGCATTATGAAGTCATTTTCTTGGCATACAAATTCACTACTGTCAGTGCGCTGGACTTTGTAGGAGTAAAATTTGATTGTATGATGATCTTCGGCTTTGACTTGTAGTATTGCATGAACAGGATGTGTACTAGACTTCAGATCTTTTTCCAAAAGTTGTCATTGAGACCCTGAAGATCTATGAAGTAGCATGTGAAGGCGACCTCCTGCTTCTTTTCCTTTCAGATGTGTAAGTCCACGCATCCTCAGTTCTCTTAAAGGCCTGACTTTCTCCGGTTTACGCCAAACACACTTTCTGAGTTCCTCTTGGAAGGGAGCTTTGATTCTAACGTTCTCCCAAGGTTTCTCAATCGTGGGAAGTCGTCCCGCCGTTTGTCTGATTATTGATTCCAGTTCCTTGGGAGTTTCTTTATAATTTTTCCCTTCTCTGAGTTCCTCTTCATCAAGCCGAATGATATCTGCTGCACATTTGGCGATTAGTTCTCGCAAGTACCAGCTCCGCTGCATGTCCCCAGTTTCTTTGTCACTACGAATTTGATCCCACTCCGTCCATTTCTTAGGCCACTTGTCATGTGCAATGATATTTTCAAGCTCATCGTGCATTGCCTCTGATGAAGGAGTGGTAGGAGCTGGTTGACTTGGTGGTGTCGGGGACCTGTACTCTCGAACACCGGGATCACAAGGATTTCTCGTTGTCATCAGTTCTGAACTATGTTCTTACTGATGGCCTGATTGTGAGGATGTACCAGAGGTAACATCAACAGGACTTCCATCCCCTCCTCGAATAATATCTCTCGGAGATACGCCTCGGGATGTTTCGTCTAGCTCGACAAGGCTAGATACGTTGGCTAGGTTACGGTTTTGGGTGGAAGCGGGTGGTTGTTGGTTGGTTGAGGATTCGGATTGATCGGGCTATGGTGGATGGCTGGTGGAAGCGGCTTGCTCAAGTGTTCTGATGAGCTGGAATTTGTACTTCATTTTTGTATTATTTTATCACAATTCTATGCTTATTATTTGCTTAATTGAGAGGTTTGAGTTATGTTTTATAATAAAAATGATTTTTGCAGGTAAGGATTTCACTTTAAAGATTTGAGGATATTTTGAGCTGAACTTGAGAAGATGATAAATAAAATGATGGATCACTAAGTGGACCTAAAGTCCAAGGGCTCACTTAAAAAAAAGATTGCTTCTCTTGAGTGATGTACAGCAACCCAAATCCAAGAAAGAGGAAAAGAATAGTCCAAGCAAAAAAAAGCTGGAGAGAGTTTAGGGGTCTCGGCTATTTTTTTGGTCGGCTCTATCTCAACGCCAAGAAGGATTCTGGCGGCGAAACCGGAAGAGGAGAATAAGCCGGACTGGCAGCAGCGACGCAGAGGATTCTAGCAGCGAAGGGTAGAGCCAGTGCCGAAGGAGAAGGGTTACGGACGACGCACAATTCTTCTGGTTTTGAGGCTGCAAAATTCTGGAGGAAGGAATCACTCACCGTTCCAGAAATTGCTGGTTTGAGTCAGCCGCAATCCCTCATGTTCTTGACTTGTACTCTATTTAATTATTTGAGTATTGGCACAATCCTTTGATTTCTTTATTGTTAAGATGAACGCTTTATTTCCTACTATTTTACTAGTTTTCTATTTCAGTATGAGTAGCTAAATTTTTAAGCGTGGATTACGATGAAGTTGCTATGATTTAGTATAAATTGTGATTTTAGTTACGTCAATTGATTGAGTTTTATCCATTGTTCTTATTTGCTTAATTGATTATGTTAATTTCTGGCCAACTTTAATATGATTAATTAAGTTATTTGAGTGGATTAATAGAGTACATGTCATGCCTATTAGTTTGAGCTCTTTTGGATAAAAGAATAGATAATTTAGTTGTCTTGTTAGGTTATCTATTTGGTTCTTAAATCGGGTTTTCGTAGTTCTTTTGTGACTAATGGATTTTAACTATTGAATTAATAATTTCTAATTGATTAATAGTTAAAATACGTGACTTATTCTGGACGCCATACGGAATAGTCATATTTTTTGTCTAGAACGAACCCTCAATTTCAATTGATTAACTAAATCACAAATACTAAAAATTAGTGACATATTCATAATTCTGGACTATCTTTTCTTTTGCTAAATTCTCAATCGTTTTCCCGTTAGTTGTTAAATCATTTTATTTTCATTCATTTAAATTCCTTGCATCCATTTTAATTTTAGATTTACTTTTCAGTTTCAAATCAAACAAATTCAAAATTCATTTTTTTGTTAGATTATTTCATTTTTATTTTTATTAATAGTTTTCCAATTACTTAGTTGCATTTTCCCCGTGGATTCGACCCTTACTTGAGCACTGTACTACCGCGATTCGTGCACTTGCAAGGACTTATAAATTGTCTATCAATTTTTGGCGCCATTGCCGGGGAATTTGTTTAACTAGTTTTTGGAAAATTATTAATTTAGTTTTATTTTAGTTAGTTGTGTTTGTTTTTCTTTTTTTCGTTTTTTTGTTGTATGCTTGGTCGCAGGTCACTTAATGCAGATTTGATCCCGCTGAACGACCACGTAGACTTGATTGGCAAAAGAATAAAAAGGAGGCTCCAATTTACTCATAATCCAAAAACGAGTGACGCGCAACTAATGAAAGAGTTCGGGAGACCAACCGTAGGTGCCTCCCCGTCCTGCATTGTACTGAGTGAGGCTGCCTGGAATTATGATCTCAAGACGGTTCACTTTAACCAATTTCCATCTTTCCATGGCCTTGCTTCTGAGGATGCGCTGATTTTTATTCGAGATTTCTATGGCATCATCCAAATTTTCCCTTTGCAAGGAGTGACTGAAGAGGAGCTGAGAATGAGGTGTTTCCCATACACTCTCAAAGATGTTGTGAAGACATGGTTTATGTCTTTAACACCGGGCTCTCTGCGCACTTGGGCTGATGTCTACAACAAATTCATCGGGAAGTACTATTCGCAGTCTAGAACTTCAGAGTTAAGGAGAAAAATTGCAAATTTCACTCAAGCTGAAGGTGAACCATTCCATGAGGCGTGGGAGAGGTTTCAAATGCTGCTCACTCAATGTCCACACCACAGCTATTCACTAGCGCTCCAGAATCAGACATTCTACGATGGTTTGACACAAGGGAGCCAAGCTATTGTTGACAACGCAGCTGGAGGAGCAATGGGAGAGAAGACTGCAGAACAAACTTCAGGGCTTTTCGGGATGTTGGGAGCCAATTCACAAGAGAAGAGTGTGCGGGGCAAGACTCCAGGAATTTATGAAGTGGGAGTTGGGACAGAATTAGCCATCCAGATATCTGAGCTATCCAAGCAATTCGTATCGTATATTAACCAAAAGCAAAATGCAAATTCGTATAATTACAAAGAAATGTAATTACAATCTGAATAGATTTATAGATAACTTCTAGTAGAACTGCATAACCCAAAGGCAAAACAACGTAAAGTATATCTTTTGCCACCAACACTTGGAGTTTCTATCGGTCCAAATAAATCCATGTGGATTAGATTTAGAGGACTTGTAGAAAGATCTCCAGCAATGGGTTTGAAGGAGTTCTTCACTTGTTTTCCTTTCTGGCATGCACTGCACAAGTTCTCCTTCTTGTACACAATGTTGGGCAGTCCATCAACAATGTGATCCCTTGATAGCTTGTTGATTGTCTTGAAATTCAAGTGACTCAGCTTCTTGTGCCATTCCCAGCTAAGTTTTGAATCTCCTTTGGCTATCAGGCAAATTCCTTCTTTTGCAGTAGACCAATCAACAACATATATGTTCCTTTTCCTGGTAGTTGTTAGAACCACTTCCTTAGTTGTCTCATGCTTGATAGAACAACCTTCTTTGGAGAATTCAACTGTGTAGCCTTTGTCATAGAATTGACTAGCACTCACCAAGTTGAATTTCAGGCCTTTAACATATGAGACATCATCAATGATTATCTAGTTCTTGATCAGCTTGCTTTTTCCTTTTGTTTGGCCTTCTTTATCATTTCCACCAAAAGTGACCTTTGGCCCTTTGTATCTCTGGAACTCTGTTAGGCAACTCTTATCACCTGTCATGTGCCTGGAGCATCCACTATAAATATAACAATCTTGCTCAGAGATTGCTCCAGCACACAGTTCCTGCATTAATAAAAGGAAGATTTAGGTACCCAAGCAATGTTGGGTCCTAGGGGGTTATGCAGTCTTGACAGCCGATACCACTTTGGTCTCATCAAGTGAAACCTTGGTGGGTGGTACCCATTGTCCACCTGGTAGTCATAGTAAACGGAAGTGTGATTCACTTTTGGCAGATGCTTGTGAGGATCATACTTCCTGTTTACGTACTTCTGCATAACCATTTTGGTTGGGTAGAAGTCCCATATACTATCAAGAGCAAAGGGGCGGTTAGCTTTGGGCTTCTGAGGTTGACCAGCCAACCTCTTCTGCCTGAAGTTAACTTTCTCTTGATATTTACTAAATCAACCGTGTTACGGAGATTGACTTGAGTCCTGAAGAAGAATTGTGTATATTTACGATAGGAACCCAACACAACTCGTATTTCAGCATGCCCATAATGTATTCAAAATTTAAGCCAATCTCCGTAACACGGTTGATTTAGTAAACCTGAAGAGTATGCACCTGAGTGAAATACGTATATCTTTGTTTCTATTAATAATTTGGACTTGAGTCCTGAAGAAGAATTGTGTATATTTACGATAGGAACCCAACGCAACTCGTATTTCAGAATTCCCATAATGTATTCACAATTTAAGCCAATCTCCATAACACGGTTGATTTAGTAAACCTGAAGAGTATGCACCTGAGTGAAACACGTATATCTTTGTTTCTATTAATAATTTGGACTTGAGTCCTGAAGAAGAATTGTGTATATTTACGATAGGAACCCAACACAACTCGTATTTCAGCATGCCCATAATGTATTCAAAATTTAAGCCAATCTCTGTAACACGGTTGATTTAGTAAACCTGAAGAGTATGCACCCGAGTGAAAGACGTATATCTTGGTTTCTATTAATAATTTGGACGTGAGTCCTGAAGATGAATTGTGTATATTTACGATACGAACTCAACGCAACTCGTATTTCAGCATTCCCATAATGTATTCACAATTTAAGCCAATCTCTGTAACACGGTTGATTTAGGAAACCTCAAGAGTATGCACCTGAGTGAAAGACGTATATCATTGTTTCTATTAATAATTTGGACTTGAGTCCTGAAGAAGAATTGTGTATATTTATGATAAAACCCAACACAACTCGTATTTCAGCATTCCCATAATGTATTCACAATTTAAGCGAATCTCCGTAACACGGTTGATTTAGTAAACCTGAAGAGTATGCACCTGAGTGAAAGACGTATATCTTGGTTTCTATTAATAATTTGTACTTGAGTCCTGAAGAAGAATTGTGTATATTTATGATAGGAACCCAACACAACTTGTATATCAGCATGCCCATAATGTATTCAAAATTTAAGCCAATCTGCGTAACACGGTTGATTTAGTAAACCTGAAGAGTATGCACCTGAGTGAAAGACGTATATCTTTGTTTCTATTAATAATTTAAACTTGAGTCCTGAAAAAGAATTGTGTATATTTACGATAGGAACCCAACGCAACCCGTATTTTAGCATTCCCATAATGTATTCACAATTTAAGCCAATCTCCGTAACACGGTTGATTTAGTAAACCTGAAGAGTATGCACCTGAGTGAAAGACGTATATCTTTGTTTCTATTAATATATTGGACTTGAGTCCTCAAGAAGAATTGTGTATATTTACGATAGAAACCCAACGCAACTCGTATTTCAGCATTCCCATAATGTATTCACAGTTTAAGCCAATCTCCGTAACACGGTTGATTTAGTAAACCTGAAGAGTATGCACCTGACTGAAAGACTTATATCTTTCTTTCTATTAATAATTTGGTCTTGAGTCCTGAAGAAGAATTATGTATATTTACGATCGGAACCCAACGCAACTCGTATTTAGCATGCCCATAACGTATTCAAAATTTAAGCCAATCTCCGTAACACGGTTAATTTAGTAAACCTGAAGAGTATGCACCTGAGTGAAAGACGTATACCTTTGTTTCTATTAATAATTTGGACTTGAGTACTGAATAAGAATTGTGTATATTTACGATAAGAACCCAACGCAACTCGTATTTCAGCATTCCCATAATGTATTCACAATTTAAGCCAATCTCTGTAACACGGTTGATTTAGTAACCCTGAAGAGTATGCACCTGAGTGAAAGACGTATATCTTTGTTTCTATTAATAATTTGGACTTGAGTCCGGAATAAGAATTGTGTATATTTACGATAAGAACCCAACGCAACTCGTATTTCAGCATTCCCAAAATGTATTCACAATTCAAGCCAATCTCCGTAACACGGTTGATTTAGTAACCCTGAAGAGTATGCACCTGAGTGAAAGACGTATATCTTTGTTTCTATTAATAATTTGGACTTGAGTCCTGAAGAAGAATGGTGTATATTTATGATAGAAACCCAACACAACTCGTATTTCAGCATTCCCATAATGTATTCACAATTTAAGCCAATCTCCGTAACACAGTTGATTTAGTAAACCTGAAGAGTATGCACCTGAGTGAAAGACGTATATCTTTATTTCTAATAAGAATTTGGACTTGAGTCCTGAAGAAGAATTGTGTATATTTACGATAGGAACCCAACGCAACTCGTATTTCAGCATGCCCATAATGTATTCAAAATTTAAGCCAATCTCCGTAACACGGTTGATTTAGTAAACCTGAAGAGTATGCACCTGATTGAAAGACGTGTATCTTTGTTTATATTAATAATTTGGACTTGAGTCCTGAAGAAGAATTGTGTATATTTACAATAGGAACCCAACACAACTCGTATTTCAGCATTCCCATAATGTATTCACAATTTAATCCAATCTCTGTAACACGGTTGATTTAGTAAACCTGAAGAGTATGCACTTGAGTGAAAGACGTATATCTTTGTTTCTATTAATAATTTGGACTTGAGTTCTGAAGAAGAATTGTGTATATTTACGATAGAAACCCAACGCAACTCGTATTTTAGCATTCCCATAATGTATTCACAATTTAAGCCAATCTTCGTAACACGGTGGATTTAGTAAACCTGAAGAGTATGCACCTGAGTGAAAGACTTATATGTTTGTTTCTATTAATAATTTTGACTTGAGTCCTGAAGAAGAATTGTGTGTATTTATGATAGGAACCCAACGTAACTCGTATTTCAGAATGCCCATAATATATTCAAAATTTAAGCCAATCTCCGTAACACGGTTGATTTAGTAAACCTGAAGAGTATGCACCTGAGTGAAAGACGTATATCTTTGTTTCTATTAATAATTTAGACTTGAGTGCTGAAGAAGGATTGTGTATATTTACGATAGGAACCCAACGCAACTCGTATTTCAGCATTCCCATAATGTATTCACAATTTAAGCCAATCTCCGTAACACGGTTGATTTAGTAAACCTGAAGAGTATGCACCTGAGTGAAAGACGTATATCTGATGGTCCTGGATAGGGTAAAAGTCTAGAGGGGGGTGAATAGACTTTTAAATCTTATTCGACTTTTAAAAGTTTTCCCTCTAAAAGAGTTAATCTATAAACTTTTGAGAGATTTATAGATGCACAGCGGAAGTCTTACCCTTTATGTAATGAGTGTTTAGCCACTTTCTAACTTGGAGAGTATTTGGCTTAGAATGCTAGCAGTTGGCTTAGTAGGTGGCTAAGTAGAAGGGAACTGCTCAGGCAACTGCTCAGGAAATGCAGAGTATATGATGAAGGTAAGGATAGTTGATTGATGAGTATGGTAAGACCTTTTAGTAAGTATGCTTAAGTGAAAAGAAACTATAGTTTTTTGCTGAAGCAGTGGACTCGGCAGTTGGGTGAATTTGAGGGAACTGCTGAGGCACCTGCTTGGGTCAAAAGCTTATTGGGTTAAGCAAACTTCTTGATGATGTAGTAACAATCTGGTGATGTTTGAGATGTTGACAAGAAGCAAGTATATATGAGCAGAGGGCTCAGCAGTTGGGTGGATTCCAGGGAACTGCTGAGGCACCTGCTATGAGTTTCTTGAAATATAAGAATAGGCCTTTTGGTGATATTGGTGCACTTCTCTTGTATGAAAATGATCTCAAAGAAAGTAAGTAATTAAGCAGTAGGATAAGCAGTTGAGTCAGTTAAGACAGTTGCTTAGGATTCTGCTCGCAAACTTCAATCTTTTTGTTAGAGGTGCTAAGTGTGTGGTTTCTTGAATGAAAGTAAATCAACACACAGTATATACTGCTTCAGAGGTGGTGTAATCCTCCTACGTCCAGTCCCACCCTCTTTCAGATGGATTTCACTAAAGTATTAAACCCAATACACTTAGTGCCAATCTAGCCTTTACAACACTTAGGCCTAGATTGAAGGTTTTTCACGATGAGTATAGCACCACTCAAAGTTACTCAGTCCTTAGACTTTTCTATAATGAACCAGTGGGGATCAAAAGGTACTCTATCTATCTACTTACACTGTAGGATCCGAACAACTGTTCTCCTAAGTGTTTACAATAATATGTGATTTGTTATAAGAAAAGTTCTAACCTCCAACTAGGAACTAAACTTCTATGATTTAGCAATGAAAAGCTTGTAAACTGGAAGTTTAGTGAAGCATGAGTCCAAGCAGAGAGTAAAGTTTAGAATAGCACTTTCTCTTTTGCTAGATATCTCGTGAATGCTCTTGATAGAATTTCTCTCTTTGGATGCTCAAAGCTTGGTTAGAAATTTCGTTTCAGACTATATTTATAGGCTTCTCCTATCGAATAATCTCATCCGTTGGTTAGGATGAATTAATCTCTGACGTTGAAATTCTTACAAGGACGAATTGTACATTCGTCTTCTTGTGCTGGAGTTGATTTCCGGGTTATTTCTTTGTCCTGCATTATTCAGCCGCTGAAACATCCCTTCAACGACAATCTCATATGTGCGTCTTCAATGCTAAGGACCCCAGTACGATTTTGACATTAAATGCCGTTCATATTTTCTCTTCAATTATATACATTCAATGTATATAATTTCTGAGCTTCTTTTCTTTAATAATGTGACATACAGTTAACTTTTGAGCTAAAATAATATGTACCGGTAGGATCTAAATATCCTATTAAGGTAAATAAAAATTACCTTATTGCATTTTAATTTTTCCGGTAATATTCAAATTGACTCAAAAATTGTACATTTATTTTGTCACATAATTTTGAATGCTAACATACGAACAATATTGAGAAACAATGTACACGTGCTAAGTATAGTGGCATCATCAAAATCTATCAAAATTGGGTACTAACAATTTCCCCCTTTTTGATGATGCCAAAACTATACAACACAAGAACCAAATATGTTTATTGATTTTCATTGAATTTTCTTTTGTACATTGTTCTAAAGTCTAGAGTACAATAGTTTATAGTCAGTTTCCGACTTGGATCTATTCTATTCTTCTTTGTCTTCTTGTGACTTCTTCTTGGCTTCCTCCTTTGCCTTTGCCTCTTCTGCCTTTCTTCTTCTTATCTCCATTTCTTCTTGTAGCCGCTTGTTCTTCTTTCTGGTTTCAACTGCTTTCTTGGCTGCTAGAGACCTTGTAGATGAGGTGCCTGCTTGTGTTGTTCTTTCCCCCTTTTTGGCATCAGCAGGGGTCTCACTTTCTCTGAATAGTGCTTCTATCTCCGGGTCAGAGTCAACCTCAATTTGTCTTCTCCTTGTTGGATGGAGATCGTTGAATTCGATGGCAAGTGAAGTGACTATGTTCCGAAGATCAGTTACATCTACCTTGACTTCTTCTTTGATTTCTTGGTCAAGTTTGTGAAGTTGTTGAGTTGTTGCTTGTTGGTGTAGGCCCAGTGTCTTGAGTTCATCTCCTTGCTTTAGGAGAGCTTCTTGAGTAGCTGCGTGTAGTCGGCCTAGATGATCAGCAACATCTGCTCTAGTCTTGCCTATTGCCTCTGAGTGCTCCACTTGTTTGGTGACCAACTTCTTGGAGAGATTCAGTATGGCAGGTAGGTCCTTGGTTTTGAGATAGTGTAGGAACTTCTCATGCACCTGGATAGTTTGAAGGGCCTACTCAAGGTTAGTTGGTAAGGTAGAGTTGGAAAGTACCTGGGCAGAGGGCTCTGCTTCTGCTTGGGCAGAGGGCTGTGTTGCATTTTGTGGTTGCTGGACTGCTTGAAGTTGATTTGTTCGAGAGCCTTCTTGATGTTGGGTGGCAGAGAATGTAGAGATGCTCCGATTTGCTCTTGATCATGAAGTTGCTTTAGGAGAGTCTGAGTTTGCAGTTCAAGTTCCCAGTCCTTAGCTCTTTGAGCTGCTAGTTCCTTGGGGATATCTTCTAGCTGGGCAGGCTACTGGGAAAGTTGCATTTCGAGCTGGGCCTTTTGTTCTGCATTGAATACCTGTTGGATCACGAGGTTGCTCTTGATGTGGCAGTGAACTTCTGCAAATCTGGCTTCCAGAAGTTTGTCAAAATGCTTTTGCATTTTGATCAATCGTTTGTGAAGTCTCAGTTCGGCATTGCTGACAAATTTGATTGTTGCTCTTCGTTCATCGATGAAGACCTCTGCTAGAGTTGGTGTGTCCACAGCTCCATCAGTGAGAATTTGATGTTTGGCGTTTTCTGAAGTTGTAGCTTCGTGTTTTGTGTTCTCTTCTTGGTGAGGCTCCAAGTTGAGGTCCAACAGTTGGGTCCCTTGTGGGAGAGTAGCAACCAACTGCTCTTGGGGAGCTTTGGATGATTCTCCTCCTCCATGAGTTTCCATCCTGGATTTTTCCAGAACCCTCCTAGTTTCTTTGTCACTAGAGGAAGAGGAGTAAACAATGTGCTTACCTCTTGAGCTTGGTGGACCCCTAGGTGCATCGTCGTCCTCCTCCTCCTCATCATCACTGGAGTCCTCAATGTTGTCTTTTGCAGTTAGCTCCTTTTTCTTCATGGCGTATACTTGGTTGATTTTATGGAGAACGGTTGCAACTGCCATGTCATCAGTCCCAAGCCACTCCACCACGAATTCTTCTTCTTCAATGAAGTGATCAAGTGTTGCAGCTTGATGGAGAATCCTTGATAGTTTCCATCATCTCCATTGCTTGACTCTGGCAAATTCAGCATCCAATTGCTCTAGAGGAGTCAGGACTTGTGAGGCGACTGCTGGTGATTGAGAGGCATGCTCAACTAGGGAATCCACCTGCTCTGGTTGAGTCCCCTGCTCAGCTTCTTGGGGAGCCATCTGCTCCTCTTGTTGACTCCTACTCTCTGGTTGATGTGTTATCCTTGGAATGAGAATGGAGAGAGGAATAGCTGAGCAGTTGCTTGCATTTGAGGAGTTGGATGAGGCCTCTGCTTCTTCTTGGATGACTTGTAGAGGGGAGGCCACTGCTTCGAGTTCATCATTGATAGTCCTTGGCAGATTAGGTGTTAGGCTTGTCTTCATCTTCTTTGATTGGACTATGTGGCATCCAGATCGAAGTCTCTTGGCAGTCTTGGTGTCCAATTTGAAGGAGACCAAGAGAGGGTCATTTGAGTGGAAGGAGTCCTCTGCTTGTTGAACTTGAGGTGCCCCTGCCTTAGAAGTTTGATGGAGGAACTTTCTCCAGTTGGTTTCCTCCTTGACTTCTGTAAGGAATAAATATATTTAGATTTTGATGATGCTAGGTTTATTAGAATTTGAAAGTACCCCATTAGAAATTGTGTATTAGAATTTCTTTTGTAAGTTTTAGCTTAGTCTGCCTGCCAGAGTTCCATCTTGCCTCTACCAGAGTTGCTCTCAGAGTTGCTCACCAGAGAAGCCATCAGAAACTGGTTATCAGGAAGCTACCAGAGTTGGCAACAGAGACGGACTTCAGAGATTGGACCAGAGAACCTCTTCAGACTCTGCTAAATCCACCAGATTCCGGAAGCCCTTCCAACGGTCGTTAAACTAACGGGAAATCCCCTAACGGTTACAAACCTTTCAACGGAAGCATGGCACTGTACACGCATTAAATGCACATTTAATGCTGTACGTACGAAGAGATATTTAAAGCTGATGATTGACCATGCGAGTATCTTTACGCCCCCAAAATAGCAAGTCGGAGGACCAAACGGTCAAGTCAACAGTACATGCATTTAATGAAGCTGTCTTCTACACTCCAACGGGAAGACTGCTCCCAGTATAAAAGATACACTCTGAAGAACTAAGAAAAACAACTTTGCCAAGATAAATTTGCGTAAACAACCTTCTTGAGATTAAAACTTCATTCTCAGACAAGAAAAGGCTCCAGTTGGAAGATATACTTTCCTATCCTTTATCCAACTAGCAAACTGCAAAGTTACTCAGTTCTTCAACACTTCGAAAGCTTCATATACCTATCCTTTGTGAAGAAGCAACGTTGGAGAAAACTGATTTTATATCAAAGACTTCTTGAAAAAGAAGGGACGTCTCAAACTAGCTGGAGTAAGTGAAGTGGGGATACTTCAAGAGACTCAGTGAAACGAGATCAGCCATCAGGAAGTAGGACTGCATCCCGGGTGGCAACTAGACTTGAAGAAGACGAGGAGTGCTTCTTAAGCTCTAGGGACTAAGGCGTTGTAAACTGTTGTTTTTACAAGCTTAGTGGAACAGTGGACTAGAGGAACAAGTTGTTCCTTGAACCACTATAAAAAACCCGGTGTCATTTACTTTAAGCTTTTAATTCCTGCACTTAAGATTCTACTGACTAACTCTTAGGGTTGGACTCTGTGTCCAGTAGATCTTCCTTCAGAGTTATCAGAAAGGCACCTTGCCTTAGCTTTCTTCTAGAGGCTACCCGGACAGAAACTTATCCGCTGCCTGGTCTAGTTCTGCCATCAGAACTTGACCATCTCTGTCACCAGATTTGGACCATCTCTGTGAAGTCAGACTTGACTTGGAGAAAAGTTTAAATTCCTAAAACAGTCTATTCCCCCCCCTCTAGACTGTTTCCATTACAAACGGGACCAACAAGTGGTATCAGAGCCTCCTTGTTCTTGTAATCTTTTAGGTTACTTACTAAACAAGAGATCCACTTGTTTTAGCCTCTTTAATCTCATATTATGGATAACACTCTTTCAAAGAATCTTATGTTCTCAGTAACAAAGTTTGATGACTGGAGGATCCGCATGAAAGCTCACCTCTGCGCACTCCATGACGAAATGTGGGAAGTTCTTGATGCAGGACCTTTCACAGAGTTCACCAAGGTCAACCCTGAATACATCACTGGTAGTGGTCAACCCCAGATGATCACCAAACTGCGCCATGAATGGTCTAATGAAGAAAGGAGAAAGTACAACCTTGACAACATTGCCAAGGATATCCTCTACAAGGCCATTGATGACAAGTACTTCACAAGGATCAAGAAGTGCAAATCTGCCAAGGAAATCTGGGATACTCTCACCCTGATAGGAGCTGGAGATGAGCAAGAAAAGGACAACAAACTCACTATTGCCATGAAGAAGTTTGAAGACTTCAAACTTCTACCTAAAGAATGCATAACTGAGATGTATGCACGCTTGCTCACCCTCACTACTGAGATATCAGAACTTGGGAAGAAACTTACTCCCAAAGAGATCAACTTGAAGGTTCTCAGAGGTCTACCTTCACCATGGAAGATGAAGGTCACTGCCATGAGAGATAGCAAGGATCTCAGAACCTACAGCACTGAGAAACTCATCTCTGATCTCAAATCCTATGAGTTTGAGATGAATGAAGAGGAGAAAGAAGAAGTTGAGGACAGAACAACTACTGCCCTCACTGCCAGCACCTCTCAGGTAAATAATTTTGACCCTTCTATTCTTTTAACTGACGAGTATATGGCGGCTTTTGCTAGGAAGTTCAGGAAATTCTTAAAGCCGAAGGATAGCAGAAGTCCACACTCTAGCAGAAAGCCACACCAGAAGTCCAAACCATCAGAAAGTAGTGGAGAGCTTCTCTGCTACAACTGCAGACAACCAGGGCACTTCAAAGTCAATTGTCCACACCCCATAGTCTCCAAAAGGCAAGGCCAGGAAGGAGAAAAGAAATACGAGCACCGAAGAAGGAAAGCACTCATCACTGAACAACCAGAGAAGGACCCCCTCTCTGAGATAGAGTCCAGCTCGGAATCAGAATCTGATGAAGCATTCTGTTGCCTGGACACAGAAACTGAAGACCTATGCCTTATGGGTCAATCTGATGAGGAGGTATCTTCTACTTCCAACTCTAGTTTTTCTTCGGTAGGCAGAGCCTTTGATTCTGATTCAATGTCAGAATTTTGGGAAGAGTTTCAAGCCATACAAACCACTTATTCTTCTGTTAAAGAAGAAAACAGTAAGCTTAAGGTTGAAATCCTTGACTTAAGAAAGGAGGTTGAGAGCAAAATCAATCTTCTAATTAAGGAAAGAGATCAGCTGGAAGCTGAAAATGTTTCTCTTCTAAAGAGAATAAGAGAGATAGAGCCTCTTGAGATTAAGTACAAAGCTTACCAGAAGGCCCAGTCTTCCATGGAAAAGATTGTACTTGACCAACAAATTGGCACTGGTTTTGGTCTTGGTTATGGCTCAACAGAATCAGGTGAGCCTTCTGTAATGCCTAGCACCAGAGTTGCTAAGGCAGACAAGGTCATAGTGCCACTGATTACTAGCCCCATTTGTCAGGCTGGTGTATCTGGCACCAAGGTTATTCATGAGAATGTCAGACCAGAAAAGGAAAAGATAAAGGTTCAACAGAAACCCATTTTAAAAGTTAATGAACCTAGCAGAAGACCTAACAACAGGAAAGATTTTCAGAATACCAAAAATCAAAGACAAAACCATAACAGACAAACTCATGATAATCATGTCAGAAATGATCACCAGAAAGGCAGATATCAAGAGAAAGTTAACTTTAGGCAGAAAAGGTTGGCTGGTCGACTTAAGAAGCCCAAAGTTAATCGCCCCTCTGATCTTGATAGTATATGGGACTCCTACCCAACTAAAAAGGCTATGCAGAAGTATGTAAACCGGAAGCATGATCCTCACAAGCATCTGCCCAAAGTGAATCACACTTCCGTTTACTATGACTACCAGGTGGACAATGGGTACCACCCACCAAGGTTTCACTTGATGAGACCAAAGTGGTACCGGCTGCCAAGACTGCATAACCCCCTAGGACCCAACATTGCTTGGGTACCTAAATCTTCCTTTTAATTTTGTAGGAACTGTGTGCTGGAGCCATCTCTGAGCAAGATTGGTACATTGATAGTGGATGCTCCAGGCACATGACAGGTGACAAGAGTTGCCTAACAGAGTTCCAGAAAGTCAAAGGGCCTAGAGTTACCTTTGGAGGTAATGATAAAGATGGCCAGACAAAAGGAAGAGGGAAGCTGATAAAGAACC
The DNA here is from genome assembly GCA_945859875.1 of Cuscuta europaea. Lineage (NCBI taxonomy): Eukaryota > Viridiplantae > Streptophyta > Magnoliopsida > Solanales > Convolvulaceae > Cuscuta > Cuscuta europaea. The sequence goes on from CAMAPE010000016.1 coordinate 13,481,990, forward strand.
AGATAATCATAGATGATGTCTCCTATGTCAAAGGACTGAAATTCAACTTGCTGAGTGCTAGCCAATTCTGTGACAAAGGCTACACAGTTGAATTCTCCAAAGAAGGATGCTCTGTCAAGCATGAGACAACTAAAGAAGTGGTTCTAACAGCAACAAGGAAGAAAAACATCTATGTAGTTGATTGGTCAACCGCAAAAGATGGAATTTGCCTGATAGCCAAAGGAGATTCAAAACTCAGTTGGGAATGGCACAAGAAACTGAGCCACTTGAATTTCAAAACAATCAACAAACTGGCAAGGGATCACATTGTTGAAGGTCTACCCAACCTTGTATACAAAAAGGAGAACTTGTGCAGTGCATGCCAGAAAGGAAAACAAGTGAAGAACTCATTCAGACCCATTGCTGGAAACCTATCTACTGGTCCTCTGAATCTAATCCACATGGATTTATTTGGACCAGTGGAAACTCCAAGTGTTGGTGGAAAAAGATACACCTTAGTCAAGGTGGATGACTACTCCAGATTCACATGGACTATCTTTCTGACCAAGAAAAATGAAACTCTGCAGAAACTGCCATCTCTGCTAAAGCTATTACAGAATGAGCAAAATCAGAAAGTCAAAGCCATCAGATCAGACAGAGGAACAGAGTTCGTCAACAAGGTCATACAGGATTTCTGTGACCAGAATGGTACAATGCATCAACTCTCTGCAGCCAGAACCCCTCAACAAAATGGAGTTGCAGAAAGAAGAAATAGAACATTAAAGGAAGCTGCAAGGACCATGATTGCTGAATCAGGTCTACCCTACAGATACTGGGCTGAAGCAATCAATACTGCATGCTACACCCAGAACAGGAGCATGATTCACAAGACTCATCAGAAAACTCCTTATGAATTATGGAAAGGACGAAAACCCAACATCAACTACTTTCATGCATTTGGATGCAAATGCTATATACTCAACAATGGGAAGGATCACCTCAAGGTGTTTCAAGAAAAAGCTGATGAAGGAACATTCTTAGGCTACTCTAGCACCAGTAAAGCCTATAGAATACTCAACAAAAGAACTCTACTTGTTGAAGAATCTATTCATGTCAAGTTTGATGACCTCAACTCAGTTGAAAGCATAACTGAAAACTTGGAGAAAGCAAATCTAGAAGAATCACCTGAACTGGATCCACCAGAGACGGATACACCAGAGTTGCTAACTAACTCTGCCATACCAATTCACCATCAGAATCCCATTCTACAAGGCAAAGAGAGTGATGAAGAATCAGAAGAAGATCAAGAGAATCCAAGACAACCCCTATCTGAACCTGATCTAACTTGGTTAAGAGATCATCCTCCTAATCAAGTAATTGGTCAAATCAGAAGTGGAGTTCAAACCAGATCCACAGCTAGAAGAGAAGCAATGCTTACCTGCTACATATCTCAGATGGAATCTATGACAGTTGAAGAAGCTCTTGCAGACTCAGACTGGATCAATGCAATGCAAGAAGAGCTTACTCAGTTTGAAAGGAATAAAGTATGGGAACTTGTTCCTAGGCCAAAGCACCAGAATGTCATTGGAACCAAATGGGTATTCAAGAACAAAGCAGATGAAGACGGTAACATTGTAAGGAATAAAGCTAGGCTGGTAGCCAAGGGATACTGCCAAGAAGAAGGAATAGATTTTGATGAGACCTTTGCACCAGTTGCCAGACTTGAAGCCATCAGAATCTTCCTAGCCTATGCTGCCTTCAACAACATCAAGGTCTACCAGATGGATGTCAAGTGTGCATTTTTGAATGGAGATCTTGAAGAGGAAGTTTATGTGGAACAACCACCAGGTTTTGTCATTCCTACTCAATCTTCTTGTGTCTATAAGCTTAAAAAGGCCCTCTATGGTCTTAAGCAAGCTCCCAGAGCCTGGTATGACACATTATCCCTTTTCCTGGTGAACCATGGGTTTACTAAAGGAAAGGTTGACAAAACTCTATTTCAAATCTCTGTTGCTAATCATATTCTGTTAGTACAAATATATGTTGATGACATTATTTTTGGTAGTACTAATTCAGAACTGTGCAAGAAATTTTCTCAAGTGATGCAGAGTCAATTTGAAATGAGTATGATGGGAGAACTCAGTTACTTCCTAGGACTCCAAGTCAAACAAGTTCCAGAAGGGATCTTTATCAATCAAGGGAAGTACACCAGAGATCTGATCAAGAAGTTTGGAGTGGAAGGCAAATCATCAGTGAAGATTCCCATGAACACTTCACAAGGGATTGGTCCAGATGATGAAGGAAAGGATGTAGATGCAACAACATACAGAGGGATCATAGGATCTCTGTTGTATCTAACTGCAAGCAGACCAGACATCTCGTTCTCTGTTGGAATCTGTGCCAGATACCAATCAAATCCCAAGGAAAGCCATCTAAGTGCTGCAAAGAGAATCATCAGATACATCAAAGGAAATCCAAATGCAGGCTTATGGTATCCCAAAGGAGGTAACTTTGAACTAATTGGTTATTCTGACTCAGATTTTGCAGGTTGCAGACTAGACAGCAAGAGCACCTCTGGTCACTGCCAATTGCTAGGAGGAAGGCTTGTTTCCTGGTTTAGCAAGAAGCAGAACTCCATCTCAACCAGTACAGCTGAAGCTGAGTACATTGCAGCTGGGAGTTGCTGTGCTCAGTTACTCTGGATGAAGCAACAACTGAAGGACTATGGAATTCAAGCCAAGGAGATCAAGCTGTTGTGTGACAACACTAGTGCCATTGCTATCACTCAGAATCCAGTTCTTCACTCCAGGACAAAGCACATTGAGATCAGACATCACTTCATCAGAGATCATGTTGAGAAGAAGCATATCTGTATGGAGCATGTACCTACAGAGGATCAACTTGCAGACATTCTAACCAAGCCTTTACCTGAGGCAAGGTTTAACAAGCTAAGGGAAGAACTGGGAATGATGGATGACCTTCCCAGAGATGCCTGAACCAGAGATTCACTGAACCAGAACTACTTTCTTCTGCACCAGAAACTCGGATCAGAGAACCTCTATCTCTGATCATCAGAATCTCACATTAGAGAACCTCCCCTTCTCTGACCAGAGTTCCTCAACCGAAAGACAACAGATTCGGATGTGGACTTAGCAATATTTCGAGGTACGGGCAAGACCTAATTAACTGAAACGGTCTTTTACCAAAATACCCCTGATCGTTACTCTTCTAACGGAAACGTTTTCCGCCCGCATTTCATTAAATGCTGCCTCGAAACTGCCAATATACCAAACGTCCACTATTCCTAACCCCTTTATATCCACCGTCTTCGACCCAAATCCCTACTGCATCTTCACCTCTCTCAAAACTGCTTTTGCATTCAAAGCTCTCAGATCCCAAACCTTTCAATCCCCATAACTTTTTCTTAACCGTCACTCAGAATGAACTTCCTCAACATCAATGATCTGTCTAAGGAAGAAGCTAAGACCCTTATTGCCAACGTTGTATCCGGCATGAAGGTTGACATGTCGTCCCTACCTCTACTGGCAGAAAACCAGAAAAGGATGACCAAGATCATCCAAGGAATGACTGACTCCCAACTTTCAAAAGTTGTTGCTCATCCTTATGAGCACTTCAGCATCAAGGATGTGGCTGAGTTCTACCTCAACGCCACCATCTCCAAGACCGGAGTTCACTCCTCAGTGCAAGGTCAACACATTTTTCTGAATGCAGATGCACTCAATGAATTCTTTGGAGTTCAACTTGACTCCAAAGACCCAGAAGCCATCAACCTCATTGCTCTTGACTCAGTGGAAGTCTCCACTGAAGGATTTGTTCAGACATACTGCCGTTCGGAGGCTGCCGGACTGGACAAGCTGTACATGAAGAAGTTCCTGTTGAAGAAGGACTTTGAGAAGTTTGTCAGCATTCTGCACCGATGCTTGTGGTGCAAAACTGCCTCAACTGATGAGATGAACAAGAACAATGCAAAGGCAATCTTTGCAGTTCACCATGGCATGAACATCAATTGGGGAGAGGTAATCTTTGGCTCCCTAACTGAGTTCATCAAGAAGAAAGACTCTGAAACAGGTCTTTTCTCAACCAAGATGGGACATGGCCTTCTCATCTCTGCCATTCTCGCTGCCAAAGGAGTTCAACTCAGGGATCCCATCCCAGTTGATCACTCCAAGACTATCTTTCTTACAGCCTCACCAAAATTCAATATTGCCATCTCTTCTGAGCTTAAGAGAGAGGAAAGGCTGGAGAAGAAAAGGGAAGAACAGGCTGCTAAGGCCAAACCTGCTTCCAAGAAAGTTACCAAAAAGCCCAAACAACCTGAGCAGTCACAGGTTGTAAGGGAAGTCAGACAGAAGAAGAAAAGTGACAATCTGTCACTACCAGAGGAGGAAACAGCAGAAGAGGTTGCACCAGAGTTGCCCTTCCCAAAGGCAACCAGGAAATCTTCTGCCAGAAAACAGAAGCAGAAGAGAAGAAGAAAGTTGGTTGTGCAGAGTGGGGACTCTGACAACTCAAGCACTCAACCTAGGCAGAAGAAGAGGAAGCCTAAGGTCATCTCACCTACCAAGGACTCAACACTTCAGGGGGAACCTGTACCAGAATCTGGGACTCTACCAGAGGATGACCCAGAATCTGCACCAGAGTTGCCAAACTCTGCTCTCTCACCAGAGCGTGAAGCCACACCAGAGATGGACCAAGAAACTGACTTCAGCATCATTCTGCAGAAGCAGTTTGACAGAGTCCTAGCCTGGAGAAGATGGAGAATGGGACCTCTCCAACAAATCATTCAGTATTTTGATTCTTATGAAGAAGAAGAAGCTGCTGTTCTTCACTGGGTAGGCACAGATGATGTGTCAAAATGCTTCAACCTTACCTTCCTGATCTCTGTCCTACAGAAGAAGAAAGACAGATATCAAGGTAAAACTCCTACATCTGACCTATCTCCAGAAAGGCATGTCAAAGCCTTGGAAGAAGAAGAAATGGAAGAATTTGATGCTTGGCTGATGGAGAAGAAAAGAAAGGAATCCATGATCAAATTCTGCCATAGTGCTCTTGTGGAAGGAGAACCATCAACAACAAACGATATTGCTATTACCATGGAGAAGCTGATCAAGGAGTGGAGAGAATCTGTGTACTCTGAGATTGTTCTTGAGGTAATTCCTTCACCTCCTCCTTCCCCTCCCAAATCTCCTATTCCTCAACCTTCACCTTCTAAATCTCCATCCAAACCTTCTTCCCCACCTCACCAGAAAACACCCTCATCTCAACAGAAAACACCCTCATCTCACCAGAAAACACCTTCACCTAACCAGAAAACCACAACCTCCACCAGAACCCCATCTCACCAGAAACCCAACTCCAGACCCTCATCACCCTGCAAACAACCCTCTTATACCAGAAATCGATCACCTTCACCCCCACCATCTCCCTCACATCAACCTACTACTCAACCCTTAATACCTTTTCCCCAGAACTCACCTCCTCAAAAATCCTTATCTCCATCCAAATCTGCCTCACCTCAGAGATCCCCTCAGCACTCTGCAGCCTCCACACCTAAGAAGAAACCTATCTTCAGGGTCCCCTCTTCTTCCAGTGACAATGATGGATTTCTTACATCCTCCATTGCTGCTGATGAAACCTCCAAAAGGAGAAGGACACCTCCCAGAGTTCCTTCCCCTCCTCCATCCAACAGAGTTCCTCCATTACCTAAAGGCAGAGGATTGGAAATGCCCGGATTTACTTCTGATGAACCCCAAATACCTTTCAACCAGTTTGTGAAATCTGCTGAAGCTTTTGGTGGAATACTGGTTCAAGATCTGAGCAAGATAATAGAGTTGAATGATAAGCAACATGAAGAGCTCACCCATACAAATATGCAAATCACAATAGGATTTCAGCATCTGACAGACAAAGTTGCTGCACTGACAGAAAATCTGCACAACTTCATGCATTCTTCTACTTCAAGGATTGATTCTGTTTCCAGAGATGTGAGTGGACTCAACTCTGTTCATCACTCGCACTCTCAAGCTCTGCTTGCCCAGAACCAGACAATCAACAAGATATCAGATTCTGTTCACAATCTCCAAAAATCTGCTGATAACTCCTCCCAGAAGCTCAATATCTTACACTCTCTCTGCAAGGAACACCAAGAGCAAGGCCTGGCTCTCCTCAGATCTGACAAGGAAAGATACCAGAAGATGGTGCTCCTAGAAGTCAGCACAAGGGACCTTCAATCTGCAGTGGACAAGCAACAGAGTTTGATTGAAGGACTTGCCTCTGTCACCCAGACTCTGCCAGAGACACTGGATGAAATCAGAGATGCTCAAGCCTCTGAGTTCTCAAAAATTGAACTTCTCCTTGGTGATCTTTGTGATGCCAAAAAGGGGGAAGAGACCAGAGAAGAAGAAGGACCCAGCACCAGAGCTCTCTCTATCAGAGAACCCTCCTCTGTTGATCCTACTCCTTACTTTGATGCCACCAGAAAGAAAAGGCTAGCGGTTGCAGGCACCAGACCTCCACCCCCTCCTCCAAGAAGCTCCAAGAAAAAGACTTCATCCTTTTCACTTAATGACTGGATGAAGAGTGGTATGTCAAGACCAGACAGAGTCCAATTTGAATAAATGAGGAAACTGATGACTCCTCTTCAAAGAGAGAATCTGTTCATGGATAGTGATGGACTGGTCCAGATCAACCATGGTGGTTCCATTCAAGAAGCTGAAATGTGGTATGGTATGAAGATTCTCAATGGCAAGAATTCTGCAGAAGCTGTCAGAAACTACTTGGACTGCAAACTTGCACCTCATTGGGCTGATTATCAGAATCCAAGGGATTTAGCCTCAATCAGAGCAAAGGTAAATGCTGAACTAGAGAGAATTGACAGAGCAGGACCACAGGTAGATGAAGAAGATCTCTAACTCTCTTTATCTAACTCTGTAATGCGTTACTTTTCCCATCAGATCAATAAGATACCAACTCTGCCTCTCTTTTTGCTTGGCTCTCTTCAAATATCTGTTCTTATTTACTTTCTTGTGTATATTCTGTTATCGTACTTGATTATTGCTATCTGATTGTACCGCGTACTCTTACTATCTTCCTATGCTAAGTTGCCCACCAAGATTTTAATGAAAAGTTTTTAACTTTATTTTTTTTTTATGGTGAAAGGCACTTCTCTGGAAATAGTTAAAGGGTTTTGGCATCATCAAAAAGGGGGAAATTGTAAGGAATAAATGTATTTAGATTTTGATGATGCTAGGTTGATTAGAATTTGAAAGTACCCCATTAGAAATTGTGTATTAGAATTTCTTTTGTAAGTTTTAGCTTAGTCTGTCTGCCAGAGTTCCATCTTGCCTCTACCAGAGTTGCTCCCAGAGTTGCTCACAAGAGAAGCCATCAGAAACTGGTTATCAGGAAGATACCAGAGTTGGAAACAGAGACGGACTTCAGAGATTGGACCAGAGAACCTCTTCAGACTCTGCTAAATCCACCAGATTCCGGAAGCCCTTCCAACGGTCGTTAAACTAACGGGAAATCCCTTAACGGTTACAAACCTTTCAACGGAAGCATGGCACTGTACACGCATTAAATGCACATTTAATGCTGTACGTACGAAGACATATTTAAAGCTGATGATTGACCATGCGAGTATCTTTACGCCCCCAAAATAGCAAGTCGGAGGACCAAACGGTCAAGTCAACAGTACATGCATTTAATGAAGCTGTCTTCTACACTCCAACGGGAAGACTGCTCCCAGTATAAAAGATACACTCTGAAGAACTAAGAAAAACAACTTTGCCAAGATAAATTTGCGTAAACAACCTTCTTGAGATTAAAACTTCATTCTCAGACAAGAAAAGGCTCCAGTTGGAAGATATACTTTCCTATCCTTTATCCAACTAGCAAACTGCAAAGTTACTCAGTTCTTCAACACTTCGAAAGCTTCATATACCTATCCTTTGTGAAGAAGCAACGTTGGAGAAAACTGATTTTATATCAAAGACTTCTTGAAAAAGAAGGGACGTCTCAAACTAGCTGGAGTAAGTGAAGTGGGGATACTTCAAGAGACTCAGTGAAACGAGATCAGCCATCAGGAAGCAGGACTGCATCCCGGGTGGCAACTAGACTTGAAGAAGACGAGGAGTGCTTCTTAAGCTCTAGGGACTAAGGCGTTGTAAACTGTTGTTTTTACAAGCTTAGTGGAACAGTGGACTAGAGGAACAAGTTGTTCCTTGAACCACTATAAAAACCCCGGTGTCATTTACTTTAAGCTTTTAATTCCTGCACTTAAGATTCTACTGACTAACTCTTAGGGTTGGACTCTGTGTCCAGCAGATCTTCCTTCAGAGTTATCAGAAAGGCACCTTGCCTTAGCTTTCTTCTAGAGGCTACCCGGACAGAAACTTATCCGCTGCCTGGTCTAGTTCTGCCATCAGAACTTGACCATCTCTGTCACCAGATTTGGACCAACTCTGTGAAGTCAGACTTGACTTGGAGAAAAGTTTAAATTCCTAAAACAGTCTATTCCCCCCCCTCTAGACTGTTTCCATTACAAACGGGACCAACAACTTCCCCCACTATCCCCTTTCTTCTTAGAAGTTCGCCAATTAAGAAGCCATACCCTAGCAATGGTAGGGTACCGTCTTCTCTTCTATCATTGTGAGACTTTGTTACATATGTCACAAGTTCTTTAAAGACATACCTTGACCAATTGTGTGGGATCCCTGAGATGATTGCGACCAGTGCAGGTGCCCTTTGTGCATTGATTTCATCCAGAGCGGTTGTTCTATTGTCAATGCATTTGTACAAGATGTCCAGTAGAAGAGCGTATTCTGGAACCAGCATGTTCTTCTTTACTTTTAGTGTGTTTAGATGTTGAGCCTTGGGAATAAACACCATTGCTTTGAAGGCTTCCTCGTCCAGGGTGATGTTATCTATCTCTGGGGATTCCTCTCCTGGCAGGGATAGAAGATCCCTGATTTCATCTTGGGTGATTTCTACTTCACGCCCCAGAACCACTGACTTTAGCGTGCCAGAAGTTGAGTTTAAGCAGAACTCTGCTACTACCTCGGGGTAGAAGTAGGGGTAAGGATATGTGGCCATTTTCATTAGCCCGGTTGTTTCTAGCTTTCTCAGGAGGTCCTTCATGAGATCACTGTTGTTTGCCCTCTCAAGGATTTTGGGGGTGTTAAGGATGGATCCAGTAAAGATGGATTTGGCTATTTGGACGAGTGAGGCCATTTTTGTGTAGATGGGGAGAGGAAGGATTTGCGGTGGTAGTGTATAAGAGAGAGCTTTTAAGAATGTTAAGAGAGAGTTTGAGAGCTTTAGAATAGGTAGAAAGAGATTGCAAAGTAAAAAGTGTGAAGGGTTTTTACGAAGGGAGTATTTATAGGCTATCGGGAACTAGCCGTTGGAGAATACGGCTGACCTTTTCAACATTAACTGTGTTCACACTGTTAGCAGGGAGCTCAATTTTGGGTAAAATTTTGAAGGTTTCTGAGAACAAGAGTTGGCTTTTTGGAATCCTTGATATTAGGGGATCAAGATGATGTATGTCACTTGTTGAGATTCCATGAGCATTTGTCAAAAATTGAGCCAGCTGCTGGCCTGAAGCAGTGTCCTGCTCCTGAGGCAGTCACCTGCACGAAATCTTGAGCCAGGGTTTTTACCTCCATTCGTTTTCCTTCCCTTTCTAGTTCTTTTCCTCCTCTTTGAGAAAGTGTGCATTTTCTTTCTTTTTACAAGTAGCAGTAGGCTAGTGGCCAGTCGCCTGCTGAGCCCACTGCTTGCTAGGATGCAGTCAACTGATGAGCCAATTTTTTGAGTTTTGACCCCTTTTGATCTTGATATCCTGATAGTGACTTATTTGGACCTTGATGCTTCATTCCTTTGATGTTTTGAGTAACCTACCTTTAGCAGGTGGCTACTTCTGAGTACTTTACAGAAATTCCCCCTCAGCAGGTGGCTAGGGATTCCCCCTTATTTATGGAATCAAATTCCCCTTGAGTTGATGCATTATTATTCTTTCACTTGATCTAGATCATCTAACATTCCAAGCTCTTGCCTTAGTTGGTTGAATCTAGCTTCATTGAATGGCTTGGTGAAGATGTCAGCCAACTGCTTATCTGTGGGGATGTCCTCAAGCTTGATGGTTTTCTTCTCAACATGCTCTCTGATAAAGTGATGCCTGATCTCAATATGTTTGGTTCTTGAATGAAATACCCGATTATGAGTGATAGCAATAGCACTAGTGTTATCACACAATATGCTAATCTCCTTTGTTTCTTCTCCATAATCCCTCAATTGCTGTTTCATCCATAGTATTTGTGCACAGCAGCTGCCTGCAGCTATGTATTCAGCTTTAGCAGTGCTAGTAGCAATTGAGTTTTGTTTCTTGCTGAACCAAGAGACAAGTCTTCCACCAATTAATTGACAAGTACCTGAGGTACTTTTCTGTCAATTTTGCATCCGACAAAGTCTGAGTCCGAGTAGCCATAGAGTTCAAAACCTCCATTTGTTGGGTACCATAATCCAGAGTTAGGATTACCTTTTAGATACCTCAAAATCTTCTTTGCAACTAGAAGATGGATTTCCTTAGGTTTTGATTGAAATCTTGCACATACACCAACTGAGTAGGATATGTCTGGCCTACTAGTGGTGAGATACAATAAGGATCCAATCAAACCTCTATAAAGTGTAGGATCAATATCCTTGCCATCTTCATCTTGACTTAGACCTTGTGATGTATTCATAGGTATCTTGACTGTAGACTTGTTCTCAACTTTGAACTTTTTCATGAGATCTCTTGCATATTTGGCTTGGTTGATGAAGATACCTTGAGGAGTCTGCTTTACTTGTAGTCCCAGAAAATAGTTCAACTCTCCCATCATGCTCATTTCAAATTTGCTTTGCATGAGAGTTGAAAATTTTTCACATAGTGCTTGATTTGAGCTTCCAAAAATTATGTCATCAACATAGATTTGAACAAGCAGTATGTGGGGACCTTCTTCTATTTTAAATAGAGTTTTGTCTACTTTTCCCTTAGTGGATCCATTATTCACTAAGTATTCAGAGAGAGTGTCATACCATGCTCTTGGGGCTTGCTTGAGTCCAAAAAGAGCTTTGTGTAATTTGTAGACTTGATCCTTCTCTCTATTGATTTCAAAACCAGGAGGTGGCTCCACATAGACCTCCTCTTCTAGTAGACCATTTAGGAAGGCACTTTTCACATCCATTTGATAGACTGTGAATTGCTTATGAGCAGTATAGGCCAAGAAGATTCTTATAGCTTCTAGTCTGGCAACAGGAGCAAAGGTTTCATCAAAATCTATACCTTCTTCCTGGCAGTAGCCTTTGGTTACCAATCTTGCCTTATTCTTGACTATGGTGCCTTCCTCATCCATTTTGTTCCTGAACACCCATTTAGTTCCTATCACATGTTGATGATAGGGTCTGGGTACAAGCTCCCATACATTGTTTCTCTCAAACTGATTGAGTTCCTCTTGCATGGCTTGTATCCAGTCTGAGTCGAGTAGGGCTTCTTCAACTTTCTTGGGTTCAATTTGAGAGATGAAGCATGAGAATAGTGCTTCTCTCTGAATTGCTGATCTGGTACGAACCCCAGTATTAATGTCTCCAATTACTTGGTGAGGAGGATGTTTATTCATCCATCTGATGTCAGATGTTTTTGTTTTGGTTAGAATTTGAGTATCATCCTCCTCTTCTTCTTCTTCACTATCATCTGGTAGAATAGGAAGGTTGGGAATGTCATGAGTGCTTGGAAGGTTGTCTTTTGGTGAGTCACCTGCTGGCAGTGGGCTGACAGTTGAGTCGACTGCTGGCAGTAGGTTGCCATTTGAGTCAACTGCTGGAAGTGGGCTGCCGTTTGAGTCAACTGCCTTTCCATCCTTTTTAACACTATTATTTGGAAGGCAGCTTGGAGCCTTTCCAGTGTCCCTTGATTTGGATGACTCACCTTCATCTTTTACTTGAGTAGTGGGGTGGTTTTCAAATACCACATGGATTGATTCTTCTACCACCAGAGTTCTTTTGTTGAGAATCCGGAATGCCTTGCTAGTTGTTGAGTAGCTCAGGAAGATCCCTTCATCAGATTTGGGATCAAATGGCTTGAGATAGTCTTTTCCATTGTTTAGGATAAAACATTTGGATCCAAACACATGGAAATGACTAACATTAGGCTTCCTTTCTTTCCATAGCTCATATGGTGTCTTCTTGTGAATCTTATGAATAAGACTTCTATTTTGAATGTAGCAAACCGTGTTGATTGCTTCTGCCCAAAATCTTTTGGGTAATCCAGCTGCTTCTAAAATTGTCCTTCCTGCTTCCTTGAGTGTCATATTCCTTCTTTCAGCAACACCATTTTGTTGAGGTGTTCTTGCTGCTGAGGTTTGATGATGGATTCTATTTTCTTCACAGTACTGAATTATGATGGAGTTGAGAAATTCAGTACCTCTATCTGACCTGATCTTCTGGATTGAGAGACTTCTCATTTTGAATTAGCCTCATCAATTCAGGCAGTTTCTTTTCTGTTTCATTCTTCTTCTTTAAGAATATGGTCCAAATGTATCTAGAATAATCATCAACTACAACCAGGGTGTACCTTCTACCACTTAAGCTTGTTGGTTCAACTGGTCCAAACAAGTCAAGGTGTAGTAGGCTTAAGGGCCTAGTTGATGATTCTATTTCTTTTGATTTGAATGATACCTTGGTTTGTTTCCCTTTTTGACAAGCATCACAAAGGTGGTCCTTTTTGAAGTTGATTTCAGGGAGTCCTTTCACCAAACCTTTTCTGGACAGTTTGTTGATTGTTTTGAAGTTTAGATGGTTTAATTTGTTGTGCCATTCCCAACTTAAGTTTGAATCTGCCTTTGTCACTAAGCAGATTCCTTCCTTTGCAGAGCTCCAATCAACAATGTACATGTCCTTCTTCCTTCTACCAGTGAGCACAATTTTGTCATTTTTGACATCTCTAAACAAGCAGATGTCTTCGGAGAATGTAACATTATAGCCATTGTCACAGAGCTGGCTTGTGCTTATGAGATTGAACTTTAAACCTTTAACATAGGATATGTTTTGGATTGTAAGTCCATTAATTGATAAGTCTCCAGCTCCTTTGGTTTCTCCTTGTTTTTCCACATTCCCAAATGTTACTTTGGGTCCTTTCCTTGCTGTATAGTTTGTCAGGAGCCGCCTGCTGCCCGTCATGTGCCTGGAGCAACCTGAATCTATGTACCATGTTTGTGTTTCAGCTGGTCCAGCACCTTCATGTATAAATTAATGTTGAGCAGTAGCCCACAAGTTAGTGGGCGACTTCCCTTGTACAAGTTTGGGCATCCATGCCCATCTAGAACCATTGAGTTCTAAGCGGATTGTTCTATAGCCATTTGAGGTGTTGTAATCAAAAGGAATGGCTATGTACTTGTTAATCCTTTTCCTTCTTGAAGTGGGAAGTGGATTATTGATTTGAGGAGTCTACTTGGTATTTTGGCTATGATTGGTCTTGTTTATTGGCTGCCAACAGGTTCTTTGGTTTAGATGGTGAGGGGGTGTTGATTTATACAGGTGTTTGGATTTTGGTTTGGGAGCAGGTTGGTTCCTTCTTTTGGGAACATTTGGGGGATGGGTTTTTTGGTAGGTGAGGTTTCTTGTATATGATTTGTGGCTTGTAGATGTACAGTTCTGAGTGAGTCTAGTGGGGGATGAGTAACCAAGACCTCTTCTCTTCCTATTTAGTGTAACTTCAGCAGTAGGGTGAGAGTTTTTACTATTTGTGCTGAAGTTTCTCAGCTCTTTGTTCTCCTTTTCTAAGACATCATTTTTGCTTAAGGCATCTAGTAATTTATAATGAATGGCCTTAATGTCTTGTTTCAGTCTATCATTTTCAGCATTCAAGAGAACATGGTGATTTTGGACTTTTTGGAAATCTTGTAATAAAGATTCCAGTGTTATATTGTTTGGTCCAGAATCACTAGAGCTATAGGAGGAGCATGATGTTACCTCAACATCATTGTAGTGGTCCTTGGCCATTAAGCATTTGGGGGAGCAGCTTTCATCATCTTTTCTTCCACTGGTGGAAGGCTTGTTGAGCCGCCTGCTGCTCTCTTCAGTCACCTGCCATGATCCTAGGCAGAGAAGTGCTTCTTCTGAGCTATCTGATGAGGAGCTCTCATCACTTGAGCTGCTTTCATCATCAGTTTGGAGTTCTTCCCTTTTCTTTTCACTTACAAAGGCTTGCCTTTTGCCTTTGAAGTTTTTGTAACCAGCTTTTTGAGCAGTCCCCTGCTGCTCTTGATATTTTTGGGCTAAGGGCAGAGGACATTCATTTTGGTAATGTCCTGGCTGTCTACAGTTGTAGTACAGGACAGTTTCCTCGCTGGGTTGAGGTCTTCCTTGTCTTCTAGGTGGCTGTTTGTATGCTTTCTTTGGAGCAGTTCCCTCCTTCTTCATAAATCTTTTATATTTCCTCACAAACATAGCGAACTGCTCTTCAGTGAGGAGAATATTGAGGGATTTTTCAGCGGATTTTGAAGTGCTTGGCTCAGATACTAGAGCTAGTGTCTTGGACTCATCTTCCTTTTCTTCTTTGATCTCCTTCATTTCAAATTCATAGGCCTTGAGATCACTGAAGAGTTTGTCAGTTGACAAAGTTCTGAGATCTCTGCTATCTCTCATAGCAGTTACCTTCATGTCCCACTTAGATGGCAGGCCTCGTAAGTCTTTAAGGGAAATCTCCTTTTGGGATAGATCTTTCCCTAGGTCTGAGACCTCTGCTATAATCTTTAAGAACCTGGATTCCATCTCATGAATAGACTCATTTGACAACATTTTGAAGTCCTCAAATTTCTTGAGGGCTATGGTCAGTTTGTTGTCCTTTTCTTGTTCATCACCAGCTCCGATCTTTGTGAGCTCATCCCATACTGCTTTTGCAGTTTCACATTTCCTAATTCTGGGAAATATGGACTCATCAACAGATTTAAAGAGAATATTTTTGGCAATGTTGTCAAGATTATTCCTCTTCCTATCCTCCGATGTCCATTCCAATTTTGGTTTAGGAATGTATATATCCTCCTGGTCATCAGCTTTGGATGTGCTGACCTTCATTATTCTGATACGTCCATCAGTAATTACCTCAAGCATTTCATCATGTAAAGCACTGAGATGTGCTTTCATCCTGATTCTCCAATCATCAAATTTGTTTAAGTTGAACATGAGATTCTTGGCTAGTTGGCTGTCCATTGTTTAGAAAGTGTTTGGGAGGGGAAGTGGCTTTGGATCTTTAGTTCAAAATAGTCAATAAATGACTCTAGGAACACTCCGCTCTGATACCACTTGATTGTAATACTTGAGATTTAATTTAAACGGATTAATAGTACTACTCATACCAACAGAGATGCATCTCCTTTTAAGGAAGCTCATCACCCAAGAACTCCAAAGTTAAGCGTGCTTGCACGAGAGTAGTCTTGGGATGGGTGACCCCCTGGGAAGTTTCTCAGGGCGCGCATGAGTGAGGACAAAGTGCGCGGTAAAGGCTCGTGGTGGTTTGTGAGGACAGTACTATTGGTCTAGAGTAGCTACCTCGGGTCCTGCGAGGCCGGGGTGTTACAAATGGTATCAGAGCAACCCTGCGACGGTGTGCTGATCCGTTGGATATCGGGCGGGCACTTAGTAGGGGAAAAGATTCTGGGATATGATTGAGATTGGTGTTTGGGCGCAACGAGGACGTTGCGTTCCTAAGTGGAGGTGATTGTAATACTTGAGATTTAATTTAAACGGATTAATAGTACTACTCATACCAACAGAGGTGCATCTCCTTTTAAGGGAGCTCATCACCCAAGAACTCCAAAGTTAAGCGTGCTTGCACGAGAGTAGTCTTGGGATGGGTGACCCCCTGGGAAGTTTCTCAGGGCGCGCATGAGTGAGGACAAAGTGTGCGGTAAAGGCTCGTGGTGGTTTGTGAGGACAATACTATTGGTCTAGAGTAGCTACCTTGGGTCCTGCGAGGCCGGGGTGTTACAAATGGTATCAGGGCAACCCTGCGTCGGTGTGTTGATCCGTTGGATATCAGGCGGGCACTTAGTAGGGGAAAAGATTCTGGGATATGATTGAGATTGGTGTTTGGGCGCAACGAGGACGTTGCGTTTCTAAATGGAGGTGATTGTAATACTTGAAATTTAATTTAAACGGATTAATAGTACTACTCATACCAACAGAGGTGCATATCCTTTTAAGGGAGCTCATCACCCAAGAACTCCAAAGTTAAGCGTGTTTGCACGAGAGTAGTCTTGGGATGGGTGACCCCTTGGGAAGTTTCTCAGGGCGCGCATGAGTGAGGACAAAGTGCGCGGTAAAGGCTCGTGGTTGTTTGTGAGGACAGTACTATTGGTCTAGAGTAGCTACCTCGGGTCCTGCGAGGCCGGGGTGTTACATCAATAGAAACCCTTTTTGAAAAATAATGAACCTCACAGAAAACCTAACAACAGAAAGGGTTTTCAGAATAACAAAAATAAAAGATCATTCATTGACAGACAACCTCATGATAACCGTGCCAGAAATGACCACCAGAAGGGTAGATATCAAGAGAGAGTTAACTTTAGGCAAAAGAGGTTGGCTGGTCAACTTCAGAAGCCCAGAGATAACCATTCCTCTGCTCTTGATAGTATATGGGACTTCTTTCCAACAAAGAAAGCTATGCAAAAGTACGTAAACAGGAAGCATCACCCTCACAAGCATCTGCCCAAAGTGAATCACACTTCAGTTTACTATAACTACCAGGTGGACAATGGGTACCATCAACCAAGGTTTCACCTGATGAGACCAAAATGGTACCAACTACCCAGACTCCATGACTGTAACACCCCCATTTTCCCCACCCAAATAAAATCACATTTTTAAATGAAACCATCTTTATTATTAAACATATTTAGAATACAACGGAAGTCTTTAAGGGAAAAACAGGTGCATCACCGCCACACTCAACCTATACATGATTGAGTGCACAGGCTATCCACCATAAGTTCAAATAACAATGAAATAGGTCTTGGGACAAAGTTTATGAATTACAAATTTAAACAATGATAATTAATCAAACGTGTGCAAGTAGCGGAACACTCGGACAGCAAGTACATCAATCTTCATAATCATAATCATCTGTACAATAGAGCAAAGAGAAGAAGACAAAAGAGACAAAAATTAGCTTTAGAGTTAAGTAAGATTCCACCCGAACCCGTAAAATAATATAATTTGGAAAATAGGTTTGGTATAGGTATATATATATATATATATATATAGAAAATACCCTCTCATATCTCCAAAATAACTTCATGTCTCAAAATAATTTCTTCAATAGATAATGTCATTCCTCAATTCCTCCAAAAGTAATACTTTAGATTTCTTTTAAGAGTGGGCAAAACTCAAGATTCCTCGAGCCCAACGAGTCGTTGTTATTTACGACTCATCCTGGAATTCCGGCTCCCACCGACCACCAAATTGGAAGCTGAATTTCTACCTTAAGTGTGCACACCCTCTAAAAGGGATTCCAAGCCATCCGAGTAGTAAGAAACTCAAGTAGGCAGGATGTTTTCTACCACCTACTCACAAGGGACATTGTCCAGGGGTAAATTAGGTAACTACTACTACAACCACCAAAGGACCTTTGGTCCTCAAATAAAAGCCCGGGATGTCTACCGGAGCATGTCATTGCCGGACTGGTTACCAACCCAAATAAATTTCACCAAAAGTAGTAGTAGTCCTAATCACCCACGCCTCGTGTTTCTCTCGAGACGTAAAAATATATTATGAAAAACTTTAAGTTTTTCCCAAAGTCATTCTTGTCACACTTTCCAAAAATATACTTTGTAATAAATATCAATCCACCAATATTCTTTAATAAAAAGAATATACATTCAATAATCCATAATAGGTAATAATCCACCAATATCCATACATTCAAAATATTCATTCCATGTCAAACAAATAGTTTCCAATTCATAAATAGTTCACATAGTTCAAATATTGCATACATATAAATACGAGATAAAACATTTTTGGTTGACATAGAACTTACCTTAAATTGCGATAATCCTCTTAATAAAATCTCTAGCTTGGTCTTCACTTGAATTCTCCTTCTAATATATATCAAAATTCTAAATCAATAACTATCCTATTATTTTTGTTATTTCCTATCTATTCAACCTTTAGTTATTTTAACTTCATTATTCCTTCTTTAAATACAACTTTTAAGTTAGATCCATAAATCTTATTTAAATGTTAATTTTCAGTCCAACCTTATTATTTTCTTTAATCATACTAATCCCTCTATAATTTACTTTAATTTATTTGATTAATTAGTTAACTTGTCTAATTATAATAACTACATAATAATTTAGTTATTTCAAATTTATATAATAAGTTTAGTTCAAAATTCAGTTTACATAATTTATATAATTTATTTAATAAACCTTTTAATAATAATTTGACGTAAGCAATAATTCGAAATAATAATCACTAATTATAATCTAATCTCAATAACAACTTTAAATAGTTCAATAGTTTTTTATACTAACTAAACCAATTAAACTAATTAATTCAATCCTCCAATTTTATTTATTTGATTCACTAATTTAATTGAACTAACTAAATCAAATAAATAAGTTTAATTATATCAATATAGCTAAATACATTAATCTAATTCAACTAAGGCCAATAATCAAATTCTAATTCCGTTTTAATTTTCTATTTTTAATATAAAGTCCAAAAATATTACTATGTCCATAATTTAACTAATTTATCCATTAAACTAATTGATTTAGTTAAACTAGTCCAATGAAGTCAATTAACTTAATTATTAAGTACACATTACTTAATTAATTTGTTTATATTAATCAACTAATTTTTATGAGTTCAAATAGTTTAATAATTTATATGGAGTCCAAATCAATAATAATCAAGGATAATAATTATTAATTTAATCAAACTAATTTAATTAGCCCACTAATTCATTAATTTATTTATTAAGTCCAAATATAGTCATTCATTTACGCTAGCTATCCCAACTTTATTTTCTTTTCCTTATTTTATTCCAAACATCATTTTAGTCCAGAATATTATTTTCAATCTTAGTGATTTTATTTATTTCACCATTATTATTCAAATTTTCTTTTTTAATTACTTAACTAGTTTATATGACCTAATTAAATTAAATAGCTTAAGAAATGACTTTATAAATTTATAACCGTCCATAACTATATTTTGGGTCTATATTTGACCTAGGTTTTCCAGATATTTATTTTAGAATTATTTCCCTTATTTATTCATTTAATTTCATATATCTATTAACCGGTTTAATCACAATTAAATATACTACTCATAATTTTTATTAAATATAAATGGTCCCACATGTCCTAGTTAGTCATATATTTAATCTAGTTTACTCCAATAATTATTTCATAATTTATTTCGTTGTTTAGTTAATTATTTACTAAATATGTACAAACTGGCCCAATTACAATTAAATCAACTAAAAATAGTTAAAAATATTATTTTTCATTTCTGGTTGGTCCGAATATGTATCTTTATACTAGGTATTTAATTTATATTTTTCCAGATTTTATTTATTTCATTTACTATTTTTTTTTTAATATTTATTGAAAATGGGCCGAACTGACCCATTAAACTGACCCCACCCAAGAAGACTGGGTTGTCTTCCTCCCCATTCTTCTCCAGGTCATTATTCCGGCGATCGGAAAATTAAGGAAACTTCGGCGAGCTATAACTTGACATACAGATAACGGATTTCGACGATTCAAATTGCAAAATGATCCTGACGGCGAGACGAAGCTCCTCCACCCCTATCTACGGCCAAATGTCTGCTTTTGCTGAAGACCCGTTTATGATAGGTTGGTAGTTGATGAACATGGCATGTGTATTGATTCATGATTTGATTCCCATTTATGCTGATGTTTAATTTTATTTTATTTTATTTTATATTATTTTAATTTTTACATATAAATATATATAATTATATATGTAAAAATATGTATATAATGTATATACATTATTTGGTAGGTGATCCTAGCATGTGTCATTGGTTTATGATCTGATATTTTCATTTATTAATTTGATGCTATTATTAGTAATTTTTAATATTCTTACTATTTTTATTTGTTTATTTATTTATTTATTTATTTATTCCGTCATCTATATTTTATCTGATTTATTTCTATTTTATTTTTATTTTATTTTTTCGATGCCACACAAGTGTTTAATTGTATTGCATGTAGCATGCATATATTTTTATACACCAAGTATAATACAAAATATTTTTATATTACTTTCATTTGATTTATCAGATATAACTTATCTGATATATTTATTTATTTATTTATTTATTTTTATTTCAAATTTTCAAGGTATCACATTCTACCCTCCTTAAAGAATGCTTCGTCCTCGAAGCATAAACTAAGACGAGAATTAAGTATGAAGATGAAGTATTACAAGTTTATAAGATGTTACATCCTGCCCCCCTAAAAGAAAGGTTACGTCCTCGTAACCCAATATTTACCTTAGTTGAACAGTTCAGGATATTGTTTACGCATATCCTCTTCTGTCTCCCATGTTGCATTCTCGGTCAAATGGTTTGACCAAAGTACTTTTACCATCTTAACTTTCTTCTTTCTCGTCTCTCAGGTTTTAGTATCAAGGATCTCTACGGGTTTTTCTTCGTAGGATAACGCCTCATCCATTTCAATCACCTAATAATATAAGGGTTAACTTATATTATTTCCAGTTTACTTTGGTTCATGTTAAGTTTAGGGTCTCTTACCTCAGGATTGATGATATGTGACTCATCTCGAACGTACTTCTTTAATTGTGATACGTGAAAGACGTTATGTACCTAGCACAAGTCTGTATGTTAAGGATGAAATCTAATCGTTGAAAAGTATCTTGTTTTAAAATCGTTTGTTACCTTATCCAACTCTGTGGGTAGAGCTAATCGATATGCCACTTTTCCCACCTTCTCTAGGATGTCGTAGGGTCCGATGAACCTCGGACTTAGTTTCCCTTTCTTCCTGAACCTCATTACTCCCCTTGTAGGAGAGACTATGAGTAGAACTTTCTCCCCTATCTCGAATTCAGCGGCTTCCTCCCAAGATCGGCATATGATTTCTGTCGGTCTTGGGCAGCCTTCATCCTCTCTTGGATGACTTTGACTTTCTCTATGGTATCTTGCAAGTATTGTGGTCCTAGAACCACCTGATCGACAATGTCACCCCAACATAAGGGACTTCTACACTTTTGACCGTATAGAGCTTCGTACGGGGCCATTCCGATGCTAGCATGGTAACTGTTATTGTACGAAAACTCTATTAAGTCTAGGTGCTCATCCCATGATCCTTGCAAATCAAGAACACATGCCCTCAACATGTCTTTTAACGTTTGGATTGTTCTTTCGGTCTGCCCATCCGTGGTTGGATGAAAAGCAGTATTTAACTTCAATTTTGTCCCCATAGCCGTTTGTAATTCCTTCCAGAATTGAGATAAGAATCGTGAATCTCGATCCGATATGATGTCTTGAGGTACTCCGTGGTGTTTGACCACATATTTGACATAGGCTTTGGCCAGCTTGTCCATGCTCCAAGTTTCATTCATGGGAATAAATCTTGCAGTTTTGGTTAATCGGTCAACGATTACCCAAATCTTATCTCTTCCGGATTTAGTTAAGGGTTACCCTCCAACAAAATCCATCGAGATGGAATCCCACTTCCATTTAGGTACTTCCAAGGGTTGCACAAGTCCCTTGGGTTTACATCTCTCTGCTTTGACTTTTTGGCAATTCAAACATCGGGATACGAATTCAGCTACTTCTCTCTTCATTCCCGGCCACCAAAAGTTCTTTTTGAGGTCTTTGTATAGTTTGTCTCCCCCGGGATGTACTGAATAGGGAGTGTTGTGTCCCTCCTCCATGATTTGTCTTTTAATATCTGCACACTTCAGAGGAACACACCACCTTCCCTTGTATCGGATGCTCCCATCTTCATGTGTCCTGAATGGTCCATTGACCCCATCTTTCATTCTTTCCTTGATTCTCTCGAGCTTCACATCTCCCGGTTGCCCATTCTTGATCTCCTCGAAGATAGATGGTGTAACGGTCATTGTACATAATTGTATTTCACTATCTACTTCGCCATATTGTTTTACTTCCAAGTTCAATCTTTGAAAGTCTCGGAACAGTTCTCCTGGTAATATCCATGTTGCTCGGCATGAGTGCTCAGATTTCCGGCTCAGAGCACCCGCCATCACATTAGCTTTTCCCTCGTGGTATTGGATTTCCAGGTCGTAATCACTTAGAAGTTCGAGCCATCTTCTTTGCCTCATGTTAAGCTCTTTTTGAGTGAATATGTACTTCAAGCTTTTGTGGTCAGTGTATATCTTACATTGTGCTCCGTATAGGTAATGTCTCTAGACTTTCAGTGCAAACACTACTGCAGCTAACTCCAAGTCATGAGTAGGATAGTTAACTTCATGCACCTTCAATTGTCTTGATGCATAAGCCACCACTTTCCTATTCTGCATAAGCACACACCCCAACCCCTTCTTAGATGCATCACTATAGATATCGAACCCCTCCGTCCCTGACGGTAATGTCAAGACCGGCGCGGTTGTGAGTCTTTTCTTCATCTCTTGAAATGCTGCTTCAAAATCTTCATCCCAATAGAACTTGGTTGTCTTCTTCGTCAGGTTGGTTAACGGTCTTGCTATCTTGGAGAAATCTTTAACAAATCTCCGATAGTAACCGGCTAATACCAAGAAACTTCTTACATCCGTGACCGAGGTAGGTGCACACCACTCAATCACCGCCTTAATCTTGGATGGATCTACGGATACGCCCTCTTGGGTGATAATGTGACCCAAGAACGCTACCCGATCCTGCCAGAAGTCGCACTTTGAGAGTTTGGCATACAACTGGTTCTCTCTCAAAGTTTGCAATGTGAGTCTCAAGTGTTTCTCGTGATCCTCCGGGGTTTTTGAATATACGACGATATCATCAATGAATACCACTACAAAGGTATCAAGGTAAGGTCGGAATACACGGTTCATTAGATCCATGAATACTGCTGGTGCATTAGTTAAACAAAACGGCATCACAGTGAACTCGTAATGTCCATACCTCGTGCAGAATGCTGTCTTTGGTACATCTTTCTCGGCTATTCTCACTTGATGGTAGCCAGAGCGCAAGTCTATCTTAGAGAACGTGCTAGCCCCTTTTAATTGATCAAACAAGTCGTCAATCTCGGGTAATGGATATTTGTTCTTGATAGTTGCTTGGTTCAACTCCCGGTAATCGATACATAGCCTTAGACTCCCGTCTTTCTTTTTGACAAGTAAGACCGGAGCTGTCACGCCCCGGACCTAGCCGGACACGTCAACAACCCGCCGTACAGTACGAATAGTCAACCGCAGTCCAACTCATCCATACTATACAAGGCGTCATGAATATCATTCACACATAGTACATCCATAAACAACATAATGTAAAACATGCATTTAAAACAGCGGAAGCATTAATACAATTGTTCAAGCCACACTTGACATAACTAGGCATACAATCCCCCAAAGTAATTATTCAGTAAATAGTATCCATGAGCATTAACGTAATTGTTTTTAAAACAGAACGGAAGAAGCACGAACCACGTCTTCTCCCCTTGATCCTCCCGAAGCAACGGGCAATGGTAGCAACCTTCAAGTTCTACCTGAAACTGTGAGGTGGCCTCCCCCGTGAAGGGGAGGTCAGTACTTGGAAATATTTGACAAGTACAATAGCAACTATACTAAGTATAATCAACGTTTTAATTTCCAAGACCCTCAAAATAGGGTGATATCATAATATAAATAATAATTTATATTTCCCACTTATTATCTTTATAATAAGTAAATTTATTTATTTGTCGGCACACGGCCCTTCTTATATATCCCTTTTCATTTATCATTTACACAACCCAACCCTTGGGTCTTATTATTACTACGGGACTTGCTACCGCTGTCCGGGACCTCATGAGGCTCCCGGTTCGGACTCCAACATCCCGCCCCTGGACTCATACCCATCATCCCGTAGGAAGGTAAGGCCCTTCGGGGTCCTATCTTATGTGTTACCGCTACCGGAACCTAGTTAGGTCTCCGATTCGGATTCCACCCTAACCCGTGATCACGATGTAAGTCCATGCTATCCAACCCCGCTCTCTAGAGTCGGGAAGGGCCATGGTCCTTACTTATTTCCATAATTCAACCGGCTATCCACAAGGACTACTGAACACACCCGTAAGCCAATCCTATACCTAGGATCAATTTATTACTTACTTTATCTTAGGTATCCCTTAAAGCCTACCCCTAGTATAACTTAGAGTTCATACTTTCCTACCTTGAAGCATCTCTTAAGACTACTTAAGGCATAACATTTCACAATCCACTCTTAGGATCAATCTTAAAAACATTTCATTTTAATGTCCAAATAGTATCTTAATACTAGTCAAATTCATACCAATAAACCAAGTTCTCAACTCATAGTCATATAGACAATTCCAACTGATTTTCCTTTGAAAATGTCATTTATCTCAATATTCAAAATATCACTTTTAATCACTCATATATTCAAATATGTAGAGAAAGTATATTTCAACATATGTTTCATAATTAATTCCACTTTCAAGTCAACCTATTCATAACACATGATCATACACAATTTACTCTTAAATTTGTATATCATGCTCCTTTTTCTTTAGACATTTTGTCTTTTCATTTTTAGGCATTATTAATCATTAATAATCCATAAAAACACATTTAATTACCTTTGGTAATCTCATGAAATTAACTCACTAATTATAAGCAATATAGTCAGCCATCCTCACCTTATGAAGTGCTGAAATAGTTGCCTTTGTTACGCCCTTCGATCCGTCCTCGTTCTAGACCGTTCGAAAGCGAAAATTCTGGGAATTAAGTGAAAGCCGGGCGGCTTTCGTGAAAGCCGGGCGCCTTTCGTGGTCTGCAACTACGGGCAGCTCCTTTAAAGTGGCGGTTTCCGGCGATTTCAACTCCTATCGATTCCACGATTCTTCTAAGTTAGTTACCAACACTTTATATCATTTTTCTACACTTTTAAACGTGTAGAACTCATGATTTACTCCACCATATGATTTCTTAAAAATCACACACCAATAATACTAGTTAAAGAATATTCATTGAGTTCTTACCTTAAACACTACTGCAGCTAACTCCAAGTCATGAGTAGGATAGTTAACTTCATGCACCTTCAATTGTCTTGATGCATAAGCCACCACTTTCCTATTCTGCATAAGCACACACCCCAACCCCTTCTTAGATGCATCGCTATAGATATCGAACCCCTCCGTCCCTGACGGTAATGTCAAGACCGGCGCGGTTGTGAGTCTTTTCTTCAACTCTTGAAATGCTGCTTCACAATCTTCATCCCAATAGAACTTGGTTGTCTTCTTCGTCAGGTTGGTTAACGGTCTTGCTATCTTGGAGAAATCTTTAACAAATCTCCGATAGTAACCGGCTAATACCAAGAAACTTCTTACATCCGTGATCGAGGTAGGTGCACACCACTCAATCACCGCCTTAATCTTGGATGGATCTACGGATACGCCCTCTTGGGTGATAATGTGACCCAAGAACGCTACCCGATCCTGCCAGAAATCGCAGTTTGAGAGTTTGGCATACAACTGGTTCTCTCTCAAAGTTTGCAATGTGAGTCTCAAGTGTTTCTCGTGATCCTCCGGGGTTTTTGAATATACGACGATATCATCAATGAATACCACTACAAAGGTATCAAGGTAAGGTCGGAATACACGGTTCATTAGATCCATGAATACCGTTGGTGCATTAGTTAAACAAAACGGCATCACAGTGAACTCGTAATGTCCATACCTCGTGCGGAATGCTGTCTTTGGTACATCTTTCTCGGCTATTCTCACTTGATGGTAGCCAGAGCGCAAGTCTATCTTAGAGAACGTGCTAGCCCCTTTTAATTGATCTAACAAGTCGTCAATCTGGGGTAATGGATATTTGTTCTTGATAGTTGCTTGGTTCAACTCCCGGTAATCGATACATAGCCTTAGACTCCCGTCTTTCTTTTTGACAAATAAGACCGGAGCTGTCACACCCCGGACCTAGCCGGACACGTCAACAACCCGCCGTACAGTACAAATAGTCAACCGCAGTCGAACTCATCCATACTATACAAGGCGTCATGAATATCATTCACACATAGTACATCCATAAACAACATAATGTAAAACATGCATTTAAAACAGCGGAAGCATTTATACAATTGTTCAAGCCACACTTGGCGTAACTAGGCATACAAGCCCACAAAGTAATTATTCAGTAAATAGTATCCATGAGCATTAACGTAATTGTTTTTAAAACAGAACGGAAGAAGCACGAACCACGTCTTCTCCCCTTGATCCTCCCGAAGCAACGGGCAATGGTAGCAACCTTCAAGTTCTACCTGAAACTGTGAGGTGGCCTCCCCCGTGAAGGGGAGGTCAGTACTTGGAAATATTTGACAAGTACAATAGCAACTATACTAAGTATAATCAACGTTTTAATTTCCAAGACCCTCAAAATAGGGTGATATCATAATATAAATAATAATTTATATTTCCCACTTATTATCTTTATAATAAGTAAATTTATTTATTTGTCGGCACACGACCCTTCTTATATATCCCTTTTCATTTATCATTTGCACAACCCAACCCTTGGGTCTTATTATTACTACGGGACTTGCTACCGCTGTCCGGGACCTCATGAGGCTCCCGGTTCGGACTCCAACATCCCGCCCCTGGACTCATACCCATCATCCCGTAGGAAGGTAAGGCCCTTCGGGGTCCTATCTTATGTGTTACCGCTACCGGAACCTAGTTAGGTCTCCGATTCGGATTCCACCCTAACCCGTGATCACGATGTAAGTCCATGCTATCCAACCCCGCTCTCTAGAGTCGGGAAGGGCCATGGTCCTTACTTATTTCCATAATTCAACCGGCTATCCACAAGGACTACCGAACACACCCGTTGGCCAATCCTATACCTAGGATCAATTTATTACTTACTTTATCTTGGGTATCCCTTAAGGCCTACCCCTAGTATAACTTAGAGTTCATACTTTCCTACCTTGAAGCATCTCTTAATACTACTTAAGGCATAACATTTCACAATCCACTCTTAGGATCAATCTTAACAACATTTCATTTTAATGTCCAACTAGTATCTTAATACTAGTCAAATTCATACCAATAAACCAAGTTCTCAACTCATAGTCATATAGACAATTCCAACTGATTTTCCTTTGAAAATGTCATTTATCTCAATATTCAAAATATCACTTTTAATCACTCATATATTCAAATATGAAGAGAAAGTATATTTCAACATATGTTTCATAATTAATTCCACTTTCTAGTCAACCTATTCGTAACACATGATCATACACAATTTACTCTTAAATTTGTATATCATGCTCCTTTTTCTTTAGACATTTTGTCTTTTCATTTTTAGGCATTATTAATCATTAATAATCCATAAAAACACATTTAATTACCTTTGGTAATCTCATGAAATTAACTCACTAATTATAAGCAATATGGTCAGCCATCCTCACCTTATGAAGTGCTGAAATAGTTGCCTTTGTTACACCCTTCGATCCGTCCTCGTTCTAGACCGTTCGAAAGCGAAAATTCTGGGAATTAAGTGAAAGCCGGGCGACTTTCGTAAAAGCCGGGCGCCTTTCGTGGTCTGCAACTACGGGCAGCTCCTTTAAAGTGGCGGTTTCCGGCGATTTCAACTCCTATCGATTCCACGATTCTTCTAAGTTAATTACCAACACTTTAAATCATTTTTCTACACTTTTAAACGTGTAGAACCCATGATTTACTCCACCATATGATTTCTTAAAAATCACACACCAATAATACTAGTTAAAGAATATTCATTGAGTTCATACCTTAAACACTACTGCAGCTAACTCCAAGTCATGAGTAGGATAGTTAACTTCATGCACCTTCAATTGTCTTGATGCATAAGCCACCACTTTCCTATTCTGCATAAGCACACACCCCAACCCCTTCTTAGATGCATCGCTATAGATATCGAACCCCTCCGTCCCTGACGGTAATGTCAAGACTGGCGCGGTTGTGAGTCTTTTCTTCAACTCTTGAAATGCTGCTTCACAATCTTCATCCCAATAGAACTTGGTTGTCTTCTTCGTCAGGTTGGTTAACAGTCTTGCTATCTTGGAGAAATCTTTAACAAATCTCCGATAGTAACCGGCTAATACCAAGAAACTTCTTACATCCGTGACCGAGGTAGGTGCACACCACTCAATCACCGCCTTAATCTTGGATGGATCTACGGATACGCCCTCTTGGGTGATAATGTGACCCAAGAACGCTACCCGATCCTGCCAGAAGTCACACTTTGAGAGTTTGGCATACAACTGGTTCTCTCTCAAAGTTTGCAATGTGAGTCTCAAGTGTTTCTCATGATCCTTTGGGGTTTTTGAATATACGGCGATATCATCAATGAATACCACTACAAAGGTATCAAGGTAATGTCGGAATACACGGTTCATTAGATCCATGAATACCGCTGGTGCATTAGTTAAACAAAACGGCATCACAGTGAACTCGTAATGTCCATACCTCGTGCGGAATGCTGTCTTTGGTACATCTTTCTCGGCTATTCTCACTTGATGGTAGCCAGAGCGGAAGTCTATCTTAGAGAACGTGCTAGCCCCTTTTAATTGATCAAACAACTCGTCAATCTGGGGTAATGGATATTTGTTCTTGATAGTTGCTTGGTTCAACTCCCGGTAATCGATACATAGCCTTAGACTCCCGTCTTTCTTTTGGACAAATAAGACTGGAGCTGTCATGCCCCGGACCTAGCCGGACACGTCAACAACCCGCCGTACAGTACGAATAGTCAACCGCAGTCCAACTCATCCATACTATACAAGGCGTCATGAATATCATTCACACATAGTACATCCATAAACAACATAATGTAAAACATGCATTTAAAACAGCGGAAGCATTAATACAATTGTTCAAGCCACACTTGGCATAACTAGGCATACAAGCCCTCAAAGTAATTATTCAGTAAATAGTATCCAAGAGCATTAACGTAATTGTTTTTAAAACAGAACGGAAGAAGCACGAACCACGTCTTCTCCCCTTGATCCTCCTGAAGCAATGGGCAATGGTAGCAACCTTCAAGTTCTACCTGAAACTGTGAGGTGGCCTCCCCCGTGAAGGGGAGGTCAATACTTGGAAATATTTGACAAGTACAATAGCAACTATACTAAGTATAATCAACGTTTTAATTTCCAAGACTCTCAAAATAGGGTGATATCATAATATAAATAATAATTTATATTTCCCACTTATTATCTTTATAATAAGTAAATTTATTTATTTGTCGGCACACAGCCCTTCTTATATATCCCTTTTCATTTATCATTTGCACAACCCAACCCTTGGGTCTTATTATTACTACGAGACTTGCTACCGTTGTCCGGGACCTCATGAGGCTCCCGGTTCGGACTCCAACATCCCGCCCCTGGACTCATACCCATCATCCCGTATGAAGGTGAGGCCCTTCGGGGTCCTATCTTATGTGTTACCGCTACCGGAACCTAGTTAGGTCTCCGATTCGGATTCCACCCTAACCCGTGATCACGATATAACTCCATGCTATCCAACCCCGCTCTCTAGAGTCGGGAAGGGCAATGGTCCTTACTTATTTCCATAATTCAACCGGCTATCCACAAGGACTACCGAACACACCCGTAGGCCAATCCTATACCTAGGATCAATTTATTACTTACTTTATTTTGGGTATCCCTTAAGGCCTACCCCTAGTATAACTTAGAGTTCATACTTTCCTACCTTGAAGCATCTCTTAAGACTACTTAAGGCATAACATTTCACAATCCACTCTTAGGATCAATCTTAACAACATTTCATTTTAATGTCCAACTAGTATCTTAATACTAGTCAAATTCATACCAATAAACCAAGTTCTCAACTCATAGTCATATAGACAATTCCAACTGATTTTCCTTTGAAAATGTCATTTATCTCAATATTCAAAATATCACTTTTAATCACTCATATATTCAAATATGAAGAGAAAGTATATTTCAACATATGTTTCTTAATTAATTCCACTTTCAAGTCAACCTATTCATAACACATGATGATCATACACAATTTACTCTTAAATTTGTATATCATGCTCCTTTTTCTTTAGACATTTTGTCTTTTCATTTTTAGGCATTATTAATCATTAATAATCCATAAAAACACATTTAATTACCTTTGGTAATCTCATGAAATTAACTCACTAATTATAAGCAATATAGTCAGCCATCCTCACCTTATGAAGTGCTGAAATAGTTGCCTTTGTTACGCCCTTCGATCCGTCCTCGTTCTAGACCGTTCGAAAGCGAAAATTCTGGGAATTAAGTGAAAGCCGGGCGGCTTTCGTAAAAGCCGGGCGCCTTTCGTGGTCTGCAACTACGGGCAGCTCCTTTAAAGTGGCGGTTTCCGGCGATTTCAACTCCTATCGATTCCACGATTCTTCTAAGTTAATTACCAACACTTTATATCATTTTTCTACACTTTTAAACGTGTAGAATTCATGATTTACTCCACCATATGATTTCTTAAAAATCACACACCAATAATACT
Organism: Cuscuta europaea; assembly: GCA_945859875.1. Classification (NCBI taxonomy): domain Eukaryota; kingdom Viridiplantae; phylum Streptophyta; class Magnoliopsida; order Solanales; family Convolvulaceae; genus Cuscuta; species Cuscuta europaea. The sequence continues at coordinate 13,512,769 of CAMAPE010000016.1, forward strand.
AGTTAAAGAATATTCATTGAGTTCTTACCTTAAACACTATGTTTTTCTTCTTGGATTTCCTCTCCTCTTGCTTCCTTCAAGCTTGAGCTTCTTGAGAGTTATCCCTTGGAGCTCTCCCTCTATGAGTGGTCCGTATGATTGCAAATGGGGTGGGGGTTTCTCTTCACTCCACACAATATAATTGTGTAGGAAGACACATGGCTATGGGTTTGATATCTCAATGAGACCTTCCACCTAATGCTCGCCCCTCCCATGTTCTGGTGTCCTCCCAGCTCTCATTTGTCAACTTAGAGCACATAAAAATGTGGGGTGACCCCCACTTATGTGGGAGGTCATCCCATTATGTCCCGGTGTGTACAATCGGTCCTGAAAGTTGTATTTCTCGGACTGTTTTAATTATATTTTATTTTATCGAGTCAAATAAAATATATCACGTGTTCCTAATAATTATGGGCCTTTAGAATAGATGTACATTCCCCAACATTAATTTAGGAGTCTCCGAAACTCATTTCGGGCTGTTATCCGCTAAATTACCCATACCGGTAATTGTGCCCCGTTTGACCAACCGGTCAACTCCATGCCTTTCTTATGGCCCAAATAGAATATCCACCACCATATAGGTGTCATCTAGACCAAGATGAATATAATATGTGGTTCGGGAATTATCGGGCGGTCCCCGTTCCCGTTGTGGGCCCCACATGCAATTTACTATTCACGTAAAAGAAATAATAAAACTTAACAACTACGTAAATTCATAAATCATCTTTCAAGGTTTATTACATATTTTACTAAAAGTAAATATGCTCGGGGTCGGTGTTACAAGTTCACCCCCCCCCCCTTAACGGGAATTTCGTCCCCGAAATTCACAATGCTCATTCAAACAAAAACGCGTATTGCTCTTTCATCGAAACTTCCGTCTCCCAAGTTTCCTCCTCAACTCGGTCACTTTTCCAAAGGATTTTAACCATTGGAACTTTCTTGCTTCTCAATTTCTTGACTTGCCTGTCAAGTATCTTCACCGGTTCCACGGCATAATTCAAGTCTTCCCGGATCTCCACGGGTGGTTTTTCTAATACATGAGATGGATCCGGCATATACTTCTTAAGCATGGACACGTGGAATACGTTATATATCTTCTCCAATTCTGGAGTCAACTGTAATCGGTATGCCACGGCCCCAATCCTCTCAAGAACCACGAATGGCCCTATGTAGCGTGGGTTAAGTTTCCCTCGGTTCTGAAATCGGATGATTCCTTTCCAAGGTGAAACCTTCAAAAATACCTCATCTCCAACCTTAAACTCTAAGGCTCTTTGGCGCTTATCGGCATAGCTCTTCTGTCTATCCTGTGCCGCCTTGAGTTTGTCACGAATCATTTTCACCTTTGACTAGGTGATCTCCACCAGTTCCGTGCTCTCGAGTTTGGCCATGCCAACCTCGTCCCAACACAAAGGTGTACGACATCTCCTCCCATACAATGCCTCGTATGGAGGCATGCCTATACTCGCCTGATAACTGTTGTTATAGGCAAACTCCACCAGTGCCAAATGGTTATCCCAACTCCCTTGGAACTCCAATGCACAAGCTCTCAGCATATCCTCTAATATCTGTATAACCCTCTCAGATTGCCCATCCGTTTGTGGATGAAAAGCTGTACTGAATTTCAACTTTGTCCCCATAGATTCTTGGAACTTCGGCCAAAATCGTGATGTGAATCGCGGATCTCTATCAGATACAATGGTTATAGGAACCCCATGTAGCCTCACGATCTCGTCCACATACAACTTGGCTAACCTCTCCAGTGCATAGGTAGTGTTGATAGGTAGAAAGTGTGCACTCTTCGTGAGCCTATCGACCACAACCCATACGGCATCATAGTTCTTAATCGTCCGTGGCAGCCCCACCACGAAATCCATAGTCACGTGTTCCCACTTCCATTCAGGAATGGAAAGTGGCTGTAGTAACCCAGCTGGATGCTTATGTTCTGCCTTAACTTGCTGACAAGTAAGACACCTACTGATGTACTCGGCTATTTCCATCTTCATACCAGACCACCAGTAACTTTCCTTCAAATCGCGGTACATTTTCGTGCCTCTCGGGTGCATGGCATACGCCGATGAATGAGCCTCCTCTAAGATGGCGGTATAGAGATTGGTTTGGTGCCGGGTTCAACTTCGATCACGAACTCAATCTCCCTATCGGGTGGAAGTCCCGACAAGTATTTTGGGAAGACATCCGGATACTTGCACACGACTCTCACATCGTTGATGTTTATCTCTTCTTTGTTTTTATTCACCACATATGCTAGATATGCGTGGCATCCCTTTCTTATCATATTCCTTGCTCTCACGGCGGATATGATACAACTGTTCGATTTTCCTCTATCTCCCTCAAAGCGTAAGGTCACTCCTTCACCGCTTTCGAGTTCAAGAACCTTCGTGTAGCAATCAACCCTAGCATGATGTTTCTCAAGCCAATCCATTCCTAGGATTGCATCGAACTCGATCATACTCAGCGGTACGAAATCACACGTCAAGTTCTGTCCCTCCACCTCCACCTCACACGATGGAGAGTGGCTATCTCTTTCGATGTCATCCCCTAGAGGCGTGGATACCAATAGGGTTTGAGCCATCGGTACAAGTGGTCCGTCGAATCCGCTGGCGAACGCCTCACTCACAAATGATCGTTGCGCCCCGGTATCAATAAGGATCCTTGCGTCTCTCCCGTTTATCTTTAGTGTTCCTACATTCATAAGTAATGTAAGACACACTATCTAATTAATAGGCTCGTTCCTTAAGTCGTAGAGTATGTTGGTTGTGGTTCGGGTGGAGTCCGTTCGACACCCTTCTGAAATTTCCCGGTTTCTCACCTTTAGGACCGCTCTAGGACCAAACCAGGTGAAAGGCGGCCGCTTTTCACGAAAGCCGGCCGGGTTTCGTTTGCGAGAATAATTCCCTGTATATAATCACGAAAGCTGGGCGGCTTTCACGAAAGTCGGCCGGTTTTCGTCACCGTAGTTTTATTCATTGAATGGATTTCAAGGTCGGCCGGTTTCTACGAAACCCGGCCGGGTTTCAGCAGCGCAGGAATCCCCAAGCCTAACGAAAGCCGGGCGGCTTTCACCAAAGCCGGGCGACTTTGAGCGCCGCAGATTATTCCGGACCAAATATTCCAAATGCCGGCCGGTTTCTGTGAAAGCCGACCGGTTTTCGTTTGCGAGGAAAATTGTTGATTTATTATATACGAAAGCCGGGCGGTTCTCGGTGGAAGCCGGCTGGCATTCGTTGCCGTAGTATTTTTCCCAATAAATCAAGACGAAAGCCGGGCGGCTTTCGTCAATGCCGGGCGGCATTCGCCCAGGGCGAGGATTCTCCTCCCCTTTTCTCCCCAAACCCGACCAAACTCGTCGGGGTTATAAATTTACAAGTTCCACACTCCTATTGTTTATAATAGATTAATACGTGAGTTTAAGGAATTACCCGCAACGGAGTCCGGGTTGGCACGAGCATCTGCCTCCGTCATAGCATAGACCCGAGCTTGGGTCCTTCCTTGATTTACGGATGGCGCGTTGCTTGCACTCGCCCCACCGTGCCCACCGCTAGCATTTGGTGCTCCGGTTCGGTTCCTGCTCACCGTCGTTCCACTACTTGGTCCGGCCCCCATGGCTCGCCCAAGTTGTGGGTAACTCACCTTCAAATGCCCGACCTCCCCGCATTGATAACACCTCGGGGGATCGCGGCACTTGCCAAAGTGGTTCTTCTTGCAGTTGCTGCACTTCTTCACGCCTGAGCCTTGTGACACAGAGCTTTGCCCACTCGGGCCTTGATTTCCCCTTACCGGTGGTGCAGGGGTTTTGAAAGATCCGCCTCCCCCGTGGTTCCCCTTCTTGTTAGAACCTTGAGGGCCATGATTCTCCCATTTTCTTTTCTTTGCCTCTTCGGCATTCCTTCGTTTTATTTCCTCCCACTCTTTCTCCCCCTTCAAGCCTTGTTCAACCACTTGACTAAACGTCATATTAGGCAATTGTGTTGCCCTCTCGCGTATGTCAAGGTCCAAGGCATCCCAGAAATGGTTCACCATCCGGTTTTCATCACAAATGTACTCCGGTATGAACTCAGCAAGCTTCCTGAATTTGTGCTCAAGTTCCTTCACCATACATTCACCTCCTTGGGTCGAATTCGTGTACTCCCTCCTCTTCAAGTTCACCTCGAAGTCGGAGTAGTATTGGCTAAAGAACTCTTGTCGGAAATTCTCCCAAGTGACGGCCTCGTCGTACTTCCCCTTCGTTCCATCCCACCATGTGGACGCCATGCCTTCTAGTAGCCTCGTGGCTACTCTCAACTTCATGTGGGGTGGTAGTTGCATGTCGAGGGCCGCCTCGTTGAATCTTTTGATCCACTCAGCCGCCACAGAGATGTCCCCCGTTCCATCAAACGGTTTACATCCCAAGTCTCTTGCCTCTTTAAGGTACTTTGAGATCCTTATTATAGGGACCTCAGCACCTCCCCCTCCTCGGGATTCTATGATCTCCCAAGGAGTCACGCGGCTTCCTCTCCTTGAAGCCCCTTCCAAAGCACGCCTTGCCCGGCGCCTTTGGTGATCTTGGTGGTATTGCCGGAGCAATTCCTCAATCCGTTCGAGAGCTTCATTATCATCGCTCTCGTCACTAGCATCGTTGTATTCCCCATCATATGGGGTCTCAACCGGCTCGGTTCCCGGTTGGTAGGTTGAATCCTCCTCTGACTCATAGTGCTCGTCTATAGTTTCCACATGACCGTCACTCACGGTCAGCGAGTGGTCTGCACGGCCTTGTCTCCTAGACACCCTCGATCCGCCCCGACTGCCACGTTGGGATCCTCCCGGTACTTGGCCAGTCGGGTTCCGTCGAGTAACTTTCCCGGTACGTTCCATTTCTGAAAGAAATTTAGAATGAGTCATTAGACTCGTATAAAATGTCAATTGACGGATAGGCACTTAAAGACATCCTTTGGCTCAAATCACCACCATGCTAATTGCTAAGGGTACCATCTTAACAATTAGAGACATTGCAACTCGAGTACCAAAAGTTCTATAAGTACAAAACTTCTTATGCTCATGGTTTTAAATTTCATTTTCAAAAAAAATTTTGAAGCTTCATTATGATGTTTACGGACTAAGGCTCTGATACCAATTAAATTGTCACGCCCCGGACCTAGCCGGACACGTCAACAACCCGCCGTACAGTACGAATAGTCAACCGCAGTCCAACTCATCCATACTATACAAGGCGTCATGAATATCATTCACACATAGTACATCTATAAACAACATAATGTAAAACATGCATTTAAAACAACGGAAGCATTAATACAATTGTTCAAGCCACACTTGGCATAACTAGGCATACAATCCCCCAAAGTAATTATTCAGAAAATAGTATCCATGAGCATTAACGTAATTGTTTTTAAAACAGAACGGAAGAAGCACGAACCACGTCTTCTCCCCTTGATCCTTCCGAAGCAACGGGCAATGGTAACAACCTTCAAGTTCTACCTGAAATTGTGAGGTGGCCTCCCCCGTGAAGGGGAGGTCAATACTTGGAAATATTTGACAAGTACAATAGCAACTATACTAAGTATAATCAACGTTTTAATTTCCAAGACCCTCAAAATAGGGTGATATCATAATATAAATAATAATTTATATTTCCCACTTATTATCTTTATAATAAGTAAATTTATTTATTTGTCGGCACACGGCCCTTCTTATATATCCCTTTTCATTTATCATTTGCACAACCCAACCCTTGGGTCTTATTATTACTACGGGACTTGCTACCGCTGTCCGGGACCTCATGAGGCTCCCGGTTCGGACTCCAACATCCCGCCCCTGGACTCATACCCATCATCCCGTAGGAAGGTAAGGCCCTTCGGGGTCCTATCTTATGTGTTACCGCTACCGGAACCTAGTTAGGTCTCCGATTCGGATTCCACCCTAACCCGTGATCACGATGTAAGTCCATGCTATCCAACCCCGCTCTCTAGAGTCGGGAAGGGCCATGGTCCTTACTTATTTCCATAATTCAACCGGCTATCCACAAGGACTACCGAACACACCCGTAGGCCAATCCTATACCTAGGATCAATTTATTACTTACTTTATCTTGGGTATCCCTTAAGGCCTACCCCTAGTATAACTTAGAGTTCATACTTTCCTACCTTGAAGCATCTCTTAAGACTACTTAAGGCATAACATTTCACAATCCACTCTTAGGATCAATCTTAACAACATTTCATTTTAATGTCCAACTAGTATCTTAATACTAGTCAACCAAGTCATAAAGGACTTCTGTGATCAAAATGGAACCTTTCATCAACTCTCTGCCGCCAGAACCCCTCAACAGAATGGCGTAGCAGAAAGGAGGAACAGAACATTAAAAGAAGCTGCAAGGACAATGATAGCAGAATCTGGACTACCTATGAGATACTGGGCTGAAGCAATCAACACTGCATGATATACCCAGAACAGAAACATGATCAACAAGAATCACCAGAAGACCCCTTATGAACTTTGGAAAGGAAGAAAACCTAACATCAGTTACTTTCATGTATTTGGGTGCAAATGCTACATCCTTAACAATGGAAAGGAGCATCTGAAAGTCTTTCAAGAGAAAGCTGATGAAGGTATCTTTATAGGCTATTCAAACACCAGTAAAGCCTATAAAGTACTCAACAGAAGGTCTCTACATGTTGAAGAGTCTATACATGTGAAGTTTGATGATAGCACCTCTGTTAAAGAAGTAACAGAGACCCTCAAAGAAGTCAACATAGAAGACAGAACACCTGAACCAACAGAAGAGGTAGCAGATAACCCTGCATTTCCAACACCTGCACCAAACCCCCTTATGTGGAATGAAGATGAAGATTCAGAAGATGAAGAACTAGAGAGACCCATACAGCAACTGACAGAACCTGATCTGACATGGTTAAGAGACCATCCCCCTAACCAAGTAATTGGACATATCAGAAGTGGTGTGCAGACCAGATCAACATCAACAAGGAGAGAAGCAATGCTTGCTTGCTATATATCTCAGATGGAACCCATGACTATAGAAGAAGCTCCTGCAGACTCAGATTGGATCAATGCAATGTAAGAAGAGCTTACTCAATGTGAAAGGAACAAAGTATGGGAACTTGTTCCTAGGCCAAAGCACCAGAATGTCATTAGAACAAAATGGGTATTCAAGAACAAAGCTGATGAAGATGGGAACATTGTAAGGAATAAAGCAAGGCTGGTAGCTAAGGGTTACTCCCAAGAAGAAGGAATAGATTTTGATGAGACTTTTGCACCAGTTGCCAGACTGGAAGCCATCAGAATATTTCTAGCCTATGCTGCCTACAACAACATCAAGGTCTACCAGATGGATGTCAAGAGTGCATTTCTGAATGGAGATCTTGAAGAAGAGGTGTATGTGGAACAACCACCAGGTTTTGTCATTCCTACTCACTCCTCCTGTGTCTACAAGCTTAAAAAGACCCTCTATGGTCTTAAGCAAGCTCCCAGAGCATGGTATGACACACTGTCCCTATTCCTAGTGAACCATGGGTTTACTAAGGGAAAGGTTGACAAAACTCTATTTCAAATCTCTGTTGCTAATCATATTCTGTTAGTACAAATATATGTTGACGATATTATATTTGGTAGTACTAATTCAGAACTATGCAAGAAATTTTTTCAAGTGATGCAGAGTCAATTTGAAATGAGTATGATGGGAGAACTCAGCTACTTCCTAGGACTACAAGTTAAACAGGTTCCAGAAGGAATCTTTATCAATCAAGGGAAGTATACTAGAGACCTGATCAAAAAGTTCTGAGTGGAAGGAAAATCCTCAGTGAAAATTCCCATGAACACCTCTCAAGCAATTGGTCCAGATGATGAAGGAAAGGATGTCGATGCAACAACTTACAGAGGGATCATAGGATCTCTCCTCTATCTAACTGCAAGCAGACCAGATATCTCTTTCTCAGTTGGAATCTGTGCCAGATACCAATCAAAGCCCAAGGAGAGCCATCTTAGTGCTGCAAAGAGAATCATCAGATATATCAAAGGGAATCCAAATGCAGGCCTATGGTATCCAAATGGAGGTAACTTTGAACTAATTGGTTACTCTGACTCAGATTTTGCAGGTTGCAGAATAGACAGGAAGAGCACCTCTGGTCACTGCCAAATGCTAGGAGGAAGGCTTGTTTCCTGGTTTAGCAAGAAGCAGAATTCAATCTCAACAAGTACAACAGAAGCTGAATACATTGCAGCTGGGAGTTGCTGTGCTCAGCTACTCTGGATGAAGCAACAGCTGAAGGACTATGGCATTCAAGCAAAGGAGATCAAACTGCTATGTGACAACACCAGTGCCATTGCCATCATTCAGAATCCAGTTCTTCACTCCAGGACAAAGCACATTGAGATCAGACATCACTTCATCAGAGATCATGTTGAAAAGAAGCACATACGCATGGAGCATGTGTCAACAGAAGACCAACTTGCAGACATTCTGACAAAGCCTCTGCCTGAGGCTAGATTCAACAAACTGAGAGAGGAATTGGGAATGATGGATGAAATTCCAAGAGAAAGTTGAAAAGGAAGGCCCTCTGTTGCAAAATCTCTGCTAACAGAATACCTGTTGCAGAACCCCTTCTGTTCTCTATCCTGAACAGAGAACCTCCGTTCCTGACAGAACACCTCAGCAACAGAAACCCCCCCTTTCTTACCCTCAGAAAACCTTACCTGTAACAGAAGGTTGTGGACTTGGAAATATTTTGAAAAACCGGGTGACCTAGTAACTTTTTAACGGTCTTTTACCCTTTTACCCTTAAAACGGTATTACAGCCGCAAAATATTTACTGCGCCCCCATTTTCATTTATTGGTACCTCGAAACCGTAAATAATCTCAAGCGTCCACTAACCCGAACCCATATATTCCCGTCTCTCAAACCTTAACCGTTACTGCTCTCAATATTCTCACTCTCAAATCTCCATAGCTCTCAAGCTTTCGAAACTCTTCTCTTCTGCTCTAATGGCTCCCATCAGCTTCAACGCTCTCCCAAAGGATCAACAGGAAACCCTAACCAAGAATTTTCTTACATGGATGAAATGCGAGCTATTCGCACTCCCTAGACTGGCTGAAGATGAGTCACTGATGGAGCGTATAGTGGAATGCATCAACGACTCACAACTGGCAAAGGTCATCACCTACAGCTACACCCAGTACAGTTGTATTGAAGTGGTTGAGTTCTATCTCAACGCTGATTTTGAGGACGAGGTCATCACCTCTACTGTAAATGGAGAGCAAGTCACCATTGATGCTGGGGCCATCAATAGTCTCTTCCAGATTGTGGCTGTCAATGAATCCAGCGGTTTCTTTGACCTAGAAGATGCTGACCTCACTGCTGAGGAATTCGCCATGAACTATGGCAGACCTGGTGCCAACCTTCCAAAGCTGACAGGGAAGAAACACTCTCTGAAAAGAGACATTGAGCTTCTAGTGAATATCCTTCACAGATGTGTATGGTGCAGATACACATCCACTGATGAGTTCACCATCTCTCAAGCCAAGGCAATCTATGATGTGATGCACAAGGCAAACATCAACTGGGGCCAAGTGATTGTCAGGTCCATGATAGAGTTTGTCAAGGTGGCAAAGAGAAAGAGCAAGGACACAGTGATCTACTCTGGGAAGGTAGGTCATGCTCTCCTCATCTCTGAGCTCCTAGTGCGGGGAACTGGGCTCAGGAAGCCAATTCTGGTAGATCACTCCAAGGTGATCTTTCTGTCATCTACCAGCAACAGAGAAGCAGCTATAAGAGCTGAAGTCAAGAGGTTAGCCAAACTAGACCTTAACAGAGAGAAGCTCCAACAGAGGCCCTCCCAACAGAATACCTCCAGCAGTTCTGAGGAAGAACCTCTGGTGAGAAAAGCTGTGAAGAAAGCAGTTACCAAGAAAGCTGCATCAGAGAAGGTCAAGAAGGTATTGACCCGTAAACCAAATCCAAAGAGGAAGAAATCCTCTTCAGAATCCAGATCTTCTACCCCTTCTGCATCCCCAGTTTCTAAGAAACAGAAGATCAGAACTCCTATCACCAAGGTTGCCTCAGAAACTCAGGGGGAACCAACAGAACCTGCTCTACCCCTTCAAGCCAAGAGCTCTCTATGGCAAGGGAAGAAAATCACTTTCGAGTCTAGTGACTCCAAGAGTGAGTCAGTGGAGAAGGCTGCCACATCTCAGGGGGAATCTGAGACTTCTGTCAAGTGTGCACGCATGACAGAAGACCATGGAGCTGCTCACTCTCCAGATCATCTAACACCTCTAATCCCAGAACCTCAGACAGACTACAGAACAAATCTTGACAAGCAGTTTGAGCGTGTGCAAGCTTGGAGAAGCTGGAGGATGGGGCCTCTACAGAAGATTATCCAATATTTCGACCTTTATGAATCTGAGGAGGCAGAGGTACTTAACTGGGTAGGAACAGATGATGTTTCTAAGTGCTTTGCCATGAATTTTCTCATCTCTGTCCTTGAGAAGAAGAAGGCCAATTACAAGGGCAAGGCTGTCCTCATCTCTACTCCTTCTGATGAGCCAGTGAAACCTCTTGCACATGAAGAGGTTGATGCTTTTGAAGCCTGGCTATTTGCCAAAAAGGCAAAGGAATCTGTTGTGCCCTATTCTACTCCTGGGGAACCCTCTGTACCAATGACGGAAGGTCAAGCAATGATGGAACTCATTTCAGAATGGAGATCATCTCTGATAGAAGACCAAGTACTTGAGGTAATATCTCCATCTCCCTCTGTACTTATTCCAACAGAACCCCTGATTCCCAAATCTCCCTCTGTGCATATACTCCCAACCCCCCAACAGAACACCTCTTCACAACATCAGAAACCCTCTTCTGAACAGAAAACCCCAACACCTCAAAAATCCTCAACCCCCAAATCTAAACCTTCTTCACCCTGCAAACCGTTCTCTCCCCCAAAGAACAGATCCCCTTCCCCTCCCCCATCTCCTCAACGACAAGTTATTCAAACCCAACCCCAACAGATAATCTCCTCTTCACAACCATCTCAACAGAAATCCCCTTCACCTCCCAAGTCTGAACATCAAGTCACCCCACAAGTTTCTCTTCCACCACACCAACCCCCAGCTCAGCTAAAACCTGTCTGGTTCCTAAGAGATTCTGACCCTACAACCATCTCCCCCATCTCTGCACCGCAAGGATACTCTAGGCATTATACTGCCCCCAATCCCTCCTTCCGGATAAAGAAAAAGGTGATCAGAAACAGAATCCCAATCTACTCCTCCTACGGAGACTCCTCTGACATGGATGGCTTCATTGTCAGCAAGTCCTACAAAGCTACCTCAAAGAGACAGAAGACCCCCCCTCTGACTCAACTCGAGCATGAACTGCTTGTCCAATCCCTCTCCTCTGTCCAAGAGCATCATCCTTTGCCTAAGGGAAGAGGTTTAGAGCTGCCTCATTCCGCTGGACAAGAGAATCAGATACCCTTCAATGACTTTGTAGCTGCAGCAGAGGACTTTGGAGGTCAGATGTTAGAAGGCATGAACAAACTCATAATGATAAATGATAAACATTATGAGGGTCTGCAACATGTGGATGACAATGTTAAATCCGGCTTCAAACACATGTCTGCTACTCTGACAAATGTTCTTCAGGACTTCATGACTTCATCAAATTTCAAGATTGATGCTGTCTCTACTGAAGTGGATACTATCAAGACTGTTCTGACAGCCATGAATCAATCCCTGGATTCCCAACATACCACACTAACAACCCTTTCCCAGGCAGTGGCATCTCTTCAGAAATCTGATTCTGTACTTCATGCAAGGTTACAAGAACTCAACACCCTCTGCAATGAACATTCTACTCAAGGACAGCTTCTCCTAGTTGCAGACAGAGAACATTATCAGAAGATGGTTCTCTTAGAAGCCAGCAACAAAGATGTCATGTCTGCCATCCAGAAACAACAGGGGCTGATTGAAGGCCTCACATCTGTCACTCAAACCTTACCAGAAATCCTGGAACAGATTGCCTCTACTCAGGCCACAGAATTCCAGAAACTCTCCCTTCTGCTTGGTGATCTAGATGATGCCAAAAAGGGGGAAGAAGATCCTCATCTGCCTAAACCCAGGACCACCAGAGCCTCATCATCTCCTGAACATGCTGTGCATCCCACTCCTTATTTTGAAGCTGCCCTCCAGAAGAAACGGCTAGCTGGTATCCCTAGACCTCCATCTCCACAGAAGAAAGGCACTAAGAAGAAGAAAGCTCTAAGCTTTAAAGAATGGAGACTGGGAGGATCTCAGGTGATGACCAAAACCCAATTTGAGGAAATGAAGCAGAAGATGACCTCCACACAACAACAAAACCTTTATCTGGACCATGATGGTCATGTAATGGTTAGACATGGTGGATCTCTGGAGGAGGCAGAGTTCTGGTACCACAATAGCATTGTCCCAGGAAAAGATATTCATGAAGGTGTCCTGAACTACCTAGACTGCAAGCTCTCACCCGTTTGGGCTTCTTACCAGAGATCTGGAAATCTCATTGGGATCAGAGAAGAGGTGAATGCAGAGTTTAAGAGGCTACAAGGATTGGATGAACAAGCAAGAGCTGAAGCTGCAAGGGCTATTATGTAATCGGATATCCTTGTAATCTACCCTTAATAAAAGAACATCTCTGCCTCACACTTTGTAAGGCTATTCCTCCATCTCTGTCTCTGCTTTTTCCCTTTTGATTGATTGCTCTTTGTTTTGTTATCTGCTATCTGAATGTACTGTACTCTTACTATTTTCCTATGCAAAGTTGCCCACCAAGATTTTAATGAAAGTTTTAAACTTTAATTCTTTATGGTGAAGGCACTTCCCTGGAAATAGTTAAAGGGTTTTGGCATCATCAAAAAGGGGGAAATTGTAAGGAATATTTGTAATTAGATTTTGAGGATGCTATATTAATTAGGACTTTAGAGTACCCCTCTTTAGATTTAATGTATTAGAATTTTCCTTGTAAAATTCTTTAGCATAATCGACTGGCAGAAGGTCTCCAGAGCAGAAGTCCTCCAGAACAGAAGACCCGCTGACAGAGGACCCTTGATAAGGCTTTGTTTTAACAGAAGACCTTTGGTTCTCTGCTCCAGAACAGAAGACCTACGGCTCTCTGTTAGCCTTTACTCTGACAGAAACCCTCCTGGTTCTCTGTTAAATATTTCTTCAACAGAAACCCTCAACAGAAGTGCTCAAGACCTTCTCTGATCAACTCTCTGCTAAAGACACCAGAAGGCCTGACACTTAGAAGAATTTCACCAAGCCGGTAAACCAACTGAAGATTCCTTCAACGGCTAGGAGTCTTGAACGGAAAAGCTACAGTACGCGCATTAAATGCACATTTAATGCCTCCCGTACTCTGTAGAGTAAATGCAGATGATTGGCCGCAATGTTAGGATAGCTTTATCCCAAAATAGTAACTCGCCAACTTTGCCGGGTCCTACTGGTCAAGTGAACTGCTCGCTCATTTAATGCAGTTGTCCTCCTTCTCCTCCAACGGGAAGACAACCTCAGTATAAAAGATACACTTCGAAGAACAACCGAATAACTTTGCTACAACTGTGCGCATACAAAATTTTCAAACACTAAAAACGCAAAAAGCCTCCTTGAGATTAAACCTTCTTTATCTTCTACAAGAGAAGGCAGACGTTGGAAAGATCCTTACTTCCAACTCAAGCAAAGTTCTGAGCGTTCTTCAACTCTTCAAGCTCTTCATATACAAACCTTTTGTAACGAAGCAAGTTGGAGGAACCCCTGTTTTTAACAGAAACTCTTCTTTCACAAGAAGGACGTCCAAGTACCTGGAGCAGTGAAGTGGTGATACTTCCAGGAAAGCTCAGTGAAAGGACCAGTCTTAAGGAAGCAAGAAGTGCATCCAAGGAGATACCTACACTTGAAGAAGACGTGGAGAGCTTCTTAAGTGATAGGGCTAAGGCATTGTAAACGGTCGTTTTTACAAGCTTAGTGGAACAGTGCACTAGAGGAACAAGTTGTTCCTTGAACCACTATAAAAAGCCCTGGTGTCATTTACTTACTGCATTTTATTTATTGCTTTTATTTGAACTGCTTAACTCCAAAGACTTGGTATCTGTGTTCAGCAGAACTTGTCTTGTGAGTTAACAGAAGGCCTACTGCCTTTGCTTCTCTGAGGCTAAACTAACAAAACTCCCTACCAGAACCCCATCCGCTGTCAGTCTGTTCTGCCAACAGAACAGGCTATTCTTTTAAATCTGGTGCTTAGCTTGAAAAAGTTAAAAACCAATACAGTCTATTCACCTCCCCCCTCTAGACTGTATCCAGTACAACCGGGACCAACACTTTTACCTCTATCCGGGACCATCAAGTGGTATCAGAGCAGAGTGTTCCTAGAGTCAGTTTCTGACTAATTTGAACTAAAGATCCCAAACCACTATTCTTCCCAAACACTTTCTAAGAATGGACAGGCAGCATACAAAGAATCTATTGTTCAATAAGAACAAGTCTGATGACTGGATAATCAAGAATATCTGGGATGAGCTCAAAATGACCCAATCAGAAGATGATCAAAGCAGTACAAGTAATGAAGGCAGCTCATCTGAAAGTAAGAAAGAGGCCCTGATTTGCCTCTTTGGAATGCACCGAGCTGATAGCTCCTTCCACAACCATCTCATGGCCAGATTGAATGAAAATGACAATGATGAGGTATTATCCTGTTCCTCAAGTAGCTCATATGATTCTAGCAGTTGCAGTGTTAATATGGAAGCTCTACTCCATCAACTTGAAAATTTTCAAAAGGATCACCTTCTTTTAATGAACGAGAATTGTAGGCTTCAAGAAAATTTGATTATCGCACAAGCTCAAATGGGTGAAGTGATTAAAATGAAAAATCTTCTTGAAGTTGAAAACATCAGTTTAAAAGAAAGGCTGAGCTCCCTCACTACCCCTATTATTGAGGAAGTTCAAAACTGGAAGAACACAGGATCAGGATACACACCTTTATCCCAATCATCAAAAGACTCTCCCAAATACTCTCCTATCACAAAACCCACCACAGATCTACATGAAACAAGCAATCCAAACCAACAAAATCCCCACTCCCAATCTCTGTCAAATAAAAGGAACCAGTCCTCTTCCAGATCCAAAACCAAACTTCCCTACAATTCCATCTTCCAAAACAACCAACTAAATCAAAGACTTGGTTGGCAACCAGTCAAGAGGATCAACTATATTCCACAGAAAAAGTTGATCACTCCTAATATACATATTCCTTCCCCTTTCATAAGGAATAATGTTCATCAACATATAGCCAATCCTCAGAATGGCCATATAGATCCATCAGCTTAAATCCAAATGGTTCTAAATTGGTATGGTTGCCCAAACGCATTCAAGGGAAGATGCCCACCAACTTGTGGGCTGCTACTCAAAATTGACAAAGGCGGGAAGGTGCTGGAGCAGTCAACTTACAAATATAAAATATTCAAACTGCTCCATGCACATGACAGGCAGCAGGTGGCTACTGTCAATACTAGATCTGGAGAAGGACTCAAAACAACCCTTGGGAGTGAGAAAGAAAGAGGAGAATCTAAAGGAGCTGGAAAATCCAATCAAATGTAGTACTTCAATCCAAAACATATCATATGGGATTGAAGTTCAAACTCATGAAGCACAAGCCAGCTCCGCGATAATATTCATAATTTGACAATCTCCATGGACATCTGCTTGATCAGAGACGTCCAAAACAAAAAATTGTGCTAACTGGTAGAAGAAAGAAGGATACTAGAGAGGCTCCAAGCTGCCCTCCCACCAAAAGTCAACAAAATGACTAGAGTATGGAAGCAACAGTTGATTCAAATGGCAGCCTACTGCCAGCAGTGAACTCAAATGGCAGACCACTGCTAGCAGGTGACTCAAATGAAAGATCACTGCCAGCAGTTGACTCAAAATATACGACACTACGAGCTGCTGAGTTATTATCAACTCCTCAAGACGCTCCAGCTGAATTAAGCACAAGGCTTAATAATCCCAATCCTCTTACTCTGCCATAAAAGGAGGAGGATGTGCAGGCAACTCAATTTATTCAAACATCTGACACAAGATAACTCAACAAGCATCCTCCTCATCAAAATATTGATCCAAAGGGTTCGTACAAAATCATCAAGCCAGAAAGAAGCAATATTTTCCTCTTCTCTCAAACAGAACCCAAAAGGACTGAAGAAGCCTTACAAACATCTGACTGGATGCAAGCTAGTTCAACAGGAACAATCCTTGAAGCTTGTATGAAGACCCTATCATCAACATATGATAGGAACAAAAAGGGTGACTAAGGAAGGCATCATTGTTAAGAAGAAAGCAAAATTAGTGGACAAAGGGTACTACAAAGAAGAAGGAATAGATTTTGATGAAACTCTTGCCCCAGCTGCACAGTTGAAGCTAAAAATATTCTTAGCATATGCTGCCCATAAGCATCTCACAGTCTATCAAATGGATGTGAAGAATGCCTTCCTAAGAACTGTCTACTAGAAAAGGAGGTCTACGTGGAGAGGCCTCTTGGATCTAAAATCAATAGAGAGGAAGATCAGATGTTCAATTAAAGAAAAGTGTTCTATGGAATCAGGCAAACTCCAAGAGCATAGTATGATTCACTCTCTAAGCATATGGTGAAATATGGGTTCATCAAAGGCAAGTAGACAAGACACTATTGAAGAAGGTCCCCACACACTTCTTAAATATTTCAACTCTCAAGTCTACTTTGAAGAGAGCCTAAAAGGAGAGTTGAACTATTTCTTGGGACTACATATGACTCCACAAGATTTCTACATCAAACCAAGCAAGTGAATGAAACAAGATTAAAAACATCTTGACAAGAGCTTGGAATGATGATCAAAGCAGGAATACCTATGCACCCATTCAGGGGGAACTTAATTCCAAAAACAAGGGGGAATTCCTAGCCACCTGCTGAGGGGGAACACTCAGGGGTACCCACCTGCCAAAGGTAAGTTATCCAGAATCAAACAAGAAATGAAGCATCAAGATACAAGAAAGTCTATCTCAGACTTTCAATAAAGAAGAAATCAATAAACCAAGCAGTGAACACAACAGGTGACTGAATTTCAGCAACACTAGGCTCAGCAGGTGCCTAATCAAGAAGCCCACTGCTACAACTTCTTGATACTTACAGGATAACTACCAAATGAGCCCACAGGATGATTGAGCTACAAAGAAATGATTTCTGAAATACTACTTATTCTCCAAAGAGTATTCTATGCTTCACTTGGAAACTAGTTAACTCCAATTGACAAAATCCAGAAACCAGATGACTTGACTAACTCTGAGGATCGGGTGAGATTTGTTCAATAAAAACAAATCAATATGGCAGAGACCGGTCAACGTTCTGGATAACAGAAGGAGACGTTCAAGAGGAAAATTAGTCATGGATGACCACAAACTCTAGAAAGAAGAAAAGGAGCCAGAACCCGAGCAAATGGCTCAGCAGTTGACAACATCCTAGAAAGCAGTGGGCTCAGCAGGTAACTGGCTAATAGCCCACTGCTACCTGTATAAAGGTAGGAATTGGATACCTGTATTTTCTCAAAAAGGAGGAAAAGGACTAGAAAGAAGGAAAGCAAACGGAGGTAAAGACACTGGTTCAAGATTTCGTGCAGGTGACTGCCAGCAGGTGACTGCCTCTGGAGCAGGGCACTTATTCAGGCCAACAGTTGGCTCAATCTCTGACAAATGTACATGGAATCTCAGCTCATGGCTTATATCATCTTGACCACCTCATAGTAAGGATTCCAAAAAGGTACCTCTTGTTCTCAAAAACTTCAGAAATGAGAACACAGTTAATGCTGAAAAGGCCAGCCGTATTCTCCAACGGCTATATTCCAACTGCTAGTTCCTGATAGCCTATAAATACTCCTTCCGTACAAACCCGTCACACTTTCACTTTGCATTCTCTTTCTTTTCAATTCTAAAGCTCTCAACTCTCTCTTAATACTCTCAAAAGCCTTGTTCTTCACTACCTTTAATTCCTCACATACACACAATCTCCATACACAAATGGCCTCCCTTGTTCAAATCGCCAAAAACATATTCACCGGATCCATCCTAAACACTTCTAAGATTCTTGAGAAAGCAGAGAACAAGGATCTCATGAGGGAACTGCTCAAAAAGCTAGAAACAACAGGACTCATTAAAATGACCACCTACCCTTACCCCTGCTTCTACCCCGAGGTAGTAGCAGAGTTCTACATCAACTCCACAACTGAGACGCTGAAATCTGTAGTAATGGGGTTTGAGGTAGAGATAAAAGAGGAAGAGATAAAGGAACTGCTTTCTTTACCTGGGGACGAAGTCAGAGACGTTAATGACATTACCATTGACGAGCAAAACTTCAAAGACATGGTGTGTAACACCCCCATTTTTCCCACCCAAATAAAATCACATTTTTAAATGAAACCATCTTTATTATTAAACATATTTAGAATACAGCAGAAGTCTTTAAGGGAAAACAGGTGCATCACCGCCACACTCAACCTATACATGATTGAGTGCACAGGCTATCCACCATAAGTTCAAATAACAATGAAATAGGTCTTAGGACAAAGTTTGTGAATTACAAATTTAAACAACGATAATAAATCAAACGTGTGCAACTAGCGGAACACTCGGGCAGCAAGTACATCAATCTTCATAATCATAATCATCTGTACAATAGAGCAGAGAGAAGAAGACAAAAGAGACAAAAATTAGCTTTAGAGCTAAGTAAGATTCCACCCGAACCCGTAAAATAATATAATTTGGAAAATAGGTTTTGTATAGGTATATATATAGAAAATACCCTCTCATATCTCCAAAATAACTTCATGTCTCAAAATAATTTCTTCAATAGATAATGTCATTCCTCAATTCCTCCAAAAGTAATACTTTAGATTTCTTTTAAGAGTGGGCGAAACTCAAGATATCTCGAGCCCAACGAGTCGTTGTTATTTACGACTCATCCCGGAATTCCGGCTCCCACCGACCACCAATTTGGAAGCTGAATTTCTACCTTAAGAGTGCACACCCTCTAAAAGGGATTCCAAGCCCTTCGATTAGTAAGAAACCCAAGTAGGCAAAATGTTTTCTACCACCTACTCACAAGGGACATTGTCCAGGGGTAAATTAGGTAACTACTACTACGACCACCAAAGGACCTTTGATCCTCAAATAAAAGCCCGGGATGTCTACCGGAGCATGTCATTGCCGGACTGGTTACCGACCCAAATAAATTTCACCAAAAGTAGTAGTAGTCCTAATCACCCACGCCTCGTGTTTCTCTCGAGACGTAAAAGTATATTATGAAAAACTTTAAGTTTCTCCCAAAGTCATTCTTGTCACGCTTTCCAAAAAATATACTTTGTAATAAATATCAATCCACCAATATTCTTTAATAAAAAGAGTATACATTTAATAATCCATAATAAATAATAATCCACGAATATCCATACATTCAAAATATTCATTCCATGTCAAACAAATAGTTTCCAATTCATAAATAGTTCACATAGTTCAAATATTGCATACATATAAATACGAGATAAAACATTTTTGGTTGACATAGAACTTACCTTAAATTGCGATAATCCTCTTAATAAAATCTCTAGCTTGGTCTTCACTTGAATTCTCCTTCTAATATATATCAAAATTCTAAATCAATAACTATCCTATTATTTTTGTTATTTCCTATCTATTCAACTTTTAGTTATTTTAACTTCATTATTCCTTCTTTAAATACAACTTTTAATTTAGATCCATAAATCTTATTTAAATGTTAATTTTCAGTCCAACCTTATTATTTTCTTTAATCATACTAATCCCTCCATAATTTACTTTAATTTATTTGATTAATTAGTTAACTAGTCTAATTATATTAACTACATAATAATTTAGTTATTTCAAATTTAAATAATCAATTTAGTTCAAAATTCAGTTTACATAATTTATATAATTTATTTAATAAACCTTTTAATAATAATTTGACGTAAGCAATAATTCGAAATAATAATCATTAATTATAATCTAATCTCAATAACAACTTTAATTAGTTCAATAGTTTATTTATACTAACTAACCCAATTAAATTAATTAATTCAATCCCCCAGTTTTATTTATTTGATTCACTAATTTAATTGAACTAACTAAATCAAATAAATAAGTTTAATTATATCAATATAGCTAAATACATTAATCTAATTCAATTAAGGCCAATAATCAAATTCTAATTCCGTTTTAATTTTCTATTTTTAATATAAAGTCCAAAAATATTACTACGTCCATAATTTAACTAATTTATCCATTAAACTAATTGATTTAGTTAAACTAGTTCAATGAAGTCAATTAACTTAATTATTAAGTACACATTACTTAATTAATTTGTTTATATTAATCAACTAAGTTTTATGAGTTCAAATAGTTTAATAATTTATATGGAGTCCAAATCAATAATAATCAAGGATAATAATTATTAATTTAATCACACTAATTTAATTAGTCCACTAATTCATTAATTTATTTATTAAGTCCAAATATAGTCATTCATTTACGCTAGCTATCCCAACTTTATTTTCTTTTCCTTATTTTATTCCAAACATCATTTTAGTCCAGAATATTATTTTCAATCTTAGTGATTTTATTTATTTCACCATTTTTATTCAAATTTTCTTATTTAATTACTTAACTAGTTTTATATGGCCTAATTAAATTAAATAGCTTAAGAAATGACTTTATAAATTTATAACCGTCCATAACTATATTTTGGGTCTATATTTGACCTAGGTTGTCTAGATATTTATTTTAGAATTATTTCCCTTATTTATTCATTTAATTTGATATATCTATTAACCGGTTTAATCACAATTAAATATACTACTCATAAGTTTTATTAAATATAAATGGTCCCACATGTCCTAGTTAGTCATATATTTAATCTAGTTTACTCCAATAATTATTTCATAATTTATTTCGTCATTTAGTTAATTATTTACTAAATATGTACAAATTGGCCCAATTACAATTAAATCAATTAAAAATAGTTAAAAATATTATTTTTGAATTCCGATTGGTCCGAATATGTATATTTATACTAGGTATCTAATTTATATTTTTCCAGATTTTATTAATTTCATTTACTATTTTATTTTTAATTTTTATTGAAAATGGGCCGAACCGGCCCAAAAACGCGACCCAACCAGAGAAGACTGGGTTGCCTTTTTCCCAGATTTCTCCAGGTCGCGATTCCGGCGACCGGAAATCGGGAAACTTCGGCGAGTGATATCTTTATTTACAGGTAATGGATTTCGACGATTCAAATTGCAAAATGATCCTGACGGCGAGACGAAGCTCCTCCACCCCTATCTACGACCAAATGTCTGCTTTTTCTGAAGACTCGTTTGCACGGCTTGACACTACGGCGACGTCTAAGCAACTCCGGTGACTATGAATCGGTCTGGAATTTATTGGGAAGTATTCCTAGACCTCTCACGACCCTCCTCTATCGTTTTTACGAAGTTTGATACGTAAAATAATATAGATATAAATTTTCCGGCGAGATTATGTATATATATGTATATGTATATATAGCATCTATCTCTCTGATTTGCAGTGTTTGGGATGGCTAAGAGGGTGTATTTATATATAGGTCTAGATGGTCCTTGTGGTTTATTTTATTTATTTGATAATTGTATGAATAATAATAATAATAACAACAACAACAACAACAACAACAACAACAATAATAATAATAATAATAATAATGTATATGATAGGTTGGTAGTTGACGAACATGGCATGTGTATTGATTCATGATTTGATTCCCATTTATGTTGATGTTTAATTTTATTTTATTTTATTTTAATTTTTACATATAAATATATATAATTATATATGTAAAATATGTACATAATGTATATACATTATTTGGTAGGTGATCCTAGCATGTGTCATTGTTTTATGATATGATATTTTCATTTATTAATTTGATGCTATTATTAGTAATTTTTAATATTCTTACTATTATTTATTTATTTATTTATTTATTTATTTATTCCGTCATCTATATTTTATCTGATTTATTTCTATTTTATTTTTATTTTATTTTTTCGATGCCACATAAGTGTTTAATTTTATTGCATGTAGCATGCATATATTTTTTCACACCAAGTATAATACAAAATATTTTTATATTACTTTCATTTGATTTATCAGATATAACTTATCTGATTTATTTATTTATTTATTTTTATTTCAAATTTTCAAGGTATCACATTCTACCCTCCTTAAAGAATGCTTCATCCTCGAAGCATAAACTAAGACGAGAATTAAGTATGAAGATGAAGTATTACAAGTTTATAAGATGTTACATCTTTCCCCCCTAAAAGAAAGGTTACGTCCTCGTAACCCAATATTTACCTTAGTTGAACAGTCCAGGATACCGTTTACGCATATCCTCTTATGTCTCCCATGTTGCATTCTCAGTCAAATGGTTTGACCAAAGTACTTTTACCATCTTAACTTTCTTCTTCCTCGTCTCTCGGGTTTTAGTATCAAGGATCTGTACGGGTTTTTCTTCGTAGGATAACGCCTCATCCATTTCAATCACCTAATAATATAAGGGTTAACTTATATTATTTCCAGTTTACTTTGGTTCATGTTAAGTTTAGGGTTTGTTAGTCCCTGTTTCTGTAACAGCAATGAATAATCGATCTAACAAGGAAGATTAAACGTAAAGATGAACACAGAATGAATCACCGTAAAACCTTCTTTGATAAACCGTGGAACGTACAGCAGAATGATATAAGCGTAAGGCTATGAATAATAAGTACGACGTTCAACCTTTTCCTAAACCTCGGGTCCCTTTTATAGGCGAGGTTTAGGTTAGGCGTATCAGGCTTTTGGCCTGTTTAAATGGGCCTAACACTTGGCCTGATTTCTATCTAATTTATGCACTATTTAAATACAAGGATTAAATATAAAGCTAATCTATGACCAACTTGATTCACAATTAAATATCTTCAACAATCTCCCCCTTTGTGATCAAGTTCCATTCTCTTATTGCTTCTGTGATTTGAAGTAGTGCTTTCTCAATCCAAGTGCATGTTCATACTGCCTCAGCATATTTCTCTTTTCGAGGCGATCGTCAATGGCCTTTAAAATTGTCTCTACAGTAGAGTGTTCCTTTTGAACATAAGACGATGCCTCTTGAAGATTTTCCTCTAGCTTTGCCTTCATCTGTAGAATTTGCTCTCTGATTATCTTCAGTGTTCCGTCACAGTACTTCTCGATTTCACTGACTACCATCAGACGCTTTTCGTTCTTGTGGTTCTGATAGGTGACTGCTGGCGGTTTGAAGAAGATGTGGTAGGCTGGGAAATCTTCAAGTTCTGGACCATACAGTTTTGGCTTCGTCAGATTTGTCTTCTTCAGATTGCATTCAATAGCCATCTGTAGGTCATGTGAAGAGTGTACTCTGATCTGTCTAAGCATGAATCTCTTGATAGCTGCGAGGCCTTCGCTGTATACTATGCTCTGCCTGACTGGAAGGTATCTGTAGGCCATGAGCATTTGGTAGATGTCATCCGGTTTCAGCATGATGAAGTCGTTCTCTTGACAAGTGAATTCGCTCCCATCGGTGCGTTGAAGTCTGAAAGTGTAGAATGTTACTCCATGATAGTCTTCAGCCTTCACTTGTAGAATTTGATGAATCGGGAGAATATTCGACTTCAGATCTTGTTCCATTAGTTCTCTCTGTGTACCGGTTGACCTTTGCAGCAACATATGCAGATGACCTCCAGCCTGCTTTCCTTTCAAGTGAGTAAGGCCTCTTAGCTTCAGTTCGTTCAGTGGCTTGACTTTGTCTGGTCTACGCTAGATATGCTCTCTGATTTCTTCTTGGAAGGGGGCTTTGATACGAACATTATCCCAGGGTTTCTCTGTCTTGGGAAGTCTTCCCGCTGTTTGTCTTACGACCGATTCAAGAGCTTTCTGGGATTCCTTGTAGTTCTCCCCTTCCTTGCGTTCATCGTCCTCGAGCCGTATAATATCTTCAGAGCATTTGTTGATCAGCTCTCGTAGCCACCAGTTTCTTTGCATGTCTTCTTGCTCGGCTTCAACCCGGAGATCATCCCATTCTGTCCATTTTCTCGGCCATTTGTCGTATATCACCGCCTCTTCCAGTGCATCATGGATGTCTTTGCCTGGGGAAATATACGGAGTTCTTTGTTCAGGCGGTGATTGTTCCTGTGTAGCACTACCGGGTTCACTAGGATTGCCCGTTGACATCATCTTAGAACTGGGTTCCAACTGATGGCCTGATGGAGAAGATGTACCAGTGGTAACATCATCAGGACTTCCATCCCCTCCTCGGTTGGTATCTCTGGGAGATACGCCTCGGGATGTTATTTCTAGCTCGACCGTGCTAGATAGTTTAGCTGTGGATGGTGGTTGTTGGTTTGTCGAGGTTTCGGGTTGGATGGGCTGTGGAGTTTGGCTTGGTAGAGCAGTTTGCTCAAGTGATCGAGGTCGCTTGTTCTCCCCCTCATGAGGATCCGAATCATCGGGGTCCTCATGGGAACGTTTGCGACCACGAAGACTCTCCTTGCAAGTACTCTTGGTTTCAGGTGAGGAAAGAAGAGCTTCTAGTATGGCTTGCTGATGAAGAGTGAGGTTGTCTTCTGGGGTATTTAAGAGATTGTTCAGCAAAGCCGAAGCTAGTGTGTCAAAGGATAGGGAGGAGAGATCGATGGAGGGTGTGGTCGGGTGTGGGGAGAATACTGGTTCTGTATTCTGGGTTCCCCGAGAAATAGAAGGGATGGGAATTTGGTTTATGGATTGGTGGGATAGAGGGGTGGAGGATATGGGTTGTGTATGGGAGATAAACGGTTCAGGGGAAGGTTGGGGTGGTGTCTGTTCAGACCGAACCGCTTGGGTGGTCCTAAATTCCTGTGCTAGAGCGGTCATTGCATCTTGCACCCATGGTTTAATGGTGGAATCTAGGAAGCGAGTTAGTAGAACGTTTACGTCTTCAAAGGTAGGGTGACCAGTTACGGGGGTTGTAACTGTTGACACAACATCAGTGAAGATTGCTGATGTGTGGCCTGCATTTAATGATGGAATCATTATGGGCGTAGCAGGGCTTCCAACCGTCATAGCTTGCGCTCTGGTTGTTGCGTTCAGGGTGAGTGCACCTGTATGTGCTGTGAATAGTGTAGGTGTCCTAGAAAAGGAAGAAAATGTGGGAAATGTGACACCTAGACTCGATGTGAGAGAAGAAGGGGTTTTGACCTCGGGAGATAGGTCAATTGTATGCTCAACTGATTCAGAAGGAACCAGCGAGGGGGTTGAGTCCCGTTCTTTTGAAACAATAGCCTTTTGAGAGGCAATTGAGTGGCTGGGAGAGGGCTGTGCATGCGCAGTTGAGCCAGATGCTGCGACTTCTACTCGGGAACCGAAAAGATCGGCTCCTGTGCTTAAGGATTCAGCTCGGCTTATCTGGATAAAGGAGTCGCAGCCAGAGAAGATGTGCTCGTCTGCCTTATCAAACAGACTTTTTCTGGCTTGGGGCTGGGTCTTAGCCTTGGTAGCCTTGTCATTTTTGACCTTAGCCCTGGTCTCTCGGATGACAACTTCTTCCTGGTTGATTGATGTCTTGATGGAGTGAGCTGCCTCGTCGTAATCATCCTTGGAGCAATTAGTCTCGCTCGGATCAGCTCTTGGTTTAGCTTTTTCTTTTATGGTGAAGACTTGAGGTCTGCGAGCTATTATTGGTGCTGCGTCTTCAGCAGTAATTCTTCTCTTCTTCGGAGATTCGACGGGCAGCTTCCCTTTTCTGATCAGTGCATATGTGAGCTCCACATCATCACTATCATTGTCATCACCGTCATCATCTGAGTCCGATTTTTCACTCTCCGTGCCCACGCTCTCGGAAGCCTTGTCGTCAGTGTTTGTTTGGGCTCCACTAGACGATTCACTGGCCGTTTCCTCAGCGTCTTCTTCGGTGCCCTCAGCCGCCTGACTCGTCTCTAGAGAGTCGTCATACTTCCCTTCATTGGGCAAACCGGCCACTGGTTTCTGTGGCTTTTGGGCTCTCTTAGGACCCTTACTTACACTCGGCTTTGTCCCTTGGGTAGGTCCAGCTGGGTTTTGCTGAACCATAGGGACGGTTTTTTCGGTGGCTTCTTTGTATTGTTGGACTGCTGGATTTGAAGATTTTACCAGCTTTAGCAGAAATCCAGGTATCTTCAGACCATAAGAAGGATTCTTGTCTGCTTTGAAGTACTGCAGTTTCGGTGCTGTGAAGTGAGGATCTG
The DNA here is from genome assembly GCA_945859875.1 of Cuscuta europaea. NCBI lineage: Eukaryota > Viridiplantae > Streptophyta > Magnoliopsida > Solanales > Convolvulaceae > Cuscuta > Cuscuta europaea. The sequence goes on from CAMAPE010000016.1 coordinate 13,539,181, forward strand.
TACTGCGTCTTGGTATTGTTGAATGCTCTGCCATGAGGTCGTTGATGATCAACCCAAGCCACCTAGCGTACGGAATGGTACCTGGCCTATTATTTTCTTTGGCCTTGACCAGGTCCATTAGCTCTGAGTAGAAGAGCTGAGCCAGATCGTAGTTCTTGTTGAACGCGATGCCATGAAAGATTAGCAGGATCTGCTTGTTGCATTTGTCAAACCCGGCATGCTTCGGTGACAGACACTTGTTCACTAGCCCGAAGAGATTTTTCCACGGGTGACGGAGATATGCACCGTTGAAATTTGAGAGCTGTGGTAGTAGTGATGTGTAGCCAAGGGATGCCACGTCTTTGAGCAGATCAGGGATGGACGGCAGTGCATCGTATTCGTCATGTATCGGCAGCGATAGAGTAGTCCGTAGAGTGGATGGTGTCAGAATCACCCGCATGCTGTTCAACTTGGTCTTGATCTTGGAATGATCCTTCAATGAATCAGTATGCATGTGGCCCCAAAATTGTTGTAGGTATATCTCTGGCACTGGTTTGGCGTTGTGAAGTGCAGGCCAGAGATAGTGACCTTTCATTATGGCCGGAATGATCGGATTCTGGCACTTGAAAACGGTGAGGTCTAGCTGGAAGTTGTTGTCCAGCACCTTGATCCACTTTCCCTTGGGGTAGATGACGTCGTCAATCTGTGTTTGAGTGTTTCCTGCCATTTTAAACTGTAAAAGCAGGGGGTCAGCACATGAAGTTCAACTGTTTGATTTGATTGAAAGAGTTTGATTTGCAGTTGTCAGTTAAGTTCATACAGGTGGAGTTTTGAAAAAATTTCTAAGTCCAGATCTCGAAATCTGAATCTCGAGATTATGATTTCGAGATCCAAATCTCGAGATCTTGATTTCGAGATTCAAATCTCGAGATCTTGATTTCGAGATTCAAATCTCGAGATCAAGATGTCGAGATGCAGATCTCGAGATCTTGATTTCGAGATTCAAATCTCGAGATCAAGATGTCGAGATGCAGATCTCGAGATCTTGATTTCGAGATTCAAATCTCGAGATCAAGATGTCGAGATGCAGATCTCGAGATCTTGATTTCGAGATTCAAATCTCGAGATCAAGATGTCGAGATGAAGATCTCGAGATCTTGATTTCGAGATTCAAATCTCGAGATCAAGATGTCGAGATGAAGATCTCGAGATCTCGATTTCGAGAAGATGAACCGACGATTTCGAAGAGATTTAAACCACCTGCAAAAACATAAACAGATATAGTAAACATGAACACAATAGGATTGCGACATACATTCAAACAAAAACAAACTATTTTGATTTCGATTTTGAGAAGTTACAAGGTTTTGCGAGAAAAAAAACGTTCGTTCTTGGATTTCGAACACGAACAAATTTCGAGAGGGTTTTTCGAGATCGATCGTTTGTTTTCGAGATGGATGATTGCTATTGAACGTTTAACTACCTTCGAAGAGAAGTCAAGAAAGAGAGAAGGAGATTGCGAGATTGTAAGGTTGGGAGGAAGAAGAAGGTCTGAGAGCTCTGCCTTTGCGAAAAATTTGAATAGAAATAAGGAGAAGGGTTTTTGCGAGGCTTATATACGCGAGAAATTTTGGACCTCTTTCCGTAACATTTGAGCCCGAATTATTGGGCTGGCACACAATGCTCTTTTAAAGTTTTCGAGGCCCAAAACCAGTAAAAAATAGAGAGCTCCCCCTTAATCAGTGAAAATTAGCTCCCCCTCAAACAGTGAAAATTTTCTCCCCCTCAAAAAATGCAACGAACAATATGTACAAATGCAACGCACACACACTATTTTTTTGTTCTTTTTTATTTTTCACCCACTCAACACATGCAACGCACACACACTATTTTTTGTTATTTTTCTGGTTTTCTCCCCCTCAACACATGCAACGCACACACACTATTTACAAATCCCACACACACACACACACTTTTTAGATCAGTGGAGACATAATTAAACGGGCTCGAGGTTCAACATGCCCAACTTGGAGACTAGGAACTGGAATCGTTTTTCATCCAATGCCTTAGTGAACAAGTCAGCCAGTTGAAGCTCTGAGCTTACAAAATACATGTCAATGTCTCCTTTCTCCACATGATCCTTGATGAAATGATAGCGCAGGTCGATGTGTTTGGTGCGGGAGTGATGAACTGGGTTGCTGGTGATGGCTATGGCGCTTTGAGAGTCACTGTAGATCGGGATATGGCGGAGTGTGTAACCGTAGTCCTTTAGCTGGGTCTTCATCCATAAAATTTGTGAACAACAGCTAGCAGCCGCGACGTATTCTGCCTCGGCCGTAGATATTGACACACAGTTCTGTTTCTTGGAAGACCAGCAGACTAACTTATCGCCCAAGAATTGGACTGCCCCCGATGTGCTTTTGCGATCCATCCGGCAACCAGCAAAGTCAGCATCCGAGTATCCGACTAGGTCAAAACCTGAGTGCTTGGGATACCAAAGGCCTAGATTCACAGTGCCTTTGAGATATCTCAGAATTCTTCGAACAACGGTCAGATGGGATTCCTTCGGATTTGCCTGAAAGCGTGCACATAAGCATGTGGAGAAAACAATGTCAGGCCTGCTTGATGTGAGATATAGCAAAGATCCAATGATGGCCCTGTAGTTTGTAGCATCAACTGACTTCCCGGAGGGGTCTGAGTCCAGTTTGTTGGTTGGGGACATGGGGGTCGTCATGGAAGATTTGCCATCAATGTTGAATCTCTTAAGCATTTCCAGAATATACTTTGACTGATTGATGAAAATGCCGTCAGAAAGTTGTCTTACTTGCAGGCCTAGGAAGAAATTCAGTTCTCCCATCATGCTCATCTCGAACTTGGTTTTCATCAGTTTCTCAAAGTGTTTGCACAGACGTGGATTAGAGGAGGCGAAGATAATGTCATCAACATAGATCTGAATCAGGATGATGTCAGACTTCTGTCGCTTGATGAAAAGTGTGGTATCAATCTTCCCTTTTGAGAAACCTGAGTCAATCAGAAATTCGGTTAATGCATCATACCAAGCTCTTGGTGCCTGTTTTAACCCATACAGAGCTTTCTTCAGCTTGTACACATGGTCGGGATATCTGGGATCTATGAATCCTTCGGGCTGAGCGACATAGACTTCTTCTTCCAAGACTCCATTCAGAAAGGCAGTCTTGACGTCCATTTGAAAGACAGTAAAGTTCTTGTGGGCTGTGTAAGCAAGAAAAAGGCGGATTGCTTCAATTCTTGCTACGGGTGCAAATGTTTCATCATAGTCTATGCCCTCTTGCTGATTATATCTTTTAGCGACCAGTCGTGCCTTGTTCCTTATCACTATGCCTTCTTCGTCCTTCTTGTTCTTGAACACCCATTTTGTGCCAATGATGGTTTTCTGAGGGGGTTTAGGCACGAGTGTCCATACATCTAGTCTGTCAAATTGATTGAGCTCATCTTGCATGGCAATCACCCAATCTGGATCAGCGAGTGCCTCTGAGACTTTGGACGGTTCATTCTTGCTTAGAAAGCATGCATAGTGACATTCATTTGTTGTTGCTGATCTTGTTCGCACACCTTGACTTGGATCACCTATTATCTGTTCAACAGGATGTGCTCTTGTCCACTTCCTCTCATGAGTTAGAGGAGTTGGAGTTATTATTGGTTGATCTGAGTCCTGATATGAATTTGAAGGCTCTGGGGCGACTGTGGTGTGTAGTGGAGATGATTCCGGACTTATGGCAAAGCCGTGATCATCCACACCTCTGGGATTGGTTTGAGGGGTTGAGGGTGTGGATGGTACGTCATCTGGTCCTGTGAGGAGCGGAATCTCTGCTGTTGGAGTTGATGTTGTCTCTGGAGTGTATGCAGGAGGTGGAGATTGTGAGTTCTCGTAAAAGTTTCTGAAGAGAGAGTCGAGAATCACATCGTCGTGTTCGGTGTTTGGTTCAGCTTTATCAGAAGCTACTGGTACAGCAGTGGATGGATCGGTCTGGAGATGTTCAATAGCAAAGTCTGCCATTTCATAGAATGTAACGTTTACACTCTCGATGACAGTCCGCTTGTCTCTGAGATAGACTCTGTAAGCTTTGGATTGCAGTGAGTAGCCAATGAACACGCCTTCTCTGGCTTTAAGATCCAGCTTACTTCTCTCTGTCCGATCATTGAGTATGAAGCACTTGCAGCCAAAAACCTTGAGGAAAGAAATATCAGGAGTTTTGTTGAATAGGATCTCATATGGAGTCTTGTCGAAGCGCTTGTGGATGAAGGTTCTGTTCTGAGTGAAGCACGCGGTATTGATTGCCTCTGCCCACATGAAGTGAGGCAGTCTTGATTGGATTAACATGGTGTGTGCTGCTTCAACAAGGGTTCTGTTCTTTCTCTCAACAACTCCGTTCTGCTGGGGAGTTTTAGCTGCTGCAAATTGCTGAGTGATACCGAGTGATTCATAGAACTCAGTGAGAGTCTGATTTTAAAACTCGGTACCATTGTCAGTTCTCACAATTCGAACACTGTGCTGTAGCAGTTTCTGGATCGTTCTGATAAAGGTCATAATGTTTTCCGCAGCTTCGTCTTTTGATCGGAGAAATTTTGTGCATGTATACCTAGAGAAGTCATCAACGATCACCAGAGTGTATTTGCGACCGTTGATGCTTTGTACTCTCATAGGTCCACACAGATCCATGTGTATTAGCTGCAACTGATGAGTAGATGAAGGTTCGGTTTTTGACTTGTGGGAGCTTCACGTCATTTTGCCCATTTTGCAGGCACTACAATGATTTTCAGCGGAAGACTTTAGATGCAGGCACTACAATGATTAGCAGAGGAAGCCCCTTGACAAGTTTCTTGGAGGACAAGGTTGATAGATGTTTGAAGTTCAGATGGGAGAGACGTCTGTGCCATAGGTTGTTCTGTTCAGTTGAAGCTTTGGACAGCAGACAGATGGAAGTGGTGGATTGGACGCTTTTCAGATCAATAGTGTACAGATTTGATGTTCTGTAACACGTTAATAATGTATTTCCTGTGCTGTCAAGAACATAGCATTGTTTTGCAAAGAACCTTACTTCCATCCCGCTGTCACAGAATTGTCCAATGCTCAGTAAGTTGTGTTTGAGCCCTTTGACGAATGAAACATCTTTTATTGTGACGCTGGTACAGATGACGTCCCCATACCCAAGGATAGGAGATGAGGCGTCATTCCCGAATCTGACATTTCCTCCGTAGCAGTTGGTGTAGTTGCTCAAAAGGTGCTTTATTCCGGTCATGTGGGTTGAGCATCCTGAGTCTAAGTGCCACACATGACCGTCCTGCAAAACAATCAAATAGGATTAGGTACCCAACTTGGAGTGGGTCCTTCCTTATTATCAAGAAACACCTTTTTAAATCTTGCTTTGAGCAGTGATCCAAGGTCAGCTGCTCTTTCAACAAAAGATCTATCTTCGATGGGCTTTCCAATTGCCAGATCTGCTTTTGCAGTGTGTCTAGTTTTTGGAGTCCACCTAGCACTTTCCATTTTGGTGGGTCTGATGTTGTGAACCCACCTTTCCATTTTAGTCCTTGTGGGTCTAAGTTTGGGGACCCACCTTTCAGTTGCAGTTATGATGGGTCTTCGATTTGGACCCCACCTTTCAGTTTCAATTATGATGGGTCTACGATTGGGAACCCACCTTTCAGTTTTAGTTATGATGGGTCTACGATTGGGAACCCACCTTTCAGTTTTAGTTTGGATGGGTCTTCGTTTGGGGACCCACCTATTCGATTCAGGTTTGGTAGGTCTCATCTTGGGGACCCACCTTTCCGTTTCAGTTTTGACGGGTCTTATCTTGGGGACCCATCTTTTTGTTTTAGGTTCAGGAGGAGAGTAGACAGGTGCTTTGTGATTGAACGGTTGTTTCTTGAGTTTGGTTTTGAAAATCTCCTCCTTAGAAAGCCGATTAGCATGTTTCCTAGAATGAACTCTAAGGGCATATTTCATATCTGGAATACAAAACGTTCCCTTAGAAGTTCCTTTCTTGGTTTCATTTTCAGGTTTAAGCTTTCTGGAAGGCTTAGATTTAACAACATTCACATCACATTCATAATTATGGGGATCTGGAACAGAATAACCATAAGCAACACTTGTATTATAAATAGAACTTTGTCTAGAAGATGTCTCAGAAATATTCTGCTTGGGACTCAAGACTGAACTGTTAGAAGTTTGCTTTGTAGAGACAGAATTACAATTAACTTTTGAGTAAAATATTGAACTAGATCTAGGGCTGGCACTTTTCTCAAAAACTTTCTTTTTGCCATCTGCGATTTCCTTCCTCTTTTTCCTCCACTCATTCTTCTCTTCTCCTTCTTTATTCACTTCATTCCTTGTAAACAAAGGAGAAGAGAGATGAGTGGACGAACCTTTAAAAGCATTGTTTTTCTCATGTGAGGTGTGTGAGCTGTCAGGCTTGGTCGTAGTAGGGTCTGTTTTAGCATGAAACTGCTCACTCAAATCATTAAATTTTTGAAGAAGTTCCTTCCAGTTGCGCTCAAAACCTTTCTTTTCAGTTTCAAATCTCTCTTTCTCGTTATCAAGAGTTTTTTGTAGATTTTTGAGCTTTTGAGCCATGGGAAAAATACATGGTTCCTCACCAGTTTTAGCAATACCAACTCTTGGGGGAGGGTCTAGAGGGTGTCCTATGTGAGGAATATCTTTGGCATAAGGGTCAAGGCATTCACTAAAGCAGGAAGTAGGTTTTTCTTCTGAAAGTTGTTTTTCATTTACAGAGGGATAATCACAAGAAATCGCAGGTTTTGGTTTCTTTCTCTTTTCTTCTTCTGCTTCAGCATAATCTTCATCACTTCGAAAATACATTTTCTCACCAAACCCTAGTCCCATGTAATCTTTGTTATAGATTTGAAGGCAATTAACTTTCTTAAGATTACGTGGGTTAGTTATGCCCAGTCCTGTTTTAGCATTGTAGAATCGGTCATCCTTTTGTTTGTTGTTAAGCAGAAAAACAGTTTGTTCAGATTGACCTCTTCTAGCAGCTAGATCTTCTAGTTCTTTTACTTTATTTAAAAGCGTTCTTCTTTTGTTATGCAAAAAATCGCATTCAGCCTTTGCTGTGCTTTTTTCCCGTTCACTGTCCTCAAATTTCTTAGTTAATTCAGCTATCTTAAGTTCAAAGCTTTCAAAATCTGAGGACACCTTTTTGACTTGATCTTTTGCAATTTCAAGTTGAATACTTAAGGAAGACTTTTGGTCTAGATTCTGTTTCAGAACTCTATGATTATTGTCTAGTCTCTCCTTTAGTTCTTTGATTAGATTGTCCTTTTCAAGTAAGGACTGCATTTGATTATTTGAAGAAGTATGTGAGGTACTTACAGAGCTTGTTGAGCAGTTGCTTTCGGGGATCGCAGCATCACCCTTTATTTCATCTCCCTCCACACGTGCCATAAGGGCATAGTTGTCTTCCTCTTCCTCCTCCTCAGAAGAATCTTCTGCCCAGTTCTCATTCTCAGCAATCATGGCAGAGGTTTCTTCTTCTTTCTGCACCATCAGCATTTTCTGCTTATTCCACAGCATCTTCTGCTTGTAGAAGTTAGCATCTTTCTTCTTTGGGAGGCGGCAATCTTTGATCACATGTCCTGGTTTGCCGCAATTATAGCATTTAGGAGCTTCTTCTGCCGATGATGCCTTCCTAGAAGATCCTTGATCATGGTTCTTCTGCTTGTAGTTTGAGGAGGAAGTTCTTAGCCTGTTGGAGGAGCTGTTCTTCTTAGCAAATCTCTTGGCAAGCATTGCCATCTTTTTCTGTAAGTCTGCTAGCTCAGCCTCTAGATCAGATTTGTCATCTTCACTCTCATCATCATCTGATTCAACCACCACCTTCTTCTTTTTCTTCTTTAGTGAAGTGGTTGTCCTTCTTGGCTGAGCATCCATTACAAGAGCTAAGGGGTTTGTGGTGTGATGATCCTCAGCACAGGCAACCTCGTTGACGAATTGCTTCAGATGTTCATAGAGTGTGCAGAGGTCAATTTCGTCCAAATCTACCCGAGATCTGACATCCTTCACTGTCTTTTCCCATGCAGGATGCAAGCTGGATAAAAATCTAATATCCAGTTCCAGATTAGACCTGAATACTTTGATCTTTCTAAGTTCATTTACCAATTGAACAAGTCTGTTGTAAGTCTCATTCAATGGTTCTCCTGGACCTGCTTTGAAGGAGTCATAAGCGATGAGAATCGTAGTCTTCTTTGTTTTGAGGCTGATGCTTGTGCCTTGTAGCAGCTTCTCAATTTCATCCCACATTTCCTTAGCTGTCTGCATGCTATCTATGAGAACATAAACCTCATTCGGTATTGCTTGAAGGAGGTAGGTTTTGGCCATAAGATCACCACGAAGTCTGAGCTTGTCGGCTTCTGTGTATTCAGACGACACTTTTCTCCTTATTTCTGGAAAAATAGGAGGATTGTTCTCTGGATCTCCACCAACTGAAATCAAGAGTTCAGCTGGTCCTTCAAGCAAAGATTCGAGCATTGCAGAAGAGTTCTCTTTGTGCTCGAGGAAGTTTAGAAATCTGTTCCTCCACATTTGATATTCTCCCTTCCTGAGGCTAGGAGGGGTACTGCTGTTCCCTTGTGCATTGTAATCTGAACCCATTGCTGTACTACACTGACCGTTCGAGAAAATTGATCAAAAGATTTTCAGAGGCAGAATCTCGAAAAATCAGATGTCGAGATCTGAATATCGAAATCTCAGATTTCGATAAAGGAGGCCCGGTATCGAGATTTGGGCTCGAGATTAAGGATCTCGAGATTAGGGATCTCGAGATTTCAAATTTCGAGATGCTGATCTCGAGATTTGAAATGTCGAGAAATTAATCTCTCGAAATCTTAATCTGATGAGTCAAATGTCGAGACCAGATGTCGAGTCCTGTTCTCGAAATCAAGATTTCGAAATCCTAGATGTCGAAATCCTCAATGTCGAAATCCTGCAACCTGTAAAAATCAGATAAACAAAATCTGAAGAAAGTTTCCTGTAGAGTTGAATGTCGAGATCTTCTGGTAAAGTTTTCAGCTCGAAAAACGTAGCAGAACCTGTGGAGAAGTAGGATGTCGAGATGCCTAGCTCGAGATATCTCGAAATCAAAGATTGCGTAAAACACAAACTGAAGTATACCCTTTGATCGCTTTGAAGAGGCGATTCCAAAGGTGTAACTTTTTACAACTTTTGAACAAGAAACAAAATTACAGAGCAAAAAATCGACAGAATGAACTACGTTATCAAAAACAGAGTATTCTGCAGGAATTCTTCTGATCGTTCTCGATCGGCTCTGATACCAATTGTTAGTCCCTGTTTCTGTAACAGCAATGAATAATCGATCTAACAAGGAAGGTTAAACGTAAAGATGAACACAGAATGAATCACCGTAAAACCTTCTTTGATAAACCGTGGAACGTACAACAGAATGATATAAGCGTAAGGCTATGAATAATAAGTACGACGTTCAACCTTTTCCTAAACCTCGGCTCCCTTTTTATAGGCGAGGTTTAGGTTAGGCGTATCAGGCTTTTGGCCTGTTTAAATGGGCCTAACACTTGGCCTGATTTCTATCTAATTTATGCACTATTTAAATACAAGGATTAAATATAAAGCTAATCTATGACCAACTTGATTCACAATTAAATATCTCCAACAGGGTCTCTTACCTCAGGATTGATGATATGTGACTCATCTCGAACGTACTTCTTTAATTGTGATACGTGAAAGACGTTATGTACCTAGCACAAATCTGTATGTTAAGGATGAAATCTAATCATTGAAAAGTATCTTGTTTTAAAATCGTTTGTTACCTTATCCAACTCTGTGGGTAGAGCTAATCGATATGCCACTTTTCCCACCTTCTCTAGGATGTCGTAGGGTCCGATGAGCCTTGGGCTTAGTTTCCCTTTCTTCCCGAACCTCATTACTCCCCTTGTAGGAGAGACTTTGAGTAGAACTTTCTCCCCTATCTCGAATTCAGCTGGCTTCCTCCCAAGATCGGCATATGATTTCTGTCGGTCTTGGGCAGCCTTCATCCTCTCTTGGATGACTTTGACTTTCTCTATGGTATCTTGCAAGTATTGTGGTCCTAGAACCACCTGATCGACAATGTCACCCCAACATAAGGGACTTCTACACTTTTGACCGTATAGAGCTTCGTACGGGGCCAATCCGATGGTAGCATGGTAACTGTTATTGTACGAAAACTCTATTAAGTCTAGGTGCTCATCCCATGATCCTTGCAAATCAAGAACACATGCCCTCAACATGTCTTCTAACGTTTGGATTGTTCTTTCGGTCTGCCCATCCGTGGTTGGATGAAAAGCAGTACTTAACTTCAATTTTGTCCTCATAGCCGTTTGTAATTCCTTCCAGAATTGAGATAAGAATCGTGAATCTCGATCCGATACGATGTCTTGAGGTACTCCGTGGTGTTTGACCACGTATTTGACATAGGCTTTGGCCAGCTTGTCCATGCTCCAAGTTTCATTCATGGGAATAAATCTTGCAGTTTTGGTTAATCGGTCAACGATTACCCAAATCTTATATCTTCCGGATTTAGTTAAGGGTAACCCTCCAACAAAATCCATCGAGATGGAATCCCGCTTCCATTTAGGTACTTCCAAGGGTTGCACAAGTCCCTTGGGTTTACATCTCTCTGCTTTGACTTTTTGGCAATTCAAACATCGGGATACGAATTCAGCTACTTCTCTCTTCATTCCCGGCCACCAAAAGTTCTTTTTGAGGTCTTTGTATAGTTTGTCTCCCCCGGGATGTACTGAGTAGGGAGTGTTGTGTCCATCCTCCATGATTTGTCTTTTAATATCTGCACACTTCAGAGGAACACACCACCTTCCCTTGTATCGGATGCTCCCATCTTCATGTGTCCTGAATGGTCCATTGACCCCATCTTTCATTCTTTCCTTGATTCTCTCGAGCTTCACATCTCCCGGTTGCCCATTCTTGATCTCCTCGAAGATAGATGGTGTAACGGTCATAGTACATAACTGTATTTCACTATCTACTTCGCCATATTGTTTTACTTCCAAGTTCAATCTTTGAAAGTCTCGGAACAGTTCTTCTGGTAATATCCATGTTGCTCGGCATGAGTGCTCAGATTTCCGTCTCAAAGCATCCGCCACCACATTAGCTTTTCCCTCGTGGTATTGGATTTCCAGGTCGTAATCACTTAGAAGTTCGAGCCATCTTCTTTGCCTCATGTTAAGCTCTTTTTGAGTGAATTTGTACTTCAAGCTTTTGTGGTGAGTGTATATCTTACATTGTGCTCCGTATAGGTAATGTCTCCAGATTTTCAGTGCAAACACTACTGCAGCTAACTCCAAGTCATGAGTAGGATAGTTAATTTCATGCACCTTCAATTTTCTTGATGCTTAAGACACCACTTTCCTATTCTGCATAAGCACACACCCCAACCCCTTCTTAGATGCATCGCTATAGATATCGAACCCCTCCGTCCCTGACGGTAATGTCAAGACCGGTGCGGTTGTGAGTCTTTTCTTCAACTCTTGAAATGCTGCTTCACAATCTTCATCCCAATAGAACTTGGTTGTCTTCTTCGTCAGGTTGGTTAACGGTCTTGCTATCTTGGAGAAATCTTTAACAAATCTCCGATAGTAACCGGCTAATCCCAAGAAACTTCTTACATCCGTGACTGAGGTAGGTGCACGCCACTCAATCACCGCCTCAATCTTGGATGGATCTACGGATACGCCCTCTTGGGTGATAATGTGACCCAAGAACGCTACCCGATCCTGCCAGAAGTCGCACTTTGACAGTTTGGCATACAACTGGTTCTCTCTCAATGTTTGTAATGTGAGTCTCAAGTGTTTCTCGTGATCCTCTGGGGTATTTGAATAAACGAGGATATCATCAATGAATACCACTACAAAGGTATCAAGGTAAGGTCGGAATACACGGTTCATTAGATCCATGAACACCACTGGTGCATTAGTTAAACCAAACGGCATCACAGTGAACTCGTAGTGTCCATACCTCGTGCCGAATGCTGTCTTTGGTACATCTTTCTCGGCTATTCTCACTTGATGGTAGCCAGAGCGCAAGTCTATCTTAGAGAACGTGCTAGCCCCTTTTAATTGATCAAACAAGTCGTCAATCCGGGGTAATGGATATTTGTTCTTGATAGTTGTTTGATTCAACTCCCGGTAATTGATACATAGCCTTAGACTCCCATCTTTCTTTTTGACAAATAAGACCGAAGTGCCCCGAGGTGAGACACTCGGCCTTATGTATCCTTTCTCTAATAGCTCCTCCAGTTGCTCCTTCAGCTCTTGCATTTCTTTTGGTGCCATCCGGTAAGGTGCTTTTGAAATTGGTGCAGTTCCGAGCATCAACTCAATTAAGAATTCAACTTCTCTCTCGGGCGGCATTCCCAGAATCTCTTCCGGAAATACGTCCGGAAATTCGTTGACTACAACAATTTGGTCAATGTTTGGCTCTTCTATATTCACCTATTTCATCAAACACAAGTAGGTTTCATACCCCTTTCGAATATGTTGTCGTAATTGTCGCATAGTCATCAGCTTCATACTGGGCTTGGTTGTGATTGCTTTGTAAGATATTCTCTTCCCATTTGGACCCTTCAAGATCACCTTCTGTTCATCACATAGGATCCTAGCTTTGTACTTCCCCAACCAGTCCATGCCCAGTACTACGTCTATATCTCCTAAGTCAAATTGGATTAAGTCTCCAGGTAGGTTGGACTCACATATGAGTACAGAAATGTTGGAGTATACATTTCCACAAGTTACAAATTTATCTGAGGCAGTTCTTATATTCAAGTCTATTCTAGCTGTTGGTTCAATCTTTAATCTCTTAACGAAATTAGAAGATATGAAACTATGAGAAGCACCAGAATCAAATAGAACATAAGCATGCTCAGAATTTACAAGGAATGTACCTGAGACCACATCATTGGCATTGGCTTGGGCTTGGTTCATTACCATGATTCGCCCTTGGTTCAGACAGTTGCCGTTATTTCCACCATTTCCATTGTTCCCGCCATTTGCTTGGTTACCACCCTTACCGTGACTGCGATTATACTCCCCTCCTCCTCGAGGGTTGCGGTTGTTGTTGATGGCGGCGGCATTGTTGTTGTTTTTCCCACCATTAGGCCCGGTTCGGTTTCCATCATGATATTGCACCTGGTTCAATGGTGCCCCATTGGTCTTTGACAGACACTCGAAGGATCGGTGCCCTAGCTTCCCGCAATTGAAACATTTGGTTAGGCTCCCATCGCAGTTAACCGCAGGGTGATCTCTCCCGCACTTCTTGCAGTAGAAGTGCCTATTTCTAGGAGCAGCTCTCCGATCATTTTGCTGGTTTTGACCACGGAAATTTCTTCCGCTTTGGTCATCTCTCCTCTCCCTCCGTTCTTGTTGTTGTGTAGGTGGGTTCGCCCTAAACCTATTTTCTCCCCAACCTCTCTCCTCATCTCCGTACCTCTTCATTTTCTGGTTTCTCTCTCTGTGTAACAGCTGAACACGATAGTGAATCGCAGCTCTATCATAGGCATCCGTCAGAGTTTGGAAACCCAAAACAGCGACGGTTTTCTGTGTATCAAAGTTTAATCCACGAATAAACTTCTCGACTTTGGTGCTCTCATCAGGCACTATTGTCTTTGCAAATGGCGCGAGGTCCAGGAATTTAGTGTGATATTCCCGGACACTCATGTCCAGTTGTTTCAAATGTATGAATTCCTCATGCATGGTGGCCTCGACGTGAGCAGGATAAAAACGTTTCCTCATGGCAATCTTGAAAGCTTCCCAATTGAAATTGGGTTGTTGACGTAGAGCTGGGCCTGATGAGACCCACCAGTTATCCCCCTCTTTTTGTAAGTAATAAACAGCAATGTCAACTTTTTACTCTTCCGGACAGTTCACCGCGTCAAAGAGTTTGTCAAAGAGTCGGATCCAATCCTCGAGGATACGAGGATCTTCTTGCCCATGAAAGCTCGGTGGGTTGCGAGATGCTACTCGTTTAGCAGCATCATTTCCATTGTTCTGATTTTGGTGATTCTGGAGTACAGTAGCACCCAATGTGTGCATGAACTGCGTCAGTTGTTGGACGCTTTGTGCCAGCTCAGCATTGGTGGGTGTATTATCAGGGTCTCTTCTCGGTGCCATGATATCTTAATAACACAATATATTCGTGTAAGAATTTCCCTATTTTGCTCTTAAGGATCCTATTTCAACTAAGGATTCTATAGGCTATACAACATGATAATATGAAAATCGTACCATACTATTATACACAGGATTCACAGTTCACATAAGACCACTTTTGCACATAATGTTTGTACATACCTTGGCCGCTTTGGAATTTTGCCTTATGAGGCATTCCCTTCAACATTTAGGGTTCCCATTTCTCATATGGGCCCACAATTAGCACAATTATCACATACATGCAAGGAAAAGAATTACTCACAAGGTCCTCACCACGTTCCTAATAGGCCATTTCCTAGCTATATTATTTCTTCTAATTTAATTTTTTTTTGAAAATTTCCCATTTGGAGGTACAATTTCAAAGGTTTCCTTCAAGGATTTCGAACGACGAAGTTTCAGCACAAGGAGAAATTCCCAGTTAGTTGGACGAGCGCAAGGCTTAATTAAGAACCAACTAGCTTAAACTGTTATCGTCTTGGTGACAGAACTTCTCCCTACGACCTATTACCTCGTGTTCTAATCCCTTCGAAGAACCTAAGGGCTCTGATACCAACTTGTAACACCCCCATTTTTCCCACCCAAATAAAATCACATTTTTAAATGAAACCATCTTTGTTATTAAACATATTTAGAATACAGCAGAAGTCTTTAAGGGAAAAACAGGTGCATCACCGCCACACTCAACCTATACATGATTGAGTGCACAGGCTATCCACCATAAGTTCAAATAACAATGAAATAGGTCTTAGGACAAAGTTTGGGAATTACAAATATAAACAACGATAATTAATCAAACGTGTGCAACTAGCGGAACACTCGGGCAGCAAGTACATCAATCTTCATAATCATAATCATCTGTACAATAGAGCAAAGAGAATAAGACAAAAGAGACAAAAATTAGCTTTAGAGCTAAGTAAGATTCCACCCGAACCCGTAAAATAATATAATTTGGAAAATAGGTTTGGTATAGGTATATATATAGAAAATACCCTCTCATATCTCCAAAATAACTTCATGTCTCAAAATAATTTCTACAATAGATAATGTCATTCCTCAATTCCTCCAAAAGTAATACTTTAGATTTCTTTTAAGAGTGGGCGAAACTCAAGATTCCTCGAGCCCAACGAGTCGTTGTTATTTACGACTCATCCCGGAATTCCGGCTCCCACCGACCACCAATTTAGAAGCTGAATTTCTACCTTAAGTGTGCACACCCTCTAAAAAGGATTCCAAGCCCTCCGAGTAGTAAGAAACCCAAATAGGCAGGATGTTTTCTACCACCTACTCACAAGGGACATTGTCCAGGGGTAAATTAGGTAACTACTACTACGACCACCAAAGGACCTTTGGTCCTCAAATAAAAGCCCGGGATTTCTACCGGAGCATGTCATTTCCGGACTGGTTACCGACCCAAATAAATTTCACTAAAAGTAGTAGTAGTCCTAATCACCCACGCCTCGTGTTTCTCTCGAGACGTAAAAGTATATTATGAAAAACTTTAAGTTTCTCCCAAAGTCATTCTTGTCACACTTTCCAAAAATATACTTTGTAATAAATATCAATCCACCAATATTATTTAATAAAAAGAATATACATTTAATAATCCATAATAAATAATAATCCACCAATATCCATACATTCAAAATATTCATTCCATGTCAAACAAATAGTTTCCAATTCATAAATAGTTCACATAGTTCAAATATTGCATACATATAAATACGAGATAAAACATTTTTGGTTGACATAGAACTTACCTTTGTTAATTCCAGAATACTAACAATCATACAACCATAGCAGTTATAAAGAAGCAGATAGGAAGATATCGACAAGATTAAACGCGAATCTGGTATACCGTATGAAAACCGGCCGCTGCTCTCCCTGGAGAAGGAGAGCAGCGGCAACCCTAATCTCTCTCTATCTTTACGCCTCTGAACTCTAAGCCTCTATCGATCAGTTTGGTTCCCGTAAGTTAGCCTCCTTTTATAGGAGAAGTTGGCTAACTTACGGGTTACAAGGAAGCCCACGGGCTGATACACATTTGTGGCATGTATTACACGTTTAATTTATAACTACACAAATACAAAGATATTTAATTATATTGGACACCATAAAATATTCCTAACAATCTCCCCCTTGGTGTTCAATCGTGTTGAATCAGCATTGCTGCGCAGAGATCTTTGTCTTTGTTGTTATTGAGCTTCCTTTGTCTTTGAACTTGACTTCTGAGGAAGGCTATCTGAAGAAATCCTTGCAATCTTCCCTTTGATGTCTTCTTGACAATTTGATCTTTGATGCCGGGGGTTGAGGGACCTTCTGTATCTTGCATGTAGTCCTTGCCTTCCAGAAGTTGCTCTTGATCAGCTTGGATGAAGTCCGGTGACGCCTCTAGAATGAATGTTCTTTGGAGAATAGGAGACGCCCATGGAATTCATCTTCAGGACACGAGTATTTGACCTCTGTCTCCTCCAGAATGTAGTCTTTTTGACTATTTGGAATGAATGCATTTGAGGAGAACTTGTCGGTGGCATAGCGGAACATAATGATTGTTGATTTGTGAGTGTAGCTGACCATTTGATTTGAGTTGTAGAGATAGCAGAGAAGGTGTTGAATTTTGTAATGGAGGAGTGAAGTGTCCCAGAATGATTTGTTCAGTGTTAACAGCATGTGGACCACATGCTTTTATTCTTTTATTCTGCGGAAATAAAAACAGAAA
The DNA here is from genome assembly GCA_945859875.1 of Cuscuta europaea. NCBI lineage: Eukaryota > Viridiplantae > Streptophyta > Magnoliopsida > Solanales > Convolvulaceae > Cuscuta > Cuscuta europaea. The sequence goes on from CAMAPE010000016.1 coordinate 13,556,114, forward strand.
AAAACAAGCAGAAACTAAAGAAGATAACGTAGCCCCCCGGGGTCGTGAAGACGCCTGTTATCATCACTATAGAGATAAACTCTTTAGCAATGGCCTGAAAATGTTGGTGATTCTTATGTTGCAACATCAGGACTTCCTTCCAATTATTGGTCTACATCTGTAATAGATGAGCCCTATGGAAGTTCTCGCGGGTCATGAAGACCTGCAACTGACTCTAAAAGTGCGTCTGTGTCCTAGAAAATTTCAAAACATTTGGGAGTGAGTAACTAGACACGACGTGATCAATGAAAGTTCAGTGGCATGGGGCTGAGGCCACTGTAGTCAGTATTACTTGCCTCGGAAGGAGACAGTAATGAGAGATGCGGTTCCCCGTGAACTATGATTAAACACCTGTCTGTTGGGAGACAAGTGAGTGGTCTAGGGTAGGGTTGTGCATGCGCCGTTTGGACAAAATGCAGCGACTTCTACCCGGGATCTGAATAAATTCAGTCCTGAACCTATGGGGATAGTCCAGAGTATTTTAGTGGCTAGGAGCAAATGGTCAATTCATAGCAGGCAATTGAGGTAGCAGACTCATCATTGATAATTGTTTCCTTCTCACTCGAGCCTTCTGCTTCCTAATGCTCATAATGTTCACTCACTCACTCGCTCACTTACGCACTTACGTTCGGCTTTGTCCCTTGGGTAGGCTTAGTTGGGTTTACTAAGCCATAGGGACATGTTCTCTCATTACTTTCCTCATTTTCTCTCTGTGCTCCCCCTCAACTGAAGCACTCGGAATGCTTTGTCATTGTTAGGCACCGGGGAGGATAACATTGAACACTCCCCCTAAAATGTTGCATCCTTTGAGAGATTCCTTGCTTTGTCGGTGTAAGGCGCCAGGAGAAGAAAACTGAAACTCCCCCTCAGAATGTGTAAGGATTGAGTGCTCACAGCTTGTCATACCCGCCATGTGTGTGGGGCAATCTGAACATGTACCACACATGACGGTTTCCTTGAGCTCACCATGTAGAATTTCAGCATATTGATGATCACACAATGTTGATGAGTCAGGGGAGGCTTCAGCAGTTGATTGTTGATTGTTGTAAAATGACCGTTGACGCGAGCTTGATTGAATTATCTACGATTTTCAGACCTTTATATTGAAGTTTAGAAAAGCTTTGACCTCAGGGTTGACATTGAAAGAATTTGAACAGATTTGCCTAAGTTTTGACCTGGACATCGGTGATTTATAATGTTTGTCGGAAAACTAACGTTTTGACCCTCAAGGACTGCGAGTGAGGGCGCGTGAGAGAGGGTTCTGGGGCTTAGCCCCAGAATTAATGTAGATCTTTTCGTTATCTTTCCAACAAAAAAACGTTTGCTCAAATCGGATCACCGAGTCAAAAGTTATGGCCAAAACAGTGCGGTGTCGCAGAAAATCTCTAATTTTGAGTTTTTGAGGAATTTCTTCGAAGTTGAGGTTCTCAATGATGAATATCGAGAGCAAGTGGATTTAAAACAAAATTCTAAGGCAATACTTCGAGATTGTAATCTCGAGGTTTAAATCTCGAGATTACAATCTCGAGGTTGCCTCGAAGAATAATGGCGAAATCCACCTGCAAAACAAACCTCAGAATATCGAAATCTGCAGAATTTCAAAATGTTTGAACATTGAAAACTTCGGAGTTTCGAAAACCTCATAATCTCGAAAACTTGTTGTTTGAAAAACATCAGAACATCAAAAATTCCTGAAACATGTATATAAGCAGGGTATCATTCAGAGATCCTATAATGTAAAGCTTCGATGAACTGCAAAGGATGTCAAGATTCGAATTATGAGTTCCAAGAAACTGCAAACTTTGAAAGATTCAAAACATCGAGAAATTTTGAAAATCTCGAAATCTTCAGAATGTCGAGATCCAAAACATCGAGATCCCAAATGTCGAAATCCCAAAACTCGAAATTCCTAAACTCGAAATTTCAAATCTCGAGATCACAAATCTCGAGATCTTGATTTCGAGATTCAAATCTCGAGATCTTGATTTCGAGATTCAAATCTCGAGATCTTGATTTCGAGATTCAAATCTTGAGATCAAGATGTCGAGATGCAAATCTAAAGATCAAGATTTCGAGATTCAAATCTCGAGATCAAGATGTCGAGATGCAAATCTCGAGATCAAGATGTCGAGATGCAGATCTCGAGATCAAGATGTCGAGATGCAAATCTCGAGATCTCAAAAGTCGAGAAGAAGAAATCGAGTCCCTAAATGTCGAGATCCTGCAAAACGAAAACATTGATTTTTGAAAATCTAAAACCTGTTCTGAATAGCCCTGAAAGTCGAGATTCTCCTGTATCAGTTTCAAGCCAAAAACGTTTCTGCAGCAGTGAAAAATAAGGATTTCGAGATCTCAAAGTAGAGATCTTCGAAATATAAAATTTGCAGAAACCGAAAAAAGAGGTATGCTACTGGATCGGTTTTGAAAGGCGAGTCCAACAGTATGATTTTTACAAAATTTCGTTCACAAACGAGATTACAGGAGCAAATCTCTACATAGAGAAAAACAGAAGAAAAACAGAGCAGTTCTTCGTTAGATCCAAAAATCGCAGACAGATCCAACCTATTTCACGCCTCGGCTCTGATACCAAATGTTAATTCCAGAATACTAACAATCATACAACCATAGCAGTTATAAAGAAGCAGATAGGAAGATATCGACAAGATTAAACGCGAAACTGGTATACCGTATGAACCTGCCGCTACTCTCCCTGGAGAAGGAGAGCAGCGGCAACCCTAATCTCTCTATCTTTACGCCTCTGCTCTCTAAGCCTCTATCGATTCGTTAGGGTTCCCGTAAGTTAGCCTCCTTTTATAGGAGAAGTTGGCTAACTTACGGGTTACAAGGAAGCCCATGGAATTCATCTTCAGGACACGAGTATTTGACCTCTGTCTCCTCCACAATGTAGTCTTTTTGACTATTTGGAATGAATGCATTTGAGGAGAACTTGTCGGTGGCACAGCGGAACATAATGATTGTTGATTTGTGAGTGTAGCTGACCATTTGATTTGAGTTGTAGAGATAGCAGAGAAGGTGTTGAATTTTGTGATGGAGGAGTGAAGTGTCCCAAAATGATTTGTTCAGTGTTAACAGCATGTGGACCACTCTCCCCCTCATGACGATCCGATGTATCGGGACGCCATGCTTTTATTCTTTTATTCTGCGGAAATAAAAACAGAAGAAAAACAGAGCAGTTCTTCGTTAGATCCAAAAATCGCAGACAGATCCAACCTATTTCACGCCTCGGCTCTGATACCAAATGTTAATTCCAGAATACTAACAATCATACAACCATAGCAGTTATAAAGAAGCAGATAGGAAGATATCGACAAGATTAAACGTGAATCTGGTATACCGTATGAAAACCGGCCGCTGCTCTCCCTGGAGAAGGAGAGCAGCGGCAACCCTAATCTCTCTCTATCTTTACGCCTCTGAACTCTAAGCCTCTATCGATCAGTTTGGTTCCCGTAAGTTAGCCTCCTTTTATAGGAGAAGTTGGCTAACTTACGGGTTACAAGGAAGCCCACGGGCTGATACACATTTGTGACCCGTATTACACGTTTAATTTATAACTACACAAATACAAAGATATTTAATTATATTGGACACCATAAAATATTCCTAACAACCTTAAATTGCGATAATCCTCTTAATAAAATCTCTAGCTTGGTCTTCACTTGAATTCTCCTTCTAATATATATCAAAATTCTAAATCAATAACTATCCTATTATTTTTGTTATTTCCTATCTATTCAACCTTTAGTTATTTTAACTTCATTATTCCTTCTTTAAATACAACTTTTAAGTTAGATCCATAAATCTTATTTAAATGTGAATTTTCAGTCCAACCTTATTATTTTCTTTAATCTTACTAATCCGTCCATAATTTACTTTAATTTATTTGATTAATTAGTTAACTAGTCTAATTATATTAACTACATAATAATTTAGTTATTTAAAATTTAAATAATCAATTTAGTTCAAAATTCAGTTTACATAATTTATATAATTTATTTAATAAACATTTTAATAATAATTTGACGTAAGCAATAATTCGAAATAATAATCATTAATTATAATCTAATCTCAATAACAACTTTAATTAGTTCAATAGTTTATTTATACTAACTAACCCAATTAAATTAATTAATTCAATCCTCCAGTTTTATTTATTTGATTCACTAATTTAATTGAACTAACTAAATCAAATAAATAAGTTTAATTATATCAATATAGCTAAATACATTAATCTAATTCAATTAAGGCCAATAATCAAATTCTAATTACGTTTTAATTTTCTATTTTTAATATAAAGTCCAAAAATATTACTACGTCCATAATTTAACTAATTTATCCATTAAACTAATTGATTTAGTTAAACTAGTCCAATGAAGTCAACTAACTTAATTATTAAGTACACATTACTTAATTAATTTGTTTATATTAATCAACTAAGTTTTATGAGTTCAAATAGTTTAATAATTTATATGGAGTCCAAATCAATAATAATCAAGGATAATAATTATTAATTTAATCACACTAATTTAATTAGTCCACTAATTCATTAATTTATTTATTAAGTCCGAATATAGTCATTCATTTACGCTAGCTATCCAAACTTTATTTTCTTTTCCTTATTTTATTCCAAACATCATTTTAGTCCAGAATATTATTTTCAATCTTAGTGATTTTATTTATTTCACCATTATTATTCAAATTTTCTTATTTAATTACTTAACTAGTTTTATATGGCCTAATTAAATTAAATAGCTTAAGAAATGACTTTATAAATTTATAACCGTCCATAACTATATTTTGGGTCTATATTTGACCTAGGTTGTCCAGATATTTATTTTAGAATTATTTCCCTTATTTATTCATTTAATTTGATATATCTATTAACCGGTTTAATCACAATTAAATATACTAATCATAATTTTTATTAAATATAAATGGTCCCACATGTCCTAGTTAGTCATATATTTAATCTAGTTTACTCCAATAATTATTTCATAATTTATTTCGTTGTTTAGTTAATTATTTACTAAATATGTACAAATTGGCCCAATTACAATTAAATCAATTAAAAATAGTTAAAAATATTATATTTCAATTCTGGTTGGTCCGGATATGTATATTTATACTAGGTATTTATTTTATATTTTTCCAGATTTTATTTATTTCATTTACTATTTTATTTTTAATTTTTATTGAAAATGGGCTGAACCGGCCCAAAAACGCGACCCGGCCAGAGAAGACTGGGTTGTCTTCTTCCCAGATTTCTCCAGGTCGCGATTCCGGTGACCGGAAATCGGGAAACTTCGGCGAGTGATATCTTTACTTACAGTTAACGGATTTCGACGATTCAAATTGCAAAATGATCCTGACGGCGAGACAAAGCTCCTACACCCCTATCTACGGCCAAATGTCTGCTCTTTCTGAAGACCCGTTTGCACGGCTTGACACTCCGGCGACGTCTAAGCAACTCCGGTGACTATGAATCGGTCTGGAATTTATTGGGAAGTATTCCTAGACCTCTCACGACCCTCCTCTATCGTTTTTACGAAGTTTGATACGTAAAATAATATAGATATAAATTTTCCGGCGAGATTATGTATATATATGTATATGTATATATAGCTTCTATCTCTCCGATTTGCAGTGTTTGGGATGGCTAAGAGGGTTTATTTATAGGTCTAGATGGTCCTTATGGTTTATTTTATTTATTTGATAATTGTATGAATAATAATAATAATAATAATAATAACAATAATAATAATAATAATAATAATATTAATAATAATAATAATGTATATGATAGGTTGGTAGTTGATGAACATGGCATGTGTATTGATTCATGATTTGATTCCCATTTATGTTGATGTTTAATTTTATTTTATTTTATTTTATTTTAATTTTTACATATAAATATATATAATTATATATGTAAAAATATGTACATAACGTATATACATTATTTGGTAGGTGATCCTAGCATGTGTCATTGTTTTATGATATGATATTTTCATTTATTAATTTGATGCTATTATTAGTAATTTTTAATATTCTTACTATTTTTATTTATTTATTTATTTATTTATTTATTTATTTATTCCGTCATCTATATTTTATCTGATTTATTTCTATTATATTTTTATTTTATTTTTTCGATGCCACATAAGTGTTTAATTTTATTGCATGTAGCATGCATATATTTTTATACACCAAGTATAATACAAAATATTTTTATATTACTTTCATTTGATTTATCAGATATAACTTATCTGATTTATTTATTTATTTATTTATTTTTCAAATTTTCAAGGTATCACATGGTGTTCCTTCCAAAGGCTCAACACCTTAACACTCTCAAGGTGAAGAAGGGCATGCTGGTACCAGAATACTCTCTTCTGATGGACATCCTATACAAATGCATTGACAACAGAACCACTGCACTGGATGAAATTAATGCACAAAGGGCACTTCCACTAGCAGCCATAATCTCTGGCTCCCCACACAACTGGTGACGGTATGTCTACCAAGAACTTATCAAGCATGTGAATAAGTCTCACAAGGGACGAGGAAAGGATGGAAGTCTACCATTGCTAAGGTACGGATTCTTAATTGGGGAGCTTTTCAAGAAAAAGGGCATTATAGGCGAAATCAAAGAAGCAACCAACTGGAGAAAGTTCCTCCATCAAACCTCTAAAGCAGGGGCTCCAGAAATACAGAAGCAAGATGCTACTCTCCAATCCCACGAGCCTCTCCAAATTGAATTCACCAGAATCAAGACTAAGCTAGCCAAGAGACCAAGATCTGGCTGCAAAGAAATCCAGTCCAAAAGACCAAGGACAGCAACCACAAATTTACAAGAAGAACTGGAAGAAGCGGTCTCACTCATACAGGAAGAAGAAGCAGTGCTCTCCCCTCTTGCCATCATTCACGAAGAAGAAGCAGTGGCCTCTCCATCACTAGCAATCAAGGAAGCATCAAAGTCCTCTTCCAACTCTTCAAATGGAAGCAACAGCTCTGCTCTTCCTCTCTCGATACTTATTCCCAAAATCACACAACAAACAGAGAGAAGGAGTCAACAAAAGGAGCAGTTGGATCTCCAAGAAGCAGAGCAGGGGACTCAACCAGAGCAGGTGGCTCCCATAGAAATAGAGCAGGCCCCTCAACTCAGCGAGCAGGCGGTGATACGTTCTTAATTTCCATATTTATGTTTGTATTTTTAATTAGTTTTGTTTGACCTTTACTTTGGAAATTACACACTTTTGGTGTAATAGATTAGTTTGTTAAATTCTTGTAAATAGGTTAGATTAGATTTATTCTGAGCTCAAACAGGTATTGATCACTCGAAGTACAGTTGGTGAACCTAAAAAGTGGAAAGAAGGTGCAAAAGTTCAAAGACAAAAGAAGATCCTGAATTTTGGTCTATACTCGGTCGAGTATTAGCTATACTCGATCGGGTATTAGGTTGGAACTTCAAATCGGATCAGATCCGAAGACAAGGGAACATCCCGGGAAGATTTCGGCCACGATTTTATGTCTATACCCGATCGGGTAGACCGACATACCCGATCGGGTATGCCTTTGAATTTCAAACGAAGATCGGTCGAGTATAGTCCGAATACCATTTTCTAAGCATACTCGACCGGGTATTCATATATACTCGATCGGGTATACTCTTAGAAAATAGCCTGAAACCGGTCGAGTATGCCTCGGATCGAGTGTTACACACGTACTCGATCGGGTACCATGTATATACCCGATCGAGTACCTGAATCCCATCCCAAAAGCCTATAAATACACCTCCTTTCCTTTACAAAAAGATATCTAATTCCTTTGTACATCTAAGCTCAGTATAGAATAGTTCTTTCTTTATATTTTTCATCATGTTTAGTCTCCAAATGAGGAGCTAAACTCTTCCATCTTGGTTTTGCTACTTTGAAGCTTAATGAATTTGTAAGTTGTGAGTTATTTTCTTTAATCTTCTTCCTTGAATATTAATTCTTTCTTTCAAAATACTATCTCTATATCAAAGTTGGGGAGTGTTACTAAGATGACAATTAGTTAACATCTTGACATTGGTTATAGTAATAGCTATTTCTTCCTCTACGATAATATTGGGGAGTGTTACTAAGATGACAATTAGTTAACATCTTGATATTAATCATAGTAGGATTCATATATTTTAATATTCTTCCTTGAGTATTAATTAATTCCTATTCATATTTCATGTTAATATCTTAAACATTACTTAAAGTATCAACGAGTATTGTTTCTCATATTAATTATTACTAGAATCAATCGGTTAATACGCTTGTTATTAATTCGGTTCTTTCAACGGTAGTAAACTTGGAATATTAATGCATGCATCTCATGGTTAATATGCCAAGGGGAATTAATTATATTGATTAAACCAATAAACCGCTTGTGTTGAGGTTATCAATCTCAATCGTTTTCATCTTAAGTTTATTGCTACTATCAAGTTAATATACGGCGCTTGTTCTATATTGACTCGATAGTAAGTTTTATTAATGAACGCATCTCGTTATTAATAACTACCCTCGATGAACTGGATATACTCCTCGATTGAGTATTCGAGAGGAAGATAGTTAAAGATATATCCGGGATCGACGAACATTTCATTAAGTGGATAAAAGCAAAACCAAGTCTTCATCTCATTGAATTAAACTCATATAGGTTGTTTATCTTAGTGTTGTTAAAACAAACAAATCTAAACCCCCCTTTTTTGTTACTACTTTTATAAAAGAAAAGTATTCCTTTCCCTGTGGATACGAACCTTACTACACTATACTACGTATTAGTGTCGTATTGATTAATTATTTTGAGTGCACCTAACGACAAGTGCACGTCAAATTTGGCGCCGTTGCCGGGGAAAGGCAATTAATTTTTCTTTTATTTCATATCAAGAAAAATCAAAAAAAAATATTTAATAAAAATATAAAGAGTTCTCATTTCTTCTATTTCTGAGCTTAGTGGAGTTTATGGTTAAACATCGCTCCATAAACAAAATCACATATCAAACAAACCCAGAAATAGAACAAACTTTCGAGCGGTTGAAAAGTAAATTTTCTAATACCGACTCAGAGGAATCATCTATCAGAGATTCATCCAGCGCTAGTTCTCATTCTAGCGAGACCGAAGAGTCAATAACCATGGCTCTTGAGACAAGAACACTACGGGAGCTCACTGCTCCAAATCTCAATCAACAACCATTATGTATTACCTTCCCTACACTCGATGAAGGTAATACATTTGAGCTAAAATCTGGGCTCATACATCTACTGCCATCCTTCCATGGCCTAAGGGGCGAGGACCCAAACAAACATCTCTCGGAATTCCATATTGTCTGTACAAGCATGTGCCCAAATGGAGTCACCGAGGAACAAATCAAGTTGAGGGCTTTTCCATTCTCCCTCAAAGACACGGCGAAGGATTGGTTATTCTATCTCCCGTCAGGGAGTATAGATACATGGGCATCAATGAAAAAGTGCTTCCTAGAAAGGTACTACCCTGCATCCGTCTCATCATCTTTGAAAAAACAAATAAGCAACATCGAGCAAAAAGATGATGAGACATTATATGAGTATTGGGAGCGTTTTAAAAAATTGTGTGCTAGCTGCCCATATCATGGTTACACAGAGCAAGACCTCATCCTCTACTTTTATGACGGTCTTGCGTAGCAAGATAGACGCCTGGTGAACGCAGCATCTGGAGGGGGAATTGTCAACAAAACCCCTTCCCAAGCTAGGAACCTCATCTCGGAGTTGGCCGAGAATTCTAGACACTACAATGGGAGGTCATCATCAAAACGGGTCATGGCAGCAGAGTCCAACATCTCGTTGGAAAGTCAAGTAGCCGGCTTTGACTTCTTTGGTAAAGGATTTCCTTTTAAATCCAAAACACCAAGAAGTCAAGGTCTGCGGCATATGCTCGACACAGGGGCACCCCACCGATTCCTGCCCAACACTACAAGAGGAGAATTCCGAGCAAGTCAATGCTTTGGGATTTCAAGGTCAAAAGAGGTATGATCCACACTCTAACTCCTACAATCCTGGGTGGAGAGATCACCCGAATTTGAGGTATGGGAATCCTAAAAATCAGCCCTTGCCACCAACTTTCCCAAAGCACCAAGGCCAGACGTCAAGCTCAAGTATGTCCACCGAGGACATGATCCGAGCACTCACCTCAAATGTCTCAACCATGCAACAAAACATGGTTCAATTTCAGCATGAGACCAAATCCAGCATTCAGAATTTGGAAAGTCAAGTCAGTCAAATTGCAAATGCCGTGAACCGACTTGAAACAAAAGACTCGGGTAAACTCCCATCTCAAACGGAGCAAAACCCGAGACAACATGTGAATGCTATAACGTTGAGAAGTGGAGCAACGTTGAAAGAGGTAGAAGAGAACGATGAAGAGACTGAGGGCGTGGACCCTGAAAAAGTAGTCCCACCGGAGGAGGAGCTCACAGAAACCAAGCTTCCCCCACCCTCATCATACGAACAAGAAATCCCATTTCCTGAGGCGCTGAAGGAGACGAAGAAGCTAGAAAAAGATGCTGACATCTATGAAACCTTCGCAAAGTGTGAGGTAAACATTCCGCTTCTTAACTTAATGAAAAATGTCCCTCGTTTTGCTAAATTCTTAAAAGAATTATGCAAAACAAACAGGAAAGATAAATTGAAAGGGAAACAAGAGGTTAGAGTTAGTGAACACGTCTCGGCCATTTTTCAGAGAAAACTCCCCGAAAAATGTAACGACCCACGCATGTTCACTATCCCTTGCAAAATAGGAAACACCACATTTCCTAAGGCCTTGTTGGATTTAGGGGCATCAATAAATGTCATCCCCTATTCTGTTTATAAAACTCTACAACTTGGCCCATTACATCAAACAGGTGTAGTGATTCAACTGGCATATCATTCTAGTACTTACCCGAAGGGTGTAGTAGAAGATGTGCTAGTAGAAGTAGAAAATATGGTCTTTCCTGTTGACTTCTATGTCCTTGAAATGGGAACTGATGACCAAACAACACCCATCCTTTTGGGTTGACCCTTCATGAAGACCGCAAAAACGAAAATTGACGTTTCTAGTGGTTCACTAACTTTAGAGTTCGATGATCAAAAAGTAGAGTTCAACATCTTGGACTCTACGAAAAAACAAATGCCAAATCCAACTATGTGTTCTTTACATGTTGTTGAACCACAAGAACCGCTGTTTTTCAAAGAAGCGGATAAAATCAGATTTCTTCAAGAAGAGAAAGATAAACGAGAGAAGTCATCCTTCACAGGAAGGAATGTAATAAAATGTGAAACAAATCCACCTATGATGGAGGTGACAATGAGAAAGAAACCCCGGCCTTACTGGAGAAGGCCGAAAAATAAATTTGAAAAATGGCTAAATAAGGCCACAAAAAATGAATAAAGGGATGTTCACGATCCCACTTAAAAAAAAATTGAATAACGTCGTGCCACGACGTTAACTAAGGCGCTTCTTGGGAGGCAACCCAAGTTTATTTTATTTTTTTTAATTCAAGTGTTTATAATTCATTTTTTGTCTAATTATTTGAGAGATCAGTGAGAGAGGGCACTAATAACGGGTTTTTGGAGGAAAAGAAACAAAAAATGCAGGTTTTGGAGCATCTGGGGACATACTCGATCGAGTACAACCTGATACTCGGTCGGGTATGACCAAAAGAAAAGGGAACCGGGCACTACTCGATCGAGGAAGCATTCAAAAATTGAAAAACAAGGGATACCCGATCGGGTATCACTATACACCCGTTCGGGTATGTATAGAAATGCTAAAGTTCAAGGAGACTGACTCCCACACTCGACCGAGTACACGCCTCAAAAGTAGAAAAGAGCACATACCCGATCGGGTATGGAAGAATACTCGACCGGGTACCGGAGGCAGGCTGCTCACAAAGTTCAATTTCCAGAACTACTCGACCGAGTAACATTACATTACCCGATCGAGTACCGGAGGCAGACCACTCATGAACTTCATTTTCCAGACATACTCGACCGGGTAACAACACACTACCCGATCGAGTACAGGAGGCAGGCTGCTCAAAAAGGCCACTTTCCAGACATACCCGACCGAGTATCAGCACATACTCGATCGGGTATATGGGTATTATAACCCCAAATCAGCCCCAAACACTTCATCTTCCCCAAAATCCCCAACCCCAATTCGAACAAAACGCCCCCAACCTCCATTTTACACCTTCTCTCTACCATATCTCTTCCAATTCTTCACCAAATCATCCCATTTCAACACCAAAACACTCCCCTCATCCTCCTCTACACACTCATACTCATCAATCCCATTCTCCCCCAAATTTCAGAGGTCCGAAAAACCCTACCCCCCACCTTCAAATTTCGGATTTCAAGGCCAAATTCACTCCAAAATGGCTCCAAGGAAAGAGAAAGGGCAAAGCTCAAACACTAGGGCATCCATCCCGGGCTACGAGGACATCCTCTTCATGGACAACGAACACCGCACTCGCTTCATGTCCACAATTGAAAGGCAAGTTAAACCTTCTCACTTTTTATGTCATGATGCCCTAAAGGAATTAGGAGTGTACAAAATGATGAAGACATTTTTTCATGAGTTGAGCATGGATAAGATTTTCAAAATGCAACATCACTCAAATGAAAAAATTATCTATGAATTCCTAAGCTCTTTGCAATTTGAGAACAATGAGGAGGATTTTAGGGATGATAAACTCAGGTTTCGATTGTTTAACCACAACCACACCATCACGAAACTTGAGTTCGCCGAACACTTTGGTATTCCGGTCCCGTACCAAAAATCTATATCCGACAATACCGCCTTCGGCCATACCCTATGGACCAAGATGACCGGGGAGACTAAATTTAGCTCCTCCCAACTCTATATTAGTCATGTCCAACATCCCGTCCTCCGCCTATTTTTGAAATTCCTCGCCAACTCCTTGCTTGGACGTCCCAACAACCATCACACTAGGATGGGGGATGTGTGCCTGATATCGGTAGCCCTATTCCGTGTCCACGTAGATTTCAACCTATGTAATCTTATGTGGGCACATCTCAAAAAAGAAAGCGTGGCAAAGGGTGCTATTGTAGTGGGCGGGGTGATTATGCACTTGGCCACAAAGTTTGGGTATACGGATAACTCTCCTATACCCGACTACTGTTTGATGAACATTGCTTGGCTGGGCCACTCGGGTTGCACATCTTTTTCACACACCGTTTATGGTGAAGAAAGGCCCAGAAATATGTACAACTGGCACATCCACCCCAAACCCCTCAAATACTTCCTCCTGCCCAACCCAGAACTCCCCCAACTCCACTACAAAACAGGAAGAGCGGAGCAACATTACCTCTTCCCACACGCCCTTCCACCACATCTCCAGGAACCAGAACAAGAACCTCCCCAACACCAACCCGATTACGATCCCTATGATCAACTCCATAGCCATCCAAACATGGGCCAGGACTTCCCAGAACAAAGCCAAAACCCTCCACCACCCGACTTCTTTCAACAACTTCTGGAGGGTCAACAACTGCTTACGGGAATAGCCCAAATGGACAACCGGCTCAACCGATTAGAGGAGGAGCAAAGAGCCGGTTTTCAACGATTGGAGGATGAGAAAAGAGCCGGCTTTCAACGATTGGAGGAGCTCAGGGAGGTCGATAGACATCGGTATGAGGAAGACCAACATAGGTTCTACGGACCTATGTACTCTTATATGGCACAACAGGGATCCTTCCATACCATGGCGAACCCCCCTCCACCACCCTCATGGTATGACCCCACTCATTGGGGTAACTTTGGAGGATCTGGCTCCGGGGGTGGAGGGTACGACGGCGGAGATGGAGGGGACACCTACATGGGAGATGGTGGCCAAGGGAGCGGCTTTGGAGGGAGCTACTACGGAGGAGAAGGCGGACACTAGGGACAGTGCTTGATTCAAGTGCGGGGGAGACACTCATGATGGTATGTAATTTTCATTTCTACATAGCACTATGCATGTAATTCTTTTGAACTTTTACACAAAAAAATAAATAAATAAATGAACAAAAGAAAATAAATGCTAGTTAGGTTGAAAACCCAACAAAATGGGCAATCTAAGCAAAAAAAGGCTTATAAAAAAATGAGTGAGTTGGAGAGAATGGAAAATGAAAAGAGGTGCTAGGATGAAAACCTGAAAAGGCTCCTAGGCAAAATGAGAGATATGAGAGAAATGTTTGTTCTTGCAGGCACTCATTGTATCCTTGTGAAGAATAAGAAGATTCAAGATAAAGAAGAAGAGAGGAGGAGAAAAGAAGATAACATTAGGAGGCCATTAAACCCAAGATGCTCTTTTGTAATTTGAGTTTAAAACTCGTTTTTATTTGTCATCCTTGGTGGTCTTTGTGTTTGTATTGTGTTTTTGTTGAACTGTGGAACTTTTGGACAAACATTGACATTTGTCAACATTTGATCTTACTCGAGACAAGTAAAGGTTTAAGTGTGGGGGAGTTGATACGTTCTTAATTTCCATATTTATGTTTGTATTTTTAATTAGTTTTGCTTGACCTTTACTTTGGAAATTACACATTTTTGGTGTAATAGATTAGTTTGTTAAATTCTTGTAAATAGGTTAGATTAGATTTATTCTGAGCTCAAACAGGTATTGATCACTCGAAGTACAGTTGGTGAACTTAAAAAGTGGAAAGAAGGTGCAAAAGTTCAAAGACAAAAGAAGATCCTGAATTTTGGTCTATACTCGGTCGAGTATTAGCTATACTCGATCGGGTATTAGGTTGGAACTTCAAATCGGATAAGATCCGAAGACAAGGGAACATGCCGGGAAGATTTCGGCCACGATTTTATGTCTATACCCGATCGGGTAGACCGACATACCCGATCGGGTATGCCTTTGAATTTCAAACGAAGATCGGTCGAGTATGGTCCGAATACCATTTTCTAGGCATACTCGACCGGGTATTCATATATACTCGATCGGGTATACTCTTAGAAAATATCCTGAAACCGGTCGAGTATGCCTCGGATCGAGTGTTACACACGTACTCGATCGGGTACCATGTATATACCCGATCGAGTACCCGAATCCCATCCCAAAAGCCTATAAATACACCTCCTTTCCTTCACAAAAAGATATCCAATTCCTTTGTACATCTAAGCTCAGTATAGAATAGTTCTTTCTTTATATTTTTCATCATGTTTAGTCTCCAAATGAGGAGCTAAACTCTTCCATCTTGGTTTTGCTACTTTGAAGCTTAATGAATTTGTAAGTTGTGAGTTATTTTCTTTAATCTTCTTCCTTGAATATTAATTCTTTCTTTCAAAATACTATCTCTATATCAAAGTTGGGGAGTGTTACTAAGATGACAATTAGTTAACATCTTGACATTGGTTATAGTAATAGCTATTTCTTCCTCTACGATAATATTGGGGAGTGTTACTAAGATGACAATTAGTTAACATCTTGATATTAATCATAGTAGGATTCATATATTTTAATATTCTTCCTTGAGTATTAATTAATTCCTATTCATATTTCATGTTAATATCTTAAACATTACTTAAAGTATCAACGAGTATTGTTTCTCATATTAATTATTACTAGAATCAATCGGTTAATACGCTTGTTATTAATTCGGTTCTTTCAACGGTAGTAAACTTGGAATATTAATGCATGCATCTCATGGTTAATATGCCAAGGGGAATTAATTATATTGATTAAACCAATAAACCGCTTGTGTTGAGGTTATCAATCTCAATCGTTTTCATCTTAAGTTTATTGCTACTATCAAGTTAATATACGGCACTTGTTCTATATTGACTCGATAGTAAGTTTTATTAATGAACGCATCTCATTATTAATAACTACCCTCGATGAACTGGATATACTCCTCGATTGAGTATTCGAGAGGAAGATAGTTAAAGATATAACCGGGATCGACGAACATTTCATTAAGTGGATAAAAGCAAAACCAAGTCTTCATCTCATTGAATTAAACTCATATAGGTTGTTTATCTTAGTGTTGTTAAAACAAACAAATCTAAACCCCCCTTTTTTTGTTACTACTTTTATAAAAGAAAAGTATTCCTTTCCCTGTGGATACGAACCTTACTACACTATACTACGTATTAGTGTCGTATTGATTAATTATTTTGAGTGCACCTAACGACAAGTGCACGTCAGGCGGCTGCCCTTGAAGACGAGCAGATACCTCAATCACCAGCAGTGGCCTCACTTGTCTAGACTCCTCTACAACGACTAGACGCTGAATTCACCAGGGTCAAGGCATAGAGAGCTTGGAAGCTATCACGAATCCTCCATCAAGCTGAAAACCTCTCACTCTTTATAGAGGAAGAGGACTTTGCGGTAGAATGGCTTGGAACAAGTGATATGGCAGAAGCAATCAAGCTCCTCAAAATCAACCAAGTATATGCCCTGAAGAAAAAAGAGCTGACTGCCAAAGATGAAATTGAAGATTCAAGTGATGATGATAATGATGATGCTGACAATGCACCAAAGGGTCCTCCAAACTCAAGAGGTAAACAAATCATTCATTCCTCCTCTTCCAGTGATCAAGAACTAAGAAGAGTCATGGAGAAATCAAGAATGGAAACGCAAGGAGGAGGGGAATCCTCCAAAGCTCCTCAGAAGCTACTAGTTGCCACTATCTAGCAGGGGACTGCTCTGCTAGATCTCAACTTGGAAGCCCACCAAGATACACCACCTGAGCAGCCTGCCACATCAAACGAGATCAAAGATCAAATTCAGCATGATGGTGAAGAAGACACTCCTACACTGGCAGAGGTCTTCATCAACGAAAGAAGGGCAACCATAAACGGCTAATCAAGATGAAGAAACATTTTGATGAACTATTAGAGATGAGATTTGCTGAAGTCCATTGCCATCTCAAAAGCAATCTCATGATTCAGCAACTGTTCAACTCCGAACAAAAGGCACAACTGCAAGTCCAACTAACCCAGCAACCTGCTCAAATGGAGGCAATTCACAAAGAGCTTGAAGCCTTGAAAACCAGGGATGAAGAGCTGGAAAATCAAATTATAGAATCCCTCAAAGAACTACGAAACCAAGAGCTAGCAGTTGCCTCCGGTCAAGCAGGTGCCTCGCGGCCAACAGCAGAGGTCTCTGCTCAGCTACCTGCTATTCCCAATCTTCCCCCAACCTTGAGCAAGCCCTTCTAACAATACAGGCACACGAGGAGTTCATACAACACCTCAAGACCAAGGAGCTTCCTGCCATTCTCCAACTCTCACAAAAGTTGGTCATAAAGCAAGTTGAACACTCTGAGGCAATTGGTCAAACACGAACTGATGTTGCCAAACATCTCACTGACCTTCACCAAGCCACACAAGAGGCATTCCTAAAGCATGGAAATGACCTTCAAAGACTGGGCCAAAATTTGGAGGCAACTAACCAAAGGGTTCAAGGGCTCGAAAATGAAGTCAGAGATGAGGTAAGAACAGATCTGCTGGACGTCAACAACTACATGAAAGCATTATCTATCAAGGTATATGGCCTAGATCCATCAAAGAGAGCACAAGAAGAAGTTGTTTCTTATCCAGAGATAGAAGCATTGTTCGATGAAAGCAAGACCCCTGCTCATGATGCCAAAAAGGGGGAAAGGACAACACAAGCAGGCCCCTCATCTAAAAGATCACTAGCAGCCAAGAAAGGAGCTGAAACCAGAATGAAGAACAAACGGCTACAAGAAGAAATGGAAGTCCGTAGAAGAAAAGCTGAAGAAGCAAAGGCCAAGGAAGAGGCTAAGAAGAAATCAGAGGAAGACAAGAAAGAGTAAACTAGATTAACTAGTCCGAAACAGACTATAAACTATTGTACTCTAGAAATTAGAACAATGTACAAAACTTCAAAGAAAATCAATAAAAATGTTTGTTACTTGTGTTGTATAGTTTTGGCATCATCAAAAAGGGGGAAATTGTTAGTACCCAATTTTGATAAGATTTTGATGATGCCACTATACTTAGCACGTGTACATTGTATCTCATTTTAGTCTAGTATTAATGTGACAAAATAAATGTACAATTTTTGAGACTAATGAAATATTACCGGAAAAGTAAAAATGCAATAAGGTAATTTTTATTTACCTTAATAGGATATTTAAATCCTACCGGCATATATTATTTTGCTCAAAAGTTAATTAAAATATCACATTTTATTGAAAAGAAAATGAAGTTCTAAAATCATATATATGATTGAAGACAGGCTTGACTAGCATTTTAATGCTAAGTGTGTACTAGGGTCCGGAGCATTGAAGATGCACAAAGAAGAGATAGTTCAGTGATCAAAATTAATTGAAGACAATATTAGACCTTCCTTCAATGCTTAAGCAAGTACAGGGGTCTACAGCATGGGACGCACATTTGGAAAAGATGCTCTCCGCGGCTAAATAATTCAAAACAAGCTCGTCAGTCGCATTAAAAGGCTCCAGCAAAAAAAGACGAAAGTACAATTTGTCCTTGCCAGAAATTCAACGGAAGAGATCAAACTATCCTAACCAACGGATAAGATTGATCAGCCAAAAAGCCTATAAATAGAGGCTGAAACGAAAGTTTCTAACCAAGCCTGAGCATCCTAAGTAGAGAGATATTTCACTGAGCAAGAAGTGTTATTCTATCCACGACTCTCTGCTTAGACTCTTGCTTCACTAAACTTCTCAGTATCAAGTATTCATTGCCAAAATCCTAGAAGTTTAGTTCCTAGTTGGAGGTTAGAACTTTCTTGTAACAAAATCATAAATTGTTGTAAACACTTCAGGAGGACAGTTGTTCCCGGCCTGAGTGTGGTTAGATAGGTCAGGAGTACCTTTTGATCCCCACTGGATCAATTGAGAAAAACCTAAAGGATTGAGTAGCTTGGAGTGGTGTTGTACTCCTCATGAAACACCTTCAATCTAGGCCAGAGTTGTCAAGGCTAGATTGGCACTAAGTGTATTGGGCTTAATACATTAGTGAAATGCATCTGAAAGAGGGTGGGACTGGATGTAGGAGGATTACACCACCTCTGAACCAGGATATACTGTGTGTTGATTCATTTTCAGTCAACAAAGCACACACTGAACACTTCTCATAAAAGATTGTAGTTTGCCAGCAGAATCCTAAGCAGTAGTCTTAACTGACCATACTGCTTATCCTACTGCTTAATAACTAACTTTCTTTGAGATACAAGAGATACAAGATATCACAACTATAAGGTCTGTTCCATTAGATTTCAGAAAATCCTACTTAAAGCATAGCAGTTGCCTCAGCAGTTCCCTGGGGACTACCCAACTGCTAAGCCCACTGCTCACGCAAAAGTGTTTCCTTGGAACATCTCCACTTCACCAGACCTTCACTACTCTATCTCCAAGAAGTCTGTTCAAACTAATCACTGTAGTTCAAAGTGGTAACCCAGCAGTTGCCTCAGCAGTTCCCTCACTTTCACCCAACTGCTGAGACCACTGCTCCAGTAAAACTCCTACTTACTCGGACTAATGCACATCTTCAGAAAACCCACATTATCCTGAGCAACACCATATAATCAATCCTTCCACACCTTCACTTTTACTTCAGCAAGCGCCTCAGCAGTTCCCTGGTTACCACCCAACTGCTGAGACCACTACTCTCATTAAGATTGATTATCAACCCACCTTGTCATATCATCAGACAGATCTTCCTACTCTGAGAAAAGATTCTGAGTGCACCTTCATCATACACTGAGTATTTCGTTAGCAGTTGCCTCAGCAGTTCCCTGCTTTCTAACCAACTGCCTAGCCAACTGCTCACCTAATAAAGCCCAAACATCATCCATCATAGAAAGTTGTTATACACCATTTATCTAAGAGGTTAAAGACTTCCGCTGTGCATCTAGAAATCTCCCAAAAGATTATAGATCAACTCTTTTAGAGGGAAAACTTTTTAATGTTGAAAAAGCTTTAAAAGTCTATTCACCCCCCCCCCCTCTAGACTTTTACCTCTATCCGGGACCATCAAAAACTACAAGGAAACTCAGAAAGAACTCGAATCTGTTGTCAGAAAAATGGCGGGACGACTTCCCAAGACAGAGAAACCTTGGGAAAACGTACGCATCAAAGCCCCCTTCCAAGAGGAAATCAGAGAGCGTATATGGCGTAGACCGGAGAAAGTTAGACCTCTGAATGAACTAAAGCTGCGTGGGCTCACTCATCTCAAAGGAAAGCAGGCAGGAGGTCATCTTCATATGCTGATGCAACGGTCAACTGGGCCTCAATGAGAGCTGATAGAACAGGATCTGAAATCCAATATTCTTCCAATTCATCATATCCTAAAGGTCAAGGTTGAGGATTATCATGGAGTGAGATTCTACTCATACAAACTTCAACGCACCGATGGGAGTGAATTCACATGTCAGGAAAACGACTTCATCATGCTCAAACCAGATGACATCTACCAAATGTTTATGGCATACAGATACCTCCCAGTCAGAAAAAGCAGAACATACAACGAAGGCCTCGCAGCAATCAAGAGGTTCATGCTTAGACAAGTCAGAGTTCACTCATCTCACGACCTACATATGGCTATCGAGTGCAACATGACAAAGACAAATCTAACACAGCCAAGACTGTATGGTCCAGAGCTCGAGGACTTCCCTACATACCACATCTTCTTCACACCACCAGCAGTCACATATCTCAATCACAAGAATGAAAAACGCTTGATGATGGTTAGTGAAGTTGAGAAATACTGTGATGGAACACTGAAGATCATCAGAGAACAGCTGTTGAAGATGAAGAAACAGCTGGATCAAAAACTTGAGGAGGCATTGTCATACATTCTAAAGGAACATTCGACGCTGGAAATTGTAAGGAATAATTGTATTTAGATTTTGATGATGCTATATCCATTAGGACTTTAGAAGTACCCCTTTAGAAATGATGTATTAGAATTTTCCTTTGTAAAAATTCTTAGATGTATTCGACTTGACAGAAGTGCTTCAAGAACAGAAGGGCTCCCAGAGCAGAAGTGCCTCTTAAGGCTTTGTTGGAACAGAGGACCCTTGGTTCTCTGCTCCAGAACAGAAGTCCTCTGGACCTCTGTTAGTATTGACTCTGACAGAAACCCTTCTGGGTCACTGTTGGCTACTCCCAACAGAAGTGCTCCAGACCTCCTCTTTTATACTCCATGATAAAGACACCAGAAGGTCTGACACTTAGAAGATTTTCAAAGAACCAGGAAGTCAACTTAAAGATTCCTTCAACGGCTAGGAGTATAAAACGGAAAAGCTACAGTGCATGCATTAAATGCTCATTTAATGCACCCCATGCTACGTAGAGTAATTGCAGATGATTGGCCGAAATGTCAGGAATACTTTATCCCAAAATAGTAACCCGCCAACCTTACCGGGCTCTACTAGTCAAGTCAACTGATCGCTCATTTAATGCAGTTGTCCTTCTACTCCTCCAACGGGAAGACAACCTCAGTATAAAAGATACACTACGAAGAACAACCGAATAACTTTGCCATAATTCTGCAACCACATTGCTAACCAAACAAGATATTCAAACTCTGAAAAGCAAAAGCCTCCTTGAGATTCAAACTTATTATCCTCTACAAGAGAAGGCAGAAGTTGGAAAAATACTCTTTCCAACTCAAGCAAAGTTCCAAGTGTTCTTCAACTCTTCAAGCTCCTCACCTACACATATTTTGTAACGAAGCTAGTTGGAGGAACCTCAGTTTCAACAGAAACTCTTCTTGCTACAAGAAGGACGTCCAAATAACTGGAGTAGTGAAGTGGTGATACTTCAAGGAGACTCAGTGAAAGGACCAGTGTTAAAGGAAGCCAGGCAGTGCATCCCAGGACACATCTAGACTAGAAGAAGACGTGGAGTGCTTCTTAAGTGCTAGGACTAAGGCTTTGTAAACGGCAGTTTTTACAACTTAGTGGAACAGTGGATTAGAGGAACGAGTTGTTCCTTGAACCACTATAAAAATCCCTGGTGTCGTTTACTTACTGCTTTTAATACTTGCACTTAGATAGAACTGTATAACTCCTTGGACTTGGTATCTGTGTTCAGCAGAACTGGTTCTACGAGTTAACAGAAGGCCTTCTGCCTTTGCTTCTCTGAGGCTAACAGAACTCCCTGCCAGAACCCCATCTGCTGCCAGTCTGTTCTTTCAACAGAACAGGCTATTCTGAAAATCTGGTACTTACTCAAAAAAAACAAAAAACCAATACAGTCTATTCACCCCCCCCCCTCTAGACTGTATCCAGTATAACCGGGACCAACAAGTGGTATCAGAGCCAGGTTGTTCTAATAATCTCTTAGGTTATTTGTTGAACAAAGATTCACTTGTCTTTCTGTTTTACCTCATTTCTATCTGATATAATGGATCACTCCTTGTCCAAGAATCTTATGTTTTCAGATCTTAAATTTGATGACTGGAGGATCCGGATGAAAGCACATCTCTGTGCCCTGCATGATGAGATGTGGGAGATTCTGGACATTGGCCCCTTCACTAGCTTCCAGAAGGTCAATCCTGAACATGCCATAGACAACACCAGACCCCAGATGATCAGCAAAGCCAAGTCAGAATGGACCACTGAAGAGAGGAGAAAGTACAACCTAGACAATATTGCCAAGGACATCCTCTACAAGTCCATTGATGATAGGTACTTCAACAGAATCAAGAAGTGCAAGACTGCTAAGGAGATCTGGGACACTCTTGAACTCATTGGAGCTGGTGATGAGCAAGAGAAGGACAACAAACTTACCATAGCCAACAAGAAGTTTGATGACTTCAAACTTCTCCCTGGTGAAAGCATCTCCAAGATGTATGACAGGCTCCTCACTCTCACTGGAGAGATCTCTGAGCTTGGCAAGGATCTCACAACCAAGGAAATCAACCTGAAGGTGTTGAGGGGACTGCCCTCAGCATGGAAGATGAAGGTAGTTGCTGTCCAAGCCAGCAAAGATGTGAAGACTTATCCCACTGATAAGCTCATTTCAGATCTCAAAGCTCATGAGTTTGAAATGATTGAAGAAAAGGAAGATGTACCAGAAGAGAGGACCACTACAGCCCTCACTGCCAGCACATCTAAGGTAAATGATTTTGACCCTTCAGTACTTTTATCTGATGAATATATGGCTGCCTTTGCCAGGAGATTCAAAAAGTTTATGAAGAATCCCAAAGATGGAAGGAGTCCATCTTTCAACAGAAAGCCATACCAGAAGGTCAAATCAACAGAAAGCAGTGGAGAGCTTCTCTGTTACAACTGCAGACAACCTGGTCACTTCAAGGCTGATTGTCCCCATCCTAGAGTGTCCAAGAAGCAAGGACAGGATGGAGAAAAGAAGAAGTACGAGGACAGCCCCAGAAGGAGGAAGGCACTTGTGACAGAACAAGTGGAGAAAGACCCTCTGTCAGAAACAGAATCCAGTTCTGACTCAGATTCTGGTGAGGCCTTCTGTTGCTTGAATACTGAGACAGAAGACCTTTGCCTCATGGCTCATTCTGATGATGAGGTAACCTCTACTTCTGAATCTAGTTTTTCTTCGGTAGGCTTAGCTTTTGATTCTGAGTCAATGTCAGAATTTTGGGAAGAGTTTAAGACCATACAAGCCACTTATTCCTCTGTAACAGAAGAAAACAGTAAGTTAAAAGCTGAAATTCTTGACTTAAAGAAGGAGGTTGAGATCAAAATCAATCTTCTAATTGAGGAAAGAGATCAACTGGAGACTGAAAATGTTTCTCTTCTTAAGAGAATAAGAGAAATAGAGCCTCTCGAGATTAAGTACAAAGCTTACCAGAAGGCCCAGTCTTCAATGGAAAAGATTGTGCTTGATCAACAGATTGGCACTGGTTTTGGTCTTGGTTATGGCTCAACAGAATCAGGTGAGCCTTCTGAAATGCCTAGCACCAGAGTTGCTAAGGCAGATAAGGTCATAGAGCCACTGATTTCTAGCCCCATCTGTCAAGCTGGTGTATCTGGCACCAAGGTTGTTCATGAGGAAGTCAGACCAGAAAAGGGTAAGATAAAGGTTCACCAGAAACCCTTTTTGAAAAATAATGAACCTGGCAGAAAACCTAACAACAGAAGAGGTTTTCAGAATAACAAAAATAAAAGACCATTTATTGACAGACAACCTCATGTCAATCGTGCCAGAAGTAATCACCAGAAGGGCAAATATCAAGAGAGAGTTAACTTCAGGCAGAAGAGGTTGGCTGGTCAACTTCAGAAGCCCAAAGTTAACCGTCCCTCTGCTCTTGATAGTATATGGGACTTCTTTCCAACAAAGAAAGCTATGCAAAAGTATGTAAACAGGAAGCATGACCCTCACAAGCATCTGCCCAAAGTGAATCACACTTCTGTCTACTACAACTACCAGGTGGACAATGGGTACCACCCACCAAGGTTTCACTTGATGAGACCAAAATGGTACCAACTACCCAGACTCCATGACCCCCCAGGACCCAGCATTGCTTGGGTACCTAAATCCTTCTTTTGATCTTGCAGGAACTGTGTGCTGGAGCTATCTCTAAACAAGAATGGTTTATTGATAGTGGATGCTCCAGGCACATGACAGGTGACAGAAGTTGCCTAACAGAGTTCCAGAAATGCAAAGGACCCAGAGTTACCTTTGGAGGTAATGACAAAGAAGGTCAAACAAAAGGAAGAGGAAAGCTGATCAAGAACCAGATCACCATTGATGATATCTCATATGTCAAAGGACTGAAGTTCAACTTGCTGAGTGCTAGCCAGTTCTGTGACAAAGGCTACACTGTTGAATTCACAAAGGACTTCTGCTATGTGAAGCATGAGACAACAAAGGAAGTAGTTCTTACAGCATCAAGGAAAAAGAACATCTATGTAGTTGATTGGAACACTGCAAAAGATGGAGTTTGCCTAATAGCCAAGGGAGATTCAAAACTGAGCTGGGACTGGCACAAAAAGCTCAACCATTTGAATTTCAAAACAATCAACAAACTAGCAAGAGAACACATTGTAGAAGGGCTACCAGACATCGTGTACAAGAGAGAGACCCTCTGCAGTGCATGTCAGAAAGGAAAACAAGTAAAGAATTCCTTCAAACCCATTGCTGGAGATCTTTCTACAAGTCCTCTAAATCTGATTCACATGGATTTATTTGGACCTGTTGAGACTCCAAGCGTTGGTGGCAAGAAATACACCCTAGTCATGGTTGATGACTACTCCAGATACACATGGACTGTTTTTCTGACAAAGAAAAATGAAACTCTTCAGAAGTTGCCATCTCTGTTAAAGCAACTTCAGACTGAGAAGAACTTGAAAGTGAAGACAATCAGATCAGACAGAGGAACTGAATTTGTCAACCAAGTCATAAAGGACTTCTGTGATCAGAATGGAACTTTTCATCAACTTTCTGCCGCCAGAACTCCTCAACAGAATGGCGTAGCAGAAAGAAGGAACAGAACTCTAAAAGAAGCTGCAAGAACAATGATTGCAGAATCTGGATTGCCTATGAGATATTGGGCTGAAGCAATCAACACTGCATGCTATACTCAGAACAGAAGCATGATCAACAAGAATCACCAGAAGACCCCCTATGAACTCTGGAAGGGAAGAAAACCAAACATCAACTACTTTCATATATTTGGATGCAAATGCTACATTCTCAACAACGGAAAGGAGCATCTGAAGGTATTTCAAGAAAAGGCTGATGAAGGAGTCTTTATAGGCTATTCAAACACCAGTAAAGCCTATAGAGTACTCAACAGAAGAACCCTACATGTTGAAGAATCCATACATGTGAAGTTTGATGAAAGCACCTCTGTTGAAGAAATAACAGAGACTCTCAAGGAAGTCAGCATGGAAGACAGAACTCCAGGACCAACAGAAGAGGTGGCAGACAACCCTGCATTTCCAACTCCTGCACCAAACCCCCTTCTGTTGAATAAAGATGAAGACTCTGAAGATGAGGAACCAGAGAGACCAAGACAGCAGCTGACAGAACCAGACCTAACATGGTTAAGAGATCATCCTCCTAACCAAGTGATTGGTCAAATCAGAAGTGGAGTTCAAACCAGATCCACATCAAGGAGAGAAGCAATGCTTGCCTGCTATATATCTCAGATGGAACCTATGACAGTTGAAGAAGCTCTTGCAGACTCAGATTGGATCAATGCTATGCAAGAAGAGCTCACTCAGTTTGAAAGGAACAAAGTGTGGGAACTTGTTCCTAGGCCGAAGCACCAGAATGTCATTGGAACCAAATGGGTATTCAAGAACAAAGCAGATGAAGACGGCAACATTGTAAGGAACAAAGCAAGGCTAGTAGCTAAAGGATATTGTCAAGAAGAAGGAATAGATTTTGATGAGACCTTTGCACCAGTTGCCAGACTTGAAGCCATCAGAATTTTTCTAGCCTATGCTGCCTACAACAACATCAAGGTCTATCAGATGGATGTCAAGAGCGCATTTCTGAATGGAGATCTTGAAGAAGAAGTTTATGTGGAACAACCACCAGGTTTTGTCATTCCTACTCAATCTTCTTGTGTCTACAAGCTTAAAAAGGCCCTCTATGGTCTTAAGCAAGCTCCCAGAGCCTGGTATGACACATTGTCCCTTTTCCTAGTGAACCATGGGTTTACTAAAGGAAAGGTTGACAAAACTCTATTTCAAATCTCTGTTGCTAATCATATTCTGTTAGTACAAATATATGTTGATGACATTATATTTGGATGTACTAATCCAGAACTGTGCAAGAAATTTTCTCAAGTAATGCAGAGTCAATTTGAAATGAGTATGATGGGAGAACTCAGCTACTTCCTAGGACTTCAAGTCAAACAAGTTCCAGAAGGGATCTTTATCAATCAAGGGAAGTACACCAGAGATCTAATCAAGAAGTTTGGAGTGGAAGGCAAGTCATCAGTGAAGATTCCCATGAACACCTCACAAGGAATTGGTCCAGATGATGAAGGAAAGGATGTAAATGCAACAACATACAGAGGAATCATAGGATCTCTGTTGTATTTGACTGCAAGCAGACCAGACATCTCATTCTCTGTTGGAATCTGTTCCAGATACCAATCAAAGCCCAAGGAAAGCCATCTAAGTACTGCAAAGAGAATCATCAGATATATCAAAGGAAACCCCAATGCAGGCCTATGGTATCCCAAGGGAGGTAACTTTGAACTAATTGGTTATTCTGACTCAGATTTTGCAGGTTGCAGACTAGACAGAAAGAGCACCTCTGGTCACTGCCAATTTCTAGGAGGAAGGCTTGTTTCCTGGTTTAGCAAGAAGCAGAACTCCATCTCAACAAGTACAGCTGAGGCAGAGTACATTGCAGCTGGGAGTTGCTGTGCTCAGCTACTCTGGATGAAGCAACAACTGAAGGACTATGGAATTCAAGCAAAGGAGATCAAGCTGTTGTGTGACAACACCAGTGCCATTGCTATCACTCAGAATCCAGTTCTTCATTCCAGAACAAAGCATATTGAGATCAGACATCACTTCATCAGAGATCATGTGGAGAAGAAGCATATCTGCATGAAACATGTGCCAACAGAAGACCAACTTGCAGATATCCTGACAAAGCCTCTCCCTGAGGCTAGGTTCAATAAGCTGAGAGAAGAATTGGGAATGATGGATGAGATTCCAAGAGAAAGTTGAAAAGAAAGGCCCTCTGTTGCTCATTTGCTGTTGACAGAATTCCTGTAGCAGAACTCCCTCTGTTAACCCTCCTCTGTCAACCTCTTCTGTTCTCTACCCTGACAGAACACCTATACAACAGCAACCCCTTCTACAGAGGACCCTATCTTATCAAACAGAAGGTGGTGGACTTGGAAAAGAAAATTTTGTAAAACCGGGTGACCTAGTAACTTCTTAAAGGTCTTTTACCCTTTTACCCTTAAAACGGTATCCAGCCGTACAAAATTTACTGCGCCCCCGTTTATTTACTGCGCCTCTTTTTACATTTATTGGTTTCTTGGAACCGTAAATTATCTCAAACGTCCACTAACTCATATCCATAAAACCCCCCTTTCGCAAACCTAAACCGTTACTGCTCTCATAACTCTCAAGCTTTTGAACCTTTATCTCTCAGAATTTTCTAAACCACAGTAAACTCCATGGCCATCTTGAGCTTCTCCGATCTTTCAAAGGAACAAAAGGCAACACTTCTCAAAAGTGTCTTGACTGGCCTAAGATGCGAACTAGACGTACTCCCCAGGATCACAGAGAAAAAGGAGAGGATGACCTCCATTGTTGACGGACTGTCACAATGCCAACTGAGCAAGGTCATCTCTCATGCTTATGAGGCATACAGCAACATGGACACAGTTGAGTTCTATCTCAACGCATTCTTCAAGGATGAAGTCATCTCCTCAGTTGTCCAAGGAGAAAAGGTGGTGGTTGATGCTGACGTCATCAACAACATCTTCCATATTCAGCAAAAGGGAGGAAGGGACTCTCTACTTGACCTAGAAGAAATCGACATTCCTCTGTCAGAATTCAAGAAGATGTTCTGCAGGAAAGGGGAAGAAGTTGAGAAGGTCAACATAAAGAAGAACCTGCTCAAAAGGGAATTTGAGCTACTTATAAACATTTTCCACAAATGTTTATGGTGCAAGTACACATCCACAGATGATGTTACCACGACCAATGCTAAAGCCCTGTATGCAGTGCATCATGGGATAAATGTCAATTGGGGACAAATCATGGTGAAGTCCCTGATTGAAGTAATCAAGAAGAAGAATCCCAAGACTAGCCTCTACTCTGGGAAGCTAGGGCATGGACTGCTCATTTCTGAAGTACTCCTCAAACAAGGGGTAAGCTTGAGGAAGGCCTCAGCCTTGGATCATACCAAGGTAATTTTCTTGACTGCCTCTCCCAATAGGGAAAAAGCCATAAGGGCAGAACTGAAGAGGCAGCTTCAACTTGAAGCTAAGAGGAAACAAGGAGAAAAGGTACAGAAACCTCTCTCTGTAGCCACTTCTGCTAAGAAGGCAGAAAAGAAGAAGAAGGAGAAGCAGAAGACTGAAGGGGAAGCACCTCTTGCCCCCCCTAAGGCCGGACAGAAGAGGAAGAGGACCTCCAAACCCAAGAAGAAGGTTGCTCAACCTCTGGTTCCAGAATCTGAAGGAGTGGCAGACACTCAGGGGGAACCAGAGATCCCCACCTCTGCTGCATCTCCTGAACAGAACAGGGTGCCAACTCCACCAGAGCACCCCAGCCCTGTGAAAGATGGGTATCTGTCCTTGCTTGACAGACAGTTTACCCGGGTCCTTGAATGGAGAAGATGGAGAATGGGACCCCTCCACAAGATAATCCAATTCTTTGATCATTATGAGGCAGAAGAGGAAGCAATCCTGAATTGGGTTGGGACTGATGATGTCTCAAAGTGTTTTGCCCTCAACTTCCTTCACTCTGTCCTTGAGAAGAAGAAGGCCAGCTACAAGGGTAAGGCCATTCTCATTTCTTCACCCTCAGAGGAAACTGTCAAACCTCTTGAAGATGGGGAAATTGAAGCCTTTGAAGAATGGTTGTTCACCAAGATGGCGACTGACTCTGTTCAGCCCAACTTCAACCCAGGAGAGTCCTCTGTTCTCAAGACAGAAGGACAAGCAATGATGGAGCACATCAAGGAATGGAGGACTTCCTTTCTCGTGGACAACGTCATTAAGGTAAACTCTCCAACCCCTTCTGTTTCAATTCCAACAGAACCTCATATACCCTCACCTCCCACCAGCACAGAAATCCCTCCACCAGAACTCCCTCCACATAAATCTCCTGAACAGAACACCCCCACCCCTCCTCCATCACCCAAAATGAACATTGTATCTCCTTGCAGAGCAATTGTTCCCTACAGAAACCGCTCACCTTCCCCTCCCCCATCTCCCCCTCACCAGAATGCCTCATCTATTCACTCCTCACCCCAACACCAGAACCCCTCACCTCAACAGATCTCCTCCTCCTCATCCTCATCAGAAGCAGATCATCAATATCCTCCACCAGAATCACCTCCTCCTCCACAACAACCTGCAGGAAACCTAAAACCTGTATGGTTCCTAAGAGACTCAGATCCTACAACTATCTCCCCTATCTCTGCACCCAACGGGTATTCTAGGGACTCAGTTGCTCCCAATCCCTCTCTGAGGAAGAAAAAGAAGATAGTACGCAACAGAATCCCTATCTATTCGTCTTATGAAGATTCATCTGACATGGATGGATTCATGATCAGCAAATCTCACAAAGCCACTTCCAAGAGACAGAAGACCCCTCCTCTGACTCAACTGGAACATGAACAACTTGTTCATTCTCTGTCATCTGTCCAAGAACATCACCCACTACCAAGGGGAAGAGGTCTAGAGATGCCTCAAACAGATGGACAAAAGAATGATATTCCCTTCAACAGATTTGTTGAATCTGCAGAAGAATTTGGAGGACAGATCCTCCAAGGCTTGGACAAGCTGATAGAGATAAATGATAAACACTATGGGCATCTTGCTCATGTGAATGACAATCTGAATTCAGGGATGCAGTTCATCTCTGACCGCTTTGAGAACATCACTGGGACCCTCAACAATTTCATTACCTCCTCTACTACCAGAACAGATGTCCTGTCCACAGAAGTGGTAGGCATCCACAACACTTTGTCAATCTTTCAACAGACTCTCCTGAGTCAAGGTCAGGCAATCCACCATATCTCAGAGCATCTTGAGGCTCTGAAGAAATCTGATGCCAGAACAGAGAGGCACTTGACCTCTATTGAGAAGATGTGCAGAACTCATCAAGAACAGGCTCAAGCCCTCCTATCTACTGACAGAGACCGGTATCAGAAGATGGTGCTTCTTGAAGCCAACAACAAGGACATCTTCTGTGCCATCCAGAAGCAGCAAGGACTGATTGAAGGCCTTACATCTGTCACTCAGACATTACCAGAGGCCCTGGAGCAGATAGCCTCAACCCAAGCATCAGAATTCCAGAAAATCAGTCTTATGATAGAAGACTTGCATGATGCCAAAAAGGGGGAAGAGGATCCTCAACAGACCAGGCCTAGGTCTCACAGAACTCCTATCAGAGCACCCTCCTCTGGTGAGCCTGCAGTAGATCCGGCTCCCTACTTTGAGGCTGCCTTACAAAAGAAAAGGGCAGCAGGCATACCCAGACCCCCATCTCCAGTCAAGAAGAGCACCAAGAA
Source organism: Cuscuta europaea (assembly GCA_945859875.1). Taxonomy (NCBI): domain Eukaryota; kingdom Viridiplantae; phylum Streptophyta; class Magnoliopsida; order Solanales; family Convolvulaceae; genus Cuscuta; species Cuscuta europaea. The sequence goes on from CAMAPE010000016.1 coordinate 13,587,373, forward strand.
GAAGAGAAGTTTCAACTTTACTGAATGGAGATTGGGTGGCTCTCAAATCATTGACAGAGCCCAATTTGAGGAAATGAAAGCCAAAATGACTCCTACCCAACAACAGCACCTTTATCTAGACAAAGATGGTATTGTCAGAGTTAGGTATGGAGGATCTCTTGAAGAAGCAGAAGAATGGTACAAGAAGAACATTGTCCCTGGAAAGACTGTACATGAAGGTGTCCTCAACTACTTGGACTGCAAACTCTCTCCAATATGGGCATCTTATCAAAGGTCGGGCAATCTGTTCAAAATCAGAGCTGAAATAAATGAAGAACTGCTCAGGCTTCAAAGACTAGAGGAAGAAGCTCTACAGGCAGCTAATCTGGAGAATGTGTAAGGCTTAAACTCTGTAATATCTATCTAATAAAATCACATCTCTGCCTTCTTACTTTGAAGTGCTTTTCCTCAAATTCTTGTCTTTTTGCCTTCTATTTGTGTTTGTTTATTTTTGTTATACTCTGCTATCTGAATGTATCTTACTCTTACTATTTTCCTATGCCAAGTTGCCCACCAAGATTTTAATAGAAGTTTTTAAACTTAATATTTTTATGGTGAAGGCACTTCTCTGGAAATAGTTAAAGGGTTTTGGCATCATCAAAAAGGGGGAAATTGTAAGGAATAATTGTATTTAGATTTTGATGATGCTATATCCATTAGGACTTTAGAAGTACCCCTTTAGAAATGATGTATTAGAATTTTCCTTTGTAAAAATTCTTAGATGTATTCGACTTGACAGAAGTGCTTCAAGAACAGAAGGGCTCCCAGAGCAGAAGTGCCTCTTAAGGCTTTGTTGGAACAGAGGACCCTTGGTTCTCTGCTCCAGAACAGAAGTCCTCTGGACCTCTGTTAGTATTGACTCTGACAGAAACCCTTCTGGGTCACTGTTGGCTACTCCCAACAGAAGTGCTCCAGACCTCCTCTTTTATACTCCATGATAAAGACACCAGAAGGTCTGACACTTAGAAGATTTTCAAAGAACCAGGAAGTCAACTTAAAGATTCCTTCAACGGCTAGGAGTATAAAACGGAAAAGCTACAGTGCATGCATTAAATGCTCATTTAATGCACCCCATGCTACGTAGAGTAATTGCAGATGATTGGCCGAAATGTCAGGAATACTTTATCCCAAAATAGTAACCCGCCAACCTTACCGGGCTCTACTAGTCAAGTCAACTGATCGCTCATTTAATGCAGTTGTCCTTCTACTCCTCCAACGGGAAGACAACCTCAGTATAAAAGATACACTACGAAGAACAACCGAATAACTTTGCCATAATTCTGCAACCACATTGCTAACCAAACAAGATATTCAAACTCTGAAAAGCAAAAGCCTCCTTGAGATTCAAACTTATTATCCTCTACAAGAGAAGGCAGAAGTTGGAAAAATACTCTTTCCAACTCAAGCAAAGTTCCAAGTGTTCTTCAACTCTTCAAGCTCCTCACCTACACATATTTTGTAACGAAGCTAGTTGGAGGAACCTCAGTTTCAACAGAAACTCTTCTTGCTACAAGAAGGACGTCCAAATAACTGGAGTAGTGAAGTGGTGATACTTCAAGGAGACTCAGTGAAAGGACCAGTGTTAAAGGAAGCCAGGCAGTGCATCCCAGGACACATCTAGACTAGAAGAAGACGTGGAGTGCTTCTTAAGTGCTAGGACTAAGGCTTTGTAAACGGCAGTTTTTACAACTTAGTGGAACAGTGGATTAGAGGAACGAGTTGTTCCTTGAACCACTATAAAAATCCCTGGTGTCGTTTACTTACTGCTTTTAATACTTGCACTTAGATAGAACTGTATAACTCCTTGGACTTGGTATCTGTGTTCAGCAGAACTGGTTCTACGAGTTAACAGAAGGCCTTCTGCCTTTGCTTCTCTGAGGCTAACAGAACTCCCTGCCAGAACCCCATCTGCTGCCAGTCTGTTCTTTCAACAGAACAGGCTATTCTGAAAATCTGGTACTTACTCAAAAAAAACAAAAAACCAATACAGTCTATTCACCCCCCCCCTCTAGACTGTATCCAGTATAACCGGGACCAACAGAAATCATTCTAAAAGCCATTGACGATCGCCTGGACAAGAGAAACATGCTGAGACAATATGAGCACGCGCTAAACATGAGGAAGCACTACTTCAAAGCTCAAAAGCAATAACAAGGTGGCACTTGATCACAAAGGGGGAGATTGTTGAAGATCATTTAATTGTGAATCAAGTTTGTCACCTATCTTGTAATAGATTAGCTTTATTATATCCTTGTATTCAATATTTGTACTTATTAGGATAAAGGATATGGGGCCAATGTGTCAGGCCCATACCTGCGCATATAAAAAGGCGCTTCAGGTTTAGGGTTGCGTTAACTTTCGTACTCGTTCCAAATAGCCTTAGCGCAATATTCTTCTCTGTACGAGTTCACGGTATATCAAGGAAGGTTATCATCGATCATCTTATGTTCATCTTTATTGTTAATCTTCTACTTGTTCTACTGTTAATCTTTGCTGTAATAGAAAACAGAAGAAGAGGAAGAAGACGAAGAAGAAGAGGAAGAAGAAGAAGAAGAATAAGAAAAGGAAGAAGAAGAAGAAGAAGAAGAAGAAGAAGAAGACGAAGAAGAAGAAGAAGACGACGAAGAAGAAGAAGACGACGAAGACGAAGACGACGATGAAGACGAAGACGAAGACGATGACGAATGCTGAGACAGTATGAGCATGCGCTAAATTTCAGAAAGCATTACTTCAGATCTCAAAAATAAATGCAAGACGGCACTTGATCACAAAGGGGGAGATTGTTGAAGACCATTTTATTGTGAATCAAGTTTGTCTGTCTTGTCTGTAATAATTTAGATGTTTACTATTTATGTTCTGCACTGATTAAATATATCTGTTAGAATAGTATTCAATATGGGCCAAGTGTTAGGCCCATACTTAGGCGAGAAGCCTTTTTACGCATACCTGAGCCTCGCCTATAAAAGAGGGCGGAGGACTCAGGTTTGCGGTTAACTTTCGTATCTGCTCAAAATAGCCTTAGTGCTTATCATTCTTGTACGAACTGTTCACGGTATATCAGAGAAGGTTTACACTTGATCTTTCTGTGTTCATCTTTGTTGATAATCTTTCATCTGTATGCCATATTATATTGCTGTTATAGAAAACAGGGACTAACAAATGGTATCAGAGCCGATCGAGAGCTGATCAGAAGAACTATCTGCGAAAGACTCTGTTTTTCCTCCCTTTTTGTAGAATAGCGAGTTTATCATCTGTAATCTTATTTCTGCACCAAATATTGTAAAAGTTATACTGTTAGAATCGCGTTTCAAAGACGATCAAGCAGTATATCTTCTTTTTTCGTTTCCGCACTTTCTTGTTCTCTGTAAACTCGCATCCAAGAACTCGCATCCCTCGTTTCTCTAAGTTCTGTGCAGCTTTTTGACCTGAAACTTGGGTGAAAGAATCCCTACAGCAAGGGCTACAACTTACCATATTTGTTTTTCTGAAAATCTGAAGTTTTATTTTTTCAGGAATTCGCAGTCCAGGTGTTATCACATAAACTCGCAGCTGCAAACTCGAGTTGAGAAACTCGCTGTTAGAAACTCGAGCTCAAGAACTCGCAGTCTACAACTCGCAGTCTACAAACTCGCAGTCTGCAAACTCGCAGTCTGACCACGAGTTTTGACCTTGCGAGTTTACACCTCGAGTTTTGGAAACTCGCACTCTTGACCTCGAGTTTATAAACTCGAACTCTCACCTCGAGTTCCGCAGACCTCGAGTTTAGGTCTTTAATACTCAGGAACTCGAGTTCTTGACTTAGTAAATTTTCTGATCTTATTTCTCGAACGGTCAGTTTTCTATAGCTACAGAAATGGCTTCTGAATCCAATGCGCAAGGAAACAGCAGTACTCCTCCATCTTTGAGTAAAGGGGAGTACCAAATGTGGAGAACTCGTTTCTTGAACTTCCTAGAGCACAAAGAAAACTCCGACGCAATGCTGGAATCGCTCCTGGAAGGACCAGCTGTTCTGATGATTGACGTAGGAGGGGACTCAACTAATAATCCACCCATTCCTCCGGAAACAAGACGAAAGAGGTCGTCTGAATACACTGAAGCAGACAAGCTAAGGCTGAGAGGAGACCTTATGGCCAAAACATACCTCCTCCAAGCCATCCCCAATGAAGTGTACGTGATGATCGACAATATGCAAACCACAAAAGAAATGTGGGATGAGATTGAAAAATTACTCCAAGGCACGAGCATAAGCCTAAAAACCAAGATCTCTGCTATTCTAATGGCTTATGACTCGTTCAAGGCTGCTCCTGGAGAACCTCTTCACGAGACTCATGCCAGACTTGTGAAGCTGATGAATGAAATGAGGAAAATCAAAATATTCAGAACCAACCTGGAACTGAATACTAGATTTCTGTCCAGTCTGCACCCATCTTGGAGTAAAACAGTAAAGGACTTAAGACAACGCATTGACATGGATGAGATTGATCTCTTCACTTTAAATGAGCTGTTAAAGGAGTTTGTCAATGACGTTGTATGCACTGAGGAGCAATCAAGCCCAAATCCTCTGGCTCTACTGATGGAAGCTCAGCCCAAATGAACTGCGAAACCTCTGCAGAAGAAGAAGAAGATAGTGGAGGTTGAATCTGATGAAGAAGAAAGTGATGAAGAAGGAACTGATCTTGAAGCTGAGCTTGCAGATCTCCAAAAGAAGATGGCCCTGCTTGCCAAGAAGTTTGCCAAGAGGAACAGCTCTTCAAATAAGCTACGGACCTCTTCCTCCAACTACAAACAGAAGAACCAGGACCAAAGCCCAGCCAGGAAGGCTACATCAACTGCTAACACCTCTGTGTGCTATAACTGCGGGAAGCCTGGACATATCAGCAAAGACTGTCGGCTTCCAAAGAAGAGAGATGCAAACTTCTACAAACAGAAGATTCTGATGAATAAACAAAAGCTATTCTTGGCACAACAGGAGGAAGTAGAAGCCTCTGGCAAACATGCTGAGCTGGTCCAGTGGGCAGAAGATGATACTGAAGAAGAAGAAGAAGAAGAGGAAGAAAACTTCACTTTGATGGCAAGGCTGGAGGATGAAGAAGAGAAAAAGAGTGATGCTGCGATCCCCGGAAGTGAATGCTCTACAAGCACTGTAAGTACCTCTAATCACTCTCACATTATCCAAACTCAGTCCTTACACAATAAGGACAACCTCATTAAAGAACTGCAGGAGAGATTAGACAATAATTACAGGGTACTGAAACAGAACCTTGACCAAAAATCTTCCTTAAGCGTTCAACTTGAAGATGCCAAAGATCAAATCAAAAAGGTGTCCTCAGACTTTGAAAGCTTTGAACTTAAAATAGCTGAACTGACTAAGAAACTGCAAGACAGCGAAGTTGAGAAAAACATAGCCAAAGCTGACTGTGAATTTTTAAGGAATAAAAGAAGCAGCCTTTTAAACAAAGTAAAGGAGCTTGAGGATGTGTGTGTCAGAAGAGGTCAAACCGAACACACAGTTTTTTTAAATCGAATAAGCGACGTTCAGCATTACAACCCAAAAGCTGGTCTTGGATTGCCGAACCCTTGTCATTTAAAGAAAGTTGACTGCCGCCAGTTGTATGATGCAACTTACTTAACTCTAGACATTGAAAAGAAAATGAAATTTGGAAGTGAAGAAGAAACTGCTAAAGAAGAAGGAGAGAAGAGAAGTAATCCTAAAATCGAAATCACTTTTGACTATACTCCTCTGGTTGAGAAAGCTCTTTCTAAAGAAAAAGTAATCTACAACGAGGAGGGGTTTGACATTTTTAATACTCCAAAAGGGGTTATTTTTTACGAATGTCCAATGGGTCCCACTCCCAAAACTGGAATTTTTAAGTCCGGACAGGACAAATGCATCTCTCCGTTGGTCCAAAAATGTGCGGATCTTCAGAAAACCCTTGACAATGAGAGAGAGCGTTTTGAAACTGAAAAGAAAAGTTCTGAAAGCAACTGGCAAGAACTTTTAAGCAAATTTGATGAATTGAGTAAAAAATATCATTCTGTTTTAAAAACTGCTCAAACCTCTTCTGATAAAACTAAATCTTCTGAAAAATCTGCCACTCATCACTCTTCTCCTTTTGTCACAGGACAAGAAGTGAAAAGAAGAGGAGAAGAGAAGGAAGAGTGGGAGATAAAAAGAAAGGAAATAGCTGCTGGCAAGAAGAATGTCTTTGAGAATAAACCTGGTCCTAGATCCAGCTCCATTTTGTACTCTAAAACTAAGTCTAAGTCTGTCCATGTTAACTCAGCTTCTAGTAGTTCAGTCTTGAGTCCCAAGCTGAAAAATTCTGTGACATCTTTTGAACATGGCTCAATGTATAATTCTACTATTGCTTATGGTTATTCTGTTCCAGATCCCCATAACTATGACTGTGATGCGAATGCTGTTAAATCAAAGCCTTTCAGAAAGCTCAAACCTGAAAGAGAAACCAAGAAAGGAACTTCTAAGGCAACGTTTTGTATTCCTGATATGAAATATTCTCTTAGAGTTCATTCAAGGAAACATCTTAATCGGCTTTCTAAAGAGGAGATTTTCAAAACTAAACTGAAGAAACAACCGTTCAATCACAAAGCACCTGTCTATTCTCCTCCTAAACCTAAAACGGAAAGGTGGGTCCCCAAGATGAGACCTACCAAACCTGAAACTGAAAGGTGGGTCCCCAAGATGAGACCTACCAAACCTGGAACTAAAAGGTGGGTCCCCAAGATGAGACCTACCAAACCTGAAACTGAAAGGTGGGTCCTCAAACGAAGACCCATTCAAACTGAAACAGAAAGGTGGGTCCCCAAATTTAGACCTACCAGAACTAAAATGGAAAGGTGGGTCCCCAAATACAGACCCACCAAAACTAAAATGGAAACTGCTAAGTGGGCTCCAAAAATAAGACCCACTACAAAAGCAGATCTGGCTATTGGAAAGCCCACAAGAGATAGATCTTTTGTTGAAAGAGCTGCTGACCTTGGATCACAGCTTAAAGCAAAATTTAAAAGGGTGTTTTTCATTGATAAGGAAGGACCCATTCCAAGATGGGTACCTAAACCTGTTTAATTGCTTTGCAGGACGGTCATGTGTGGCACTTGGATTCTGGATGCTCAACCCACATGACCGGAATAAAGTGCCTACTGAGCAACTACACCAACTGTTATGGAGGCAATGTTAGATTCGGGAACGACGCCTCATCTCCTATTCTTGGATATGGGGATGTCATCTGTGCCAGTGTCACCATCAAGGATGTCTCATTTGTCAAAGGGCTCAAACACAATCTTCTGAGCATAGGACAATTCTGTGATAGTGGGATGGAAGTGAGGTTCTTTGCCAAACAATGCTGTGTTCTAGACAGCGAAGGGAACTCATTATTAACGTGTTACAGGACCTCAAACCTGTACACTATTGATCTGAAAAGCGTTCAATCCACCACTTCCATCTGTCTGCTGTCCAAAGCTTCAACAGAACAAAACAACCTCTGGCACAGACATCTTTCCCCTCTAAATTTCAAGAATCTGTCCATCCTGTCATCGAAGAAACTTGTGAAGGGGCTTCCTCCGTTGAAGTCTTCCGCTGAAAATCATTGTAGTGCCTGCAAAATGGGCAAAATGACACGAAGCTCCCTAAAGTCAAAGCCAGTCCCATCATCTACTCTACCGCTGCAACTGATACACATGGATCTGTGTGGACCTATGAGAGTCCAAAGCATCAACGGCCGCAAATACACACTGGTGATCGTTGAGTACTTCTCTAGGTACACATGGACAAAATTTCTTCGTAAAAAGGACGAGGCAGCAGAAATCATAATGACCTTTGTCAGAACAGTCCAGAAACTGCTGCAGCACAGTGTTCGAATCATCAGAAGTGACAACGGTACCGAGTTCAAGAATCAAACTCTCACTGGATTCTATGAATATCTCGGTATCACACAGCAATTTGCAGCAGCCAAAATTCCCCAACAGAATGGAGTGGTTGAAAGAAAGAACAAGACCCTTGTCGAAGCGGCACGCACCATGCTCATCCAATCAAGATTGCCTCACTTTATGTGGGCAGAGGCCATTAATACTGCGTGCTACACCCAAAACAGAACATCTATCCACAAACGCTTCGACAAGACCCCCTATGAAATCCTCTTCAACCGGACTCCGGATATCTCATTCTTCAAGATATTTGGCTGCAAGTGCTTCGTACTAAATGACAGAACTGATAGAGGTAAGCTAGACACAAAAGCCCAAGAAGGGGTGTTCATTGGCTACTCACAGCAGTCCAAAGCTTACAGAGTCTATCTCAGAGACAAGCGAACGGTCATTGAGAGTGTGAATGTGACATTCTATGAGATGGCTCACTTCGCAACTGAACACTTACAGGCTGACCCGCCACTTGCTGTACCAGCGGACTCTGACACAGTTGAACCAAGCCCTGTACCTGAAGGTGTGATTCTCAATTCTCTCTTTCAGAACTTCTACGAGAATTCACAACCCTCATCTTCTCCATGCACACCAGCTTCATCGTCAACTATTCCACAGCAACCGACTCCTTTCACTGAAATTCCACTCCTTCTCGGACCAGATAATGAACCATCTACTCCGTCAACTCCCCAACCTAATCACGGAGGAGTGGATGATCACGGTTTTGCTAACACATCAGACTCATCTCCACCGCACACATCAGAGTCATCTCCAATCTCCTACCAGGACTCGGATCAACCGATCATTACTCCTGCTCCTCTGGCACATGAGAGGAAATGGACAAGAGCTCATCCCACTGATCAAATAATTGGTGATCCAGGTCAAGGTGTGTGTACGAGATAGGCTACTATGAATGAATGTCACTATGCATGCTTTCTAAGCCAGAATGAACCGTCCAAAGTCTCAGAGGCACTTGTTGATCGAGATTGGGTGATTGCCATGCAAGATGAGCTCAATCAGTTTGACAGACTAGAAGTGTGGACACTCGTGCCTAAACCCCCTCAGAAAACCATCATTGGCACTAAATGGGTGTTCAAGAACAAGAAGGACGAAGAAGGCATAGTGATACGCAACAAGGCACGGCTGGTCGCTAAAGGATACAATCAGCAAGAGGGCATAGACTATGATGAAACGTTTGCACCCGTAGCAAGAATTGAAGCCATCCGCCTTTTTCTTGCGTACGCGGCCCACAAGAACTTTACCGTCTTTCAAATGGACGTCAAGACTGCCTTTCTGAATGGAGTCTTGGAAGAAGAAGTCTATGTCGCTCAACCTGAAGGATTTGTAGATCCCAGATATCCCAACCATGTGTACAAGCTGAAGAAAGCTCTGTATGGGCTGAAACAGGCACCAAGAGCTTGGTACGATGCCTTAACCGAATTTCTGGTTGACTCAGGTTTCTCAAAAGGGAAGATTGATACCACACTTTTCATCAAGCGACAGAAGTCTGACATCATCCTGATTCAGATCTATGTTGATGACATCATCTTCGCCTCCTCAAATCCACGTATGTGCAAACATTTTGAGAAACTGATGAAAACTAAGTTTGAAATGAGCATGATGGGAGAGCTGAATTTCTTCCTAGGCCTGCAAGTAAGACAACTCTCTGACGGAATTTTCATCAATCAGTCCAAGTATATTCTGGAAATGCTTAAGAGATTCAACATTGATAGCAAATCTTCCATGACGACCCCTATGTCCCCCAACAATAAACTGGACTCAGATCCCTCTGGGAAGCCAGTCGATACCACAAACTATAGGGCCATCATTGGATCGTTGCTATATCTCACGTCTAGCAGGCCTGATATCGTCTTCTCTACATGCTTATGTGCACGCTTTCAGGCGAATCCAAAGGAATCCCATCTGACCGTTGTTCGAAGAATTCTGAGATACCTCAAAGGCACTGTGAATCTAGGCCTTTGGTATCCCAAACACTCAGGTTTTGACCTAGTCGGATACTCTGACGCAGATTTTGCTGGTTGCCGGATGGACCGCAAAAGTACACCGAGAGCTGTCCAGTTCTTGGGCGATAAGTTAGTCTGATGGTCTTCCAAGAAACAGAACTGTGTGTCAACATCTACGGCCGAGGCAGAATATGTCGCGGCTGCTAGCTGTTGTTCACAAATATTATGGATGAAGACCCAGCTAAAGGACTACGGTTACACTTTCTGCCATATCCCGATCTACAGCGACTCTCAGAGTGCCATCGCCATCACCAGCAACCCGGTTCATCACTCCCGCACCAAACACATCGACCTGCGCTATCATTTCATCAAAGACCACGTGGAAAAAGGGGATATTGACATGTACTTTGTCAGCTCCGAGCTTCAACTGGCTGATTTGTTTACTAAGGCACTGGATGAAAAGAGATTCCAGTTTTTGGTTTCCAAATTAGGCATGTTGAATCTCGAGCCAATGTATTTTTGTTTCCACTGGTCTGTAAAAAGGTGTGCGTGTGTAGGAATTGTACAAAGTGTGCATGCGTGTGTCTGTAAATAGTGTGTGTGAGTTGAATTTTGTATATTGTGTGTGTTGCATGTGTCCAGGGGGAGAAACCCGAAAAAAAGACAAAAATAGTGTGTGTGCGTTTGCATTCATCGAGGGGGAGAAAAAGGGCGAAAAAGATCAAAAATAGTGTGCGTGAGTTGCATATGTACATAGTGTGTGTGCGTTGCATTCATCGAGGGGGAGAAATTTTGAAAATCCCAAAAATAGTATGTGTATTGATTTCAGCGAGGGGGAGTACTTTTTATTGATCAGAAATGGGTCATTTCACCCTTAAGGCCAAACGGGCCCAGCTACCTGTTCTGGCCCAAATATTTTTCCTTTCTCCAGGCCCGTTCCTAAAAACTAGCATACTTAAACCCCAGATCCCACTCCTCCTCCTCATTTCCTACGCTTCCTTCTCGCAAGACCTGAGCTCGAGTTTCTTCTTTCTCCTCCGTCTTCGTCCCCAACTTCACTCCCTCTCACAGACCTCCCCAAATTCCTCCTCAAGGTAGCAACTCATTTTGTTCTCCCCATCACACCAGATCACTCCCATTACTCTGTTTTTCGAACGCTACCTCGAACCATCCCTACACCAAAAACGCGGTTTTTTCTCAAATACAAATTTTTCAAAAAGTTTGGTTGAATGTTTATTTTGATTTTGTGTGCTTTTCAGGTGGATGTCGTCTTCTTCGTGCGAACACGAGTTCTGCAAACTCGAGTTAAAACGCTTGATTTCAAAATCCGGCGTTTCAAATTCGAGGACAGACCGCGAGTTTGTAAACTCGCCCTCATGAGCTCGAGTTTGTAAACTCGCGCTCATGGGCTCGAGTTTGTAAACTCGCGCTCATGGGCTCGAGTTTGTAAACTCGCGCTCATGGGCTCGAGTTTGTAAACTCGCGCTCATGAGCTCGATTTTGTAAACTCGCGCTCATGGGCTCGAGTTTGTAAACTCGCGCTCATGGGCTCGAGTTTGTAAACTCGCGCTCATGGGCTCGAGTTTGTAAACTCGCGCTCATGGGCTCGAGTTTGTAAACTCGCGCTCATGGGCTCGAGTTTGTAAACTCGCGCTCATGGGCTCGAGTTTGTAAACTCATGTCCATGGGCTCGAGTTTGTTAACTCGTGTCCATGATCTCGAGTTTTATAACTTGGTGCCAGAACTCGTGTCCTCATCTCATAAATCATCAACCCCAAAGGGAAATTATTTTTTTGCTAACGTGTGCTATTCCTTCAGCTAAATATGTCAGGCACTCAACAAGATACCTCCCAGGAAGATGCACTCTATACTCAGCTGTTCCCCAAATACAAGTGGGTTCGGCTACAGGACAACAACTATCAGCTCGACCTTGCCGTCTTCAAGTGCCCTGACCCAGTCATCCCTATCATCCTTAAGGGGCACTACATCTGGCCGGCACTCACCAAAGCTATAACGGTCCCCGAAATCTACCTGCAACAGCTATGGGGGACCATGCACATGCCTTCCAAGAAGGACGCATCTAGTATAAGTGCCACGCTCCACAACAGAAGGCTGGCATTAACAGCGTCCACACTACGAACCACACTGGAGCTGCCTGTCCACCAAACCTATGACCCGCTACCCTCAAAGACTGAACTGATGCAAGGGTTGGATAAATTGAGATATGATGCACCACTGCCGTTCCTGTCTCACTTCAAGTTGATGAACCTGCCATACCCATGGAAGACATTGTTTGGCCTCGTCAACAAATGCCTATCTCCAAAGCACGCTGGCCATGACAAATGCAACTTGCAGATTTTCCAAATCTTCCATGGGATCATTTTCAACAAAAATTATGACATGGCGCAGCTATTCTGGTTCGAGCTGGTGACTCAAGTCCAGGACAAAGAGGACGGAAAAACGGGCATGACAATTCCCTACGCCAGATGGTTGGCACTCATCATTGATGGATACATGACCGCCCACCCAGGGATTCCAAAGCGCAGAGATGAAGATCAGTACACTGCCCCCAAGCTCCAGTACTTCAAGCGCTTCAAACATGACACTGTGGGGATGACAATACCAGACTATCTGCTGGACTTGGGCAATCCACGACACTCCGCAGTTGTCCAGTATAGAGAGAGCTTACAGAGAGATGGCCCCATGGTTCAGCAAAACCCAACTGGACCTGCCCCGGGGCCTAAGCCGAGAGCAAGTAAGGGTCCACAGAGAGCCCGTAAGCCACAAAAACCAGTGGCGCGTGTGCCCCATGAAGGGAAGTCTGACGATTCTCTCGAGAGGACTCAGACGGCTGAGGGCACACGTACAAACGCTGCGGAACCTGCCCATGAGTCGTCCAGTCCGGCCCATAAAAAGGCTGACGATGAGGCATCCAATAGCGTGGCCAAGGATGATGACGATGCTGACGATGATGATAACGACGACGATATTGACGACGTGGAGCACACCTTTGCTCTAATCCAAAAGGGGAAGCTGCCACTTGATTCTCCTCCAAAGAAAATCACCCCTGAGGATGCAGCTCCATTTATAGTTGTCCGCCCCAAGACCATCGTCATCAAACCAGTGAAGGAGCCAGTTACAGCTAAGATTGCTGCTCCCCGTTCACCTAAGGCAAAGAAGCAGCGTCGTGTCAGAAAAAGTTTGGTCGCTCAAGAGGACCTACACATCTTTGACGACTGTCTTCCCTTCATCACTATAAGCCGGGCCGAATCCTTAAGTACAGGGGCCAATCTTGTTGGTTCCCGGGTAGAAGCCGCAGCATCAGGCTCAGCTGCGCGTGCACCGCCCTCTCCCAGCCACTCGATAGCCTCCCAAAAGGCTAACGTTTCAACAACACGGGACTCACCCACCTCATTGGTTCCCTCCGAACCAGTTGAGCGCTCTAGTGGCCCACCGCCCGAGGCCACAACCCCCTCTTTCCACACATCGAGTCTAGGTGTCACATTTCCCACATTTTCAAATTTTTCTAGGACACCTACACCTTTCACAGCACATACAGGTGCACACACCCTAAATACAACGACCGGAGTGCAAACGATGATGGTCGGAAGCCCTGCTATGCAAACAATGACTTCATCATTGAACGCAGGCCACACATCAGCTCTCTTCACTGATGCTGTGACAACAGTTACAACCCCCGTAACTGGACCCCTTACACCCCAAGACGTTACCATTCTCATGAACCGCTACATGGAGTCCACCATCAAACCATGGGTGCAACAAGCATTCACCGCTTGGGCACAGGACTCCAAGACAACCCCAGCGGTTCATAGTGAACAGAGCCACCCCAAACCTCACTCTTCACCCTCTCAATCAATTCCTCAACCCACTCCTGTCATCCCTATCACCTCCACCAAACCCCTTAGCCCTTCACTCTCTCGGGGAACCCACGACACAGAACTAGTATCGCCCTCTACCTCGACCAATCCCTTCCACCTATCCCGTCTTGAGCTCGCCGATCTCCTGTTTCTTTGGTTGCTGGAGGTCGACGCTTGCAACCTTACACCCTTCGAGCGTGACCTTCTCCAAGTTTTCTTCAACCATGACCGCCCTCAATACGGCATTTGCCGTGACAGTCCCCGAGGCCTCAAACGTTCCCATGAGGATCCCGATGATTCGGAACCTCATGAGGGGGAGAACAAGAGACCTCGGACACTTGAGCAAGCAGCCTCTACCAGCCATGAACCCCAGTCAAACACCTCATCAAACCAGCCCACCAACCAACCACCACCTTCCTCGAGCCACAACCAAGCCCAACTCTCTAGCCTGGTCGAGCTAGATGAAACATCCCGAGGCTTATCTCCTAGAGATACTGTCCGAGGAGGGGATGGAAGTCATGTAGTGGTTACCTCTGGTACATCACAAAGCTCAGGCCATCGATCAGAACACAGTTCGAAATCGATGACAACATCCCGAGGCGTGTCTCCAAAGGATACCGACCGAGGAGGGGATGGAAGTCCTGACGATGCTATCTCTGATTCATCTGTCAAGTCAGGCCATCAGCCAGAACTCAGTTCTAAGCTGATGACAACGGGCAATCCTAGTGAACCCGGCTGTGCTTCACGAGAAAGATCACCGTAGCTGAGAGTCCCATACATTCCCCAAGGCAAAGACATTCATGATGCACTCGAGGATGTTGTGGTACACGACGTTTGGCCGAGAAAGTGGACAGAGTGGGATGATCTTAGATGCGAAGCCGAAACAGAGGATATGCAGCGAAATTGGTGGCTGAGAGAGTTGCTGGCCAAATGCGCAGAAGATATTATACGCCTTGATGAAGAGGAACTCAAAGAAGGGGAGGACTACAAAAAGATACCCAGGGAGCTAGAATCCGTCATCAGACAAACGGCAGGCAAGTTGCCCCCAAAAGAAAAGCTCTGGGAAAACATCAGAATAAATGCCCCCTTTCAAGAGGAAATCAGAAAGGGAATTTGGAGAACCGCAGACAAGCTCAAACAGCTCGATGAACTGAAGATCCGTGGTCTGACTCACCTTAAGGGCAAACTGGCTGGCGGACATCTTCACATGCTGATGCACAGATCATCTGGAAAACAACGACAAACACTGGAAAGAGACATGAAGTCCAGCATCCACCCTATTGACGCTATCCTTGATATACACAGAGAAGATCATCACACCATCCCGTTCTACAGCTTCAAAGTTCGACGAACAGACTCCAGCATATTCATCTGCCAGGAAAATGATTTTATAATGATGAAGATGGAGGATATCTACCAAATGTTCATGGTAAGTAGGTATCTCTCACTGAGTCGAAACAGGACACACGAAGAAGGTTATGAGGCGATCAAACGATTTATGCTGAGACAGATCAGATTCTATGCTGCCCATGATCTACAGATGGCCCTGGAAAACAATGTCAGAAAAGCAAATCTGGTAAAGCCAACACTGTACGGTCCAGAGCTCAAAAAGTACAGACCATATCATATCTTCAAGGACCCAGTCTCTATCATATATCTCAATCACGAGGAACGGAAAAGACTCATGTGGGTAGAAGACATTCACAAGTATTGTGATGGGACTCTAAAGATCATCCAGACGAAGCTGCAGGAGATCAAGGAGAATATAGATCCAAGACTTGCGGACACCAGCGAGGAAGAGCTCATGGTATATGAGAAGGTGTGGACCATCCTAAAGCCCATCAACGAGCAACTTGAAAAGAGAAGAATGCTGAGACAGTATGAGCATGCGCTAAATTTCAGAAAGCATTACTTCAGATCTCAAAAATAAATGCAAGACGGCACTTGATCACAAAGGGGGAGATTGTTGAAGACCATTTTATTGTGAATCAAGTTTGTCTGTCTTGTCTGTAATAATTTAGATGTTTACTATTTATGTTCTGCACTGATTAAATATATCTATTAGAATAGTATTCAATATGGGCCAAGTGTTAGGCCCATACTTAGGCGAGAAGCCTTTTTACGCATACCTGAGCCTCGCCTATAAAAGAGGGCGGAGGACTCAGGTTTGCGGTTAACTTTCGTATCTGCTCAAAATAGCCTTAGCGCTTATCATTCTTGTACGAACTGTTCACGGTATATCAGAGAAGGTTTACACTTGATCTTTCTGTGTTCATCTTTGTTGATAATCTTTCATCTGTATGCCATATTATATTGTTGTTATAGAAAACAGGGACTAACAAGAAGAAGAAGAAGAAGAAGAAGAAGAAGAAGAAGAAGAAGAAGAAGAAGAAGAAGAAGAAGAAGAAGAAGAAGAAGAAGAAGAAGAAGAAGAAGAAGAAGAAGAAGAAGAAGAAGAAGAAGAAGAAGAAGAAGAAGAAGAAGAAGAAGAAGAAGAAGAAGAAGAAGAAGAAGAACAGAAGACGACGAAGAAGAAGAAGAAGACGACGAAGAAGAAGAAGACGACGAAGAAGAAGAAGAAGACGAAGAAGAAGAAGACGACGAAGACGAAGACGACGACGAAGACGAAGACGACGACGAAGACGATGACGAAGACGATGACGAAGACGACGACGACGACGACGAAGAAGAAGAAGAAGAAGAAGAAGAAGAAGAAGAAGAAGAAGAAGAAGAAGAAGAAGAAGAAGAAGAAGAAGAAGAAGAAGAAGAAGAAGAAGAAGAAGAAGAAGAAGAAGAAGAAGAAGAAGAAGAAGAAGAAGAAGAAGAAGAAGAAGAAGAAGAAGAAGAAGAAGAAGAAGAAGAAGAAGAAGAAGAAGAAGAAGAAGAAGAAGAAGAAGAAGAAGAAGAAGAAGAAGAAGAAGAAGAAGAAGAAGAAGAAGAAGAAGAAGAAGAAGAAGAAGAAGAAGAAGAAGAAGAAGAAGAAGAAGAAGAAGAAGAAGAAGAAGAAGAAGAAGAAGAAGAAGAAGAAGAAGAAGAAGAAGAAGAAGAAGAAGAAGAAGAAGAAGAAGAAGAAGAAGAAGAAGAAGAAGAAGAAGAAGAAGAAGAAGAAGAAGAAGAAGAAGAAGAAGAAGAAGAAGAAGAAGAAGAAGAAGAAGAAACAGAAGACGACGAAGAAGAAGAAGAAGACGACGAAGAAGAAGAAGACGACGAAGAAGAAGAAGAAGACGAAGAAGAAGAAGACGACGAAGACGAAGACGACGACGAAGACGAAGACGACGACGAAGACGATGACGAAGACGATGACGAAGACGACGACGACGACGACGAAGAAGAAGAAGAAGAAGAAGAAGAAGAAGAAGAAGAAGAAGAAGAAGAAGAAGAAGAAGAAGAAGAAGAAGAAGAAGAAGAAGAAGAAGAAGAAGAAGAAGAAGAAGAAGAAGAAGAAGAAGAAGAAGAAGAAGAAGAAGAAGAAGAAGAAGAAGAAGAAGAAGAAGAAGAAGAAGAAGAAGAAGAAGAAGACGAAGACGACGACGACGACGACGAAGACGAAGAAGAAGAAGAAGAAGAAGAAGAAGAAGAAGAAGAAGAAGAAGAAGAAGAAGAAGAAGAAGAAGAAGAAGAAGAAGAAGAAGAAGAAGAAGAAGAAGAAGAAGAAGAAGAAGAAGAAGAAGAAGAAGAAGAAGAAGAAGAAGAAGAAGAAGAAGAAGAAGAAGACTTTCTATCTTGGTAGAAGATTGAACCCAAATGTCTGGAAGTTGGTTTGGCAGTTGGCTAAATAACAGGGAACTGCTAAGGCAACTGCTGAGGAAATATTGGGTGTTTGATGAAAGTGATGATGGAATGTTGCTGAGAATGATGAGGGCTTTCAGAAAATGTGATTTAGTAAAAGCAATCAGGAGTTTTACTTGAACAGTGGTGTCAGCAGTTGAGTGGTGATGAGGGAAATGCTGAGATACCTGCTTAGTTTAGAAGGTGATTTTCAGAGAGCAGTTTTGTCAACCTCCTTGTTGGTAATGTTATGAAGGTCTGGTGATATTGAGATGTTCAAGAGAAAACAAGTGTATATGAGCAGAGGGCTCAGCAGTTGGGTGGTCACCAGGGGACTGCAGAGGCAACTGCTATACTTAGAAAATTAATTTCAGGAAACTGATAGAACAGGCCTTTTAGTGATATTGGTGCACGTCTCTTGTGTGAAAATGGTCTCAAACAAAGTAACTAATTAAGCAGTAGGATAAGCAGTTAGGTCAGTTAAGACAACTGTTTAGGATTCTGCTGGCAAACTTCAATCTTTTTGTAAGAAGTGCTAAGTGTGTGCTTTGTTGAATAAATGTAAATCAACACACAGTGTATCCTGGTTCAGAGGTGGTGTAATCCTCCTACGTCCAGTCCCACCCTCTTTCAGATGGATTTCACTAAAGTATTAAGCCCAATACACTTAGTGCCAATCTAGCCTTTACAACACTTAGGCCTAGATTGAAGGTTTTTCACAATGAGTATAGCACCACTCAAAGTTACTCAGTCCTTAGACTTTTCTCTAATGAACCATTGGGGATCAAAAGGTACTCTATCTATCTACCCACACTTTAGGATCTGAACAACTGTTCTCCTAAGTGTTTACAACAATTTGAAATGTTACAAGAAAGTTCCAACCTCCAACTAGGAACTAAACTTCTATGATTTAGCAATGAATAGCTTATAAACTGGAAGTTTAGTGAAGCATGAGTCCAAGCAGAGAGTAAAGTTTATAATAGCACTTTCTCTTTTGCTAGATAGCTCTTGAATGCTCGTGGAAGAATTTCTCTACTTTGGATGCTCAAAGCTTGGTTAGAAACTTTCATTTCAGCCTATATTTATAGGTTTCTCCTTTGGATTAATCTCATCCGTTGGTTAGGATGAATTAATCTCTGACGTTGAAATTCTTGCAAGGACGAATTGTACATTCGTCTTCTTATGTTGGAGTATTTATTTGGGATGATTTCTTTGTCTTGAGTATCTCAGCCGCTGAAGCATCTCTTCGGAAAATCTTCCCATGTGTGCGTCCTATGCTCTGGTCCCATGTAGTATTAATTGCCGGTCTATTTTTGTCTTCAATCATTTACATTCAATGTATTTGATTTTCCGAGCTTCTTTTCTTTAAAATGTGACATACAATTTAATCTTTGAGCTAAAATACAATATTCCGGTAGGATCTAAATATCCTATTAAGGTAAATAAAAATTACCTTATTGTATTTTAACTTTTCCGGTAATATTTAATTCGACTCAAAAATTGTACATTTTATTTTGTCACATAATTTTGAATGCTAACACACGAACTGTCACGCCCCAGACCGCATCTAAGCGCGTGTACAACCGCCGTGTGATTAAGTGACGTCACTCGCAAGTCAACCTCGCATAATCACACAAGGCGTTCATGAACATCGTTCACACCATACTCAGTAGTAAACATACATAACAACATCACATCATAGATTGAATGAATAGCGGAAAATATTCAACGGTCAATCATAAGCCACATATGGCAAAACGTAGGCTCGCAGGCCAAAACAATGTAATATTACAAAAGTATCCATGAGCATAGTTTATGATTTAAAATAGTAAAGGAAGCACGAACCACGTCTTCCTCTAGATTCTTTCCACCCATGCAAAGGTGTAGACAACAGACTCTAGCTTCAACCTGAAATGGTGTGGCCCCCTGAAGGGGTCAGTACAAGTACCGAGCGAGTAGCAAGCTAAATGTAGAGTAACTAACGTTTCAAGTACAAGACCCAAACATAGGGTGATACATATACTTATACTTCCTTACCCCAAGTTACAAAATACATATAACTACTTATATACACTTGGAAATACCCGACCCGTAGGTCATTGTTTAATCGGGAAAAATAATAGTAGTCAATATCCTTAACTTAAAACCCCAACCCACCCATAGACCTATGAGTGTATAGGACTCCTCCTGTCCGAATCAAATAATCATAAGGACACCACCCGGTCCCAAATTACTAAATAGTAATCTATGAGTTTTGAGGATACACGCCCGATCCTTGGGTACTACACCCTATATAACCGAGTTTTGAGGATACCGCCTGATCCTTGGGTACTCCACCCTATATAACCGAGTTTTGAGGATACCGCCCGATCCTTGGGTACTCCACCCTATATAACCGAGTTTTGAGGATACCGCCCGATCCTTGGTTACTCCACCCGTCCTATGATCTACCACCTATCATACTAGATAAGGCCTATATCATAATCAATAAACAAGACTAGACCAAGTCTTAAGGCTTAAGCAAAATCATCCATGCAATTCATGCATTAAAATTAGCATATAGGCAAAGTAAGGCCAAACCGGCGCCGGTCAACTCTCGGTTGACCCGCCCGTTCAAATTCAATGTGTGTCAAACTTTGTCACAACATGTACTAAGTTATAAATTACTATTTTATGCACATTTCACCTCTAACATATCATAAATGTTTTTATAGGCATTTTCACTTTACAAATCATGCATATTTCAATAGTTCACTTCATACAAGCCTAATCACCTTAATTTGGCTAATCACATGTTAAATTCATTTAAAAAAATTTATGAACACACATAACATATAATTAGGTAATCTCATGCTTAACCCAAAAGTTACAAGACATTAAGCCATCCACTCACCTCAAATGAGCTTTAAGAAGATTCTACACTTCTTAGTCGAACTCCGGCGAAACTCCGACGAACTTCGGCGAAACTCCGGCGAACTCTAGAAACACTTTAGTCAAGCTCCTAATATGGTTTTATCATCACAAAACCCATATCAATACAAATAACCTCCAAAAGGTTACTTTCCGGCGAACCGGCGTTTTGGCTTCTAAGTCCGTTCTTGGACTTAGAACCACCATCCAACCCCTCATTCTACATCTCTAAACATCTAGAAAAAGCCTAGGGTTTCCTCATATGCCATATAATCCATATGATAAATAAAAAGTAGAGAACAAGTCATTAAAGAGCTTCTCACCTTTGTTTTCAAGTTTTTTCTCTAATTTGCAACCTTTTTCTTCTTCCTTATGCTCCTTGCTTGCTTGAGCTCTCTTGGCTATGGAAAAATGGTGTATGCAGGGGCTGTCTCTCTATCTTGGAATAGCTAGGTCGAGCAAAATGATTGGGGTGGGAGGTGATGTGTTTCTTTTGTCTCAATTGTGAGATGATTGAGAGGAGAGGTCCACCCAAGGCCATACCCATACCCACCAATCACTCTCACTCATTTTACACCACTCCTCTACACAATGCATCTCTCAAAGTCAACCATTTAGCACACAAAAACGTGGGTTGGACCCCACTCATGTGGGAGGTCACCCCTTTATGTCCCGAACTATACGATCGGTCCCGAAAGTTGTATTTCTCGGACTGTTTAAATTATATTTTATTTTATCGGGTCAAATAAAATATAACACACGTTCTTTATCAGTATTAGACCTTAGAATGAATACACATTCCTCAACTTTAATTTAGAAGTCTCCGAAATTCATTTCGGACTGTTATTCGATAAATTACCAATACCGATAATTGGGCTTTTGTTTGACCGACGGGTCAACCCTATGCCCTTCCTATGGCCCAACTAAAATATCTACCACCATATACATATTATCTAGACCAAGATGAATATAATATGTGGTCCCGGGTTTATCGGGTGGTCCCTGCTCCCGATGTGGGCCCCACGTGCAATTCACTATTCACGCGAACGTAATAACAAAAATTTACAACCTCGTAAATTCACGAATCATTATTCAAGGTTTATTACATGATTTACTAAAAGTAAATATACTTGGGGACGGTGTTACACAAACAATATTCAGACACAATGTACATGTGCTAAGTATAGTGGCATCATCAAAATCTATCAAAATTGGGTACTAACAATTTCCCCCTTTATGATGATGCCAAAACTATACAACACAAGAAACAAATATTTTATTGATTTTCATTTAGGTTTTGTACATTGTTCTAAGTGCTAAAGTACAATAGTTTATAGTCATTTTTGGACTTTTGATCTAGCCTAGTCTTGTTTGTCTTCTTGTGACTTCTTCTTGGCTTCCTCCTTAGCTTTGGCTTCTTCTGCTTTTCTTCTTCTCATTTCAGCTTCTTCTCTGTAGATTTGATTTTTCCTTCTTGTTTCAGCTGCTTTCTTAGCTGCTATTGATCTCTTGGAGGAGGGCCCTACTTGTGTTGATGCTTCCCCATTTTTGGCATCTGCAGGGGTCAGGCTCTCTTGAAATAGAGCTTCTATCTCCGGGTCAGAGTCAACCTCCACTTGTCTCACTAGTGCAAAATATGTATTCTATAACTAGGTTTTAATATGGGTTCAATTAGAACCGTTATAATATGTAGGCACGGGGTCATATTTATAAATAATGAAAGTTTGATTAAGTTGAGCGGGTATATATTATAAATAAAAAAACATTATTCATATGAGACATTAAAGAACCGATATGAATCACTATAACGGGGTCGTTTTGTGATTTCCGAAAACTTTAATTGTGTAATGTGGGGTATGTTTTATAATTTTAAAAACTACTTTCAATGTCAGTCCTCGTGTAACCCTTATCAAAGGTTGTACTAAAATTAACCACAGCCCTACCGTCGAATTAACCCTAATTTGAATGACGCTTGCTACTCCCTCCCGACAAATTGGGCGAAGACGACGCTGCTGCTGAAGAAGGCGACGACGCTGTTGCTGAAGAAGGCGACGACACTGCTGCTCTCAACGAAGGAGACCAAGGCGACGCTGTCCTGCTGCTCTCGACGGCTTCGACGATGTCGCTGCTACTCCCAACGAAGACGACGACAGCTGCGCTCTGCTCCCAAGCGACGACGCCGCTGCTCTCCATTAGCACTCACGCACGGTTTGCTACCCGGGTAAGTTCTCAATATTGTTCCAGGCTTTTATTTTCTTGAAAACCAGAGAAAATATGAGTTGTTTTCCTCTTCTGCTACCCTTTGGAATAACTGAATAACACTTGTAAGTGAATTTGTGAAGTTGAAGAATACTACTTTTAGGTTTTCAGTATACAATTGTGTCAATGAGAATTTTAAAAGAATATTTTGATTCCTCTTCTTTCTATCTAGTTTGATGTTGGTGAAGTTAGGATGGATAGGAGCCTTCCCCATTCCATTCTGTCTTTTTTTTTAACTTAAAAAAGATGTTGAAGCTGTTGATCCTGTTTGTTGTAATAATGATTGGGATTTTTAGCTCCCCATTGTCTTCTTCACTTCATGTAAAAGTAGAATCACCTGTTTCTCACCCAGTTTTTCCAAGTGAGAAAGAACCCATCTTTCAGCTTTCGTCAAACTCAACCGCCTTTCTCTAGATGACCGTTGATGGGTCTTCATGACTTCTGAGTTGGTCTTTTAATGCAGACTGATATATTTTGTGTTTCTTTTTCTTGATTTTATTTAGTATCCGGTATCCCTTTATTCTTTTTTTTTTGGACAAATGCCATACACTTCCCTTATCTTGATGGGTCTTTCTTTTGAGGGGCTATGCAAAGATTACGGGGCAGCAGATGTCAGAGCAATCCAGCACCAAACCTTAAAGAAGAAAATTCTAATTGCTCTCATTGTTTCCTCATCCATTTTTAGTGGGATTGTGCTGTTATTATCTGATTTTTGGGTTAACAAGCTGACTAAATTGAATAAATTCAATGAAAGATGGAAGCATAATGCAGGTTTACAAGTAAACGACAAAAATGTGATACCTTTTAAAGTCAATGGCGGTAGGAAGGGCTTAGTTGATCTAATTGAATACCCTATGTTGCTGATGTGGCGGTGTTATGTATGCAACCAGAACCAAGCTAAAGACCGCTACTTAGTCTCTTATGCTAAAAATGCCCGTCGTTTTCCTGTTTATTTAGAGTAGTGAAAACGTGGCAATGGTATAAATGGTTTTCTCGTAACTAGTAAATTTTGAGAAAAGTGTTCACTTGTTCACAAGGCTAGAGGCTTTTCTATCATGTTTCCTGTTTATTGACTGGTTGCTATATACATTTGTACAGATTACGTTAGAGATGATGAAAACAATGAATATGGTTACTTCTTGTTTGTTTCTTTAAAAAAAACTTTTGGATACAATAGTATTTTTTAATATATATGAAGTATTACTTACTTATTTGTTTAAGGAGCACTATATCAAATGACTTTAATTAACATTTTCATATTTTTTACTTTTTAGACTATTATGATGCTTATATAGAGAAAGTGTTCTTAAACCCAATGATATTCAGAAACCATAATAATAAAGTAACTATGTTAAAACTAGGATTACTATACTTATAAAATTACTATTTTTATACTCTAATTCACACCTGATGTGTCACCACCGCTAGTACTCCAATACTGCTACTTTATGTGAACCATTTGTTTTATTAGTTCAAAATCTGAGATTCTACCAACTTTGTTGATTATAGTTAAGTTCAAAAATACCAAATAGACTTGTGGATGAATAATTCAATGGGGGTTCACCCAAAGTCTAACAAGAAGGTCACTCCATCATTGAAAGCTATTTAGGAGGTATATAATACTATGTATAAAATGTAAAACAATTACATCTCACTATGGCCATTTCTCTTGCATATATATCATTGAATGATTGGGTGATTTGAACTTTGTGTACCAAGCTGGTAGCTTTTATTTTTTCTTATTTCTTATTGGATGATTTAATAGTATTATATGTATGTTTAAACATTTGAAATGTACAGTCGGGCAGTCATGCTTATCTAAAAAAATTCAGTTTGTAATGTTTATCACGTGTTTGAAAAAATTCCTCAATGATATATGCTAATTGAAAAAATTCGGTTTGTGATGCTTACACTATTTATCTATAACTTTAAATATAGTTAAATACTTTCCAACTATTTTTGCATATTATTCTAGAGAATGTCATGATGTAAATTACTCTTTACAGAATTTAGGAAATATCCTATACTTACATGTTTGGTCACATATGGTACAGACATTAAGGTGATTATGGATCGTAGTTGGATCAACTGTAGACGATTAAATGTTACTAATACATCATTTCATAGAGAAGAAGTTTCCGAAGCAGATAATGGCGATCATTTAGAAGACATGATACGTGATATTGGTAAAGAAGCCTTTAAGCGGCCATATGTGTATGATACACTATGTGTGGATTCAGAAAAGCCTTTGTATCCTGGGTGCACCAAGTACACACGGTTGTCAGTAGTGTTGAAATTGTTCAATTTGAAATCAAAGTATGGTTGGAGTGATAAAATAGAGCAAGTACTTGGTGAACCCGCTAATGCATTGTTTTCAAGTGACCTGCAAAAAAGATGACAGAATTAAATATAAATTCCGGTACACACAAAGTTTCATGAAAAAGATAAAATAAATCAAAGCTTAGAACTTCTTACAATCTTTCCAAATTAGGGAGGCTGGAAAAGGTTGTAGGTATAATTCCACTGAGATTGTTGTGTAATAGATCGCTGCAGTATGTAGAAAATAAATAGTAGGTTCAAAAGCAATGTAGTTTGAGGTGATCCAGTAATAATTAGGAGATGCCCGGTGTAAGGTTAAGGTGCTTACATGGTTGTGATATACTCGGAGAGCTTAAGTGTTGATATGCTCCCTGTAAGCTTGTTGAAGTTAAGATCTCTGCAAGGTGAGAATAATATATTTAATAGAAATGAACTCAGGTATATTTAATACTTTGTTATTTTTAAATTTGCAGGTATTTGCACAAATTGTGTACTCAAAAGCACATCACACATCGATATGGATTTTTTTATCCTCATACGATCCAAGATGTGGGAAACAAGCGTGATGACATCCAAAGTTACATATTGACCCACCTCGGTGAAAATAAGGAATGTTATTTATTGCCATACTACTACCCGTAAGTACAAGTATAATTGATAATTACGATTTATTAATATATAAGCTTCCTCCAGGTTATCCTTTGTTTCTTTTGAAATCATGAATGTGTTTTGTTTGAAATCAGATTATTCAATCTGTTAGTTTAACTTAAAAATTCACTCTTTTCATTTCAGTAATCATTGGCAGTTGTTCGTGTTGTGCTCGAAGCAGAACACAATTGTCTTTTTATGCTCATTGGGGAATAAGCCAAAGAAGAATATAAGAAGTTTTTTGGAGTTGTGAGATAGAACTTTAGAAAATGGATTATTTTCATTGAAATTAAACTCGGAATTCTATAATTTGACTAACTTTTACTTTATACTTATACTTTATTAGGGCGATGCAAGCACATCAGATGACAAAAAATAAAATGAATTCTAAAGCGAAATGGATTCAACCAATGGTAATAATAACCATTTATATTTATTTGTATGTGTTATAAAAATTTATATCCTATGTGTTTATTATGATGTGAAATATTATAATCACTGAATTTGCTAGTATTGTCTTTCTGAAAAGGTGAATTTTGGTTGTAAGGGAGATCAGATTTGGTATTGCACTTGTAATTGACTTGTGTGTAATAAAATTTTACCCTTGTTTATTTGTAGTCCTGAATGCAAAAAGGTGGTTACGAGTGTGGATACTATGTTATGAGACATATGGTGTAATACTTAAGAATTTGATTATTTAGATTTAGTTAATGTTTCGGGACGAAACATCCTTTAAAGAGGGTAGAATGTGACACTTCAAAAATAAAAAAAAAAATAAATAAAAATAATTTTTAATCAGATAAAATATTACGAAAATAACAATTTTATAATTAATTGAGTCAGACAAAAATTCAACAGTGGTAACGTGCCAATCAAATAAAAATTTCAAAATTTATGATGTTTTAGTCAGATAAAAATATTTCAGTAATAAGAACAGCATTTTAGTAAACAAGTGAACCAGACAGAAAATTTACATTTACGACATTTTTAGTCAGATAAAAATGGCCCGATAATAGATGTAACGTATAATATAAATACACTTAAACCTACATACGTTATACGTAGTAACATAACTAAACTAAACTACCTACGTATAACTAAGTATATAGTAAGTATAATTATAATACTCCTAAATAACTACTATAACATAATTATAATACTCCTACTATAATACTTATACTATACGTATGTAATTAAACTTACTATACATACAATTCATACGAAGCAAGAACTTCACTCCCGGTAGAGTTTTCTTGGCCGGCAAAACAACACAACCAAAAATCGGGAGGAGCTGTTTTAATCCAACTCTAAATCTAACATCTCAGTCTAAAACCCTCGACCTACACCTATAAATAATAGACCAGAACCTGCGTTTTCTTCATCCCAAAATCTGAGAAATATACATATATACGTATATATATATATATATATATATATATATATATATATATATATATATATATATATATATATATATATATATATTTTCGACCCACCGTTTTAGCCAGAAACAAGCCCTGAAAACACCCCTCAAACCTTCCCCTTCGTGATACGAATCCAACGGAAAAAGAATCGTCGAAAACGGTCGTGAAACGAGGGAGAAAAGCCTCGCCGGAGTATTCGCCGGGCTAACCGTAAAAACGGAAAACGAGGAGGAGAGGGTTGCCGCCGCCGCCGTACCATCTCTGATCACCGCCGACCCAGAAGGAGCCGATTGCACCACCGTTTCGGTTGTCCGACGAGGTAAAGTCCCCCCCCCCCCTGCGTTTTGCTCGATCTTTTCCGGCGAAGTAACGAGGAAGACGACCCAGCCTTTAGGCTGGGGTCTGTCCTTTGGGCCGACTTCTATGATTGGGCCGGTTGTTTTTATTTTGGGCCAGTTCGGCCCAGTTGCAATAAAAATTAAAAATAAAATAGTAAATGAAATAAATAAAATCTGGAAAAATATGAATTAAATACCTAGTATAAATATACATATTCGGACCAACCAGAATTGAAAAATAATATTTTTAGCTATTTTTAATTGATTTAATTCTAATTGGGCCAATTTATACACATTTAGTAAATAATTAACTAAATAACGAAAATAATTATGAAATAAATATTGGAGTAAACTAGGATAAATATATGACTAACTAGGACCTTATGGACCATTTATAATTAATAAATATTAAGGTTTAGTATATTTAATTGTAATTAAACCGGTTAATAGATATATGAAATTAAATGAATAATTATGGAAAATAATTATAAAATAGATATCTGGACAACCTAGGTCGAATATAGACCCAAAATATATTTATGGACGGTTATTAATTTATAAAGTCGATTCTTAGTCTATTTATTTAAATTAGGCCATATAAAACTAGTTAAGTAATTAAATAAGGAAATATTAATACTAATGGTGAAATAAATAAATCAGTGAGGTTGAAAAATAATATTCTGGACTAAAAATAATTTTTGAATAAAATAAGGAAAATAAATATATTCGGTTATGTAAATAAAGTAATTAGATAATAACTTATGAGTAGGGTAAATTAATAGTGATTATTGAATAAAAATTGGATGTTGTAGTCAATAATATTCGGATATTTTATTTAATATTAGAATTCAAATATTATAATTAATGGCTGAATTAATAAGGTAATTTGATTAATAAAAAGTGATTAACCAAAGTTAATGCGAATAATAAAATTAAAGGAGAAAATCGGGTAAAGTAATTACAAATAGAATAAGTGACTAATTTATCATATTTAATTAAAAAGGTGATTATCTAGAGACCGGATTAGAGGAGGATAACTAGGAGCAACAGGACTTAAGGTAAGTTTCTCTGCCAATCCAAAATTGTTTCCTCGTATTATATGCTTATTATGCATTATGTGATTAAGTGTGATTTGTGAATTTTGTGTATGTGATTTTGAGAGAATATTATATATATGGTAGTTAAGAAGTATAAATCAAGTACTTTTGGGGTATTAAATATTTTTAAATACCTTCGAGACTTTTTAGAGAAATTAAGAAGTAATTTTTGAAGTATTATTAAGCAAAGATAAAATTTACATTTTCATAAGAAGTGAGCATCTCGGGAGTAATCCGAGGTGTCGGTTTTCCACATCCGGATAAATGTGGAGGGTGATTAGAGCTACTACTACTGAGAAGTACAGTTTAAATTTCAAGTGAGATTTGGATCTATGATCCCTTTTAAGTAAGATTTGGATCTATGATCCCTTTTAAGTGAGATTTGGATCTATGATCCCTTTTAAGAAGAAGTTATAGTAGTAGTCCCTAATCATTCAAGAATTTTAGAATTGGGGTGGTTGGGTTCCGACCACTCGGGATGACTTACTACTCGGAGGGCTTGGAATCCCTTTTAGGGGGTGTGCACACTTAAGGTAGTCGTTTCGTTTCCGCAAGAGCAGTTGTGGTACCGGCACTTGTTCGGGGTGGCCGTCCGTAACCACGGTCCACCGGGCTCTACCGAAAGGTTAAGCACCGCCCTTCTAAATTACTAGGAAGTTAGAGAAGAAGTGATTTTCTTAAGAAGTTTAAAGAGAAGAATTACTAAGAGATTTTCCGAGAGAAGTTTAAGATTTTAGCAAAGAAGTGATTTTAAGAAAAATCAAAGAGAAAAGTATTTTGGTGGAGTGCGTCATTTTTATATGATATTATATAAAAATCTATTTTTAGTCAAACCTGATTATTTTACGGGGTTGGGTAGTACTTACTTAGCTCTAAAGCTAATTTTTGTTATTTCTCTTGTCTCTCTCTTCTCCCTTAAATTTTATCAGGTGATGAGTTGGATACCTATGTGGATTGATGGATTACTCGAGCTTGAGTGCGAATTAGAAGATGCCTTAGTTAAATCTAGTCATGAAATTAACATTTACTTATTATTACATTAGTTTTTATTGTTTTACTTTGAGTTGCCTGTGCATTCGGTTAAGAGATGACCGAATGTGGCGGTAACACCCATTTCCCTTTTAGACTTCCGCTGTATTTCTTCAACTCTTTGATGAATGAATAAAGTATTTCTTTTAAATATATCAATGTTTTGGGCGGGAAATTTAGGCGTGTTACAAATTGATATCAGAGCCTTAAGTTTTCCGAAGGGACTAGAACACGAGGTAATAGGTCGTAGGGAGAAGTTATGTCACAAAGACGATAACAGTCTAAGCTAGTTGGTGCCTAATTGAGCCTTGCGCTCGTCCAACTAACTGGGAATTTCTCCTTGTGCTGAAACTTCGTTGTTCGACATCTTTGACGAAAACTATAGTTTCGATGCGGGGATTTTTCAAAATGTTTTTGTAAAATTAGGAGAATTAACATACTAGGAAAAAGACCTTTTAGGACGCGGTGAGAGGGAGAAACCTTTGCGAAGTTATTGAGTTATGAAATGCATGAAATTCGTGCTTATGTGAAGTATGTGGAGTAAGTAAGATCCTTTGTATATGTTTATCTGTTTGAAGATAGTAGAGAACTTGTATAACGTAGAAGCCTTATGCATGCCTTAGAACTTAGTACACGTTTTCTTTATTAAGAGTCATGCCGCCAAGAAGAGACACCCATGCGACCCCAACCGTCGACGAGCTGGCACAAACTGTCCAGCGAATGGCGCAGCTCATCAGAGCAGCTTAACCCCAAAACCATGGGATCGACTACGCAACAAAGGTAGCCTGACGGAACCCTCCAAAATACTTGGGCGAGGAGGACCACCTTATCTTGGAGGACTGGATCCGCACTTTCGACAAGCTCTTTGATTCACTGAATTGCCCGTCAGAGCAACGGGTGAATATTGCAGTGCATTATCTGCACCAAGAAGCGGACCACTGGTGGGCCG
Organism: Cuscuta europaea; assembly: GCA_945859875.1. Classification (NCBI taxonomy): domain Eukaryota; kingdom Viridiplantae; phylum Streptophyta; class Magnoliopsida; order Solanales; family Convolvulaceae; genus Cuscuta; species Cuscuta europaea. Next base: position 13,617,924 of record CAMAPE010000016.1, read on the forward strand.
CCAACGGACCAACACTTCTCGGGCAACCGGGCTTCGATTGGGAGGACTTCATAGTAGCGTTGCGGGATCGCTTCTACCCAGATCACGTGAAGGAAGCAAATTATGAAGAATTTGTCAATTTTAAACAAGGTGACCTGACTGTTCAGGAATACCCCACGAAATTCGTCCAACTGGCTCGTTTTGCCAAGGACCTGGTGTCGACAGAGGCCAGTATGACCCGCAGGTTTGTTAATGGGTTTAACTTCGGGGCCCAAAAGTTCGTGACGGTAGCGGAGCCGCGGAATTTGAACGAAGCTTATAGGAAGGCTGGTAAGTACTATCTAGTACACCAGAAGGAGAGAGAAGCCCATAAGAGAGATCGGAAGAATGCTGAGGTGGATCAGCAACAAAAGAAGGCCAGAACCGACCGCCCTGAGCAAAGGCAAATCAATCAAGGTGGAGGAAATTTCCAAAACCAGGGGCAGGGGAGAAACCAGCCAACTCAGATGCGGCACCATAAATGCAAATTATGCCCAAACAACCATCCCGGGAAGGATTGTGCGGGAAATGCGGTGAGGTGTCGCAACTGTAACCTCTTGGGGCATCGGGCATACGAGTGCAGGAAACCCTCGAACCAGGGACAAAACCAGGGAAACAACCAAGCCGGGGGTGGGGTTAATCACGCCAACAACAACCGTGGTAATCCTGGAAACCGCCCAGCGGAGGCCAACCGTAATCCGGGCCAGGGAGGGCAGAACAACACCCAAGGCCGGATTTACGTCATGAACCAGGCTCAAGCAAATGCGCACGATGTGGTATCAGGTACCTTCCTTGTAAACTCCACACCTGCTTATGTACTATTTGATTCGGGTGCTTCCCACAGTTTTATAGCCTCAAAATTTGTGGAAAAATCAAAGTTAGAACCTAGCTCTAAACTTAATCTTAATGTAAAAACGGCATCCAACAAAGTTATAGCATGTGGGAATGTTTTCTCCAATATTTCCATAGTCATATCCGATACCGAACTACCCGGAGATCTAATCCAGTTTGACTTGGAGGATATCGACGTGGTGTTGGGTATGGACTGGCTAGGGAAATATAAAGCCAAAATCCTATGTGATGAACAAAAGGTGGTCTTGAGAGGACCCAATAAGAAACGTATATCCTACAAAACGGTCACATCCAAGCCAGGCGTGAAGCTGGCAACCATGCAACAAGTCAAACGATACGTCCGGAAGGGGTATGAGGTTTTCTTGTGCATGATCAAAGACTTGACGTCCGAGAATCCAACCATTGACCAAATCCCTGTGGTCAATGAATTTCCGGACGTGTTTCCAGAAGAAATTCCGGGGATGCCGCCGGAGAGGGAAGTTGAGTTTTCAATAGATCTAATGCCAGGCACCGCACCCATCTCAAAAGCACCATACCGAATGGCACCGAAGGAGATGCAAGAGCTAAAAGAACAACTCGAGGAACTGTTGGGGAAGGGTTACATCAAACCGAGTGATGGGAGTCTGAGACTCTGCATCGATTACAGGGAACTAAACAACACAACCATCAAAAACAAGTACATGCTACCTCGCATAGATGACCTGTTCGATCAACTGAAGGGAGCGGGTATATTTTCCAAGATTGATCTTCGATCCGGCTACCATCAGGTGAGGATCGCAGAGAAAGATTTACCGAAGACTGCATTTCGTACAAGATATGGGCATTATGAGTTCACCGTGATGCCGTTTGGTTTAACTAACGCACCAGCAGTATTCATGGACTTAATGAACCGTGTATTTCGCCCATACCTTGATACATTTGTGGTAGTGTTTATTGATGATATTTTGGTGTACTCGAAGAACGAGAAGGATCACGAAGAACATCTGAGGCTCGTCCTGCAGACTTTGAGAGAAAATCAGCTTTACGCCAAGCTCTCAAAGTGTGATTTCTGGAAGGATCGGGTCGCATTCTTGGGCCATATCATCACTCAAGAAGGTGTATCCGTTGACCCATCCAAGATCGAAGCAGTGATAGACTGGCCTGCACCCACAACCGTGACGGGGGTCCGAAGCTTTTTAGGTTTGGCAGGCTATTATCGCAGATTCGTGAAGGATTTCTCAAAGATAGCAAAGCCTTTGACTAATCTCACGAAGAAGACCACGAAGTTCATATGGAGTGATAAGTGCAAGAAAGCTTTCAAAGAGCTGAAGCAGAGATTAACAACTGCACCTATCTTGACCCTACCATCTGGGACTGAAGGGTTCAAGATTTACACCGATGCTTGTTTAAAGGGATTGGGTTGCGTATTGATGCAAAACGGCAAAGTGGTGGCCTATGCATCAAGGCAACTGAAGACACATGAGGTCAACTATCCGACTCATGACTTAGAACTGGCAGCGGTTATCTTTGCTCTAAAGTTGTGGAGGCACTATCTCTATGGGGTACACTGTAAAGTTTACACCGATCACAAGAGCCTGAAGTACATCTTCACCCAAAAGGAGCTTAACATGAGACAGAGACGCTGGCTAGAACTCGTCAAAGACTACGACTTGGAGATCCAGTACCATGAAGGGAAAGCAAACGTAGTTGCCGACGCGTTGAGCCGAAAATCAACTCACTCCTGCAAAGCAACATGGATACTTCCTGATGAGCTATATCGGGACTTTCAGAAGCTAGACTTGGAAGTTCGGGATTTCGGAGAGGTAGATCAGGAAACGCGGTTACTCACCATGACCGTTACCCCATCTATTCTCGACGAAATTCGAGAAGGGCAACCTGGAGACATCAAGTTGGATAGAATCCGAGCCGGTATGACAAATGGCATGAACAGACCGTTCAAACTGCATGAAGATGGGAGCATTCGACACAAAGGAAGATGGTGTGTTCCGATGAAATGCGAAGAGCTTAAGAAGAAAATCATGGAGGAAGGGCACAACACGCCCTACTCGGTGCACCCTGGAGGCGACAAACTCTACAAAGACATCAAAAAGAATTTTTGGTGGCCGAACATGAAGAAAGAGGTAGCTGAATTCGTGGCTCGATGCTTGAACTGCCAGAAGGTGAAAGCCGAACGTTGCAAGCCCAAGGGACTCGTGCAATCCTTGGAAGTGCCAAAATGGAAGTGGGATTCCATCTCCATGGACTTTGTTGGGGGCTTACCCCTAACCAAGTCTAGCCATGACAAAATTTGGGTTATAGTCGACCGGTTAACAAAGACCGCTCGCCTTATCCCGATGAACGAGACTTGGAGCATGGAGAAGTTAGCCCGAGCTTACATCAAGCACGTGGTTAAGTACCATGGAGTTCGTCAAGACATTGTTTCTGACCGAGATTCCAGATTCCTATCTCAATTCTGGAAGGAGTTGCAAGCTGCTATGGGGACGAAGCTGAAGCTGAGTACTGCATTTCACCCAATGACTGATGGACAAACGGAGCGAACCATCCAAACACTCGAGGACATGCTGAGAGCATGTATGTTAGACCTACAAGGATCGTGGGACGAACACTTAGACTTAATAGAGTTTTCATACAACAATAACTACCACGCCAGTATCAAAATGGCCCTGTACGAAGCTCTATATGGTCAAAAGTGTAGAAGCCCACTATGCTGGGGTAACATGGAAGATCAAGTGGTGTTAGGGTCGGATTACCTCCAAGACACCATAGAGAAAGTGAAGATGATTCAAGCAAGGATGAAAGCTGCACAAGATCATCAGAAGTCTTATGCAGACTTGGGAAGGAAGCCAGCCGAATTCGAAGCGGGAGAGAAAGTCCTACTCAGAGTCTCCCCGACCAAAGGAGTAATGAGATTTGGAAAGAAGGGAAAGCTAAGCCCGAGGTTCATTGGCCCATATGACATCCTCGAGCGAGTGGGAAGAGTGGCATATCGTCTAGCTCTACCCACCGAGTTGGCTAAGGTATAACATGCTATAACCGCTCGTTAGTAAATACCTTAGTAAATATCTCTCAAATACTAAAGTGTGTTATGCGTAGGTACACAATGTCTTTCATATCTCCCAATTGAAGAAGTATGTCCGCGACGAATCCCATATTCTTAACTCCGAGGTACGAATCGTAACCTTATGATAATTAGATCCAAGTATCCCATCTAACCTCGACTTTCTTAGGTGGTCGAGTTGGATGAATCGTTGACTTACGAGGAGAGGCCGATCCAGATTTTGGATACTAAGACTCGTGAGACTAGAAGAAAAGCGGTTAAGATGGTGAAGGTGTTGTGGTCTAACCATTTGGCCGAAAATGCCACATGGGAAACTGAGGAGGATATGCGCAAACGTTATCCAGAGTTATTTAACTAAGGTAAAATATTAGTTACGAGGACGTAACCTCTCTTTAAGGGGGGTAGAATGTAATACTTAAGAATTTGATTATTTAGATTTAGTTAATGTTTCGGGACGAAACATCCTTTAAGGAGGGTAGAATGTGACACTTCAAAAAAAAAATTAATAATAATAATAATAATTTTTAATCAGATAAAATATTACGAAAATAACAATTTTATAATTAATTGAGTCAGACAAAAATTCAACAGTGGTAACGTGCCAATCAAATAAAAATTTCAAAATTTATGATGTTTTAGTCAGATAAAAATATTTCAGTAATAAGAACAGCATTTTAGTAAACAAGTGAACCAGACAGAAAATTTACATTTACGGCAATTTTTAGTCAGATAAAAATGGCCCGATAATAGATGTAACGTATAATATAAATACACTTAAACCTACATACATTATACGTAGTAACATAACTAAACTAAACTACCTACGTATAACTAAGTATATAGTAAGTATAATTATAATACTCCTAAATAACTACTATAACATAATTATAATACTCCTACTATAATACCTATACTATACGTATGTAATTAAACTTACTATACATACAATTCATACGAAGCAAGAACTTCACTCCCGGTAGAGTTTTCTTGGCCGGCAAAACAACACAACCAAAAATCGGGAGGAGCTGTTTTAATCCAACTCTAAATCTAACATCTCAGTCTAAAACCCTCGACCTGCACCTATAAATAATAGGCCAGAACCTGCGTTTTCTTCATCCCAAAATCTGAGAAATATACATATATACGTATATATATATATATATTTTCGACCCACCGTTTTAGCCAGAAACAAGCCCTGAAAACACCCCTCAAACCTTCCCCTTCGTGATACGAATCCAACGGAAAAAGAATCGTCGAAAACGGTCGTGAAACGAGGGAGAAAAGCCTCGCCGGAGTATTCGCCGGGCTAACCGTAAAAACGGAAAACGAGGAGGAGAGGGTTGCCGCCGCCGCCGCCGTACCATCTCTGATCACCGCCGACCCAGAAGGAGCCGATTGCACCGCCATTTCGGTTGTCCGACGAGGTAAAGTCCCCCCCCCCTGCGTTTTGCTCGATCTTTTCCGGCGAAGTAACGAGGAAGATGACCCAGCCTTTAGGCTGGGGTCTGTCCTTTGGGCCGACTTCTATGAATTAAAAATAAAAATAGTAAATGAAATAAATAAAATCTGGAAAAATATGAATTAAATACCTAGTATAAATATACATATTCGTACCAATTTTTAACTATGAAAAATAATATTTTTAACTATTTTTAATTGATTTAATTGTAATTGGGCCAATTTATACACATTTAGTAAATAATTAACTAAATAACGAAAATAATTATGAAATAAATATTGGAGTAAACTAGGATAAATATATGACTAACTAGGACCTTATGGACCATTTATAATTAATAAATATTAAGGTTTAGTATATTTAATTGTAATTAAACCGGTTAATAGATATATGAAATTAAAGGAATAATTATGGAAAATAATTATAAAATAGATATCTGGACAATCTAGGTCGAATATAGATCCAAAATATATTTATGGACGGTTATTAATTTATAAAGTCGATTCTTAGTCTATTTATTTAAATTAGGCCATATAAAACTAGTTAAGTAATTAAATAAGGAAATATTAATATTAATGGTGAAATAAATAAATCAGTGAGGTTGAAAAATAATATTCTGGACTAAAAATAATGTTTGAATAAAATAAGGAAAATAAATATATTCGGTTATGTAAATAAAGTAATTAGATAATAACTTATGAGTAGGGTAAATTAATAGTGATTATTGAATAAAAATTGGATGTTGTAGTCAAAAATATTCGGATATTTTATTTAATATTAGAATTCAAATATTATAATTAATGGCTGAATTAATAAGGTAATTTGATTAATAAAAAGTGATTAACCAAAGTTAATGCGAATAATAAAATAAAAGGAGAAAATCGGGTAAAGTAATTACAAATAGAATAAGTGACTAATTTATCATATTTAATTAAAAAGGTGATTATCTAGAGACCGGATTAGAGGAGGATAACTAGGAGCAACAGGACTTAAGGTAAGTTTCTTTGCCAATCCAAAATTGTTTCCTCGTATTATATGCTTATTATGCATTATGTGATTAAGTGTGATTTGTGAATTTTGTGTATGTGATTTTGAGAGAATATTATATATATGGTAGTTAAGAAGTATAAATCAAGTACTTTTGGGGTATTAAATATTTTTAAATACCTTCGAGACTTTTTAGAGAAATTAAGAAGTAATTTTTGAAGTATTATTAAGCAAAGATAAAATTTACATTTTCATAAGAAGTGAGCATCTCGGGAGTAATCCGAGGTGTCGGTTTTCCACATCCGGATAAATGTGGAGGGTGATTAGAGCTACTACTACTGAGAAGTACAGTTTAAATTTCAAGTGAGATTTGGATCTATGATCCCTTTTAAGTAAGATTTGGATCTATGATCCCTTTTAAGTGAGATTTGGATCTATGATCCCTTTTAAGAAGAAGTTATAGTAGTAGTCCCTAATCATTCAAGAATTTTAGAATTGGGGTGGTTGGGTTCCGACCACTCGGGATGACTTACTACTCGGAGGGCTTGGAATCCCTTTTAGGGGGTGTGCACACTTAAGGTAGTCGTTTCGTTTCCGCAAGAGCAGTTGTGGTACCGGCACTTGTTCGGGGTGGCCGTCCGTAACCACGGTCCACCGGGCTCTACCGAAAGGTTAAGCACCGCCCTTCTAAATTACTAGGAAGTTAGAGAAGAAGTGATTTTCTTAAGAAGTTTAAAGAGAAGAATTACTAAGAGATTTTCCGAGAGAAGTTTAAGATTTTAGCAAAGAAGTGATTTTAAGAAAAATCAAAGAGAAAAGTATTTTGGTGGAGTGCGTCATTTTTATATGATATTATATAAAAATCTATTTTTAGTCAATCCTGATTATTTTACGGGGTTGGGTAGTACTTACTTAGCTCTAAAGCTAATTTTTGTTATTTCTCTTGTCTCTCTCTTCTCCCTTAAATTTTATCAAGTGATGAGTTGGATACCTATGTGGATTGTTGGATTACTCGAGCTTGAGTGCGAATTAGAAGATGCCTTAGTTAAATCTAGTCATGAAATTAACATTTACTTATTATTACATTAGTTTTTATTGTTTACTTTGAGTTGCCTGTGCATTCGGTTAAGAGATGACCGAATGTGGCGGTAACACCCATTTCCCTTTTAGACTTCCGTTGTATTTCTTCAACTCTTTGATGAATGAATAAAGTATTTCTTTTAAATATATCAATGTTTTGGGCGGGAAATTTAGGGGTGTTACAAATTGGTATCAGAGCCTTAAGTTTTCCGAAGGGACTAGAACACGAGGTAACAGGTCGTAGGGAGAAGTACTGTTGTTTCTGCTTGTATTGTTGATTCTTGGATGAAGGTGAAGTTTTAGCTTATTTGTTCTCATATACTTGTGATTTTATTGCTACTGTACATGTTATTTCTTTTACTTCATGATTTTTGTATTTATTCATTTAGTTTCGTTATTTAATTTGTAGGCATTCAACGTTCAAGAGTCATTCACCGATCAAGAAATCAACGAGACACTAGAGCGTTGGGCGTCATTTTTCTGCGAAGCTACGGATATTTGATATAATTTTTAGACTCTTAGCTAGTTTTTGACGAGTCTTGTGAACTCATAGGTTTTGATGAATGTTGTGAACTCATACCTAGTTTTTGCTGAATATTTTTTGGATCAAAACAATTTGAATGTGGAATGTTATTAGTTATGAGCATATGTGTTTACTTTGTTGCGATGTTCCTATGATGATACATGTAAATTTTTGATATTTAGAAATAGCTGGGTATGAATTAAATGGTAGGAAGACATTTCATATGGGTTGATTAAATCCTATATTGAAAATCTTTAATAACAGTTAATGTATAACCGTTATTGAATGTTTCAATAACGGTTCGGTAATAACCCTTATTAAATGTCCCGGACTTTTAACGTGTGCGCCTATACCCGTTATTAAAAGCCTAATTGAACCGTTATTAAAACACTTTCCATAACGGTTCCCGAACCCATATTAAAAGTATCGGACTTTTAATAGGTGCTGCAACAATAACGATTCAGAACCGTTATTAAAAGTCCATTATAACTGTTATTAAATCCATATTTTCCACTAGTGTCTTCTCCTTGTTGGACGCATGTCACCAACTTCAATTGCAATAGCATTGAGCATATTGCGAAGGTCCATGACATCTACTTGGACATCTTCTTTGACCAATCTATCCAGGTTCTGTAGATTTTGATTTGTTGCTTGGATGTTTTGGCCAAGTTTCTGTAGTTCGCCTCCTTGTTTGAGAAATGCCTCTTGAGTAGTAGTGTGCATCCTGGTTAGGTGCTCTACCTTTTGGGATAGTTGAAGGAAGGATGGAAGTTCCTTGGTTTTGAGATTTTGGATGAAGATCTCATGCTCTTGAAGCAGTGGAAGTGCCTGCTCAAGGTTAGTATGTGAAGGGGGATTAGGGAGTATCTGGGCAGAGAGCTGAGCAGAGGGCTGGGCAGAGGCCTCTGCTTGTGCTTGGGTAGAGGGCTCTGATGTGGCTTGTGCTTGCTGAAGATGTTGGAATTGCTCTTGTAGTTGCACACATACACCTCGAAGTTCTTCAAGGGCCTTTTGGATTGCCTCTGATTGGGTTGGCTGATTTCTGAGCTGTATTTGAAGCTGTGCCTTTTGCTCAGAATTGAATACTTGTTGAATCTGCAGATTGCTTCTGATGTGCCTGTGTACTTCTTCATTTTGATCAACCTTTTGTGCAACCTTAACTCTGCTCTGCTTACAAATTTGATGGTGGTCTTCCTTTCATGAGTGAACACCTCAGCTAATGTTGGAGTGTCCTTTGCTCCCTCATTGAAGATCCTCTCCCGAATCTCAGCTGAAGTTGTAGACTGATGCTCAGGGGCAGTTTGTTGCTGAGCCCTAGGAATATTCTGGCCTCACTAGAACTCCGCCCAGGCTCGAGATCTGTTGTCCCTTCTGGCCTGGTTGTGGGTTCCTTTCGTGGGTTGGATCCCTAGTTAGGCCCATCGGCTAATTAATATTAATCCCATGAAGGGCTGATCCCGTTGATGGGCTAATCCCGTTGATGGGTTTTGCTTTAATTCAATCTTGGGCCATAGTAATGATCCATGGTACCATCATTTTTTATATCTAACTTAACCCTAGAACTGCATGAAAATGACCACACTTCACCATAAATTGTTGGAATATTAGAGGTAGAGGCTATGTATTTTAGGACGTTATGAAGATAATTGTCTAAGTAGGAAAAGCTTTTAGCTAATTAGAAGATGGAAGAAGAGAGAACTTGTATTTTATTGCTTGAAGATTTCTTAGCTTGATGCTTGATTACAAATGAGCACAACAACACATATTTATACTACTCACATCCACAACAAATGGTGGATAGTTCTCTAGAATTCTCTTTATCTAGAATACTCCATTATTAATTATTCTTTAGAAGTCTCACACCGTAGAAACATTCTAGAACATTTCTCTCTAGAACACTCCTAATTATTTTGGGCTTTGCCCATTACAACAAACATCAATCATTAACTTAGCCCAAAATCAAGTTTACATTCTAACATCCGCCTTAAACTTGATTTCTAACTTCGAGCATTCTTCTCAATCGCTTAAAGTCTTCATGCTTGAGAGGTTTTGTAAGAATATTCGCAACTTGATCTTGCGACCTCACATACTTCACTTAGACCTCCTTATTCTCGACACATTCACGAATAAAATGGTAGCGAGTATCAATATGTTTGGTTCGGTCATGATAGACGGAATTTTTTGCAAGTGCAATGGCCGACTTGTTATCAACATAAATCTTGGTTGCATCTTCTTTCGGCATGTGAATTTCCTTCAATAATCTTCAAAGCCAGATGGTGTGACATACACATGACGTAGCGGCAACATATTCAGCTTCACGAGTCAAAAGTGTCACAATGGGTTGCTTCTTTGAAAACCATGTGAAAGGCATACCCCCATGTAAAGTACAAACACGGTTGTACTCTTACGGTCATCAATATCTCCGCCCCAATCGCTATCACTATAACCAAACAACTTATATTCTTTAGAAGATGAGTAAGTCAATCCAAAGCTAATCGTACCTTTTAGGTAGCGTAGAATCCTTTTGGTGGCCTTCATATGGATAGATGTTGGAGCTTCCATATAGCGGCTAATAAGTCGCACTCCAAAAAGATTTTCGGGCCTCGTACATGTTAAGTAGCGCAAGCTCCCAGCCAAATTTTTGAACATAGTCAGATCAACTTTATCTCCTTCATCAAACTTGGAGAATTTTGTCCCATAATCAACTGGTATGTCAATCGGCTTGCACCCATCCATCTTAAATTTCCTGAGAATTCTTCTTGCATAACCTTCTTGGGAAATAAATATTCCTTTATCACTTTGATTGACTACAATTCTGAGGTAGTATGACATAAGTCCCATATCCATCACCTCAAATTCACGGCTCATTTCTTTCTTGAAAGCATCAAACATACTTGGATTGTTACCCGTGATATCAAATCATCCACATATAAGCACACAATCAAAATATCCCCATCTTCATTTGTTTTTACATAAAGGGCATATTCATAAGGGCACCTTAGAAAACCATTTTCTAGGACGTACTTGTCTTTTCTGATGGTCCCAAGTGAAGTAGAAGTCTAGAGGGGGGTGAATAGTCTTATAAAAATTGATGGTCCCGGATAGAGGTAAATGTCTAGAGGGGTGAATAGACTTTTAAAGCTTTTTCAACTTTAAAAACTTTTCCCTTCTAGATGAGTTGATCTATAATCTTTTGGGAGATTTATAGATGCACATCGGAAGTCTTTAACCTCTTTATGATTAGTTTGTGATAACTTTCTAGCTTGAATGATGTTTGGACTTCAGACAGTGAGCAGTTGGCTTGGCAGTTGCCTGGATGGCAGGGAACTGCTGAGGCAACTGCTAGAGGAAAATAGGAGTTTGGGAGAGATGATTATATGACCTTATACATAGTGATGAGGGCTTACTGAATGTGTGCTGAGCTGGAGATGTTAAGGTGTTTTGCTTGAGCAGAGGTCTCCGCAGTTGGGTAATATCAGGTAACTGTTGAGGCACCTGCTGCGTTTGAAGAGTGTGTTTTGAGAACTGTCAAAGCAGACCTTTTAGTAGTGATGTTCCGAAGCTCTTGTGAAATAGTTGTCTCAAGAAAAAGTAAGTTATTAAGCAGTAGGATAAGCAGTAGAGTCAATTAAGACTGCTGCTTAGGATTTTTCTGGCAAACTATGATTCCTTTATTTGAGAAGTGTTGGGTGTGTGCTATGTTGACTGAAAATAAATCAACACACAATATATCCTGGTTCAGAGGTGGTGTAATCCTCCTACATCCAGTCTCATCCTATTTCAAATGGATTTCACTAATGTATTAAGCCCAATACACTTAGTGTCAATCTAGCCTTGACAACTCTGGCCTAGATTGAAGGTATTTCACGAGGAGTACAACACCACTCCAAGCTACTCAATCCTTTAGGTTTTTCTCGATTGATCCAATGGGGATCAAAAGGTACTCCTAACCTATCTAACCACACTTCAGGTCGGGAACAACTGTCCTCCTGAGTGTTTTACAACACCTTGTATGCTACAAGAAAATTCTGGTCTCCAACTAAAAACTAAGCTCTAGAATATAAAAGTGATGATCTTGTCTAAGAGCTTAGTGAAGCATGAGCCAAAGCATAGAGTGAAGTAATGATTAAGCACTTTCTCTTTTGCTAGATATCCCTTGAATGCTTATAGAGCTTCTCTGCTTTTGTACTCAAGAACTTCTTTTAGAACTCATGCTTCGGCCTTTATTTATAGGCGTCTCCGGTAGATTAATCTCATCCGTTGGTTGAGATGAATTAATCTTGTTCGTTGAATCTTTGTTTCAGAAGATAACAACTTGTTGTTCGTCTTCTTCTTTGGAGCCGATAACTTCTTTGTCTCTATCTGCCTAGCTGCTGCAGTTCTCCTTTATAGATATCAACTTGACTGCGTCTCCCATGCTTTGTACGTTTTTGCATTAAACGCCCTCCATGCTTGGACTTCATCAATTTTGATTGGTTCCGGATGATCACGAGACGATATAACAAATAATCGAACTGTTAATTTTTTAGTCTAATAAAATTTCTACTGGTAGGATTTGAAGATCCTTTTAAGGTAAATGAATTTACCTTATTGCATTTTTTCTTTCCAGTATTAATTTTATTAGTCTTAAAACTTATTATACACGTGAATTTTTCGTACCAATGTGCCTTTTCTTTTGGCGACGAATTAAAGTGTTGGTAATAAAGTAAATATACCGATAGGATTTAAATATCCTTTTCAAGGTAAAAATTACCTTATTGCGTTTTGACTTTGCCGGTATAATTTACTTGATACAACATTATTCTTTTGACTTCCGGTCACTCTTGGTTGTGTATGGCCCAGCTAGTATTTCGAACATATAAACAAATATTAAACTGGTAGGATAACAAATCCTATTAAGGTAAAAATTATTACCTTATTGCATTTTGTGTTCGAGTTAAACAAATAGTTTGTTCGAAATATTTTTGTGTCATTTGATGTAACAAATAAATTTAACTGGTAGGATCTATAAGAAATCCTTTTAAGGTAATAACATATTACCTTATTGCATTATATGTTTTTCTAGTTACGTTTATTTGTTAATTTACAATTTGAGCAAGACACATTCAGATAATTTTACTAGCACCGTCAATCTTCCATTATACAAATATTTGAATGCTACAAAAGATGGGCGATATCAAAACTATGGTATCATCAAAAACTGTTTTATCAAAATCTGGGGTCTAACAATTTCTCCCTTTTGTGATGATGCCAAAAGAAGAGATTTAAAACACTTTATAGAATACAAAAGATGAACCTAGAGTGTTTTCTTACTCTCTTTCCCCCTCTTTTGGTAGCATTTACCAATCACCCAGTCCTTCTTCTTCTGCTCGATGTCTCCCCAGGGACATAGTTTGGGAGTCTCCTTCTCATTCTTTGATCATCCTCTTCTCTGAGGTTCTTCATTTTTTCGTAGAAGACTCGCCAAATTACGGACATGGACATTGCGGCTTCAATGCTTGGTACTTGAAGCCATTGAAGAACAAATTGTTCTTCATTTCATACAAATATAGCGGTGTGAGAGAGTATGTCTATTGGGGCCATTCTCCAATTTCTCCAGTTAAGAACTCTCGTGAGTTGGTTTTCGAGAGCTTCTTTTTCTTTGAGAAATAGGATTCTTGAGTTCAAGAAATCAAGTTGATCTTGTTGTTGCGGAGTCAAAATTGGTTGTTGAGTGGAGGATGGTTGGGCTAGTGAAAGATCAAGGAATGGTTCTGAAGACATGTTGTTTGAGGTGTTGTCGGCCATTTGAGGGTTTTGAGTTTTTGAGAGGAGCTCTAAGGGAGAGTAGGTGCAAGCTTTTGGAATGAACTATCAAATGTTTGAAAGGGGAATTTATATCTAATTAGTTCAGATTGTCTCTTCATCTTTCAAGATTTATTTAGGAGGTCGAGGACTTGTTGATTTAATGTTTAGCGGCTAGTTCCCTTTTCAAGAGAGAGCATGAAAGTATTCATTAAATGATATTGATGATCATCATTAATGAAGCCACTTTTCTTGGATCAACGTGTGTCGTTTTTGCATGTTGCATGTATCATTAATTCTCTTTTGTACTGATGAAGTCTGACACTCTCTTTTGCATGCCTTGTTTGCTCAGAAATGGATAATTCTATGATACTGTTTTAGCTTGTTATGGCTAATTTTCGACAGTAATTATTAAAAATAGGATGCTAACTATCTTTGTAGGTAACCTTTATTTTATTAGGACGCTGCAGAAGCAATATGCTCCTGATGAAATTTAGATTTTACATACTAGTAATATTCCTTTTTTCAATCCATATATGAGTCAACTGCTGAGTTTTATGAATCAACTTCATACCTTTAAGTTGTTCCTCTTGTCCTGCATTGTTAATGATCAAGACTTTAGGTTGTGGCAGCAGGTTCCTCTGTTTCAACTGCTCATGACATCCTCTTTCCTTCTTGATAGTGATGGCTTTGTGTATCCATTCCCCCTTAGTTGATGTTTGCTTGTTTGGAGCTTTCCTTTCTGGATTTGCTTCTCTAGGGGGGTCAAGATGGTTTTAAACCAAATGCTGGCATTCCATGAGTGTGTGTCCATAATTGAGTCTCCTCCTATTTATGAAACAACTTATTGTTCTTGTGAGTCATTCGTTTGAGAGCCCTCTGCTACTTTGATGCAGCCACTATGTCTGTCCTTGGATGGAGTATATGTCGTACCTTCTCTTCAGTGTTAAGATAATGTAGCAGTGGGCTTGTTTGGCAGTCACTTTAGTCTTGTAGGTGTCTAGAGAATGTAGCAGCTGCTTGATTGGCAGTCGCCTGCTGAACTAACTCCTGGTGAAAGTCAGTCGTCTGCTGAGCATACTGCTTGAATTTTGAGTAGGTTTTCCTTGAGTAGGTACCTTTCCTTGAGTATTTGTGAAAGAGTTCCCCCTAAGCAGGTGGCTAGGAATTCCCCCTCAATTTCAGAGTTGAGTTCCCCCCTGAATGGGTGCAGGGTAATTCCTTTACTTTGATCATCATTCCAAGCTCTTGTCGTGATGTTTTGAATCTTGTTCAATTCAATAGCTTGGTTGATGTAGAAACCTTGTGGAGTCATGCTTTGAATAGCATGTTGTCTACTTTGTCTTTCGTGAACCCATTTTTCATTAAATGTTTAGAGAGTGAATGTCATACCATGCTTTTGGAGTTTGTTTGATTCCATAGAGCGCTTTCTTTAATTTGAAAACTTGATCTGATACCACTTGATCTTCCTCTCTATTGATTTCGAATCTAGGAAGCTGCGCCATGTAGACCTCCTTTTCTAGTAGACAGTTCTTAGGAAGGCATTCTTCGCATCCATTTGATAGATTGTGAATTGCTTATGGGCAGCATGTGCTAAGAATATCTTTGTAGCTTCAAGTCTGGCAACTGGGGCAAGGGTTTTATCAAAATCTAGTCCTTCTTCTTTTCAGTACCCTTTGTCCATCAATTTTTATTTATTCTTAGTAGTGATTCCTTCCTTATTCGCCTTCTTTTTGTTCCTATCATATGTTGATGATAGGGTCTGCATACAAGTTTCAAGGATTGTTCATGTTGAACTGGCTTGTATCCAGTCGGAAATTTGTAGGGTTTCTTCAGTTCTTTTGGGTTCAGTTTGAGAGAAGAAGCATAGAAAATATTGCTTCTTTCTGGATTGATGATCTTGTACAAACCCTTTGGATGATGTCATCAATATTTTTATAAGGAGAATGTAGGTTCAACCATCTATGTTAGATGTTTGGTTTATTGGAGTTACCTGCTCATCATCCTCTTCTTCTTTATTGTCTTCTGGTAGAGTAAGCGGTTTGGGATCATTAAGCCTTGTACTTAATTCAGCTTGAGCGTGTGGAGAGTTGATTTAGATCGAGTCAACTGCTGGCAGTGTTCTTTCATTTGAGTCATCTGCTGGCAGTAGTTCTGCTCCTGAGCCGCCTGCTGGGAGTTGGCTACCTTTTAAGTTAACTGCTGGCAGTGGGCTGTTGTTTGAGTCAACTGCTGGTTCCAGAATCCAGTCATCTTTTGTTACTTTTGCTGAGAAGGCAGCTTGGAGCCTTTCCAGTATCCTTCTTTGATTGGACTGGCTCATCTTTATTCTTTTCATGAGCAGAGGATTAATTTTCAAAGACCGCATGAATTGATTCTTTTCTAACCAGAGTTTAGAATGCAGAGATCTTTGATACTTGATGAGTAGCCCAAGAAGGATTCCTTAATGAATAGCTTGTTGATGGTTTTGAAATTGAGATGACTTATGATGTGGTACTTAATTCCTTCTGTTGTGATGCTTCATTCAAAGCTATCCATATCCTTCTTTCTTCTACCAGTTAGCACAACTTTGTTGTTTTGGACATCTTTGACCAAGCAGATGTCCATGGAGAATGTCACATTGTAAACGTTGTCGCAGAGCTAGCTTGTGCTTGATAAATTTGAACTTTATACCCAAATGTTTATGGATTAAAAGTTCATTTTTCATTGGGTTCTCCAGCTCCTTTGGTTTCTCCTTTTTCTTCCTCATTCCCAAATTTTATTTTGGGTCCTTCTCCAGATTTAGAAACTTGAAAGTAGTCCCGTGCTGTATGTCATGTGCATGGAGCAGCCTGAATAATTTTATATCATTTTTGCAATTTTAACTCCTCTAGCACCTTCCTTTATCTATCAGTTTTGAGTAGTAGCCCACAAGTTAGTGGGCATCTTCCTTTGAATGTGTTTGGGCATCCATGCCCATTTAGGACCATTTGAATTTGAGCTGATGGGTCTATAGTCATTTGGTGTTTTGTAATCAAAAGGAATGGCTACATATTTGTGAACATTATTCCTTATGGTGGGGGAAGGAATAAGTGTATTGGAAGTGATCAGCTTTTTCTTTGGTAAGTAGTTGGTCCTTTTGATTGGTTGCCAACCAAGTCTTTGATTTGGTTGGTTATTTTGGAAGTTGGGTTTGTAAGGAAGTTTGGTTTTTTATCTGGGAGAGGACTGATTCCTTTTATTTGACAGAGTTTGGGAGTGGGTTTTTTGTTGGTTTGTTTTTCTTGTGTCATGTTGGCTTGTGGTGTGTTCTGTGATAGGGGAGTATTTGAGAGAGTCTTTCAATGGTTAGGATAAAGGTGTGTATCCTAATCCTGTGTTCTTCCAGTTGTTTTGAACTTCCTCAGCAATAGGGAGAGAGTGGGAGCTCATCCTTTCTTTTAAACTGATATTTTCAAGTTCAAGAAAATCTTTCATTTTTATCACTTCACCCATTTGAGCTTGGGCTATTATTAGATTTTCTTGAAGTCTACAGTTTTCGTTCATTAAAAGAAGGTGATCCTTTTGAAAGTTTTGAAATTGATGGAGTAGAGCTTCCATGTCTACACTGGAACAACTGGAATTATATGAGCTATTTGAGGAACAGGATAATACCTCATCGTTATCATTATTAGTGGGTCTGATCATAGAGCAGTTGTTGGAGGAGTTTTCGGCTTGGTGCATTCCATAGAGACAAATCAGAGTCTCTTCCTCGCTTTCTGATGAATTGCTTTCATCACTTGAGCTGCTTTGATCATCAACTGATTGGCTTATTATGAGCTCATCCCAGATGTCCTTAGTTTTCCAGTCATCACACTTGTTTTGGTTGGACAAGAGATTCTTTGCTAACTGTTTATCCATTTTTAGAAAGTGTTTTGGGAAGTAGAGTGATTTTGGATCTTTAGTTCAAATTAGTCAAAAACTGACTCTAGGAACACTCTGCTCCGATACTACTTGATGGTCCCGGATAGAGGTAAAAGTCTAGGGGGGGGGCTGAATAGACTTTTAAAGCTTTTTCAACTTTAAAAACTTTTCCCTTCTAGATGAGTTTATCTATAATATTTGGGGAGATTTATAGATGCACAGCGGAAGTCTTTAACCTCTTTATGATTAGTTCGTGATAACTTTCTAGATTGAATGATGTTTAGACTTCATTTCAGATAGTAAACAGTTGGCTTGGCAGTTGCCTGGATGGCAGGGAACTGCTGAGGCAACTGCTAGAGGAAAATAGGAGTTTGGGAGAGATGATTACATGGCCTTATATAGAGTGATGAGGGCTTACTGAATGTGTGCTGAGCTGGAGATGTTAAGGTGTTTTGCTTGAGCAGAGGTCTCAGCAGTTGGGTAGTATCAGGTAACTGTTGAGGCATATGCTGCGTTTGAGGAGTGTGTTCTGAGAACTGTCAAAACAGACCTTTTAGTAGTGATGTTCCGAAGCTCTCGTGAAACAGTTGTCTCAAGAAAAAGTAAGTTATTAAGCAGTAGGATAAGCAGTAGAGTCAATTAAGACTACTGCTTAGAATTCTGCTGGCAAACTACGGTTCCTTTATTTGAGAAGTGTTGGGTGTGTGCTATGTTGACTGAAAATAAATCAACACACAATATATCCTGGTTCAGAGGTGGTGTAATCCTCCTACATCCAGTCCCATCCTATTTCAAATGGATTTCACTAATGTATTAAGCCCAATATACTTAGTGCCAATCTAACCTTGACAACTCTGGCCTAGATTGAAGGTGTTTCACGAGGAGTACAACACCACTCCAAGCTACTCAATCCTTTAGGTTTTTCTCGATTGATCTAGTGGGGATCAAAAGGTACTCTTGACCTATCCAACCACACTTCAGATCGGGAACAACTGTCCTCCTGAGTATTTTACAACACCTTGTATACTACAAGAAAATTCTGGTCTCCAACTAAAAACTAAGCTCTAAAATATAAAAGTGATGATCTGGTCTAAGAGCTTAGTGAAGCATGAGCTAAAGCAGAGAGTGAAGTTATGATTAAGCACTTTCTCTTTTGCTAGATATCCCTTGAATGCTTATAGGGCTTCTAAGCTTTTGTACTCAAGAACTTGTTTTAGAACTCATGCTTCGGCCTTTATTTATAGGCATCTCCGGTAGATTAATCTCATCCATTGGTTGAGATGAATTAATCTTGTTCGTTGAATATTTGTTTCAGAAGATAACAACTTGTTGTTTGTCTTCTTCTTTGGAGCCGATAACTTCTTTGTCTCTATCTGCCTAGCTGTTGCAGTTCTGCTTTATAGATATCAACTTGATTGCGCCTCCCATGCTTTGTACGTTTTTGCATTAAACGTCCTCCATGCTTGGACTTCATCAATTTTGATTGGTTCCGGATGATCACGAGACGATGTAACAAATAATCGAACTGTTAATTTTTTAGTCTAATAAAATTTCTACTCGTAGGATTCGAAGATCCTTTTAAGGTAAATAAATTTACCTTATTGCATTTTTACTTTCCAGTATTAATTTTATTAGTCTTAAAAATTATTATACACATGAATTGTTCGTACGAATTAAAATGTTTGTAATAAAGTAAATATACCGGTAGGATTTAAATATCCTTTTCAAGGTAAAAATTACCTTATTGCGTTTTGACTTTGCCGGTATAATTTACTTGATACAACATTATTCTTTTGACTTCCGGTCACTTTTGGTTGTGTATGGCCCAGCTAGTATTTCGAACATATAAACAAATATTAAACTGGTAGAATAACAAATCCTATTAAGGCAAAAAATATTACCTTATTGCATTTTGTGTTCCAGTTAAAGAAATAGTTTGTTCGAAATGTTTTTGTGTCATTTGATGTAACAAATAAATTTAACTGGTAGGATCTATAAGAAATCCTTTTAAGGTAATAACATATTACCTTATTCCATATTATGTTTTTCCAGTTTCATTTATTTGTTAATTTACAATTTGAGCAAGACACATTCAGATAATTTTACTAGCACCGTCAATCTTCCATTATACAAATATTTGAATGCTACAAAAGATGGAGGATATCAAAACTATGGTATCATCAAAAACTGTTTTATCAAAATCTGGGGTCTAACAAGAATCTTTTCTTTTTCAACCTTTTTTCCTCAAACAGAATGTGTTCCAATATCTTTTGGGAGATATTGAAACATACAGCGGAAGTCTTGACCTCAATTGTGTGACACTTTATAGGAACAAAGGTTATGACCCTTTTGTTGTTTATAGAGATGGGTGGACAGAACACCTTTGTGTGAAGGATTTAGACCTATTGATATACATCTCTTTGAAGTACGTAGGTAAGGAGTTTTGATTCACAGAAAACATTAGTGAGTTAGACAGTGAATATGCAAGCTTTTGAGATAGTATGAAGGTGAGTGAAAACTGAAGTATGTGTTGGGTGTTGAATGTAAAAGGTACACAAGATATATCCTGGTTCAGAGGTGGTGTAATCATCCTACATCCAGTCCCAACCTATTTCAGATGGATTTCCACTAAATGAATATCCCATTACATTTAGTGCCCTATCTACCCCCTGGCCCGGGCATAGATTGTGAGGTTATTCACGAGGAACCAGATTGTTCCAACCTACTCATGTCCTCCAAGGTTTTTCACTAATGGCTTGCCCAGCCAAGAGCTACTCATGCCCTTGCCTCACCTTCTGGATGATCACAACACATCCAGAATGTATACACTAGTCTATGTTGGTCCCGGTTGTACTGGATACAGTCTAGAGGGGGGGTGAATAGACTGTATTGGTTTTTAGCTTTTTAAACTAAGTACCAGATTTTACAGAATCGCCTGTTCTGTTGACAGAACAGACTGGCAGCGGATGGGGTTCTGGTAGGGAGTTCTGTTGATTTAGCCTCAGAGAAGCAAAGGCAGTAGGCCTTCTGTTAACTCGTAGAACAAGTTCTGCTGAGCACAGATACCAAGTCCAAGGAGTTAGACAGTTCTATCTAAGTGCAAAAATTAAAGCAGTAAGTAAATGACACCAGGGATTTTTATAGTGGTTCAAGGAACAACTTGTTCCTCTAGTCCACTGTTCCACTAAGTTGTAAAGACTTCCGTTTACAAAGCCTTAGTCCTAGCACTTAAGAAGCACTCCACGTCTTCTTCAAGTCTAGATGTCTCCTGGGATGCACTGCCTGGCTTCCTTTAAGACTGGTCCTTTCACTGAGCTTCCTGGAAGTATCACCACTTCACTACTCCAGTTATTTGGACGTCCTTCTTGTAGCAAGAAGAGTTTCTTGTTGAAACAGGGGTTCCTCCAACTAGCTTCGTTACAAATGATTTGTATGTGATGAGCTTGAAGAGTTGAAGAACACTTGGAACTTTGCTTGAGTTGGAAAAAGTATTTTTCCAACTTCTGCCTTCTCTTGTAGAAGATAATGAGTTTGAATCTCAAGGAGGCTTTTTGCTTTTCAGAGTTTGAATATCTTGTATGAAGAGTTGTAGCAATGGTTAGCAAAAGTTGCAAAGTTATCTGGTTGTTCTTCGTAGTGTATCTTTTATACTGAGGTTGTCTTCCCGTTGGAGGAGTAGGAGGACAACTGCATTAAATGAGCGATCAGTTGACTTGACTAGTAGAGCCCGGTAAAGTTGGCGGGTTACTATTTTGGGTTAAAGTATTCCTGACAATGCGGTCAATCATCTGCAATTACTCTACGTAGCACGGGGTGCATTAAATGAGCATTTAATGCGTGCACTGTAGCTTTTCCATTTCATACTCCTAGCCGTTGAAGGAATCTTTTAGTTGACTTCCCGGTTCTGTGAAATTCTTCCAAGTGTCAGACCTTCTGGTGTCTTTAATTGAGAGTAGAACAGAGGAGGTCTGGAGCACATCTGTTGAGAGTGTATCCAACAGAGACCCAGAAGGGTTTCTGTCAGAGTAAAGACTAACAGAGACCCTGAGGTCTTCTGTTCTGGAGCAGAGAACCAAAGGTCCTCTGTTTCAATAATGCCTTAAGAGGGTCTTCTGCTCCTGGAGCCCTTCTGCTCTGAAGGTCTTCTGCTCTGAAGGCATTCTGCCAAGTCGATTACTCTAAGAACTTTACAAATGAAAATTCTAATACATTAAGTCTAAATAGGGGTACTCTAAAGTCCTAATTAATCTAGCATCATCAAAATCTAAATACAAATATTCCTTACAATTTCCCCCTTTTTGATGATGCCAAAACCCTTTAACTATTTCCAGAGAAGTGCCTTCACCATAAAGAAAGATTAAAGTTTAAAAGCTTCCATTAAAATCTTGGTGGGCAACTTGGCATAGGAAAGTAGTAAGAGTACAGTACATTCAGATAGCAGAATATAAAAGAAATAAGCAAACACAAGCAGAAGGCAAAAAGACAAGAATTTGAGGAAAAGCACTTCAAAGTAAGAAGGCAGAGATGTGATATTATTAGATAAGTTTTACAGAGTTAAACCTTACACATTCTCCAGATTAGCTGCTTGCAAAGCTTCTTCCTCCAGTCTTTGAAGCCTGAGCAGTTCTTCATTTATTTCAGCTCTGATTTTGAAAAGGTTGCCAGACCTTTGATAAGATGCCCAAATTGGAGAAAGCTTGCAGTCCAAATAGTTGAGAACACCTTCATGTATTGTCTTTCCTGGGACAATGTTCTTCTTATACCATTCTTCAGCTTCTTCTAATGATCCCCCATACCTAACTCTCACAACACCATATTTGTCCAGATAGAGGTGCTGTTGTTGGGTGGGAGTCATTTTGGCCTTCATCTCTTCAAATTGAGCTCTGTCAATTTTCTGAGAACCACCCAATCTCCTTTCTGTGAAGTTGAATACTTTCTTCTTCTTTGTGCCTTTCTTTACTGGAGATGGGGGTCTGGGTATGCCTGCTGCTCTCTTCTTCTGTAGGGCAGCTTAAAATAGGGAGCCGGATCCACTGCAGGCTCAGCAGAGGAGGGTGCCCTAGTAGGAGTTCTGTGGGACCTAGGCCTGGTCTGTTGAGGGTCCTCTTCCCCCTTTTTGGCATCATTCAGATCTTCTATCATAAGGCTTATCTTCTGGAATTCTGAGGCCTGAGTGGAGGCTATCTGCTCTAGGGCCTCTGGTAGAGTCTGAGTAACCGAGGTAAGGCCTTCAATGAGACCTTGCTGCTTCTGTATGGCAGAGAAGATGTCCTTATTATTGGCTTCAAGGAGCACCATCTTCTGATATCGGTCTCTGTCAGTAGATAGGAGAGCTTGAGCCTGTTCTTGATGAGCTCTGCACATTTGCTCAATAGAGGTCAGTTGCCTCTCTGTTCTGGCATCAGATTTCTTCAGAGTCTCAAGATGCTCTGAGATAGTGTGGATTGCATGTCCTTGACTCAGGAGAGTCTGTTGAAAGATAGAGAGGGTTTTGTGGATACCTACCACTTCTGTTGACAGGACATCTGTTCTGGCAGAGGAGGAGGCTATGAAGTTGTTGAGTGTCCCTGTGAGGTTCTCAAAACGGTCAGAGATGAACTGCATACCTAAATTTAGATTGTCATTCACATGAGCAAGGTGCCCATAGTGTTTGTCATTTATCTCTATCAGCTTGTTCATGCCTTGGAGGATCTGTCTACCAAAGTCTTCTGCAGATTCAACAAATTTGTTGAAGGGGATGTTATTCTGTTGTCCATCAGTTTGAGGTATCTCTAGACCTCTTCCCTTAGGCAAGGGGTGATGCTCTTGGACTGATGAGAGAGATTCTACAAGCAGTTCATGTTCCAGTTGAGTCAGAGGAGGGGTCTTCGGTCTCTTTGATGTGGCCTTGTAGGATTTGCTGATCATGAATCCATCCATGTCAGATGAATCTTCATAAGATGAATAGATAGGTATTCTGTTGCGGACTATCTTCTTCTTCTTTCTGAGGGAGGGATTGGGGGCAACAGAGTCCCTAGAATACCCTTGGGGTGCAGAAATGGGTGAGACAGTTGTAGGGTCTGAATCTCTGAGAAACCATACAGGTTTAAGCTTCTCTGCAGGTTGGTTTGGGGGAGGTGATTCTGGAGGAGGGGATTGATGATCAGATGCAGAGGATGAAGAAGATACCTGTTGGGGTGAGGGGTTCTGGTGCTGGGGTGAGGATTGAATAGGTGAGGCATTCTGGTGAGGGGGTGATGGTGGAGGTGAAGGTGAGCGGTTTCTGTAGGGAACAATTGCTCTACAGGGAGATGCAATTTTTTGTTTGGGTGATTGAGGAGGGGTGGGGGTTTTCTGTTTAGGAGATTTAGGTTGAGGGTTTTCTGGTGGAGGGGTTTCTGTGCTGTTGGGAGGTGAGGGGATGAGGGGTTCTGTTGACATATGAACAGAAGGGGTTGGAGAGTTTACCTCAATGATGTTCTCCTCGAGCAAAGAAGTCCTTCACTCCTTGATATGCTCCATCATGGCTTGTCCTTCTGACTTGAGTACAGAGGACTCTCCTGGGTTGAAGTTGGGCTGTACAGAGTCTGTTGCCATCTTTGTGAACAACCATTCTTCAAAGGCTTCAATTTCTCCATCTTCTAGAGGTTTTACAGCTTCCTCTGAGGGTGAAGAAATGAGAATAGCCTTTCCCTTGTAGCTTGCCTTCTTCTTCTCAAGGACAGAGTGAAGAAAGTTGAGGGCAAAGCACTTTGAGACATCATCAGTCCCAATCCAATTCAGGATGGCTTCTTCTTCTGCCTCATAGTGATCAAAAAACTGAATTATTTTGTGGAGGGGTCCCATTCTCCATCTTCTCCATTCAAGGACCCGGGTAAACTGTCTGTCAAGCAAGGACAGATACCCATCTTTGACAGGACTGGGGTGCTCTGGTGGAGTTGGCACCCTGTTCTGTTCAGGAGATGCAGCAGAGGTGGGGATCTCTGGTTCCCCCTGAGTGTCTGCCACTCCCTCAGACACAGAAACCACAGGTTTAGCAACCTTCTTCTTGGGTTTTGTGGTCCTCTTCCTCTTCTGTCCAGCCTTTGGAGAGGCAACAGGTTCTGCCTTCTCGGTCTTCTTCTTCTTCTTCTTCTCAGCAGAAGGGGCTACAGAGAGAGGTTTCTGTACCTTCTCTCCTTGTTGTCTTTTAGCCTCAAGTTGAAGCTGTCTCTTCAGTTCTGTCTTTATGGCTTTTTCCCTATTTGGAGAGGCAGTCAGGAAGATTACCTTGGTGTGATCCAAAGCTGAAGCCTTCCTCAAGTTTACCCCTTGTTTGAGGAGCACTTCTGAAATGAGCAGTCCATGCCCTAGCTTCCCAGAATAGAGGCTAGTCTTTCGATTCTTCTTCTTGATCACTTCAATCAGGGACTTCACCATGACTTGTCCCCAATTGATGTTTACCCCATGATGCACTGCATAAAGGGCCTTTGCATTGGCAGTTGTGACATCATCTGTGGAGGTGTAGTTGCACCATAAACATTTGTGGAAAATGTTTATGAGCAGCTCAAATTCCTTCTTGAGCAAGTTCTTCTTGATGTTGACCTTTTCTACCACTTCACCTTTTCTGCAGAACTTCTTCTTGAATTCTGGCAGAGGGATGTCAGTATCCTCCAAATCAAGTAGAGAGGCCCTGCCTTCCTCTTGTTGGATATTGAAGATGTTGTTGATGACGTCAGCATCAATCAAAACTTCTTCTCCTTGGACGACGGAGGAGATGGTTTCATCCTTGAGGGATGCGTTGAGATAGAACTCAACGTTGTCAACGTTGCTGTAGGCTTCATAACCATGAGAGATGACCTTGCTCAGTTGACATTGTGACAGTCCGTCAACAATGGAGGTCATCCTCTCCTTATTCTCTGCGAACCTGGGCAGTACTTCCAGTTCGCATCTCATCCCCGTCAGTACATTCTTCAGAAGAGTTGCCTTTTGTTCCTTAGAAAGATCGGAGAAGCTCAAGAAAGCCATGGAGTTTATTGCGGTTAGAGAGTTTTGGAGAGATAAGAGTTCAAAATCTTGAGAGTTATATGAGCAGTAACGGTTTAGGTTTGCGAAAGGGGGTTTTATGGATACGGGTTAGTGGACGTTTGAGATAATTTATGGTTCCAAGGTACCAATAAATGTAAAAATGGGCGCAGTAAATATTATGCGGCTGGATACCGTTTTAAGGGTAAAAGGGTAAAAGACCTTTAATAATTTACTAGGTCACCCGGTTTACAGAATTTTCTAAGTCCACCACCTTCTGTTAGACAAAAGAGGGTTCTCTGTAGAAAGGGTTTCTGTTGCTGAGGTGTTCTGCCAGGGTAGGGATCAGAAGAGGTTGACAGACGGGGTTAACAGAAGGGGTTCAGCTACAGGTATTCTGTTAACAGCAATTGAGCAACAGAGGGCCTTCCTTTTCAACTTTCCCTTGGAATCTCATCCATCATTCCCAATTCCTCTCTCAGTTTGTTGAACCTAGCCTCAGGAAGAGGCTTTGTCAGGATATCTGCAAGCTGGTCTTCTGTTGGCACATGTTCCATGCAAATGTGCTTCTTTTCAACATGATCTCTGATGAAGTGATGTCTGATCTCAATGTGCTTTGTCCTGGAATGAAGAACTAGGTTCTGAGTGATAGCAATGGCATTGGTGTTGTCACACAACAGCTTGATCTCCTTTGCTTGAATTCCATAGTCCTTCAGTTGTTGCTTCATCCAGAGTAGCTGAGCACAGCAACTCCCAGCTGCAATGTACTCAGCCTCAGCTGTACTTGTTGAGATGGAGTTCTGCTTCTTGCTCAATCAGGAAACAAGCCTTCCTCCTAGCAATTGGCAGTGACCAGAGGTGCTCTTTCTGTCTAGTCTGCAACCTGCAAAATCTGAGTCAGAATAACCAATTAGTTCAAAGTTACCTCCCTTTGGATACCATAGGCCTGCATTTGGATTCCCTTTGATGTATCTGATGATTCTCTTTGCAGCACTTAGATGTCTTTCCTTGGGCTTTGATTGGTATCTGGCACAGATTCCAACAGAGAATGAGATGTCTGGTCTGCTTGCAGTTAGATACAACAGAGATCCTATGATTCCTCTATATGTTGTTGCATCTACATCCTTTCCTTCATCATCAGGACCAATTCCTTGTGAGGTGTTCATGGGAATCTTCACTGAGGATTTGCCTTCCACTCCAAACTTCTTGATTAGATCTCTGGTGTACTTCCCTTGATTGATAAAGATCCCTTCTGGAACTTGTTTGACTTGAAGTCCTAGGAAGTAACTGAGTTCTCCCATCATACTCATTTCAAATTGACTCTGCATCACTTGAGAAATTTCTTGCACAGTTCTGGATTAGTACTACCAAATATAATGTCATCAACATATATTTGTACTAACAGAATATGATTAGTAACAGAGATTTGAAATAGAGTTTTGTCAACTTTTCCTTTAGTAAACCCATGATTCACTAGGAAAAGGGACAATGTGTCATACCAGGCTCTGGGAGCTTGCTTAAGACCATAGAGGGCCTTTTTAAGCTTGTAGACACAAGAAGATTGAGTAGGAATGACAAAACCTGGTGGTTGTTCCACATAAACTTCCTCTTCAAGATCTCCATTCAGAAATGCACTCTTGACATCCATCTGGTAGACCTTGATGTTGTTGTAAGCAGCATAGGCTAGAAAGATTCTAATGGCTTCAAGTCTGGCAACTGGTGCAAAGGTTTCATCAAAATCAATTCCTTCTTCTTGACAATATCCTTTAGCTACCAGCCTTGCTTTATTCCTTACAATGTTGCCATCTTCATCTGCTTTGTTTTTGAATACCCATTTGGTTCCAATGACATTCTGGTGCTTTGGTCTAGGAACAAGTTCCCATACTTTGTTCCTTTCAAACTGAGTGAGCTCTTCTTGCATAGCATTGATCCAATCTGAGTCTGCAAGAGCTTCTTCAACTGTCATAGGTTCCATCTGAGATATATAGCAGGCAAGCATTGCTTCTCTTCTAGATGTGGATCTTGTTTGAACTCCACTTCTGATTTGACCAATTACTTGGTTAGGGGGATGATCTCTTAACCATGTTAGGTCAGGTTCTGTCAGCTATTGTCTTGGTCTCTCTTGTTCCTCATCTTCAGAGTCTTCATCTTCATTCAACAGAAGGGGGTTTGGTGCAGGTGTTGGAAATGCAGGGTTGTCTGCCACCTCTTCTGTTGGTTCTGGTGTTCTGTCTTCTATGCTGACTTCCTTGAGGATCTCTGTTACCTTTTTAACAGAGATGCTTTCATCAAACTTCACATGTATAGATTCTTCAACATGTAGGGTCCTTCTGTTGAGTACTCTATAGGCTTTACTGGTGTTTGAATAGCCTATAAAGACTCCTTCATCAGCCTTTTCTTGAAATACTTTCAGATGCTCCTTTCCATTGTTAAGAATGTAGCACTTGCATCCAAATACATGAAAGTAGCTGATGTTTGGTTTTCTTCCCTTCCAGAGTTCATAAGGGGTCTTCTGGTGATTCTTGTTGATCATGCTTCTGTTCTGAGTATAGCATGCAGTGTTGATTGCTTCAGCCCAATATCTCATAGGCAATCCAGATTCTGCAATCATTGTTCTTGCAGCTTCTTTTAAGGTTCTGTTCCTTCTTTCTGCTACGCCATTCTGTTGAGGGGTTCTGGCGGCAGAAAGTTGATGAAAAGTCCCATTCTGATCACAGAAGTCCTTTATGACTTGGTTGACAAATTCAGTTCCTCTGTCTGATCTGATTGTCTTCACTTTCAAGTTCTTCTCAGTCTGAAGTTGCTTTAACAGAGATGGCAACTTCTGAAGAGTTTCATTTTTCTTTGATAGAAAAACAGTCCATGTATATCTGGAGTAGTCATCAACCATGACTAAGGTGTATTTCTTGCCACCAACGCTTGGAGTCTCAACAGGTCCAAATAAATCCATGTGAATCAGATTTAGAGGACTTGTAGAAAGATCTCCAGCAATGGGTTTGAAGGAATTCTTCACTTGTTTGCCCTTCTGGCATGCACTGCAGAGGGTCTCCTTCTTGTACACAATGTCTGGTAGCCCTTCTACAATGTGTTCTCTGGCTAGTTTGTTGATTGTTTTGAAATTCAAATGGTTGAGCTTTTTGTGCCAGTCCCAGCTCAGTTTTGAATCTCCTTTGGCTATTAGGCAAACTCCATCCTTTGCAGTGTTCCAATCAACTACATAGATGTTCTTCTTTCTTGATGCTGTAAGAACCACTTCCTTTGTTGTCTCATGCTTCACATAGCAGAAGTCCTTGGTGAATTCAACAGTGTAGCCTTTGTCACATAATTGGCTAGCACTTAGCAAGTTGAACTTCAGTCCTTTGACATATGAGACATCATCAATGATTATCTGGTTCCTGATCAGCTTTCCTCTTCCTTTTGTTTGACCTTCTTTGTCATTACCTCCAAAGGTAACTCTAGGTCCTTTGCATTTCTGGAACTCAGCTAGGCAACTTCTGTCACATGTCATGTGCCTGGAGCATCCACTATCAATAAACCATTCTTGTTCAGAGATGGCTCCAGCACACAGTTCCTGCAAGATCAAAAGAAAGATTTAGGTACCCAAGCAATGCTGGGTCCTGGGGGGTCATGGAGTCTGGGTAGTTGGTACCATTTTGGTCTCATCAAGTGAAACCTTGGTGGGTGGTACCCATTGTCCACCTGGTAGTTATAGTAAACTGAAGTGTGATTCACTTTGGGCAGATGCTTGTGAGGGTCATGCTTCCTGTTTACATACTTTTGCATAGCCCTTTTTGTTGGAAAGAAGTCCCATATACTATCAAGAGCAGAGGGACGGTTAACCTTGGGCTTCTGAAGTTGACCAGCCAACCTCTTCTGCCTGAAGTTAACTTCCTCTTGATATTTGCCCTTCTGGTGATCATTTCTGGAACGATTGACATGAGGTTGTCTGTCAATGAATGGTCTTTTATTTTTGTTATCTTTAAAACCTTTTCTGTTGTTAGGTTTTCTGCCAGGTTCATTATTTTTCAAAAAGGGTTTCTGTTGAACCTTTATCTTTCCCTTTTCTGGTCTGACTTCCTCATGAACAACCTTGGTGCCAGATACACCAGCTTGACAGATGGGGCTAGAAATCAGTGGCACTATGACCTTATCTGCCTAAGCAACTCTGGTGTTAGGCATTACAGAAGGCTCACCTGATTCTGTTGAGCCATAACCAAGACCAAAACCAATGCCAATCTGTTGATCAAGCACAATCTTTTCCATGGAAGACTGGGCCTTCTGGTAAGCTTTGTACTTAATCTCAAGAGGCTCTATTTCTCTTATTCTCTTGAGAAGAGAAACATTTTCAGTCTCCAGTTGATCTCTTTCCTCAATTAGAAGATTGATTTTGATCTCAACCTCCTTTTTCAAGTCAAGAATCTCAGCTTTTAACTTACTGTTTTCTTCTGTTACAGAGGAATAAGTGGCTTGTATGGCCTTAAACTCTTCCCAAAATTCTGACATTGAATCAGAATCAAAAGCTAAGCCTACCAAAGAAAAACTAGATTCAAAAGTAGAGGTTACCTCATCATCAGAATGAGCCATGAGGCAAAGGTCTTCTGTCTCAATATCAAGGCAACAGAAGGCCTCATCAGAATCTGAGTCAGAACTGGATTTTGTTTCTGACAGAGGGTCTTTCTCTAGTTGTTCTGTCATAAGTGCCTTTCTCCTTCTGGAGTTGTCCTCGTACTTCTTCTTTTCTCCATCATGTCCTTGTTTCTTGGACACCCTTGGATGGGGACAATCAGCCTTGAAGTGACCAGGTTGTCTGCAATTGTAACAGAGAAGCTCTCCACTGCTTTCTGTTGATTTGACCTTCTGGTATGGCTTTCTGTTGAAAGATGGACTCCTTCCATCTTTGGGATTCTTCATAAACTTTTTGAATCTCCTGGCAAAGGCAGCCATATATTCATCAGATAAAAGTACTGAAGGGTCAAAATCATTTATCTTTGATGTGCTGGCAGTGAGGGCTGTAGTGGTCCTCTCTTCTGGTACATCTTCCTTTTCTTCAATCATTTCAAACTCATGAGCTTTGAGATCTGAAATGAGCTTATCAGTGGGATAAGTCTTTACATCCTTGCTGGCTTGGACAGCAACCACCTTCATCTTCCATGCTGAGGGCAGTCCCCTCAACACCTTCAGGTTGATCTCCTTGGTGGTGAGTTCCTTCCCAAGCTCAGAGATCTCTCCAGTGAGAGTGAGGAGCCTGTCATACATCTTGGAGATGCTTTCACCAGGGAGAAGTTTGAAGTCATCAAACTTCTTGTTAGCTATAGTCAGTTTGTTGTCCTTCTCTTGCTCATCACCAGCTCCAATGAGCTCAAGAGTATCCCAGATTTCCTTTGCAGTTTTGCACTTCTTTATCCTGTTGAAGTACCTATCATCAATGGACTTGTAGAGGATGTCCTTAGCAATATTGTCTAGGTTGTACTTTCTCCTCTCTTCAGTGGTCCATTCTGACTTGGCTTTACTGATCATCTGGGGTCTGGTGTTGTCTATAGCATGCTCAGGATTGACCTTCTGGAAGCTTGTGAAAGGGCCAATATCAAGAACTTCCCACATTTCATCATGCAGGGCACTGAGATGTGCTTTCATCCGGATCCTCCAGTCATCAAACTTCAAATCTGAGAACATAAGATTCTTGGACAAGGAGTGATCCATTATATCAGATATAAATGAGGTCAAACAGAAAAACATGTGGATCTTTGTTCAGCAAATAACCTAAAAAATTATTAGAACAAGGAGGCTCTGATACCACTTGTTGGTCCCGGTTGTACTGGATACAGTCTAGAGGGGGGTGAATAGACTGTATTGGTTTTTAGCTTTTTAAACTAAGTACCAGATTTTACAGAATAGCATGTTCTGTTGACAGAACAGACTGGCAGCGGATGGGGTTCTGGTAGGGAGTTCTGTTGATTTAGCCTCAGAGAAGCAAAGGCAGTAGGCCTTCTGTTAACTCGTAGAACAAGTTCTGCTGAGCACAGATACCAAGTCCAAGGAGTTAGACAGTTCTATCTAAGTGCAAAAATTAAAGCAGTAAGTAAATGACACCAGGGATTTTTATAGTGGTTCAAGGAACAACTTGTTCCTCTAGTCCACTGTTCCACTAAGCTGTAAAGACTTCTGTTTACAAAGCCTTAGTCCTAGCACTTAAGAAGCACTCCACGTCTTCTTCAAGTCTAGATGTCTCCTGGGATGCACTGTCTGGCTTCCTTTAAGACTGGTCCTTTCACTGAGCTTCCTGGAAGTATCACCACTTCACTACTCCAGTTACTTGGACGTCCTTCTTGTAGCAAGAAGAGTTTCTTGTTGAAACAGGGGTTCCTCCAACTAGCTTCGTTACAAATGATTTGTATGTGATGAGCTTGAAGAGTTGAAGAACACTTGGAACTTTGCTTGAGTTGGAAAAAGTATTTTTCCAACTTCTGCCTTCTCTTGTAGAAGATAATGAGTTTGAATCTCAAGGAGGCTTTTTGCTTTTCAGAGTTTGAATATCTTGTATGAAGAGTTGTAGCAATGGTTAGCAAAAGTTGCAAAGTTATCCGAATGTTCTTCGTAGTGTATCTTTTATACTGAGGTTGTCTTCCCGTTGGAGGAGTAGGAGGACAACTGCATTAAATGAGCGATCAGTTGACTTGACTAGTAGAGCCCGGTAAAGTTGGCGGGTTACTATTTTGGGATAAAGTATTCCTGACAATGCGGCCAATCATCTGCAAATACTCTACGTGGCATGGGGTGCATTAAATGAGCATTTAATGCGTGCACTGTAGCTTTTCCGTTTCATACTCCTAGCCGTTGAAGGAATCTTTTAGTTGACTTCCCGGTTCTGTGAAATTCTTCCAAGTGTCAGACCTTCTGGTGTCTTTAACTGAGAGTAGAATAGAGGAGGTCTGGAGCACTTCTGTTGAGAGTGTATCCAACAGAGACCCAGAAGGGTTTCTGTCAGAGTAAAGACTAACAGAGACCCTGAGGTCTTCTGTTCTGGAGCAGAGAACCAAAGGTCCTCTGTTTCAATAATGCCTTAAGAGGGTCTTCTGCTCTTGGAGCCCTTCTGCTCTGAAAGTCTTCTGCTCTGAAGGCATTCTGCCAAGTCGATTGCTCTAAGAACTTTACAAATGAAAATTCTAATACATTAAGTCTAAATAGGGGTACTCTAAAGTCCTAATTAATCTAGCATCATCAAAATCTAAATACAAATATTCCTTACAGTCTAGTTTACATGGGTTTAAACTAGTCTACCAACTAATCTAAGCTATATAGATGTATATGAATGATAAACTATTATAAGAACATTAGATGAGTAGGGTGGTAACCAGAGTGGTGAAGGTGATTCAGCTAGCTTGATGTGTTCATGTATTCCTTGATTCCCTTCGGTTCCACTGAGTTCCAATATACCAAGATTTGTTGCCATCTGGTGCCACACTTGGTCTTCCCGCACTCCTTCTGTATTTATAGACTTTGTTGTTGAATCTCCTCCGTTGACTGAGTGATTCAATCTTGATCGTTGCTTGATCTACTTGCTTTGTTCCACTTGACTGGGGCAGCATGGTTGATTCTTGTCTTCTTGTGACGCGGATCATTTTATCCTCACTCAGCTTGATTCCTCATTTCTAGGAGAAGATAAGATAATTTATCTTTATCTCTTTAGCTTGTAGAAATTCGGTATCTAGCTCGAGTGTTGTTCAATGCTTCCTCATGATAGGATTACTTGCTTTTAGTAAATAATGTTACAAGAAATTTTGTCACATAATTTCTTGTAATATTATTTTCTATACATTTTGTCATTTTGACTGCAAGTGGGTCTTCTATCTTCTTGTGAGGTGCTAAGAGAAGAATAGCAGATATCGAGTACTTAATCAGAATACCTCATCAGAATACCTATGAGGTCTTCTGCTCTGGTGTCATCAGAGAACCACCTCTTCTGTTGAGTTTCTCTGGTAGGAGTCTAGGGGTGGGCATAAAACCCGAACCGAACCGATACCGAACTGTCCCGTAATGCTACCGAACCGAATACCGGGTTTATAAACGGTTCTATAGATTTTTATCCCGTACCGAAACCGTACTGTTTGAAACGGGTACGGGACCGGTCCTAGATATTGAGAACCGAAAAATACCGGACCGAACCGTTAGAAAATAATGCATTTGAATTTTTATATTTTTTCTATATCAATAGATATCTTTTATAGACCAACAATTTTAAACCCCAAGTATGAATTTATGTGTCCCTAATATATCTAGATGTTTATATATATATATATATATATATATATATATATATATATATATATGTGTGTGTGTGTGTGTGTGTGTGTGTGTGTGTGTGTGTGTGTATTGCTATTTTTTCTTTTTATATAATTTATGTTATATTTTGGTATGTATTGAAAGAATATTAAAATTTTAGAAATCATTAATGACTATTCTTTTCTAGTAATGTAGTGTACCTGACTTTTTGTTGTATCATGTTTGTGCAATTTTTACAACCTAATTAATATGGTTTAAGTTTTAGCTCTCAAGGTTCAACTATAAGTTTTAATACGGAGTAATATTTAACATAGAATGAAGAAGAAGAACATTGAAGATTTCTATTATATTCAACAATTTGATGATATTTGTTTTTATATATTCACATGAACTTAGTAAATTAAAGATGATATCTATCTCGTGCATCATAATTTTGTTTCACTTTTTCTTAGTTGTGTTGCACTATTTGTGTATTTGTGAATTTTAGTACTATGTGTGCAATTTCCTGTATTTATTTCAACATTTCATGTGAGTTGGTTGGTGTGATAATATCTACTAATTGCAAGATTTGTTCAAATTTTTTAGCATGTGTTTGGCATTGTACCGTACCGTTTTGTACCGTTCCGAAATGACATGGTACTGAACGGTTCTATCCCTGGAACCGGACCGTACCGGACCGTTAAAAACCTCACGGATATATTACGAGTTTTACCAATTTACCGGACCGTTCTGGACCGCGCCCACCCCTAGGTAGGACCATAGAGGTTCTCTGTTTTGGTGGTAATCAGAGAACCACCTCTCTGTCGAGGTTCTCATATATGACCATAACAGAAGATCATGAGATGATCTTTTTAAGTATCGATTCTTTAAGGGTTTCAATTGACTCTTTTCGTACCTTTTCTTTTTGTTTCTTTTCTTTTTGTTTTATGGTATGTTTGTTCTTTTTTTAGTACTCTCTATTTTTCTTGAGTACTTTATCATTATGGAGTACACTACAATAAACAGTAGTAGAACAAATACAAGCTCTAGTCTATTACAGGGATATTTCTGGTTTTAGCATCATCAAAACCATTATATGTTGATCTTCAAAATCTAGGGGACCTAACAATTTCCCCTTTTTGATGATGCCTAAAAACCAGACTTTAAATCGTAAAAATGAGGTTTAAGAGTTTTCTAGGTGCCATTCCTTTTCCCCCTTTTTAGGCATCACTAAATTATGTACTCTTTTGTTTGCGAGGAAGGCATTGTGCTCAGATGATTCTCCTGGAAAGAATCCTTGAGTTGTCTTCCTTTTTATTCTCTCATTTTCATGATTGATTTCTTCTGGTTTGCACTGGTAGATCCTTTTGATGTAATCCATTGAGATGGCGTTCTCAATGTTTTTCGTTCTTAACCATCCTAGGGCAAACTTTTCTTCTTTTCTCATCTCATTCTCGGTCAGGAGGAGAATGTTGATTGAAGTCATCTTCTAGCTTCTCCATTTGAGCACTTTGGAGTATTCTTGGTCAAGCTCTTCCTTTTCTTTACTGATATTGAGCAAATTTTCAGTAGTGAAAAGGATTTCTTTTGCTCTGGTGCTGGGGACGTCTCTTGGCTCTGTTGGTCCTAGCGTTAGCTCAAGATTAAGGGGATGAGATGATGAGGAATCCATTTGAGTTAAAGAGATGATAGTACGTAGCGATTTCTGAGGATGGTGAGCTTCTGAGAGTGAGGCTTATGTGTGAAGCAGAGAATATATTTATAGCTAGCATGCGTCAGTTCACATTCAATTGCTTTGTGGCGATTGAAGCGTTTCTTCATTAATGATCTTGCGGATGTCTCTCTTTTCATAGAAAAAAGCAACTTTGATAAGGGAGTGAGATATTGAGAATCTCACTTGACTTATTAATGCGGTTGCCTTGATCTTTACATTAATGAATGAGTCAGTTGCTTGATCACCATGCGTCGTTGTAGGATTTTGCATGTAACCATAAATTCTTCTTGCTTTCTTTCCTTTGATTTGATTGAAGATAATCCTCTCCCATGCTCATTAATGTAA
The DNA here is from genome assembly GCA_945859875.1 of Cuscuta europaea. Classification (NCBI taxonomy): domain Eukaryota; kingdom Viridiplantae; phylum Streptophyta; class Magnoliopsida; order Solanales; family Convolvulaceae; genus Cuscuta; species Cuscuta europaea. The sequence continues at coordinate 13,653,868 of CAMAPE010000016.1, forward strand.
CACCTTATCGAGTGTCAGCATGTTTTTGATGTAATAAAGATTAATTCCTTCTGCATGGCTGAATTCGGACAAATACTCCGTATTTTATTTCAGGATATTCGTTGATCGATTTGATCCTTCAGTCTTGAGCAATTTTTTTTTATAGCCCATACTTAGAATAATTTCTTGAAATTTCCTAAAACATTTTGAGATGTTCCAAGCAAAGAATAAACTGGGAGTTGGTGTTTCAACAGAACCTCTTTTCTGTTTGACCAGGAGTTCTGTTCCTCATCAGAACTGCTTGAGGTGTTCTGGTCGAACAGAGAAGCCTGAGGAGTTCTGATCGATCAAAGAAGATTGAGGTGTTCTGATCGGATCAGAGAAGCTTGAGGTATTCTGTTGGTTTCAGCAGACAGCCAAAATTTTCTGAAGAATTCATTTTGCTGCTTTTGCTGCTGACATCATCATTCTTCTTTCCTCCTTTCAAGAGTTTCTGGTAAACCATAACTAATTCTCCTTTTGAACGTCTCCTTCTGTTATCCAGAACGTTGACCGATCTCTGCCATATTGATTTGTTTTTATTGAACAAATCCCACCTGATCCTCAGAGCTAGTCAAGTCATCTAGTTTCTGGACTTTGTCAGTTGGAGTTGATTAGTTGCAATTGAAGCCTAGAATACTCTTAAGAGGTTAAGTAGCATTTTTAGCAAACTTTCCTTTGTTGCTCACAAATCTTGTAGACTCTTGTTTCATCCTTTTGATTTGAGAGTTTGCTAATGTCTTTTTCATCACCAATCTTCATCTCAATAGGCCTCAATCCTTTGGTTGAGCGTATCCTCTTGAAGCTTTTTGAACATTCCCCCTGTGTTGATGATTGGGTCCTTTTGACTTGTAAACTTTAGAAATGGACATTCTTAGGACACTGTTATTAACATGATCTAGCTTTTTAACAGGGTGCTTCTAAATTAGGACGCTGCTATTTAGTAGCTTGCTCCTATTTTTATTAGAACACTTGCAAGATGCCCCTATTAAAAACAAGGCTCTACAAAATAGTAGGGTGTTCCTTTTGAATTAGAGTCCATTCCTTAAGTTTTTATTGAGGTGAAGAAGTTCCACTCAATCTGTGATAATCTTCTCATAAGCAAGATGAACGTCATAAGGTTTGCCTAAAACCTTTAGGGTTTTCTGGCATTTATATTCCTTCTTCAAGGTTGTTCAACATTCAAGCTCTTGCCTTGAGAATTAGATGTGTTAGGATCCTTTGTTGACTCTGAGTATCTCACTGTTGTTGTAGATATCATCAAAATCTATCTTCAGTGCTATATATGATCCTAACAATCTTTGTGTGATGTTGTTGATGCTGATTCATTCCTTCTTTGAGTAAGGTCATTCTGATTGGAATTGGACATCATCTGATATATCCACTTATACCTGGTGGCTAGAGAAGAAGATCTTTTCGGCTGGTTCTTTGCCACCAGTTTTTCAGCAAGCAGCTTGGAGCTTACTGTCTTGAGAATGTCTTCTTTTCAGGGAGCACATCTTTGGTGACATTCTTGAGAACATAATGTCTTCTTCTGTCATAGAATAGAGCGTGCTCAATAGATAATTCTTTAAATCATTAACATAAGTTGTCTTAATGATCTGTAATTTCAGTATGTTTGTCTCCAGTCTTGAACTTTTTATTGTACTCAATACTTCCATCATCTTTTTTGTCTTTTTGGTCCTTCCTTTCCTTTAAGAGAAATAGTACCACTTGTGATACCATAAGAAACTTACAATGGTCTGTTGAAATTCATAAACATCAGATGTCAATTGATGAATAATGAAATCATTAGATCTTTGCTTGTTTCATGATTTTGGTTGCTCTATTCTCCCTTTATATCATTGAATCTCTTTTGAACCATCTCTGATCCCTTTGTGTACTGGTTGACTTCCCAAAAATGTTGTCAGTCAGAAGGGTGTGTGATAAGTTCTCCGGTATGGGAGTAAGGGTAAGGAGGGTGTATGATTATGTGGAAATATACAGTTGGTTATTGGTCCATTTGTTTGATATGGATAATGGATGGGCGAGTAAGTGTTTTGGTATACTGGAGGTTAGGGATAGAATTGATAAAGTCATATTCAATGCCAATCTAGTAGTATGATCTTCATTAGTAATGAACATAATGAGATCTCTCAATTTTTATTCCTTATAAGATTGATCTCAACCATCAGATTATCCTTTTAGTATTGTTGCTATTTGGACTTTCTGATGTTCAAGACTTTTCAGTTTGTGAAAGGAATAAATTTATCTGAATGTTCTATAAAGTGAAGTACAGTTGGGATTAAGGTTTTAACATTCAAGATAAACTGAGTTACTGGAGATGTGTTTGAATATACCTCTTCATGAACATCTTTCTTTGATAGAGGTTGCCAGAACTGTGATGTCATGATAGTAGGCTTGACTTCTTCTTCTTTGTTGAATAGCATTCCCTTTCCTTAATGTGTGATCAAAGCTTGCATTCTCCTTCCTTGTTTCTTATTTTGCAGAGTATCCTTCATAGTGTATTCCATCTCTGTTCTATAAGTGTTTTGGAAGATTGGTGGTTGATCTTTTGTTCAAAATAAGCCGGTTTAAAAACGGACTCTATGAACAACCGCTCTGATACCAATTGATGGTCCCAAGTGAGGTAGAAGTCTAGAGGGGGGTGAATAGACTTATAAAAATCTTTTCTTCTTCAACCCTTTTTCCTCAAACATAATGTGTTCCAATATCTTTTGGGAGATATTGAAACATACAGCGGAAGTCTTGACCTCAATAGTGTGACACTTTATAGGAACAAAGGTTATGACCCTTTTGTTATTTACAGAGATGGGTGGACAGAACACCTTTGTGTGAAGGATTTAGACCTATTGATATAGATCTCTTTGTAGTACGTAGGTAAGCAGTTTTGATTCACAGAAAACTTTAGTGAGTTTTCTGGACAGTGAATATGCAAGCTTTTGGGATAGTATGAAGGTGAGTGAGAACTGAAGTATGTTGGGTGCTAAATGTAAAAGGTACACAAGATATATTCTGGTTCAGAGGTGGTGTAATCCTCCAACATCCAGTTCCAACCTATTTCAGATGGATTTCCACTAAATGAATATCCCATTACATTTAGTGCCCAATCCACCCCTGGCCCGGGCATAGATTGTGAGTTTTTCATGAGGAACTAGACTGTTCCAAGCTACTCATGTCCTCCAAGGTTTTTCACTAATGGCTTGCCCAGCCAAGAGCTACTCATGTTCTTGCCTCACCTTCTGGATGATCACAAAACATCCAAAATGTATACATTAGTCTAGTTTACATGGGTTTAAACTAGTCTACCAGCTGATCTAAGCTCTATAGATGTACATGAATGATAAGCTATTCTAAGAGCATTAGATGAGTGGGGTGGTAACCGGAGTGGTGAGGGTGAATCAGCTAGCTTAATGTGTTCATGTATTCCTTAATTCCCTTCGGTTCCACTGGGTTCCAATATACAAGGGTTTGTTGCCATCTGGTGCCACACTTGGTCTTCCCGCACTTCTTCTGTATTTATAGACTTTGTTGTTGAATCTCCTCTGTTGGCTGAGTGATTCAATCTTGATCGTTGCTTGATCTACTTGCTTTGTTCCACTTGACTGGGGCAGCATGGTTGATTCGTGTCTTCTTGTCACACGGTGACGTGCACTTGTCGTGAGGTGCACTCAAAATAAATACAATATAACAAATATACGTAGTATATTGAAGTAAGGTTCGTATCCACAGGGAAAAGAATACTTTTCTTTTATATAAGTAGTAACAAGGGGAGTTTTAAGTTTGATTTGATTCAATTTAATTAACACTAAGATGAACGACTTATATGACTTTAATTAATAGAGATGAGGACTTGGTTTTGCTCTTATCAACTTAATGAAATGTTCGTTGATCCCAGTTATATCTTTAATTATCTTCCTCTCGAATACTCAATCGAGGAGTATATCCAGTTCATCGAGGGTAGTTATTAATAACGAGACGCGTTCATTAATAAAACTTACTACCGAGTCAACATAGAACACACGCCGTATATTAACATGATAGTAGCAATAAACTTGAGATGAAAACGATTGAGATTGATAACCTCAACACAAGTAGTTTATCGGTTTATTCAATATAATTAATTCCCTTTAGATTATTAACCATGAGACGCATGCATTAATAATCCAAGTTTACTACCGTTGAAGGAACCGAATTAATAACAAGCGTATTAATCGATAGATTCTAGTAATAATTAATATATGAAATAAAACTAGTTGATCCTTTAAGTAATGCTCAAAATATTAATATGAAATATGAATAGGAATTAGTTAATACTCAAGGAAGAATATTAAAGAGTATGAATCCTAATATAGTTAATATCAAGATGATAACTAATTGTCATCTTATTAACACTCCCCAATATTACATAGAGGAAGAAATAACTATTACTATAACTAATGTCAAGATGTTAACTAATTGTCATCTTAGTAACACTCCCCAACATTGATATAGAAATAGTATTTAAAGGAATAATTAATATTCAAGGAAGAAAATTAAAGAGAATAACTCACAACTTACAAATTCATTAAGCTTCAAAGTAGCAAAACCAAGATGGAAGAGTTTAGCTCCTCATTTGGAGACTAAACATGAAGAAAATATAAAGAAAGAACATATCTAGATTGAGCTTAGAAGTACAAAGGAATTGGTTCTTTTTGTGGGAAGGAAAGGGGGGTATTTATAGGCTTTTGGAGCATGCAGGGGTGTGTACCCGATCGGGCATCAAGGGTACCCGATCGGGTACCTTCAGTGGCTTCCCGGAAGCTCGAAAAGTTGGGCATACCCGATCGGGTATGTCGGTCACCCGATCGGGTATGACACTCGAACGTGGTCAAATATTTTCCTGCATGTTGTCTTGTCCCGGATCCGATCCGATTTGATTTTTCAACAAGGTACCCGATCGGGTATAGGTCATACCCGACCGGGTACAACACAAACATTCAGGATCTTTATTTTTGCCTTGAGATTTTTCACCTTCCTTCTACTTTTGATGTTCACCCATGGTCCCTAGAGTGATCTTGGACCTGTTTGAGCTCATAATAAAACTAATCTAAACAAATTACAATTATTTTACAACTAAACCATTACACACAAAAATGTGTAATTTCCAAAGCAACAATCAATCAAAACTAATTAAAAACACAAACATAAATATGGAAATTACACGGTTATCAACTCCCCCACACTTAGTTTCTTTACTCGTCCTCGAGTAAAGTCAAATATTCACAAGTGTCAAGTCTTCAAAAGTTTCAACAGTTTAACAAAAAACACAAAGACCACCAAGGATAAAACATGAGTTTTGAGCTCAAATTACAATATCATCTTGGGTTTTATGGCCTTCTAGTGCTCATCTTCTCTTCTCCTCCTTTCTTCTTCTTCTTTTTCTTCAAGAGATTATGTCCTGAAACAACAAATATATCTCTCATATCTCTCATTTTGCCTAGGAGCCTTTTCAGGTTTTCATTCTAGCATCTCTTTTTGTTTTTCCTTCCTTTCCGACTCACTCATTTTTTAAGCCCTTGTTGCTTAGATTGCCCGTTTTTGGGTTTTCAACCTAACTAGCTTTCATTTCTTTTTCTTTTTTGTGTGTGTGTACAAAGAGTACAAGAAAATAATGCTTAGTATAAGGTAAAAACAAAAGGGAATTTAACATACCAAAAAATGAGTCTTCCTCCCCCACACTTGGATCAAGGCACTATCCTTAGTGCCCGCCTTCACCACTATAAAAACTGCCTCCAAAGCGTTCACCGGTGCCTCCTTCATTGCCCCCTTCACCCATGGTAGTGTCGTCTCCCATCCCGCCATCATAGCCCCCACCCCCGAAACTTGAGCCCCCAAAGTTACCCCATTGAGTGGGGTCATATCAAGAAGGTGGTGGGGGAGGGGCGTCCATAGAAGAGAAATTCCCGTGATGGGCCATATACGAATACATAGGACCATAAGTCCTACGATAGTCTTCTTCATAGCAGTGGAGGTCGGCTTGTCGTAGCTCCTCCATTCTTTGAAACGCCACTTGTTGCTCCGCCCGATACTCCTCTATTCTTTAATCCCTTGCCCGTTGCTCCTCCCGGTAGTGCCCAATTTCTTGTTGAAGTTGGGTGAATTGGCCTCCCAGTTTTTTGTATTCAAGGCCCATATTTTCGAATCCGGTTAGGAGGGATTGTTTCCCCGCCAAAAGTTTTAGGAGGATGTCTTGTGGTGGTGGGTTTTGAGGGGGTCGGGAATATCATGGTGGGTATTTCCCTAGGCTTCTTGATGCTCAATTTGTTCGGGTTGTTCGGCTTGGGCTTGAAAATGTGGTGGTATGGCATTAGGAAGTAGGTAATGCATGATTTCAAAACTTTCCATTTTATACCTAAGTTTAGGTATTTCTTTGGAGGGGATGGGGAAGTATATGGTTGGTTTGGGTAGGATATGCCACTTGTAGTGGTTTCTCCCGTTGTAGTCTTTGTGGGCGAAGGAGATGCACTCCGCGTTTCCAAGCCAAGTCAAATTCATCAAACAATGATCGGCTATTTGTTCATTATCCACATAGCCGAATTTGGAGGCCAAATGCATAATGACCCCCCCCCCCCCCCCCCCCGACAACAATATTACCCGTCTTGTTGCAAGTTTTCTCCAAATGATCCCAAATTAGGTTGCAAAGGTTGAATGGCATGGGTATTTCAAAGAGGGCTAGAGTGAGGATGGCCACGTCCCCCATCCGAGTGTGGTGGTTGTTACGGCGACCGAGCAAACAATTGGCCAAAAACATTAGGAAAATTCGGAGAATAGGATGTTGAACGTGACTAATGGAAAGTTTAGACGTGCTCACATTCAATACTCCGGTCATTTTAGCCCATAAAGTGTGGCCATCGATTGTATTTTCCGGTATTCCCCTCTCATGGGCCACGGGGATGCCAAAATGTTGGGCAAACTCATGTCTCGTTATTGTGTATTCATTGTTGAATGAACGAAATGTGAGTGTGTCGTTATTGAACTCCTCCCCTTCCTCACGTTCAACAAACTTGGCCGAGCTCAAGAATTCATATATCACCCTCTCATTACAATTTTACTTCACATCAAAAATCAAGTTCATATCCAACACATGATACAAATTGCGCATTTTTTTCAACATGCCTAAAGCAGTGAGAGCATCATGACATAGAAATTTGGAGGGGATTACTTGCCTTTTTATTTGAGCCAAGAACTGTTGCCTTTGATTCCCCGGGCCAAACCGGACATCCTCAAATCCGGGAATCGGTCCCCTTGCAGTTGAACTCTCAGCCCTGTCCCTTTTGGGTGCCATTGGTGTGTTTGTTGAAGCTTGGTTTTCGGAGAAGGGGTGAGATGGGTAGGGTTTCGGGTTTTGTGGTATATGGAGAGAGAGATGGTTTTGTGGGTATGAGGTTGTATAGGTGAGTGAAGGGAAGATTTTGGTTGTTGTATGAGGCGATTTGGGTGAGAGATGAGGGAGTAATTGAAGAAAGAAGGTTCGAAAATGGTGGATTTGGGAGAGGGGTTTCATATTTGGGAAGTTGATTTGTGGAAAAAGGATGTGTTTGGGCGTTGATTTGGTGTTAAAATCTCATGTACCCGATCGGGTACCCCGACATACCCGATCGGGTATGCGTGTATTTCTCCAAAATCCGGGATCTGTTAGTCCCTGTCTTATATATCTATACCCGATTGAATGGAATTTTTCCAATGGTTGCTTGTAGGTGTTCCTTATCTTTGAGTATATTGTGAGTTAGTAAATTTGAGAATAGTTATGAGTATATTCCTAGTATCCTATATCTTGTGATCTTAGGTAGAACTTGGTAGGGATCTGTAAGAGTTCCTAGTATTCTGAACTTTACGTCTCTCTTTTGTAAGAACTATGACAACCCATAGGAACGTGGTTGAGGTAAGTAAACTCTTAGTATTATATATCTAGAACCCTTTTGATAAGGTATTTCCTACAGTGTTTCATCTCGACTGTGTTTTGACTTGAGCTTCGGGGACGAAGCGTCCTTTAAGGGAGGGAGAATGTAATACCCCGGAAATTTGAGAGAATTTGGGAAATAATTAAAATTGTGTTTCATATTGTTTACACGGTGTTTAGGTCGTTTATTATGTTTGGTTTAGTGTTTGGGACAAAGGGGAGGTCCAAATGGGGAAGAAACAGGGCAAAAACTAAGGTTTGGGGCGTCTGGGGGTCACGCACGGCGTGCGTGGAAGGTACGCACGCGTGCGTTCCTGTTGTATCCTAATGCAACTCAAACTTCGGAAATTCACTATAAATACATCCCTAATCCGATTTTCCTCATTCCAAAAACCCTAGGACCGCCTCTTCAATCTCTATCCCTTCCAGCTCTTCAATATTAACGTATCCAGCACGAAATTTTATTCCAATGATGAGATCAAACAATCCAATATTCCGGTAAGTGCGTTTGTTGCCTAATTCGCGTCGTTCATCCGTTTCCTAAATTTCTTTCTCCTAAATTGAGATCCTTCGAACCTATCACTTCATAGGTACGTGAGAATGATCCATCAAACTAGGTTTAACGTTTAGGATTCGTTGCTAGCCTCGAGGTAAGGACTATTGCAACCAAAATTACTATTTTGCCCCTATATTGTATAAACTAGGGTTTGTGCTATGATTTGAGTTTCTTTCTGAAATTTTATGGATAATTCGGATATAATAGTATGAGTATGATGATGTATGCTTTTCTGGGAATTTATGAACGTGTGATTTTTGGTGAATTTATCAAATCAGTTTATCATGGCTAAAATTGTGATTTTTGATGATTTTTCTTTTGGGATTGGAAAATTTTGGTGATTGTTTTGGTATGAGTTGAAGAATGATTTGAGACTATTATAACTGGTTATATTGAAAATATATTATGGGTTCAGAATACTCCAATTTGATTATTTTGGTGGTAGTAGTAAATGCTACTTTTGGGAAGTGGTTGTTTGGGTTAAACCCTCTTTTTGGAAAGTGTTGTGAGATCAAATCTTTTGGGATAAATTATATATTTTTAAATGTATAATTTGGTATCAAAATTTACATATATATTCTGGAGTTATAAATATCCTTATTGGATTATTTTGAATATGGTATTAAATACTATTTTGGAACTAGTTTTGGATAAACCCTAAATTGTAAGTTTCTCTGCCAATCCAAAATTGTTTCCTCGTATTATATGCTTATTATGCATTATGTGATTAAGTGTGAATTGTAAATTATGTATATATGTTATTTAAAGAGATATTAAATCTATAGTATTTGAGAAATACAAACTATGTACTTTTGGGGTATTAAATACTTTTAAATACCTTTTAGACTATTTAGAGAGTTTGGAAAATATTTTGAAGTGTATCTTGATTCAAGATGAAAATTAACATTTTCATAAGAGGTGAGCACCCCGGGAGAAATCTGTGGTGTCGGTTTTTCACATCCGGATAAATGTGGAGGATGGTTAGGGCTACTACTACTTGAAGAGAACAAGTTTAGTGGCCGTTTCGATTCAAGAGATAGTGATGGGAACTGGATTCCGGGATGAGTTCGTAAATAACAACGACTCATTGGGCTTCGGGCATAAGTATCCGAAAGTACCGCCCATCTTAAAAGAAAGTAGGAGATTTTGGTTTTGGAAAGAGGAAGACTATGGAGGTTATTTTCAAAGAGCAATTGAGTATATTTAAAAAGAGTGATTAGCTATAAATTATATTTTGAAAAGTGATACGTGTATATGAATGTGTGAGTTACTAAGAGTTTATAAATATTATTTTAAACACCAAATTAGTTTTGTGGGAAGAAAATGAATTTTTAAAGTTATAGTTATGTATAAAACTATTTTCGCCAAACGTGATTATTTTACGGGTTTGGGTGGGCCTTACTTAGCTAAAAAGCTAATTTTTGTTTCCTTTTCTTTGTTTTGTTTTCTGCACTTTAATTGTGCAGGTGATGAAGGTTATGCATGTTGATGAGAGCTGCGTTAGATCACGTAGTTTAGTATTTATAATCACCTAGTTATTGTTTATTTCAGTTTGAGAACATGTAGACATTTAAATTATTTTTTAAATTTTCAGTACTTAAATACTTGGATTATTTTTGGATGGTGGTTTAGCCTGTGCATTCGGTTATGTGAGAACCGAGTGTGGCGGTAACACTCATTTCCCTATTAAGACTTCCGCTGTATCTCTGATGTTTTCAAATAAAGTTGATAATTCCTTTGAATAAATCATTATTTAAATGTATTTTTGGTTGGGGAAAATAGGGGTGTTACCGCGGAAATTTGATCAAGTGCCATTCTCTTATTGCTTCTGAGACTTGAAGTAGTGCTTCCTCATACCAAGTGCATGCTCATATTGCCTCAGCACATTTCTCTTTTCGAGGCGATCGTCAATGGCCTTTAGAATTGTCTCTACCGTAGAGTGTTCCTTTTGAACATAAGACGATGCCTCTTGAAGATTTTCCTCTAGCTCTGCCTTCATCTTTAGAATCTGTTCTTTGATTATCTTCAGTGTTCCGTCACAGTACTTCTCAATTTCACTGACTACCATCAGACGTTTTTCGTTCTTGTGGTTCAGATAGGTGACTGCTGGCGGTGTGAAGAAGATGTGGTAGGCTGGGAAATCTTCAAGTTCTGGACCATACAGTCTTGGCTTGTCAGATTTGTCTTTTTCAGATTGCACTCAATAGCCATCTGTAGGTCATGTGAAGAGTGTACTCGGATCTGTCTAAGCATGAATCTCTTGATAGCTGCGAGGCCTTCGCTGTATATTATGCCCTGCCTGACTGGAAGGTATCTGTAGGCCATGAACATTTGGTAGATGTCATCCGGTTTCAGCATGATGAAGTCATTCTCTTGGCAAGTGAATTCGCTCCCATCGGTGCGTTGAAGTCTGTAAGTGTAGAATGTTACTCCATGATAGTCTTCAGCCTTCACCTGTAGAATTTGATGAATCGGAAGAATATTCGACTTCAGATCTTGTTCCATCAATTCTCTCTGTGTACCGGTTGACCTTTGTAGCAGCATATGCAGATGACCTCCAGCCTGCTTTCCTTTTAAATGAGTAAGGCCTCTTGGCTTCAGTTCATTCAGTGGCTTGACTCTATCTGGTCTACGCCAGATATGCTCTCTGATTTCTTCTTGGAAGGGGGCTTTGATGCGAACGTTATCCCAGGGTTTCTCTGTCTTGGGGAGTCTTCCCGCTGATTGTCTTACGACCGATTCAAGAGTCTTCTGGGATTCTTTGTAATTCTCCCCTTCCTTGCGTTCATCGTCCTCGAGCCTTATAATATCTTCAGAGCATCTGTTGATTAGCTCTCGTAGCCATCAGTTTCTTTGCATGTCCTCTTGTTCGGCCTCATTCCGAAGATCATCCCATTATGTCCATTGTCTCGGCCATTTGTCATATATCACCGCCTCTTCCAGTGCATCATGGATGTCTTTGCCTGGGGAAATATATGGAACTCTTTGTTGAGGCGGTGATTGTTCCTGAGTAGCACTACCGGGTTTACTTGGATTGCCCGTTGACATCAGCTTAGAACTAGGTTCCAACTGATGGCCTGATGGAGAAGATGTACCAGTGGTAACATCATCAGGACTTCCATCCCCTCCTCGGTTGGTATCTCTTGGAGATACGCCTCGGGATGTTATTTCTAACTCGACCATGCTAGATAATTTGGCTGTGGATGGTGGTTGTTGGTTTGTTGAGGTTTCAGGTTGGATGGGCTGTGGAGTTTGGCTTGGTAGGGCAGTTTGCTCAAGTGATCGAGGTCGCTTGTTCTCCCCCTCATGAGGATCCGAATCATCGGGGTCCTCATGGGAACGTTTGCGACCACGAGGACTCTCCTTGCAAGTGCTCTTGGTTTCAGGTGAAGAAAGAAGGGCTTCAAGTATGGCTTGCTGATGAAGAGTGAGCTTGTCTTCAGGGGTGTTTAAGAGGTTGTTCAGCAAAGCCGATGCTAGTGTGTCAAAGGATAGTGAGGAGAGATCGATGGAGGGTGTGGTCGGGTGTGGGGAGAATACTGGTTCTGTATCCTGGGTTCCCCGAGAAATAGAAGGAATGGGAATTTGGTTTATGGATTGGTGGGATAGAGGGGTGGAGGATATGGGTTGTGTATGGGAGATGAACGGTTCAGGGGAAGGCTGGGGTGGTGTTTGTTCAGACCGAACCGCTTGGGTGGTCCTAAATTCCTGTGCTAAAGCGGTCATTGCATCTTGCACCCATGGCTTAATGGTGGAATCTAGGAAGCGATTGAGTAGAACGTTTACGTCTTCAAAGGTAGGGTGACCAGTTACGGGGGTTGTAACTGTTGACACAGCATCAGTGAAGATTGTTGATGTGTGGCCTGCATTTAATGATGGAATCATTATGGGCGTAGCAGGGCTTCCAACCATCATAGCTTGCGCTCTGGTTGTTGCGTTCAGGGTGTGTGCACCTGTATGTGCAGTGAATAGTGTAGGTGTCCTAGAAAATGAAGAAAATGTGGGGAATGTGACACCTAGACTCGATGTGTGAGAAGAAGGGGTTTTGACCTCGGGAGATAGGTCAATTGTACGCTCAACTGATTCAGAAGGAACCAGCGAGGGGGTGGAGTCCCGTTCTTTTGAAACAATAGCCTGTTGAGAGGCTATCGAGTGGCTGGGAGAGGGCTGTGCTTGCGCAGTTGAGCCAGATGCTTCGACTTCTACCCTGGAACCGAAAAGATCGGCTCCTGTGCTTAGGGATTCAGCTCGGCTTATCTGGATAAAGGTGTCGCAGCCCGCGAAGATATGCTCGTCTGCCTTATCAATCAGGCTCTTTCTGGCTCGGGGCTGGGGTTTTGCCTTGGTAGCCTTGTCATTCTTGACCTTTGCCCTTTTCTCTCGGATGACGACTTCCTCTGAGTTGAATGATGTCTTAATTGAATGAGCCGCCTCGTCATAATCATCCTTGGAGCAATTTGTCTCGCTGGGATCGGCTCTCGGTTTAGCTTTTTCTTTGATTGTGAAGACTTGAGGTCTGCCAGCGATTATTGGTGTTGCGTCTTCAGCAGTAATTCTTCTCTTCTTCGGAGATTCGACTGGCAGCTTCCCTTTTCTGATTAGGGCATATGTGAGCTCCACATCATCACTATCATTATCATCGTCGTCATCATCCGAGCCAGATTCCCCGCTCTCCGTGCCCACGCTCTTACAAGCCTCGTCGTCAGTGTTTGTTTGGGCTTCACTTGACGATTCATTGGCCGTTTCCTCAGCGTCTGTTTCGGTGCCCTCAGTCGCTTGACTCGTCTCAAGAGAGTCGTCAGACTTTCCTTCATTGGGCGAATCGGCCACTGGTTTCTGTGGCTTTTGGGCTCTCTTGGGACCCTTACCAACACTCGGCTTTGCCCTTGGGGTAGGTCCAGCTGGGTTTTGCTGAACCATAGGGACAGTTTTCTCTGTGGCTTTCTTGTACTGCTGTACTGCTGGATTTGAAGATTTTACAAGGTTGAGCAGAAACCCAGGGATCCGCAGACCGAAGGTAGGGTTCTTGTCTGCTTTAAGGGATCGGAGCTGCGTTTTGGGATTGATGAGTGCTCTGCCATGCAGTCGTTGATGATCAGCCCAAGCCACCTTGCATATGGGATGGTACCTGGCCTATTCTTTTCTTTGGCCTTGACCAGGTCCATTAGCTCTGAGAAGAAGAGCTGTGCCATGTCATAATTTTTGTTGAAGGCGATCCCATGGAAGACTAGCAGTATTTGCTTGTTGCACTTATCGAAGCCAGCATGCTTTGGCGACAAGCATTTGTTCACCAGTCCAAACAGATTTTTCCACGGGTGACGGAGATATGTGCTGTTGAAGTTTGACAGTTGTGGCACTAAAGATGTGTAGCCTAGGGATGCCACGTCTTTCAGTAGATCTGGGATGGACGGCAGCGCATCGTACTCATCATGGATTGGCAGCGATAGAGTAGCCTGATATGCACTAATTAGTAGTGCATAAATGTATATTTTTATGATTGATTTGTGTGTATTGTTTACCGTTTTATTTAGTTTGTAAACATTTGTGTGATTTTAGTTGTAATCGTATTTTAATTCTCATTTATAAGTTGTAAAGTATAGTTAGGATTTGTGGTGTTGGAAAGGAAGACTTTGAAGAGAAGAAAACAAGAAATTTGACTGCCCAGGAGTGAAACCCGACCGGGTAGAAACCTCCACCCGGTCGAGTATGATTTAACAGACGAAATTGCCAAGAAAGTCACTGGACCCGGTCGGGTCCCCTACTTGACCCGGTCGGGTCAGATGTGACCCGGGACAAAACGACGTGCGAAGATCACCAGAACGTGGCGAATTATCTGATTTTGACCGGACCCGGTCGGGTAAGTACTTGACCCGGTCGGGTACCCGGCCAAAGGTGTTGAAAAACACCTATAAATAGCACACTTTTTCTTCTCTAAAAATAATCCTTTCTTCCATACTCTTTAGCTCAGTTTAGAATAGCATTTCTTTATATTTTTCTAGCTATGTTTAGTCTCCAAATGAGGAGCTAAACTTCCATTCTTGGTGTTGCTCTTGAAGCTTGTTGATTATTAAAGTTGTGAGTTATTTTCTTAACTTCTTTCCTTGAATATTAATTAATAGTTCTTTCCTTAATATCATCTCTATATTAATGTTGGGGAGTGTTGCTAAGATGACAATTAGTTAACATCTCGACATTAGTTAGAATGGTATTTTCTTCCTCTATATTAATATTGAGGAGTGTTGCTAAGATGACAATTAGTTAACATCTTGATATTAATTATAGTAGGATTCATCTTCTTTAATAATATTCTTCCTTGAATATTAATTAATCCCTACTCTTATTTCATATTGATATTTTGAACATTACTTAAAGGATCAACTAGTTTTGTTTCATATATTAATTATTACTAGAAACGATCAACGAACCGATGGTTAATCGTTGATGGTTTCACAAGTAAGTACCTTTGGTTTATTAATGCACGGTCGTGGTTAATAAACTTAAGAGGGATTAATTTTGTTGGTTAAACCGAAACCGCTTGTGTCGAGGTTATCAATCTCAATTGATTTCATCAAGGAGTTAGAAAGATTAAATGCTACTATTAAATCGGTATAAGGCGTTGTTCTATATTTGATTAATAGTAAGGGTTATTAATGAACGGTCGTTGTTAATAACTACCCTCGATGAAGTGGATATACTCCCCGATTGAGTATTCGAGAGGGAATAAGTTATAGATATAACAATGATCGACTAAAATATATCAACAAGTGGAAAGTAGCAATGTCAATTCCTTTTTATCTTTGAATTAAACACTTATAGGTTGTTCATCTTAGTTCTTAATTGAATTAAATCACTCAATCCAAATCCCCCTTTTTATTTACTAAGTATCATAAAAAGAGAATTATTCCTTTCCCTGTGGATACGAACTCTACTACGCTATACTACGTATAAGTGTTAGTATTGAAAATTATTTTGACGCACCGTGACAAAGTGCCCGTCATAGCCCGTAGAGTAGATGGTGTTAGAATCACCCGCATGCCGTTTAGCTTGGTCTTTATTTTTGAACGATCCTTCAGCGAATCCGTATGCATATGCCCCCAGAACTGTTGTAGGTATATCTCTGGCACCGGTTTTGAGTTGTGAAGTGCAGGCCAGAGATAGTGACCTTTCATTATGGCCGGAATGATCGGGTTCTGGCATTTGAACACCGCAAGGTCTAGCTGGAAATTGTTGTCCAGCACCTTGATCCATTTTTCTTGGGAGTAGATGGCATCATCGATCTGTGCTTTAGTGTTTCCTGCCATTTTAAACTATAGAAGCAGGAGGTCAGCATATGAAATTCAACTGTTTGATTTGATTGAAAGAGTTTGATTTGCAGTTTTCAGATAAGTTTATGCAGGTGGAATTTTGAAAAAAAAAATTACTAAGTCCAAATTTCGAGATCTGTATCTCAAGATCATGATTTCGAGATCCAAATCTCGAGATCTTGATTTCGAGATTCAAATCTCGAGATCAAGATGTCGAGATGCAGATCTCGAGATCTTGATTTCGAGATTCAAATCTCGAGATCAAGATGTCGAGATGCAGATCTCGAGATCTTGATTTCGAGATTCAAATCTCGAGATCAAGATGTCGAGATGTAGATCTCGAGATCTTGATTTCGAGATTCAAATCTCGAGATCAAGATGTCGAGATGCCCATCTCGAGATCTTGATTTCGAGAAGATGAACCGACGAATTTTGAAGAAATTTTCCACCTGCAAAAACAACGATATAACAAACAATAACAAGCGATTTCGACCTAAAGTCTAACAAAAACCTTTTTATGTTGATTTTGAAAAAATTGATCGATTTGCGAGAATGATCGTTTTCGAACGATGTTGAAGATTATAATTTCGAATTCGAAGGATGTTGATGAATGAGATTTCGAACGAAGAACTACCTAGGTAGTTGTGAATGGTAATCGGGAGATGGAGTTTTGCGAAATCGGTCTGAGGAGAAGAAGAAGGAGAAACGGCAGGAGCTCTGAGAAGCAAAACGTTCGGATCTTTGCGAAAAATTTTGAGAAGCATAAGGATGAAAGGTTTTACGAGGGCTTATATATGCGAGAAGATTTTGGACCTCCTTTTTAACAATTTAGCCCGAAATATTGGGCTGGCACACAGTGCCCTTTTAAAAGATTTTCGAGGCCCAAACCAGTAAAATTAGAGAGCTCCCCCTTAATAAGTGAAAATTAGCTCCCCCTCAATTAATGAGAATTAGCTCCCCCTCAAACAGTGAAAATTTTCTCCCCCTCAAAAAGATGCAATGAACAATATGTACAAATGCAACGCACACACACTATTTTTTGTTCTTTTTTATTTTTCACCCACTCAACACATGCAACGCACACACACTATTTTTTGTTATTTTTCTGGTTTTCTCCCCCTCAACACATGCAACGCACACACACTATTTACAGATCACACGTACACACACTTTTTACAAGTCCCACACACACACACACTTTTCAGATCAGTGGAGACAAAAGTTAAACGGGCTCGAGGTTCAACATGCCCAACTTGGAGACCAGGAACTGGAATCTTTTTTCATCCAATGCCTTAGTGAACAAGTCAGCCAGTTGAAGCTCTGAGCTTACAAAATACATATCTATATCTCCTTTCTCCACGTGATCCTTGATGAAATGATAGCGCAGGTCGATGTGTTTGGTGCGGGAGTGATGAACTGGGTTGCTGGTGATGGCGATGGCGCTCTGTGAGTCACTGTAGATCGGGATATGGCGGAAAGTGTAACCGTAGTCCTTTAGCTGGGTCTTCATCCATAATATTTGTGAACAACAGCTAGCAGCCGCGACGTATTCTGCCTCGGCCGTAGATGTTGACACACAGTTCTGTTTCTTGGAAGACCAGCAGACTAACTTATCGCCCAAGAATTGGACGGCTCCCGATGTGCTTTTGCGGTCCATCCGGCAACCAGCAAAGTCAGCATCCGAGTATCCGACTAGGTCAAAACCTGAGTGCTTGGGATACCAAAGGCCTAGATTCACAGTGCCTTTGAGGTATCTCAGAATTCTTCGAACAGCGGTCAGATGGGATTCCTTCGGATTTGCCTGAAAGCGTGCACATAAGCATGTGGAGAAGACAATGTCAGGCCTGCTTGACGTGAGATATAGTAAAGATCCAATGATGGCCCGGTAGTTTGTAGCATCAACTGGCTTCCCGGAGGGGTCTGAGTCCAGTTTGTTGTTTGGGGATATGGGGGTCGTCATGGAAGATTTGCCTTCTATGTTGAATCTCTTTAGCATATCCAGAATGTATTTGGACTGATTGATGAAAATGTCATCAGAGAGTTGTCTTACTTGCAGACCTAAGAAGAAGTTAAGTTCGCCCATCATGCTCATCTCGAACTTGGTTTTCATCAGTTTCTCAAAGTGTTGGCACAGGCGCGGATTTGAAGAGGCAAAGATGATGTCATCAACATAGATCTGAATCAGGATGATGTCAGACTTCTGTCGCTTGATAAACAAAGTAGTATCGATCTTTCCTTTTGAGAAACCTGAGTCGATCAAAAATTCAGTCAAGGCATCGTACCAAGCTCTGGGTGCCTGTTTCAACCCATAGAGAGCTTTCTTGAGCTTGTAGACATGGTCTGGGAATTTTGGATCTACAAATCCTTCAGGTTGAGCTACATAGACTTCTTCTAAAGTCCCATTAAGAAATGTTGTTTTTACGTCCATTTGGAAGACGGTGAAGTTTTTGTGCGCCGCGTATGCAAGAAAGAGGCGGATTGCTTCAATTCTAGCTACGGGTGCAAACGTTTCATCGTAGTCTATGCCTTCCTGTTGATTATATCCCTTTGCGACCAGCCTTGCCTTGTTTCTTACGACTGTGCCTTCTTCATCCCTTTTATTCTTGAATACCCACTTCGTACCAATGATTGTCTTTCTCTGAGGCCTGGGTACCAGTGACCATACATCCAGTCTGTCAAACTGATTGAGTTCATCTTGCATCGCAATCACCCAATCTGGATCAAGTAGTGCTTCTGAGACTTTTGATGGTTCTGACTGGCTTAAGAAGCATGCGAAGTGGCATTCATTCATTGTTGCTGATCTTGTTCGCACACCTTGACTTGGATCACCTATTATTTGTTCAGCGGGATGTGCTCTCGTCCACTTCCTCTCATGAGCTAGAGGAGTCGGAGTAATTATTGGTTGATCGGAGTCCTGATATGTGGTTGAAGGCTCTGGATCAGCTGTGGTGTGTAATGGAGATAATTCCGGACTTATAGCAAAGCCGTGATCATCCACACCTCTGGGATTGGTTTGAGGGGTTGAGGGTGTGGATGGTACATCGTCTGGTCCTGTGAGGAGCGGAATTTCTGCTGTTGGAGTTGATGTTGACTCTGGAGTGTATGCAGGAGGTGGAGGTTGTGATTTCTCGTAGAAGTTTCTAAAGAGAGAGTCGAGAATCACATCGTCGTGTTCGGTGTTTGGTTCAGCTTTATCAGAAGCTACTGGTACAGCAGTTGATGGATCGGTCTGGAGATGTTCGATTGCAAAGTCTGCCATTTCATAGAATGTAACATTTACACTCTCGATGACAGTCCGCTTGTCTCTGAGATAGACTTTGTAAGCTTTGGATTGCAGTGAGTAGCCAATGAACACGTCTTCTCTGGTTTTGGGATCCAGCTTACTTCTCTCTGTCCGATCATTTAGTATGAAGCACTTGCAGCCAAAAACCTTGAAGAAGGAGATATCAGGAGTTTTGTTGAATAGGATCTCATATGGAGTCTTGTCGAAGCGTTTGTGGATTGATGTTCTGTTCTGAGTGAAGCACGCAGTATTAATTGCCTCTGCCCACATGAAGTGAGGCAGTCTGGATTGGATTAGCATGGTACGTGCTGCTTCAACAAGGGTTCTGTTCTTTCTCTCAACAACTCCGTTCTGTTGGGGAGTTTTAGCTGCTGCAAATTGCTGAGTGATACCGAGTGATTCATAGAACTCAGTGAGAGCCTGATTTTTGAATTCGGTACCGTTGTCAGTTCTAACAATTCGAACACTGTGCTGTAGCAGTTTCTGGATCGTTCTGATAAAGGTCATAATGTTTTCTGCAGCCTCGTCTTTTGAACGGAGAAATTTTGTCCATGTATACCTAGAGAAGTCATCAACTATCACCAGAGTGTATTTGCGACCGTTGATGCTTTGTACTCTCATAGGTCCACACAGATCCATGTGTATTAGCTGCAACTGATGTGTAGATGAAGGTTCGTTTTTTGACTTGTGGGAGCTTCGCGTCATTTTGCCCATTTTGCAGGCACTACAATGATTTTCAGCGGAAGACTTTAGCAGAGGAAGCCCCTTGACAAGTTTCTTGGAGGACAAGGTTGATAGATGTTTGAAGTTCAGATGGGAGAGACGTCTGTGCCATAGGTTGTTCTGTTCAGTTGAAGCTTTGGACAGCAGACAGATGGAAGTGGTGGATTGGACGCTTTCCTAATTATTTTGGGCTTTGTCCATTACAACAAACATCAATTATTAACTTAGCCCAAAATCAAGTTTACATTCTAACATAAATGCACAATTCTTGTGTTTTTCAATTGAGTCCTCGCATATATAGGTGAAAATCCCGATATTATATATAGTCATCGTATTATATTCCATTATACTACATTATAGGTGAAATTCAACATTTTTGTCAATCAATGTTAACGTTTAATCCTCTATTGATAATTAATTCAATTTTAACAATTGAAAATCACATATTCGAAAACTATATTAAAATGTCTGCAAAGTTACAAAATTGAAGTTATAATTTAATAAAGAATTGGTATTGATATCTTAATTAAGTGAATTAAATGACTATGTTTGATACAAAAGATGAGTCGTAATTCAATTGGAACGGAGGGTGTACTCTATTTTATTATTTCTTTCTAAATTACCAAACAAATAACGTGCGTAACTATAAAAAAAATACGAGTAGAACGGAGATGGAAGCAGGAGAGATGGTGCACGCATGAATGTATGCTACTCATCAAGTACACATTGGAAAATAGACGATTCAAACGTGTTTAGGTCGCCAAAAATGATGTCGTGTTCCTCGGCGAAGCCACTCAATTCGTGGCAGTCAAAATATGTTTGTATGTCGTCCGGGAAGCTCCGCCTTGGTGGGGGTGGCGTTGGCGGACAATTCTCAGGCGGCGGTGTCCCTACAGAGTTGGAAGGGAGGAGGCATGACGGGGGAGAGGCAGTTTCCGGGGAGCTTTGTTGGTGGAGGAAGCCGATCAACCCAACTTTTTGGCTGGGCAGCGGCTCATCATCTTGACTTACGCCGTCACTGCGAGGGTTGGAATTTTGGTCCGGGGCTAGGCAGTTGATGTAACGGCTGAGGTCAAAGTTGGTAACAGCGTTAAGCCCGCGGTACTCTATGGCTGCCATGTCATAAGCCGTGGCAGCTTCCTCTTGAGTAGCTGTATGTAATTCAATGCCACGTCATACATTTCATTTGTTATTGGGAAACATATACAAGTAATTCATTAGGTAATGAATTAAATAGGGAGTAATAATTAATTCATGAGGAAATCACGTACGCACGAACTTTCTCCCAACCCCCCGCACATATATGGTTGAGTCATCAAATACAAACTCCACCTCAATCCTAAAAGACAAATTCATTTTGTTTATCCGTCGAATTGATCTAAAGCCTAAAAATGCACTGTGACATTTTTTTTATATAATTAATCCTTTTTTAAGTGCAATGCTTTTAACGTTAAATTATGGGCATCGCAGATTGAAATGTGAGCAAAAGATAGTAAAATCACAAAAGAAGAAAAATGTTTTCAAATCAAAAACCATTACATCATATTTTTAAAAACAACTTCACAGTGTTAAAAAAATGACAAAGTAATAAAAATATATTCCCTCTGGTCCCAAATGAAATTCACACTTTCCTTTTTGGGTAGGTCCAAAATAAACTTCACACTTCTTCCCCCTTCCTTATTTGGCAAACTATCTACATCAAAACAGTGCCAAACAGTGCCAAACAGTGTCACAACAGTGTACTCTACAGTAAAGTCAAATTTATTTCCTTAATTTGTGTGAAGTCAAAGTGTGAATTTCATTTGGGACCGGTGAGAGTAAAAAGGAAGAAAATCAAAATCAAATCGTCAAAAAGGGGAAAATAATGAATGAGAACATATGAGGAGGAATTGAAGAAGAAAGAAAACTACGCACACCTATTGATCAGAGTTGAAATCCATTGAACACTTTATTTTGGGCAAGTAAAATAATTTACTACGTAATATTTTGAGCTGTTTAATCTTTTGTGGACATATAACTGACTACTACGGGTTACAAATTTGAAAACTCTAAACTACCTTACTTACTGAATGACGTGCCATGCAAACAAAATACAAAGCTAACATTATTTTGACACCAGTTAATTTAGATAGAATTACTCCGTATAAAACTGCATTATATATATATATATAACTGTACAATTTTTAATGATTTATTTATTTGACTTTTCGATTAAATTTTAAATTAAATTTTGGTAGACATAGTCTATCCTCTATGGAGAACATGCTTACAAAATTTCAATAAAACATTTGTGGATGGGTAAATGTGGGTTGATGACCGCACCTGCCGTGCATGTCTCCCATTAATAGCACATACACTACAAGATCAGTTAGGGAGCCAATATAATTAAGGTGACAACTCCGGTACCTTTCTAAAAAATGGGGTACCGTACCTATCATTCATTTGATTGGACCACACCACTTTATAATTTTTAATTTATATTTAAATAATTCAACTGCTACATTTTCATTGGTCCATGTGGACAAAAGTATTGTACCTTATGGGTAGCATAGAATCTACCTATAATTAATTAAATGTCCCGAGAAAGTAATAAAATATGGAGTAAGTATATGTTTGGAATTAGATATAAGGCCGGTCCTATGTTTAAATAAAAAACTATAAAGGCAGTTTGGGTAGGCAAACAAATTAGAGATCTATCGAGTATCATCATTACTATATTAGTTAGTCGTCCTTTGAAAACGGTAGGCGGTAGATTCTACGGTACCCTTAAGGTACTATACCTTTGTCCACATCGGCCAATAAGAATGATGTAGTAGTTGAATTATTTAAATCTAAATTAAAAATGATGTAATGATTTGAACCAATCAAGTTAGTGGTAGGTACGGTACCCCATTTTTTAAATGGGTATCGGAGTTGTCACCACAGTAGGTTAACACTAGAGATTGTTGAAAATTTTTGTGTCCTAAAATGTGTGTGCACAATACACGAATATAAATACATCCGTTTTCTTTTAAATGCAACATTAATCTTTTTGCACTATTCATATGTTCTACTTTGACTCTATTTTATTTATTAATGTATTATAAATTAAATTTAAAAAAAAAATTGTTAAATTCCTCTCATTATAAATTTTCAAAATCTAATTTTTTAATTTTTTTAAATAAAAGATATTAATGGTCAAATTTGTGCGTTGACAAACGTGGAAAGTGAACTGTAGCAATTAAAAGAGAACGAAGGAATATATAGTACGTATAATGTGTGTACAGAAAAATAAATACATTCATAGTTTACCCTAAATAATTAAGTTAGCTAGCTTTTATATACTACATACAGTACGTGTATTTCACTTCCCTGCCCTCTCGGTCGTATTATGATCAATGGTTTTTTACTTTAGAAAAAAAAAGTGACTATATATATATATTCGGAACTGAATTGAATTTCTTTTCATCGTCATTTTATAAATACTTCAATATTTAATTTACCGTTTACCAAGCGATCGAGAGTCATATGATTGAATCGGAACACACACACATACTTTTGCTTAGCCTTAGCTTACTTGCTCCCCTATCAACCCCAACTCTATTATCTCTGGTAGTATATATCAAACAATCATGCATGTTTCGATCTACCAAGTATGTACTTAGCTTGGTATATTAGAGTAATAAAAATGGTTATATATGTGTGTTTTGAAATAAGATGCAATGGGAGAATGCAAAAATAAACTTTATGAATTACTGTAGTACGTTATTAGGTTTGGGTTTGTACCATAAGTTCCAAGATATAAATATTTATTGCCAAAGACCCTTCCAATGCGAGCTTCCCATCGTCCATTGTGATGGTGCCTGCTACACGTACGCACTATACGTTTAATTTCAATGATAATGTGGCCGGTAAATCAATTTTAGAAACAAGTAACAATATACTATCTAATACGTACGGAGTAAGAGTAATTAATTAACTACTACAGTAGAAATTAAATGAATGCAAATTAAATGGATGAGGTCATGCCTAATTAATTGTGTTTGACAAAAAGGAGTTTTGGCCACCCACATTTTCAAGGTTCATTTAATTGCGTATAGTATAGTACGTATTTCCCCGGCTCGATCAGCTCCCAACAACTTGTGCATGCAGGTCAGGTATATACCAACAACATTGAAATCTACTGTTAAAGGGCGGGGCCGCCCGCCCCAATCTAATACTCACCCGTATATATATATAATTAATCTCATCTAGCACCTACCTACTATACAACCACTTATTTAATTAGCGTTTTTCAACCTAATTCTGATATACGTATCGCATCCCACTATATATGCATGTTACTCTTTACTCTACTTGATACGGAGTATGATATGATGTGGATTCACCCACTGATCAATCTAGAGCTGAGGCCCATTAAAGAATATTTTTTGAAAAAAAATTACACATAAATTTACATTATATATATACACATTTTTAAATCTGAGGTGGGTCGGGGCGGCCTAATTAGTTTCCCCTGACATCTAAAATTATACTCCTTTTTTCTGTTAACACTTTCCCTAAATTGCATGGTTGAGTTTTGTACAAACAAGAGAGATATAGCAGGAATCACAAATTCGTTGATTCAAATGAAAAGTGATTTCATTTTGTTTGCTTTCCACATATACGGAGTACGGTTTTTTTTGTCTCTGTCATAAACAAAAAAATTATCGACATGGAAAATTCGTAAAATGAAAAGAAAAAAAATCCGTGCACGGAAAATTTAGCGCGCAGGTAGAATAGTGCGTATAAAAATATGTACATGAAGCTAGCATGATTGACACATTACCTTGCTACACCGCGATATTTTGAAACACCTCTGGAAAATCCACTGCTCTTTCTGCATATAGATGCATGCACTATATGGTTGGTGTCACAAATAACATACATATCCTTAATTAGCTTTTCGAAAGTACCTAACATCAATAACACATACGTAGTATATACAAATAATTATGAGCTACGTAATGCATGCTAATAAGATTAGCAATAATCCTATCATTAAAAACTTCTCTATATATAAATTCCCTCTAGCTCTATCATATGGATCCATCAATCTTTCTTTTCAATTTTCAATTTGATTGGACCACACCACTTTATCATTTTTAATTTAGATTTAAATAATTCAACTGCTACATTCTCATTGGTCCATGTGGACAAAGGTATAGTATCTTATGGATAACATAGAATCTACCAGAAAGTAAAAGTGAAACAAAAGGCGTTGCGGTGGCCCGTGTGGCCGGTACAGTTACGTTGAGGCCGAGTAGTTTTATGGAACCTCTCTTATGAAGTTATGACATCATATTAATTATTCTAATGGACTCTCCACTAAAATAATACGTACGGAACTCAGAGTCACGTATATATAGTTGCATGAAATTTTGGCTATGGTGCAGCTAGATCTACTGATATGCTTAATTGGTTATATTGGGGATTATATGAATTGACACCGTTATCCGGTCTACCTCATGCAGTTGTGCTGCAAATCAGAACGGTAACTTAATTGTGTTAGTTAGATCTTAAAATGGTCTTTTATACCAGATGTCTCGGAAAGGAAAGTGAAAATTAATTAATCCGAGATGGAGAAGAGTATTATTATACTACGTACTATATAGTACCTAGTTGAATTAATTGGGGCGGACAGGGAAGAATTGAAATAAATAGACAAATAGTATGTACGTACCTTCTCAAAGAACCAATATACTCTTCTTTGGACTGCCCTTCCATCTCGTGTATCTCTTTCTCATAAGCATCAAGCTACATGCGGGCATTGAATAAGTAGAAATTGGGAATGAATTGGGGTTAATTAACATGCAGGAAATAGTAATATTATTGTGGATATGTATACGTACGTGTGTATTTCAGTGATTTTTGCACTATTCACAGACCTTACTTTGACCACGATTTTCTACTAATATATATAATCAAATTATTATGTATAAAATGTTATTGAATTCCTATCAATGTGAATTTCCAAAATATCAATCTTTTATAATGTTTACTAATACATAATTAAATATAATTACAGTCAAAGTTGTTCATTGTCGAACGTTGAAAGTCAAACTCTTGAAAGAATTAAAGAAGAAATGATAGTATATACTTTGTACGTACCGGGAAATTAAGAATGGTATGTTGTCCCCAATACTTCAATGCTGCCAAGTCATATGCATGTGCTGCTGCTTCTTCTTCATCATACGCGCCTGCATGAGCCCGCCCAATTCCGTCAATTACCAGGCCACGCCACCCCGACCCGGCCATATTTAATTAATTAATTTTATTCATATACTCCGTACTACGGAAAACTCGGTAATAAATTTTCAATTGTGATCGACAAGGCCAGGACGTGGTACTTACCTAAATATACTGCATTTTCAAGGCATCCATCAGCGTATGTACGTACGTTTAGTAACATCAACGGCGGGCGGGCAAATGAAAGCAAGCGCGCAGGGCGGAAACGAAAAAAAAAAACGAATCAATCAATTAATTGATACTCCAATCCGTATACACATACATACGTTGCGTGGTTGATCGAATAAGTATATATGTACGTAGCTATATATATATATATATATATATATATATATATATATATATATATATATATATATATATATATATATATATATATATATATATATATATATATATATATATATATATCTGTATATACATGCATACAGCGCGCATATAGCTCGCTCAACTATACTGCAACTAATTAATTTAATAATTATGCATAGTCGTAAAACTGAGAATATATAATAATGCATGATAATGGCCGCGCGCGACCCCGAAGGTACGTGCTTAATCAATACAGTACGTAAGTATATAGTTCGAAAGCTCGCTAAGATGATCAAGGATGGACGATGCCGCGGCATGAGATCGATGATGAATCTAGAAATGAGTGTAATTATTACGTACTACAGTAGTAATTACGTACGTACGTACGTACCTTGTCTTCCTTTCTTACTCTGTGCTTCATTCCAGCAGTTCTTGTCCCATAAATGAGCTTCATATCGCCCCGTCCAACGGTGCCTGATCATCAATATAATTAATCCATCAATTAGTTAGTAATAATTATATATGAGCGGTCCCTTGGCCGGTTGTCGATCGGATCCATTCCGGCATCCGTACCCACGTACCTGGTGACACCTCTATAAGCGGAGCTGCGCTGCGGAGGAGACTCTCTCGCTACGCTTTTTCGCGTCCGCTTCACTTTTTTACCAACGGCGCCGCCGCCGGCACTGCTATTATCCTTTTTTGATGTCGTTTTTGCCATTTCCCCGCCTTCCAGCTGCTACCTACCTACTCTGTTTCTGCTCAGCTCCGCCCGCCCTTTACACATCCGCCCATCATTTCTACCTTCCGCCTTTCCTCTTTCCTATTCCCTGCATCAATTCTTGCTTGCTTTTATATCTATGTATGTATATGCTGTTCCGGCCGGCCGCACCCTTTCTTTTGTGATGCTCTTTTTCTCTGCCTCTCGCCCTTCCTTCTTTTCCTCCTTTATGGGAAACTAGCTTTCTAACGCTTTATATATACTCAATTATTTGGACGTACAAATCCAACTTTTTCTGCCAAATTTATTTCCAACTACTGTCCTTTCATTTCCCTTTTTTAATATCGATTGCCAAATTTTCTTTTTCAATATAATATCGTGCCCCTCTCATTTTTCGAGTTTTTTTCCAATATAATGTTAAATAAAAAAATATTTACGAAATTAGGGTTAGAGTTAAAACTACTTATCAAAATACTGCTGAATTAAACCGGGTTATCAAAATCGCCAAATCGATGACCACTTTCAAAACGTCAAATATTGTTAGTGGGACCAAAGTATTTAAAAAACCAGTTTTTTTAAAGTGTTTTAATGTTTTCATTTTTTCTCTAATTTTTACCAAAAATATATCAAAACTCATAATTTTTTACGATCTTTCATTTGACACCAATATTGCATATAGAGGATATTATAACTTGAAGCGACAATTTCACATGAAGTGTTAATGAAAAATATAAGAAACGACATATAATAAATTCCAGGAAACATTTAGGAGGCTTACATTTTTTGTCTTTAACTTTTTTAAATACATGAACGCCAACACAATTAAGGAAAACTATACTTTTTATGACAAACTCTCTCACGGACCGTTGCCCGTGACAGCAACTTTGTCACGCCCCTGGTGTCACAGATTTGGTCCGTGACAAAGTCCGTGACAAAAATCATTTGTCACGGATTTTTGAACTACGGTCGTGACAAAATCCGTGACAAATGAGATGTTTTTTGTAGTGACAAAATAATTCGTATTGAAGTTCGAAAATATGAAAGTTGTTTAATTAACCTTCATTTTTTTAAAAAAAAAATCTATATGCGATAATGGTGTCAAATGAAAGATCGTAAAAAATTATGAATTGTGATAACGAAGTATATTTTTTGTAAAAATTGGAGAAAAAATCAAAACATTAAAACACTTTAAAGAAAAGTGGTTTTTTAAATACTTTGTCCCCACTAACAATATTTCATAAGGTTGCATGCGGTTGTGTCTTTGATAGGAAGTCACCAAATCATTTGGAGTTTTGAAAGTCGCCAATTGGTTTGGCGATTTTGTCAACCCTGATTTAATCCAGAAGTATTTTGGTAAATAGTTTAACTCAACCCTAATTTCGTAAATACTTTTTTATTTAACAGGAAAAAAACTCACATTTTTCTTCTTTTTTTTCTTACCTGATGGAGTATGGGCACCCTGCGAGAGCGAACGCATGGGTCAACCCCAACACTATCCCCCTTGGCAAGAAGAGGGAGATTGGGAACCTGGAAGAAGAGGAAGAAGAGTACCCTCGGTACCAAGAAAAGAAGCGCCACGTCCTCATGATCACGGGGGGCAATACCGGGGGTGACTCTACAAGTCAACGAAAGAAGTGGGCTCAATCGTTTTACGTGGGGGAAGTCACTCATATGCCCCCAGTAAAGCGGCTGAGGGAGGAACCCATCACCTTCACTAACGCTGATCTCCCCCCAGTGTCCTCCCCACACAGGGATGCCCTCGTCATCCGCACAGAGATCAATGACACTATCATTCACCGAACTTACATTGACACGGGCAGCTCCGTCAATGTAATGTACCTCAGTACCTTCAGAGAGCTGCATCTGGAGAGGGGGTCTCTTCGGCCCATCCAGACCCCTCTTGACGGCTTCACCGGCGACACCATTGATTCCGAGGGCCGGGGGTCATAACCCTCCCGGTACTCTTCGGCGACGGGCTCCATAGAGCCAAGCTCGAAGTGGAGTTCGTCGTCGTTAACATCGACTGCGCCCACAACATCATCCTCGGCCGGGCAGCCCTCGAGGATCTCGAAGCCGTCATCTCCATGAGGCACCTCTGCCTCAAGTTCCCAGCCGAGGGGGGAATCGGTTACTCAAGGGGGAACCAAAAACTTGCCCGCGCTTGCTACCTTCAAGTGACGAAGAAGTTTAGCAAGACGGAGTTCCGTGTTGACACCATCACCGGAACTGTGGAAGCGGAAGAAAGGAGGCCGAGGGCTGAACCAGCCGAGGAGGTAGAAGACTTTGCGCTCGATCCGGCCAAGCCGGAGAGAGTCGTGAAGATTGGAGCCAAGCTCCCCGAAGACTTAAAGACCGGCATCATCAGCGCCCTCCGCGCCTACTCCATCGTTTTTGCATGGGGGCCGGAGGACATGCCGGGGATCAACCGAAGGGTCATCACCCACCGCCTCTCGGTGGACCCTTCGGCCAAACCAGTACAACAGCGGAGGAGACCCCTCTCGGCCGAGAGGAGGGAATTTGTGAAGAAGGAGGTCGCCATGCTCCTCTCTATCAAGCACATCAAGGAGGTAAAGTAACCTTCATGGCTGGCAAACGTAGTCCTCGCACAAAAACCGCCCTCATTCCGCATGTGCGTGGACTACACGGATCTCAACAAGGCGTGTCCCATGGACCCCTTCCTTTTGCCGAATATTGATCAACTTGTAGATGAAACCGCGGGGTGTGAAATCATGTCATTTCTCGACGCATTCCGCGGGTATCATCAAATATTTTTGCATGAGGAAGACACTGAAAAACAGCCTTCATGACTCCCGAGGGCATCTTCTGCTACCTTGTCATGGCCTTCGGCCTAAAGAACTCAGGCGCCACCTACACTCGGATGGTGGCCAGGGTATTTCAAGCTGTCCTAGGGCGCACCATGGAGGCATATGTTGACGACATGATCGTCAAAAGCAAGCAATCAGCAAGCCATGCTGACGACCTGAGGGAAATCTTCGCCATCATGCGGAAGTTCAACCTTCGGCTAAACCCGAAGAAGTGTACCTTCGGCGTACAAGGGGGCAAATTCTTTGGCTACATGGTGAGCCGAAGGGGTATCGAGGCCAACCCCGAGAAGATCCAGGCCATCATCAACATGGAGCCCCCTCGCAACGTAAAGGAGGTCCAACGATTGACGGGCCGCCTGGCAGCCCTCAATCGCTTCTTATCAAAATCGGCGGAGAAGTCCTTACCCTTCTTCCGGATCATGAGAAAGACCGCCAGTTTCCAGTGGACTTCAGAGTGCCAGGGGGCCTTCGAGGAACTGAAACGGTACTTATCTTCACCCCCTGTGCTCTCTAAACCCAAGGTGGGGGAAATCTTATACCTTTACATGGGTGTTAGCCCGGAAGCCATCAGCTCAGTACTCATCCGGGAAGAGGATGACATCCAACATGCCATCTTCTATGTTAGCAAGACCCTTAGGGAAGCAGAACTCCGGTATTCCCCTGTGGAAAAAACGGTGTTGGCTATCGTGTGGACTGTCCAGAAGTTGGGCCATTACTTCCAGGCTCACCCGGTCCAGGTCCTCACTCACCAACCCCTCGGCGCTTTGATGAGGAGCCCCACCAGCTCCTCCCGAATGGTAAAATGGGTTGTCTTCCTGAGCCAATACAACATCGACATCCGTCCTAGGCCCGCCATCAAGGGCCAAGCCCTAGCGGACTTCGTGACGGAATGTACGGCAAGATCAGCCACGGACGAGGAGCCCTCGGCCCCCTCGGATGATTGGTGGACCCTCTACACCGACGGCTCCTCCGCCGTCAAGGCATGTGGAGGAGGGGTGGTCCTCGTCTCACCCGAAGGCTTCCGGACCTATTATGCAGTCCGCTTCTCCTTCAAAGTCTCCATGAATGAAGCCGAATACGAGGCCCTCCTCTGTGGCCTTCGACTGGCAGCTAACATGAAGGCCCGACAGATTCACGTCAAGTGCGACTCCATGTTAGTCGTCGGCCAAATCTCTGGGGAGTACGAAGCCAAAGATGGAAGGATGAAGCAGTACAAAGAAGCGGCCAAAGAGTTGCTTAAGGTATTTGAGGCACACTCTCTTACTTAAATACCGAGGGCTCAAAACTCCGAGGCCGACATTTTATCCAAGCTCTCGGCCGAATCCCCTGAGCATATCTCAAAGATTGCCAAAGTGGAAGAGCTCAGCCTCTCCAGCATACATGCTAGCCCCATCATGAACATACAACAAAGGCAGGATGACTGGATCTCAGACATTGTCGCCTTCATCACCACAGGGCAACTGCCCGAGGATGAGGCCCGCGCCAAGCTGGAAAAGCTGAGGGCTCCCAGCTACACTATCGAAGACGGAAGGCTTTACAA
Source organism: Cuscuta europaea (assembly GCA_945859875.1). NCBI lineage: Eukaryota > Viridiplantae > Streptophyta > Magnoliopsida > Solanales > Convolvulaceae > Cuscuta > Cuscuta europaea. The sequence continues at coordinate 13,685,353 of CAMAPE010000016.1, forward strand.
AAGGTCCTACAACGGGACATTACTTCGGTGCCTTCATCAAGATGAAGCCGAAGTTGCGATGGAGGAAGTACACAGTGGCACTTGTTCAACTCACCAGGGACCCTTCTCCATGTCCCGAAGGCTAATAATCCAAGGCTACTTTTGGCCTACGATGGCCCGGGATTGTGCAGATCTCACCCGAAGGTGTACCGCATGCCAGCACTTCCAAAAAGCCCCCGGCAGGCCAGCGGTCAACTATGCCCCCATCAGCACATCCATACCCTTCGCTCGATGGGGCATAGACCTTGTGGGCCCTCTGTCGAGGGGTACCTCCAACAACAGGTACATCATCGTCGCCATCGACTACTTCACCAAATGGGTGGAAGCTGAGCCCCTCGCCAGCATTACTGAGGCCAGGTGCCGTCATTTTGTCCTCAAAAACATCCTCACAAGGTTTGGCATCCCCCAGCAAATCATCTCCGACAATGGGACTCAGTTTGAGGCAGCCCCCTTCTGCGCCCTCCTAGAGGCGTGGGGCATCAAACACACCTTTTCATCCGTTGCCTACCCTCAAGGCAACGGTCAAGTGGAGAACGCCAACAGGACCTTGCTCGAGGGCCTAAAGAAGAAACTGGAGGCCGAAGGGGGTGGTTGGGTAGAAGAGCTCCACAACATCTTATGGGCCTACCGTACCACCCCACGGCGAGCAACAGGCGAGACACCCTTCTCCCTTTGCTACGGATTTGAAGCTAAGGCCCCCACTGAGGTAACTCTTCCGACCCGAAGGGTCACACAGTACGACCCCGAGGTCAACGACGCCAATATTGTCCTCGACCTTCACCTTATTTCAGAACGCCGAGAGCAAGCCTTCATACACGCGGAAAACTACCTAAGGCAAGTGAAGAGTTACATTGACGCCAAAGTCCGCTCCTGGGAATTCCAAGTGGGGGATTATGTCCTCCGAAGAAGGGAAGCTAGCCAACCAACCGAGGGTGGAAAGATGGCACCAAAGTTCGAGGGCCCCTACATCGTGGCGGCCATCATCAAACCAGGAACTTACAAACTAAAACGCCCCAACGGGACTGAAGTCCCTAGACACTGGAATGTACATCACTTAGTTAAATTTTATCAATAACATCAGAGCGGCCAAGCCCTCATAACTAGTGAATGTATTATTTTGCGGCCCAAGGCCTAAAAATTTTGAAGAACGAAGGCATATTGAAGACACCAAGAACATGGAACAAGACTCTTACGAGTGGCCAAGACATCACCCCTTGGACCAAGGCCTTATCACAAGCAAGAACCCTCTGCACCAAGTGCCGAGGGTAGACAATACTATCGCCTGCAATAAGGAAGAAAGTACCAACTGTCTTCAATGAAGACCCCTCGGCACCCAATGCCGGGGGGATACACCACTGTCAACTTTCAACAAACGGAAGAAAACACCAAGTGTTTTCACAGAAGACCCCTCGGTACCAAGTACAGAGGGTAGACACCCCAATCACCTATGACAAATGAGTAAAAACACCAAATGTTTTTTTACAGAAGACCCCTCGGTACCAAGTGCCGGGGGCCGTACACCGAAACAAACACCAAGTGTTGTTTCTAAAGTCGTACCCCTCAAGGACGCATATACCGAAGGCGCCACCTATCGGTGCCAGTAGCACGTAGTGCCCCCGGCCATTTGCAGCCAGTGTGCAAATGAAAACCCTTCCCTGAAACGCTTTCCGCGCCACTACCCCAAGGGTATGACAGGCAGGTAATATGCCCAGGATTCGACTTTCAAAAACGGAACGCTTTCCGCGCCATTACCCCAAGGGTATGACAGGCATCTAATATGCCCAGGATTCGACTTCCAAATCGAAACGCTCCCCGCACCACTACCCCAAGGGTGTGGCAGGTCACAGACTATGTCTGGCGCCGAGGGGAAGACTTTCAAAACTGAGGCGCTTTCCGTGCCATCTCCCAAGGGGAGGCAGGCTACCGACCATGTCTTGTGCCCAGGAAATGACCCTCGATCCCCTCAGAACTCGGAAGGTTAACTCGAGGGGGGGGCTAATGGTGTATTCTGTTACCTCCCGATAGGCCAAGCCTTACCAAGAAACCAAGTTTCTTGAAGCCTTCCCTTCACTTCCAAAAAAAGGGGTGGTGGTGAAGGGGAGTAGACTCAGCGAGAAATCAATGAGTACACCACTCCAACAAATTCATGGGAACATACCGAGGGCTCCCCATGGGAACACCTTCGGTATCTGGAAGCTCCTAATTACCAAAGATGTTATTCGACAAACATCATCAACAAATGGCTAAGTCCACTCCTTGATTGCCTCCGACTAAATCAAAACCAAGGCTCAAATCATACAGAATTTGATAGGTTCACTCAACAATATTTCAAGTATGCCGAAGGCACCTGCGTCCCCATCGGCACCTACTACGGCATCAAAGTCCTACGAAATTTCATAAGTCCATCCTTTGAAAGCATGAAAGAGTCTGAAGGCTCTTCTGATCAACAAAGACCGAAGGCAACTTCTACTCAAGATACCACCAATCGGGGGGTCTATCTACCATGAAATATGGAAAGTGTCCCAAGCCCTAGATTGTTGGCCCTCAGCCAACCCATCATGCGACGAGGGCAAAGCTTTTCAATACAACTAAAAGAAGGCGTAGGCCGAAGGACAAGTGACAAGCAACGCTTGGAAAGATTTCTAAGCCCTAAATATCCTGGCCCTCGGTCAGATCCTCATGCAACCAGAGGGGCTACGAAACCGAAGGCGTGATACAGAAACAACACTTAGAGAAAATAATCTAAGTCCTAAATACTTTGCCCCCTGTCGAGTCACCGGTCAACCGAAGGCACACCTGAGACAAAGCCCTCACATTCACCCGAAGGCTCCTACCCCATACAACTACACTTAGAAATATTTTCTAAGTCCTAAATATTTTTGACCCTCGGTCAAATCTCCATGCAGCCAGAGGGGCCACACGGTTGAAGGCTTGGTGAAACTACACTTAGAAATATTTTCTAAGTCCTAAATATTTTGGGCCCTCGGATATATATCCATGCAGCGAGGGGTGCCCACGTACCGAAGGCCAGACGGTATTCAAACACTTAGAAGAAATTTTCTAAGTCCCAACCGCCTTGCCTCCGGTTATCTCATGAAGGCTGCACAGAACCAGAGGGAAGAAATTAGCCGAGGGCCAACAGATGAACAACACTTAGAAAAGATTTCTAAGTCCTGAACGTGTGGCCCTCAGTGAGACATTCAGATGACTAAATGGGCCTAGTAGCCGAGGGCTACGGGATGCACTATACTTGGAGAAATATTTTCTAAGTCCTAAAATTTTGCCCCCCGGCCAGAGTACCGCACAAGCATGCATTCATCCACAAAGAAAAACGAAGGCATACATAAAAAAAACGAAGGCATACATTCAAAGAAAAACAATCAAAGGGAAACGAATTATATACAAAAGCCCGGAGGCATCATTTCACCCAAAACACGGGGCAGGATGTTCATAAGGGCCAAAGCCAAAAGTAGAGCAGTATGATTACAAAAATTGTTGGGAATACAAATTATAAGAGGGGAGCTACAACGTCGCCCCCTTCGGCAGCTTTTGAAGTGGCCTCGCCTTCGGCCTCATCCTCGTCACCCCCGAGGCCGCACTCCCTCAGAGTCTCCGAGTCTTCTAGCACTGGTCTCTCTTCGCCTTCGGGGAGTGGAATCCTGATGTCTGGTTGCCGAGGGGGGGAGGCCATAAGCCTCGGGCTGGAACTCCTCCGGCGAGAGCTTGAAGTGCCTGGCGAGCTTTCGGTAAATAAGGCGCTGGGTAAAAAACTCCCCACCTTGATAATAGGAGTCGCCCTTCTCAGCAAGCCACATTTTGTCGGGGCCTCCAACCCAGTTATCCACCGAAGCCTCCACCACCGAGGAGAGCCACACTTTCTGTTCTTATGCTTTCCACCCCTCGGCGGTAAAGCCGGCTATCGCATCCTCCTGGGCTCTGGAGAGGGCCTCTTCCTTAGCCACGCGGGCTTCCTCAGCAGCAGCGCGGGCGGCCTCGGCAGCAGCCTCCCCGGCCTCAGCTAGGCCTTCGTTCTTCCCCTCGGCTCTCGCGGTTTGCACCCGCTGCTCCATGCTATTGGTGGCCAAGCGGAGAGAATCCTCGGCCTCAACCAGCCTTTTCCTAAGGAGGGCAGCCTCCCCTTCGGCGGCACCTTTCGCCTCCTTCATCTGCTCCACCCTTCGAAGGTGCTCACAGAGGCCCATGAAGCTCTACAGTCCACAAAGATGACGGTTAGACATGATAAACGCAGTACGTAAGAGCAAAAACAAATATAGAGGGAAAAGAAAGGCGTGACTCACGGAGGCAGTGTTCAGAAGAATCTTGGCCTCGAGGGAGCCCTCGTCCATCCTAGCAAGGGCCAAGCGATCAGCCGAGGGTAGCATCTGGCTCATCAGCGTCGACGGGTTTAGGCTACCCTCCAGTACAGAAGCCCCCTTCGGCACTATCGCCTCCAGTTTCTCCCGCTCGAAGAACTCCTGGTTGATGTGCTCCTGAGGGGTGGGGGCGGAGGCATGCCCCTCGTCCACAATAACAACCACGTCAGTGGTCGGCTGCTTAGCGGGAGCTGTGGCTTTCAACTTCTTGGCCGGGGGCTCGGTCCCCTTGCCATTGTTCTTTTTCTTCAAGGGCCCAGCAACTTTGGACCCCCCGGCGCCAGCACCGGCAGTAGCGGCTTGGGAGGACTCCTCCCTGGCAGAAGTGCCCATCGGGCCCTTCTTTTTCCCCTTGGCATTCTTCAAGGCAAAATGAGAGCTGACGTCCATGTTGCTACCTGCAAAAACAAGACACAGAATGGTTAAACCGAAGGGTGTCAGTTACAATGGCATAGAGTAAAAAAAACGAAGGAAAACTATCAAGGTACAAAACGCATAACCCTTCGATAATCACCTCCGGCTCCTTCGAAGACACGATCCAGCAGAGGATATCTTTCATCCGATGAGCCCTTCGGCCAAAACTGCCGGAAGCCAAGATTAAACAGTTCCTCGGGAAGAGTGACGTCCTTGATTTTGACGTGCTTATCAGACCCCTCCGGCTTCTTGACAAGTATTCTGCCATTCTTCTCCAGGGCCGCGCTCCCTACCTTCGGGTGACGCCGGAAGCTATTGCGGAGCGGAGCCGGAAAGGGGTTCTCCTCCAAGCGTATGTAAAAAAACCGCTCCTTCCACCCCTTGTGGGACGAAGGCACATCGTCAAAGAGCCTGAACTCCGGTACTTGCTGAAGGTTGGCAAAGCCCTCAGCGTTCGAATGCCCCCCCCCCCCCCCCCCCCCGCACAAATTGAAGGACATGAAGAACTGGTCGAGGGTAGGTGGAACCCCCCGGCTCCGGCACAAAGAGAGATAGTCGGCCACATAAGAGTGGCTGTTGGGCGTTAGCTGGCAGGGGGCCAGCCCCACGAATCTCAAGTACTCCAGCAGAAAGGGGTGGAGCGGAAAGTGAAGCCCCATCTCCACTGACAAGGTGTGAACAGCAAAGCACCCCTCGGGCGCGTATCGCAACAGGTCATCTGCCCCTGGCTCCACCACACGTGCCGAAGGGCCAACCAGGATATGAGTGGCCTGGTACTCTGCCGGGGACGCCCTCGTCTTCAACTTTAGGGCAGCGGTGTTCAGGAAGGAATGGCCCTCGGGTATGCCTACTGACCGCCCGGCATCCACGGCCGCTTGTTTCTTCTTTGGAGCAGCCCTCGTCTTCTTCTTTTTCCCGGGAGCCACACTGATGGGCGTCGGGTTCAAGGGCCGAGAGGTGTTGGCTTCCCCGGCACCGCGAGGGGGAAGGATAGCGACAATCACCTTCATCCTCTCCTTCTCCTCTTCCTCTTCAGCAGTTTGCACGGCAAGGGCGAGCTCTTTGTCCTCGTTCACCTGCTCGAAGTCTTCGGCTTCGACCTCGGCCCTGAGGTCCTTCTCCACCTCCATGGCCACAGCAGCATCATTAACCGCCGAAGACTCCTCGCTCGAAGGCTCGACGTCGGAGTATGTTTCCGTCTCAACTGAGGGCTCCCTCGAAATGTCTTGGGAATCACTTTGTGAGGACATTTTGGTACTACACCGAGGGTCGGAGGGAGGTTCTAAAAGCTCTAAGCTACGGGCACTTAATCTAAGGCCAGGAAGTGAAGGGGAAGCGAAGTATGCAAGAATGACCGAAAGCGGAGCAAGAACTGACCTCTAGAAGCTGGGTTTGGCCGAAGGCTGGAGTTTCTCTCTCTAGAAAATTCTGTAGAGCTTCGCTACAATGAAATCGCACAGGGGTAATGAACCTGGCCTTGGGGTATATATAGGCATCCGGATCCGGGCTTGGGCCTGCAAACCGGGCCTCCGGTGGCAAATTCATCATTACTCGCCGACTTTTCGCCCAATCACTAGCATCCGCCCACAGGCAGCCGGTAGGTACGCGCCACGTGGAAGCACTCTCCCAACGGCTATATTTCTGACGTTAGAAATCCCAACGGCTATATTTCTGACGTTAGGAATTCTAACGGCTCTATTCACAACGGCCATATTCTGGGAGCTCCCGGCTATGTTTGGTAGACCACTCCTTTTCATCAACCACGAAACTAGCCCCCGGGCTTTCTACTTCACTCCACTTCTTCAAGAGGAGCCCCGGGTACTCTTACCCAGAGATGCTCCCGGTTTATGCCCCTCATACTACATCACAAAGGCCTTCGGGTTTACTCCTTCAGAAGCCCACGGCTTCATAACGGGCACACCCCTCGGGAACCATCGGCCCTCAAACACATTGAGGACCACGAAGCCCCCGGGGGAGCACGTCTTCATCAAAAGGCACCCTCCACTCACCAACGAACGAGGGACCCCTCGGCAACACCGGAAACATCACCCACATTCATCACGCCCTCATTCTCATAATTTGGGGGCTCCCCTTCGGCATCTCTCAGGATAACAACAGGGACCCTTCGGCAAATCAACACACGCGCCTTCAGATAGAGATAGCCTTCGGCAAAAAATATTGCCACTCATTCCAAGCCAGGATTTCAGCTTTTCGACTCATCATTGGGGGAATTCGGTGCACTCTTTTTCCCTCATTGGAATTTTTTCCCACAGGGTTTTTTCCAATGAGGTTTTTAACGAGGCATCCCCCCAAAATGAAACGAAAAGCGTCACCCCTCGGCTTCATATCGCGGGCAGGCATTATTCTACTCCTTCTCACCACTTTGCACGTGCCTCAAGGAGTGGGGGACTGGAGGACCCCTTCGGGAAAATCTCAAAATAAGAAAAAATGTCAAAAACTTCCACAAACAACGAGCATGATCCCTCAAGTCCCGGAATGTGGGTAACTGAGGGACTGCCCCCGACTGAAACATGCACACAACAAACTACTCACAAACTCCACAAACTACAACGGAACAACACTAAAAGGACAAGCACAGATTACTCCTTTTCCCTCAAGTACCTTTCGGCAAAAGGAGTGAGGGACTCCTGATGGAGTATATGGCCCAGGAAACCCCGGCCCATAGACTCCTACTATTCTGATAAAGGCCCAATAGGCCCAGGGGGCACAGCAGGCCCAAAATACATCGCCCCAAGTACTGAGCAACCCACGCAGCACACTGGGAGTGCCTTCGGCCCCCTGGTCGAAGGCTCCAAATTCTCACAGGACGGCCAGCTCAAGCACACAAAGTTACTGGGAGAAAACGGCGAAATTCAGTAGCCTTCGGCACCTAGAGCCCTCGGCACTAAGGGGGTCCCCGATACTCAGAGCCCTCGGCTAATCACCTGCAGCCGAGGGCACCTTTCTCGACATAATATCCACTTCACATGCGCCGAAATCACCGTACCAAGTACGACGTCACATCTAACAGCCGCATTAAATGCGGCCACATGCGATTGCCAGCGCCAACCAGTTGAGGTGACCCCTCGGCCAATGGATGCTTGACACGTGTCCCTATCTGGCATTTATTACTACTATAAATAGCACCCCATTTCCCCATTTGTAACCCAGGAGCGAAATACGCTGAATACATATCTAATATACACTCTCTCTCTTACTTACTTGCTCTGACTTCTCTCTATTTATTCTCCGCAATAACCCCTCGGATAAGCTACCTCCCGGGTACATTATCCATCATTACCATTTTTTAAATGGTTGAATCTCCAACTCTAAGAGCCATCCACATTTTGACCTGACAAGACATTTAAGAGGTTGTAAATAAGTCACGGTGACCCAATCAGCGGATTAAAGTAAAAATTATAAAATGAGTCCCCACAATTACAGATAAAAATAAAATATATTATTGCACCCTCTCAATCTGTACAGGAGGAACAATGTGCAGATTGCCATGAAGAAGAATAAAGCGTTGTGGAAACAAGCTCTCTTGGTACAAATATGTGTCAGCTCAGCCTGTGTAGGAACATATTTAACCTAAAGATTTCCATGTGCCACCCGCTCACGAACAAATTGATAATTAATATTTATGTGTTTATTGTGAACATGCGAAATATGATTCTCTAAGAGATATGAAACATATGCATTATCAGAAAACACCTTGGTAAGAACATGGATAAAACAGATTGGATGTGTAGCGTGTACTCAACTGGGAAAGCAACAACACGGTATTCAACTCCTGTGGAGGATCTACAGATAGTGGGCTACTATTGGACCGCCGGGAAATCAAATGAGGACCGAGAAAAATTGCACAGCCAGAATTAAACCGTCCACTATCAAGACATCCAATCTAATCAGCATCAGAATAAGCAAAAATAACTAGTGACCCTTTGTAAGATTGAAGCACTAAGCCATGAGTAGATATGTCCTCAAGGTACCTGAAAATCCACTTAAAAAGCCAAAAAAAGCGAAGTATGGGGGGCGTGCATAAATTGAGACAGCAGGTGGACGACAAAAGCAATGTCTAGACGAGTCAAAGTCAAATATTGCAATGCACCTACCATACTTCTATACTCCGTAGAGTCATGAATAAGCTCACCATCAGTAAGAGAAAGTTTGTTACGACTAGGAAGTGGAGACCGAACATGTTTTAAGGTATGAAGGTGTAAACATCAAAATCACATACGATGCCTCCTCCTCCTCCTTGAGCATTTAATGCGGCGTAGTGAGCTAGAATAGAACTTGAGAGGCAAAATCCCCCCCCCCCCCCCCCCCCCCCCCCCATTTCCCGATTGAGCATCAAATGTGATTACGGGTAGGGCATCTGAGGGAATGGTGAAGTATCGGGTCGGCGTCGACTCGATGTGCCATTTAAAATAGTCCTTTACCTTACAATCGCGATGGGCAAAGCTTATGTCCCTTACATTTGAGAGGGATGATATATCCAATAGACAAAATTCAACAACTGCAGGTTATCCACATAACCGAACATTGTGGCAATGTGCACTATAATACCATCAACCATGATAACAACCTGAGCAGTTGACTCCATTATCAAATGAGCCTGTAAGTAGGTGGCTATATCTAACTTTGGAGCCCCTAAAAAATAGCCATGGCAAGGATAGCCAAATCACATATCCGAGTATGATGATTATTCGGGTGTCCGCAAACAAAACAACCCACAAATTTATGAAATTTCAGAAAACTGATGTTAAACATGGTTAATAGAAAATTTGGTAGAACTGATTTCGGTGGCCCCTGTCCTCTATTTCCACATCTCATACACGATAGAGCATCAATATTTTCCTCTTTCTCTCAAAAGCAACCCAACATATTTGGCAAACTCGTCTTTTGTTATAGATTTTTCTTTCTTAATTAAATAAGACGTGAGTTTGTCTTCATTTTCATCTTCATCATCTTTGATTCTCTCTACTGAGCCCAAGAATTTATACATTATTATTCGGTCGTTGGAGTTGTAGCTCAAGCCAAATAGTTTATGCATATTCAGAAATCCACAAATTCCAAGTAGCATGTCATAAAGGTTCAAAGCACGTAGAGTTTCAAGGCAAAAGAAACAGGATGCGTGTACTTTCCATTGAGATTGAGCCAAAACTTTGCCGGCCTAGAGTTTGGGTGACGTGAAGGTGACATCTTCAAGGCCTGGGACTGGAGGTTGTGGTCTCAATGATGATGAAGCTTTTGCCCTTGATCATTTGGGTGTCCTTCGTTCTCCTTAAAGTTGGTTTTTTAAAATTTAGAGTTGTGTGAGAGGGTTTTCGAATTTTTAATTTGGGGGAGAGTTTGAGGATTATAGGGATGGGTGATGAGGAGGATCGGAGGAGTTTGATGTTGTTTTATGGAATTTGGTGAAGTTTTGAGGGAGTATTGGAAGACAGAAGTTTAGATATGGAGATTTTGGGGAGAGGCTTCGTTGATTTGGGAGAGTGTTTGGAGAAGATGACTGGGTTTGGCCTTTGATAATGCCCAGTACTCCCGAATACCCGATCGGTAAGGGGTTGTAACACCGCCCCCAAGTATTTGTACTTTATTAAAATATGTATTGAATCCTGAAAAATGAGTAAAAGCATTTTACGTGATTGTAAATTTTTATCATTTCTTTTACGTGAATAGTAAAATTCATGTGGGGCCCACACCGAAGTGGGGGCCGCCCGATAGTATCGGGACCACATATTATATTCATCTGGGCCTATATAATATGTATATGGTGGTGGATATTCTAATTGGGCCGTGCCAAGGGCATAGGGTTGACCGGTTGGTCAAACGAGGCCCAATTATCACTATCGACAATTTATCAGATAACAGTCCGAAAAGGAATTTCGGAGACTTCTAAATTAAATTTGAGGAATATATATTCATTATAAAGTCCAATAATGATGGAGAGCATGTGCGATATTTTATTTAAACCGATAAAATAAAAAATAATTAAAACAATCCGGAAAATACAACTTTCGGGACCGATTGTACACTCGGGGACACAAAGGGTTGACCTCCCACGTTTTTAACCCTGCAATTTGAGAGGGGAGCCGCACAAGGGATGGAAAGGGGGCAGGAATTTGATTTGGAATCAAAACACCTAAGGACATGGACCCCTCCCCACATTATTTGTGCTATTAAGATAAAAGTGAGAGGTTCCCTCCACCCACCTTCAATCAAGCTCGTCCATACCACCTTTCTTGGTGAGAGAAGCTATGAAAATACTCCATAACATCCACCATTCACAGACCCAAGCCAAGGAGGAAGGAGGAAGGCAAAAGAGAAGAGAAAAGGGGAGGTTAGGGAGGAAAACTTGATATTAACAAGATAATGACTCCATTAATCCCATTTCTTGTTCTTCAATCATCTTATATGAGTATGTAATCATATTTCACACCCTATGACTGTTCTACATGTTTGGAAGTGTAGAATGAGGGGTTGGAAGGTAGTTCTAAGTCCAAGAACGGACTTAAAAGCCAAAGAGACCGGTTCGTCGGAAAATAACCTTTTAGAGGTTATTTTTATTAACGTGGGTTTTATGATGATGAAACCTTATTAAGAAATTGCCTAAGGTATTCCTAGAGATTTCGCGGAGTTGAAAGAGTCGCCGGAATAATCGCCGGAGCTAGACAAAGTTCGCCGGAGTTTCGCCGGAGTTCAACCGGGAGGGTATAATGTCTAAAAGGCTTCACTAAGGTGAGAAGACGGCTTTATGCTTTATAACTTTTGCGTGAGGCATGGGATTACCTAAATTAATCAAGTATATGCTTTATGAATTGATTAATGATATTAAAGTATGTGTTATGTCATGTTAAGGAATATAACATAGTTGAAAAGCATGATTTATAGGTTTGATTAGTGAAATCATTATAAATTGATATGTATGATGTTCCAAGGAAACAAATAGGTATATTTGGCTTAAGGACGTCAAGGTGCACTTGCATGTAAAATTTCACGTTAATTGGACTTCATTTGGGCGGTCAAACGGGCGTTGACCGCCAAATCAACTGTTGTACCCGACCGGGTATTGGCAAATACCCGACAGGGTATGTTCTGAAAACTGCCACTGGGGGTCACTGCCTCCTATAACCGATCGAGTATAGGTAGGTACCCGATCGGGTGTGTATTGAAAATATGCCCCAAGGGCCGTTGCCTTCTATACCCGACCGGGTATAGGTTGGTACTCGACCGAGTATTCGATTTTACACCCAAATGGTCAGTTTTGAATGAGTATAACGTGGGGCGTTCGGGTGAGAATCGTCCGCGTTGATTGTTAAGGATTATTACATGACTATAGGGCTAGGTATTGTCCATAGTTAAAGGAATGAAAGGTTAGCCATATCCAGGTTAGGGTTTGGTAAGGAATAAGGTTGGGGTTGAGTATCCCCGGGACAGTAAATGATCCTGAAACTTGGTTGGGGTTGAGTATCCCCGGGATGGTAAATGATCCTGAAACTCGGTTGGGGTTGAGTATCCCCAGGATGGTAAATGATCCTGAAACTCGGTTGGGGTTGAGCATCCCCAGGACGGTAAATGATCCTGAAACTCGGTAGGATATTATGAATGTAGAACATAACTTATGAGCTAGGTATCCGAGAAAGGAGTGAGATACGTCAGGTAAGAACTTTATCTCTAAAAGACTCATTAAGGTAAATAACCTACGGGTTAAGTATTTTACGAGTATATATACAGTATGTATCATCGGGTGGATGAGAGACATCTATATATATGTATCACCCTATTTTTGGGTCTTGTGCGTGAAACATTAGTTATTCCTCATATAGCCTGCTTGTCACTAGTACTTCTATGGAGTACTGACCCCTACGGGGGGCCTCACATTTTTCAGGTTAAGGCTAGAGTCCTACTGCCTGCACCTTTGCCTAAGGTGGTTGATCAAAAAGGGAGACGTGGTTCGTGCTTCCATTCTTATTTGAAAGTTATAAACTGCTCATGGATATTTGAATAATGTTTGTCTTCTAAAAACAGTTAGGAGCCTGCGTGCTCGTGTTTGCCATGTGTGGCTAATTATCAAACATATTATATTTCCGCATTTGTTTGATTATGATATTGATGTTGATTGTATGTGTTTACTAATCGGTTTGGCAATAGAATCTATCGGACGCCTTGTATAACTCGATAGGGATGAACTGTTGTTGTTCTTATTGAGTTGTACGGCGGTTGTCTACGTGGCATGGATGCGGTCCGGGGCGTGACAATTAAATGGTATCAGAGCCATCGCTTTCTAAACTATATAATTAGCCTCTCAATATGGTTATCCTCAAATATTTTTGAATAAATCCATGAGCAAAAGTTTTTGTACTTAAGGAACCGTTGGAAACCAACTTATTGACCTCTTATTGTTAAGACGGTACCCTTAACAGTTTGCTGGCCATAATGTTGTACCAAGTGGTGTCTTTTGTACTATTCCGTCACTTGACATTGAAACGAGTCTAATGGCTCATTCTGAATTTCTTTGAGAAATGGAGGGTAGACGCATGGCTACGAGAAACAACCCGAGGGGGCAAGCGCCGGTGACGTCCATAGGGGCTAGTCGGGTTGCATCTCGGAGCTCGAGAGGAGGCCGTGGAGGTAATCGGGCTCAAACTGTGAGCGATGGCCATTTAGCTCGGTGCATGAAACCCACACCGAGGACTATGACTCTACGTATGTTCCCGAGATGGAACATGAGGAGAGCCCATACGATGGGGGCGATACCTACACCGACGGTGATGATGATGAGAGTGATGCTAAATTCGCTCAGATGGGTGAATTGTTTGAGTGGTATCAGAAGGAGAAGCTGAGAAGAGATCTCAGGTGCCAAGCTAGGCGTGCCTCTCAGGGGGGTTCAGGTCAGGGGAGTCGGGGTGCTTCCGTGGCCACCCCCGTGGCGTCACAGGGGGTACAGGGGGGAGGCCCCTGTGTGAGAATCTCCAAATTCCTCAAGGAGGCTAGGGCCTTGGGGTGCAAGTCATTTGACGGAAAGGGCGATATATCGGTGGCTGCCGATTGGATCAAAAAGCTAAATGAGGCTGCTAGGTGTAAGGAATAAATGTATTTAGATTTTGATGATGCTAGGTTAATTAGAATTTGAAAGTACCCCATTAGAAATTGTGTATTAGAATTTCTTTTGTAAGTTTTAGCTTAGTCTGTCTGCCAGAGTTCCATCTTGCCTCTACCAGAGTTGCTCCCAGAGTTGCTCACCAGAGAAGCCATCAGAAACTGGTCATCAGAAAGATACCAGAGTTGGCAACAGACACAGACTTCAGAGATTGGACCAGAGAACCTCTTAAGACTCTGCTAAACCCACCAGATTCCGGAAGCCTTTCCAACGGTCGTTAAACTAACGGGAAATCCCCTAACGGTTATGAACCTTTCAACGGAAACATGGTACTGTACACGCATTAAATGCACATTTAATGTTGTACGTACGAAGAGATATTTAAAGCTGATGATTGACCATGCGAGTATCTTTACGCCCCCAAAATAGCAAGTCGAAGGATCAACCGGTCAAGTCAACAGTACATGCAATTAATGAAGCTGTCTTCTACACTCCAACGGGAAGACTGCTCCCAGTATATAAGATACACTCTGAAGAACTAAGAGAATAATTTTGCGTAAACAACCTTCTTGAGATTCAAACTTTATTCTTAGACAAGAAAAGGCTCCAGTTGGAAGATATACTTTCCTATCCTTCATCCAACTAGGAATCTGCAAAGTTACTCAGTTCTTCAACTCTTCGAAAGCTTCATATACTCATCCTTTGTGAAGAAGCAACGTTGGAGAAAACTGACTTTATATCAAACACTTCTTGAAAAAGAAGGGACGTCTCAAACTAGCTGGAGTAAGTGAAGTGGGGATACTTCAAGAGACTCAGTGAAACGAGACCAGCCATCAGGAAGCAGGACTGCATCCCGGGTGGCAACTAGACTTGAAGAAGACGAGGAGTGCTTCTTAAGCTCTAGGGACTAAGGCGTTGTAAACTGTTGTTTTTGCAAGCTTTGTGGAACAGTGGACTAGAGGAACAAGTTGTTCCTTGAACCACTATAAAAACCCCGGTGTCATTTACTTTAAGCTTTTAATTCCTGCACTTAAGATTCTACTGACTAACTCTTAAGGTTGGACTCTGTGTCCAGCAGATTTTCCTTCAGAGTTATCAGAAAGGCATTTTGCCTTAGCTTTCTTCTAGAGGCTACCCGGACAGAAACTTATCCGCTGCCTGGCCTAGTTCTGCCATCAGAACTTGACTATCTCAGTCACCAGATTTGGACCATCTCTGATAAGTCAGACTTGACTTACAGAAAAGTTTAAATTCCTAAACAGTCTGTTCACCCCCCTCTAGACTGTTTCCATTACAAACGGGACCAACAAGTGGTATCAGAGCCTCCTTGTTCTTGTAATCTTTTAGGTTACTTACTAAACAAGAGATCCAATTGTTTTAGCCTCTTTAATCTCATATTATGGATAACACTCTTTCAAAGAATCTTATGTTCTCAGTAACAAAGTTTGATGACTGGAGGATCCGCATGAAAGCTCACCTCTGCGCACTCCATGATGAAATGTGGGAAGTTCTTGATGCAGGGCCTTTCACAGAGTTCACCAAGGTCAACCCTGAATACATCACTGGTAGTGGTCAACCCCAGATGATCACCAAACTGCGCCATGAATGGTCCAATGAAGAGAGGAGGAAGTACAACCTTGACAACATTGCCAAGGATATCCTCTACAAAGCCATTGATGACAAGTACTTCACAAGGATCAAGAAGTGCAAATCTGCCAAGGAAATCTGGGATACTCTTACCCTGATAGGAGCTGGAGATGAGCAAGAAAAGGACAACAAACTTACCATTGCCATGAAGAAGTTTGAAGATTTCAAACTTCTACCCAAAGAATGCATAGCTGAGATGTATGCACGCTTGCTCACCCTCACTGCTGAGATATCAGAACTTGGGAAGGAACTTACTCCCAAGGAGATCAACTTGAAGGTTCTCAGAGGTTTACCTTCACCATGGAAGATGAAGGTCACTGCCATGAGAGATAGCAAGGATCTCAGAACCTACAGCACTGAGAAACTCATCTCTGATCTCAAGTCTTATGAGTTTGAGATGAATGAAGAAGAGAAAGAAGAAGTTGAGGACAGAAGAACTACTGCCCTCACGGCCAGCACCTCTCAGGTAAATAATTTTGACCCTTCTATTCTTTTAACTGACGAGTATATGGCGGCTTTTGCTAGGAAGTTCAGGAAATTCTTGAAGCCGAAGGATAGCAGAAGTCCACTCTCTAGCAGAAAGCCACACCAGAAGTCCAAACCATCAGAAAGTAGTGGAGAGCTTCTCTGCTACAACTGCAGACAACCAGAGCACTTCAAAGCCAACTGTCCACACCCCATAGTCTCCAAAAGGCAAGGCCAGGAAGGAGAAAAGAAATATGAGCACCGAAGAAGGAAGGCACTCATCACTGAACAACCAGAGAAGGACCCCCTATCTGAGACAGAGTCCAGCTCGGAATCAGAATCTGATGAAGCATTCTGTTGCCTGGATACAGAGACTGAAGACCTATGCTTTATGGGTCAATCTGATGATGAGGTATCTTCTACTTCCAACTCTAGTTTTTCCTCGGTAGGCAGAGCCTTTGATTCTGATTCAATGTCAGAATTTTGGGAAGAGTTTCAAGCCATTCAAACCACTTACTCTTCTGTTAAAGAAGAAAACAATAAGCTTAAGGTTGAAATTCTTGACTTAAGAAAGGAGGTTGAGATCAAAATCAATCTTCTAATTAAGGAAAGAGATCAGCTGGAAGCTGAAAATGTTTCTCTTCTAAAGAGAATAAGAGAGATAGAGCCTCTTGAGATTAAGTACAAAGCTTACCAGAAGGCCCAGTCTTCCATGGAAAAGATTGTACTTGATCATCAAATTGGCACTGGTTTTGGTCTTGGTTATGGCTCAGCAGAATCAGGTGAGCCTTCTGTAATGCCTAGCACCAGAGTTGCTAAGGCAGACAAGGTCATAGTGCCACTGATTTCTAGCCCCATTTGTCAGGCTGGTGTATCTGACACCAAGGTTATTCATGAGAATGTCAGACCAGAAAAGGAAAAGATAAAGGTTTAACAGAAACCCATTTTAAAAATTAATAAACCTGGCAGAAAACCTAACAACAGAAAAGGTTTTCAGAATACCAAAAATCAAAGACAAACCCATAACACACAAACTCATGATAATCGTGTCAGAGATGATCACCAGAAAGGCAGATATCAAGAGAAAGTTAACTTTAGGCAGAAAAGGTTGGCTGGTCAACTTAAGAAGCCCAAAGTTAATCGCCCCTCTGATCTTGATAGTATATGGGACTTCTACCCAACTAAAAAGGCTATGCAGAAGTATGTAAACCGGAAGCATGATCCTCACAAGCATCTGCCCAAAGTGAATCACACTTCCGTTTACTATGACTACCAGGTGGACAATGGGTACCACCCACCAAGGTTTCACCTGATGGACAATGGGTACCACCCACAATGGGTACCACCCACCAAGACTGCATGACCCCCTAGGACCCAACATTGCTTGGGTACCTAAATCTTCCTTTTAATTTTGTAGGAACTGTGTGTTGGAGCCATCTCTGAGCAAGATTGGTACATTGATAGTGGATGCTCCAGGCACATGACAGGTGACAAGAGTTGCCTAACAGAGTTCCAGAAAGTCAAAGGGCCTAGAGTTACCTTTGGAGGTAATGATAAAGATGGCCAGACAAAAGGAAGAGGGAAGCTGATAAAGAACCAGATAATCATTGATGATGTCTCTTATGTCCAAGGATTGAAATTCAACTTGCTGAGTGCTAGCCAATTCTGTGACAAAGGCTACACAGTTGAATTTTCCAAGGAAGGCTGTTCTGTCAAGCATGAGATAACTAAAGAAGTAGTTCTAACAGCAACAAGGAAGAAAAACATCTATGTAGTTGATTGGTCAACTGCAAAAGATGGAATTTGCCTGATAGCCAAAGGAGATTCAAAACTCAGTTGGGAATGGCACAAGAAACTGAGTCACTTGAATTTCAAAACAATCAACAAGCTAGCAAGGGATCACATTGTTGAAGGTCTACCCAACCTTGTATACAAAAAGGAGAACTTGTGCAGTGCATGCCAGAAAGGAAAACAAGTGAAGAACTTCTTCAATCCCATTGCTGGAAACCTCTCTACTGGTCCTTTGAATCTAATTCACATGGATTTATTTGGACCAGTGGAAACTCCAAGTGTTGGTGGCAAGAGATACACCTTAGTCATGGTGGATGACTACTCCAGATTCACATGGACTATCTTTCTAACCAAGAAAAATGAAACTCTGCAGAAACTGCCATCTCTGCTAAAGCTACTTCAGAATGAGCAGAATCAGAAAGTCAAAGCCATCAGATCAGACAGAGGAACAGAGTTCGTCAACAAGGTCATACAGGAATTCTGTGACCAGAATGGTACAATGCATCAACTCTCTGCAGCCAGAACTCCTCAACAGAATGGAGTTGCAGAAAGAAGAAATAGAACCTTGAAGGAAGCTGCAAGGACCATGATTGCTGAATCAGGTCTACCTTACAGATACTGGGCTGAAGCAATCAATACTGCATGCTACACCCAGAACAGGAGCATGATTCACAAAACTCATCAGAAAACTCCCTATGAATTATGGAAAGGACGAAAACCCAACATAAGCTACTTTCATGCATTTGGATGCAAATGCTATATACTCAACAATGGGAAGGATCACCTCAAGGTGTTTCAAGAAAAAGCTGATGAAGGAACATTCTTAGGCTACTCTAGCACCAGCAAAGCCTATAGAATACTCAACAAAAGAACTCTACTTGTTGAAGAATCTATTCATGTCAAGTTTGATGATCTCAACTCTGTTGAAAGCATAACTGAAAACTTGGAGAAAGCAAATCTAGAAGAATCACCAGAACTGGATCCACCAGAAACGGATATACCAGAGTTGCTAACTAACTCTGCCATACCAATACACCATCAGAATCCCATCCTACAAGGCAAAGATAGTGATGAAGAATCAGAAGGAGAACAAGAGAATCCAAGACAACCCTTATCTGAACCTGATTTGACTTGGTTAAGAGATCATCCTCCTAATCAAGTGATTGGACAAATCAGAAGTGGAGTCCAGACCAGATCTGCTACATCAGGGAAAGAAGCAATGCTTACCTGCTACATATCTCAAATGGAACCTATGACTGTGGAGGAAGCTCTTGCAGACTCAGACTGGATCAATGCTATGCAAGAAGAGCTTACTCAGTTTGAAAGGAACAAAGTGTGGGAACTTGTTCCTAGACCAAAGCACCAGAACGTCATTGGAACCAAATGGGTATTCAAGAACAAAACAGATGAAGATGGCAACATTGTAAGAAATAAAGCTAGGCTGGTAGCCAAGGGATACTGCCAAGAAGAAGGAATATATTTTGATGAGACCTTTGCACCAGTTGCCAGACTTGAAGCCATCAGAATCTTTCTAGCCTATGCTGCCTACAACAACATCAAGGTCTACCAGATGGATGTCAAGAGTGCATTTCTGAATGGAGATCTTGAAGAGGAAGTTTATGTGGAACAACCACCAGGTTTTGTCATTCCTACTCAATCTTCTTGTGTCTACAAGCTTAAAAAGGCCCTCTATGGTCTTAAGCAAGCTCCCAGAGCCTGGTATGACACATTGTCCCTTTTCCTGGTGAACCATGGGTTTACTAAAGGAAAGGTTGACAAAACTCTATTTCAAATCTCTGTTGCTAATCATATTCTGTTAGTACAAATATATGTTGATGATATTATATTTGGTAGTACTAATCCAGAACTGTGCAAGAAATTTTCTCAAGTGATGCAGAGTCAATTTGAAATGAGTATGATGGGAGAACTCAGTTACTTTCTAGGTCTTCAAGTGAAACAAATTCCAGAAGGAATCTTCATCAACCAAGGAAAGTACACCAGAGATCTAATCAAGAAGTTTGGAGTGGAAGGCAAATCTTCTGTAAAGATTCCCATGAACACATCACAAGGAATTGGTCCAGATGATGAAGGAAAGGATGTAGATGCAACAACATATAGAGGAATCATAGGATCTCTGCTGTATCTGACTTCAAGCAGACCAGATATCTCATTCTCTGTTGGAATCTGTGCCAGATACCAATCAAAGCCCAAGGAAAGCCATCTGAGTGCTGCAAAGAGAATCATCAGATACATCAAAGGAAATCCAAATGCTGGCCTATGGTATCCAAAGGAAGGTAACTTTGAACTAATTGGTTACTCTGACTCAGATTTTGCAGGTTGCAGACTAGACAGAAAAAGCACCTCTGGTCACTGCCAATTGCTAGGAGGAAGGCTTGTTTCCTGGTTTCGCAAGAAGCAGAACTCCATCTCAACAAGTACAGCTGAAGCTGAGTACATTGCAGCTGGGAGTTGCTGTGCTCAGTTACTTTGGATGAAACAACAACTGAAGGACTATAGAATTCAAGCAAAAGAGATCAAGTTGTTGTGTGACAACACCAGTGCCATTGCTATTTCTCAGAATTCAGTTCTTCACTCCAGGACAAAGCATATTGAAATCAGACATCACTTCATCAGAGATCATGTTGAGAAGAAGCATATCTGTATGGAGCATGTACCTACAGAAGACCAGCTTGCAGACATCCTAACCAAGCCTTTACCTGAGGCAAGGTTTAACAAGCTAAGAGAAGAATTGGGAATGATGGATGATCTTCCCAGAGATGCCTGAACCAGAGATTCACTGAACCAGAACTGCTTTCTTCTGCACCAGAAACTCAGATCAGAGAACCCCTATCTCTGTTCATCAGAATCTCACATCAGAGAACCTCCCCTTCTCTGACCAGAGATCCCTATCGGAAAGACAACAGATACGGATGTGGACTTAGCAATATTTCGAGGTACGGGCAAGACCTAATTAACTGAAACGGTCTTTTACCAAAATACCCCTGATCGTTACTCTTCTAACGGAAACGTTTTCCGCCCGCATTTCATTAAATGCTACCTCGAAACTGCCAATATACCAAACGTCCACTATTCCTAACCCCTTTATATCCACCGTCTTCAACCTAAATCCCTACTGCAACTTCATCTCTCTTAAACTGCTCTAGCATTCAAAGTTTTCAGATCCTAAACTTTTCAATCCCCATAACTCTTCTTAACCGTCACTAAGAATGAACTTCCTTAGAATCAACGATCTTTCTAAGGAAGAAGCTAAGACCCTCATTGCCAACGTTGTCTCCGGCATGAAGGTTGACATGTCGTCTCTACCACTGCTGGCAGAAAACCAGAAGAGGATGACCAAGATCATCCAAGGGATGACTGATTCACAACTTTCTAAGGTAGTTGCTCACCCCTATGAGCACTTCAGCATCAAGGACGTGGCTGAGTTCTACCTCAATGCCACCATCTCCAAGACCGGAGTTCACTCCTCAGTGTAGGGTCAACGCATTTTTCTGAATGCAGACGTACTAAATGAGTTCTTTGGAGTACAACTTGACTCCCAAGACCCGGAAGCCAACAACCTTATTGCTCTTGACTCAGTGGAAGTCTCCACTGAAGGATTTGTTCAGACATACTGTCGTCCGGAGGCTGCCGGACTGGACAAACTATACATGAAGAAATTCCTGCTGAAGAAGGACTTTGAGAAACTGGTCAGCATTCTGCACCGGTGCTTGTGGTGCAAAACTGCTTCAACAGATGAGATGAACAAAAACAATGCAAAGGCAATCTTTGCAGTTCACCATGGCATGAACATCAATTGGGGCGAGGTAATTTTTGGCTCTCTAACTGAATTCATCAAGAAGAAAGACTCTGAAACAGGTCTTTTCTCAACCAAGATGGGACATGGGCTTCTCATCTCTGCCATTCTTGCTGCTAAAGGAGTTCAACTCAGGGATCCCATCCCAGTTGATCACTCCAAGACAATCTTCCTCACAGCCTCCCCAAAGTTCAACATAGCCATCTCCTCTGAGCTTAAGAGAGAGGAAAGGCTGGAGAAGAAGAGAGAAGAACAGGCTGCTTAGGCCAAACCTGCTCCAAAGAAAGCTACCAAGAAGCCCAGTGAGACTTCTAAGCAACCTGAGCAATCACAGGTTGTAAGGGAAGTCAGGAAGAAGAAGAAAAGTGACAATCTGTCACTACCAGAGAAGGAAGCAACAGAAGAGGTTGCACCAGAGTTGCCCTCCCCAAAGGCAACCAGGAAATCTCCTGCCAGAAAACTGAAGCAGAAGAGAAGAAGAAAGATGGTTGTGCAGAGTGGTGACTCTGACAACTCAAGCACGCAACCAAGGCAGAAGAAGAGAAAGACTAAAGTAATCTCACCTGCCAAGGAATCAGCAGTTCAGGGGGAACTTGCACCAGAATCTGGAACTCTACCAGAGACTGAACAGGATTCTGCACCAGAGTTGCCAAGCTCTACTCTCTCACCAGAGCGTGAAGCCTCACCAGAGATGGACCAAGAAACTGACTTCAGAATCATTCTGCAGAAGCAGTTTGAGAGAGTCCTAGCATGGAGAAGATGGAGAATGGGACCTCTCCAACAAATCATTCAGTACTTTGATGCCTATGAAGAAGAAGAAGTTGTTGTTCTTCACTGGGTAGGCACAGATGATGTGTCAAAATGCTTCAACCTCACCTTTCTGATTTCTGTCCTACAAAAGAAGAAAGACAGATATCAAGGTAAAGTTCCAACATCTGGCCTATCTCCAGAAAGGCATGTCAAAGCCTTGGAAGAAGAAGAAATGGAAGAGTTTGATGCATGGCTGATGGAGAAGAAAAGAAAAGAATCAATGATCAAATTTCGCCATAGTGCTCTTGAGGAAGGAGAACCCTCCACAGCAAATGACATTGCTCTTACCATGGAGAAGCTGATCAAGGAATGGAGAGAATCCATGTTCTCTGAGATTGTGCTTGAGGTAATTCCTTCACCTCCTCCTTCTCCTCCCAAATCTCCCATTTCTCAACCTTCACCTTCCAAATCTCCATCTAAACCTTCATCTCCACCTCACCAGAAAACCCCTTCACCTCACCAGAAAACCCCTTCACCTCACCAGAAAACCCCTTCCCCTCACCAGAAAACCCCTTCACCTCACCAGAAAACCCCTTCACCAAACCAGAAAACCTCAACCTCCACCAGAACTCCATCTCACCAGAAACCCAACTCCAGACCCACATCACCCTGCAAACAACCCTCTAATACCAGAAATCGATCACCTTCACCCCCACCATCTCCCTCACACCAACCTACTCCTCAACCCATAATCCCTTTTCCCCAGAATTCACCTCCTAAAAACTCCTTACCACCATCCAAATCTGCCTCACCTCAGAGATCCTCACATCACTCAGCAGCCTCCACACCAAAGAAGAAACCAATCTTCAGGGTCCCCTCTTCTTCTAGTGACAATGATGGATTTCTCACCTCCTCCATTGCTGCTGATGAAACCTCCAAAAGGAGAAGGACACCCCCAGAGTTCCTTCCCCTCCACCACCCAACAGAGCTCCTCCATTACCCAAAGGCAGAGGTTTAGAGATGCCTGGATTTACTTCTGAAGAACCCCAGATCCCCTTCAACTAGTTTGTAAAATCTGCTGAAGCATTTGGTGGTATATTGGTTCATGATCTGAGCAAGATCATTGAATTGAATGACAAACAACATGAAGAGCTTACCCATACCAACCTGCAAATCACTATAGGGTTTCAACATTTGACAGATAAAGTTGCTGCACTGACAGAAAATCTGCACAAGATCTGTTCCCAGAGATGTTAGTGGATTACCCACTACCACTGACAGATTAAGGATTGATTCTGTTTCCAGAGATGTTAGTGGTCTCAACTCTGTTCTCCACTCTCACTCTCAAGCTCTGCTTGCCCAGAACCAGACAATCAACAAGATCTCAGATTCTGTTCACAATCTCCAAAAATCTGTTGATAGTTCCTCCCAGAAGCTCAATATCTTACACTCCCTCTGCAAGGAACATCAAGAGCAAGGACTAGCTCTCCTCAAGTCTGACAAGGAAAGGTACCAGAAGATGGTGCTCCTAGAAGTCAGCACTAGGGATCTTCAATCTGCAGTAGACTAGCAACAGAGTCTGATTGATGGACTTGCCTCTGTCACCCAAACTCTGCCAGAGACCCTTGACGAAATCAGAGATGCACAAGCCTCTGAGTTCTCAAAGATTGAACTTCTCCTTGGTGATCCTTGTGATGCCAAAAAGGGGGAAGATACCAGAGAAGAAGAAGGACCCAGCACCAGAGCCCTTTCTATCAGAGATCCTTCCTCGGTTGATCCTACTCCATATTTTGATGCAACTAGGAAGAAAAGGCTAGCTGCTACAGGTACCAGACCCCCACCTCCTCCTCCTAGAAGCTCAAAGAAAAAGACTCCATCTTTCTCATTCAATGATTGGATGAAGAGTGGTCTGTCAAGGCCAGACAGAGTTCAATTTGAACAGATGAGGAAACTGATGACTCCTCTTCAAAGAGAGAATTTGTTCATGGACAGTGATGCACTTGTCCAGATCAACCATGGTGGTTTAATCCAAGAAGCTGAGATGTGGTATGGTATGAAGATTCTCAATGGCAAGAATTCTGCAGAAGCTGTCAGAAACTATTTGGACTGCAAACTTGCACCCCATTGGGCTGATTATCAGAATCCGAGGGATCTAGCCTCAATCAGAGCAAAGGTAAATGCTGAACTAGAGAGGATTGACAGAGCAGGACCACAGGTAGATGAAGAAGATCTCTAACTCTCTATCTCTGACTCTGTAATGCTTTACTTTCCCTATCAGATTAATAAGATACCAACTCTGCCTCTCTCTTTGCTTGGCTTATTCAAATATCTGTTCTTATTTACTTTCTTGTGTGTATTCTGTTATCGTATTTGATTTTATTGCTATCTGATTGTATCGTACTCTTACTATTCTCCTATGCTAAGTTGCCCGCCAAGACTCTAATGAAAAGTTTTAAACATTTTTTATGGTGAAAGGCACTTCTCTGGAAATAGTTAAAGGGTTTTGGCATCATCAAAAAGGGGGAAATTGTAAGGAATAAATGTATTTAGATTTTGATGATGCTAGGTTAATTAGAATTTGAAAGTACCCCATTAGAAATTGTGTATTAGAATTTCTTTTGTAAGTTTTAGCTTAGTCTGTCTGCCAGAGTTCCATCTTGCCTCTACCAGAGTTGCTCCCAGAGTTGCTCACCAAAGAAGCCATCAGAAACTGGTCATCAGAAAGATACCAGAGTTGGCAACAGAGACGGACTTCATAGATTGGACCAGAGAACCTCTTAAGACTCTGCTAAACCCACCAGATTCCGGAAGCCTTTCCAACGGTCGTTAAACTAACGGGAAATCCCCTAACGGTTACGAACCTTTCAACGGAAACATGGTACTGTACACGCATTAAATGCACATTTAATGTTGTACGTACGAAGAGATATTTAAAGCTGATGATTGACCATGCGAGTATCTTTACGCCCCCAAAATAGCAAGTCGAAGGATCAACCGGTCAAGTCAACAGTACATGCAATTAATGAAGCTGTCTTCTACACTCCAACGAGAAGACTGCTCCCAGCATATAAGATACACTCTGAAGAACTAAGAGAATAATTTTGCGTAAACAACCTTCTTGAGATTTAAACTTCATTCTTAGACAAGAAAAGGCTCCAGTTGGAAGATATACTTTCCTATCCTTCATCCAACTAGGAATCTGCAAAGTTACTCAGTTCTTCAACTTTTCGAGAGCTTCATATACTCATCCTTTGTGAAGAAGCAACGTTGGAGAAAACTGACTTTATATCAAACACACTTTGAAAAAGAAGGGACGTCTCAAACTAGCTGGAGTAAGTGAAGTGGGGATACTTCAAGAGACTCAGTGAAACGAGACCAGCCATCAGGAAGCAGGACTGCATCCCGGGTGGCAACTAGACTTGAAGAAGACGAGGAGTGCTTCTTAAGCTCTAGAGACTAAGGCGTTGTAAACTGTTGTTTTTGCAAGCTTAGTGGAACAGTGGACTAGAGGAACAAGTTGTTCCTTGAACCACTATAAAAACCCCGGTGTCATTTACTTTAAGCTTTTAATTCCTGCACTTAAGATTCTACTGACTAACACTTAAGGTTGGACTCTGTGTCCAGCAGATTTTCCTTCAGAGTTATCAGAAAGGCATTTTTCCTTAGCTTTCTTCTAGAGGCTACCCGGACAGAAACTTATTCGCTGCCTGGCCTAGTTCTGCCATCAGAATTTGACCATCTCTGTCACCAGATTTGGACCATCTCTGATAAGTCAGACTTGACTTAGAGAAAAGTTTAAATTCCTAAATATGGTATCAGAGCCATCGCTTTCTAAACTATATAATTAACCTCTCAATATGGTTATCCTCAAATATTTTTGAATA
The DNA here is from genome assembly GCA_945859875.1 of Cuscuta europaea. NCBI lineage: Eukaryota > Viridiplantae > Streptophyta > Magnoliopsida > Solanales > Convolvulaceae > Cuscuta > Cuscuta europaea. The sequence continues at coordinate 13,711,636 of CAMAPE010000016.1, forward strand.
AATCCATGAGCAAAAGTTTTTGTACTTAAGGAACCGTTGGAAACCAACTTATTGACCTCTTATTGTTAAGACGGTACCCTTAACAGTTTGCTGGCCATAATGTTGTACCAAGTGGTGTCTTTTGTACTATTCCGTCACTTGACATTGAAACGAGTCTAATGGCTCATTCTGAATTTCATTGAGAAATGGAGGGTAGACGCAAGGCTACGAGGAACAACCCGAGGGGGCAAGCGCCGGTGACATCCATAGGGGCTAGTCGGGTTGCATCTCGGAGCTCGAGAGGAGGCCGTGGAGGTAATCGGGCTCAAACTGTGAGTGATGGCCATTTAGCTCGGTGCATGAAACCCACACCGAGGAATATGACTCTACGTATGTTCCCGAGATGGAACATGAGGAGAGCCCATACGATGGGGGCGATACCTACACCGACGGTGATGATGATGAGAGTGATGCTAAATTCGCTCAGATGGGTGAATTGTTTGAGTGGTATCAGAAGGAGAAGCTGAGAAGAGATCTCAGGTTCCAAGCTAGGCGTGCCTCTCAGGGGGGTTCGGGTCAGGGGAGTCGGGGTGTTTCCGTGGCCACCCCCGTGGCGTCACAGGGGGTACAGGGGGGAGGCCCCTATGTGAGAATCTCCAAATTCCTCAAGGAGGCTAGGGCCTTGGGGTGCAAGTCATTTGACGGCAAGGGCGATATATCGGTGGCTGCCGATTGGATCAAGAAGCTAAATGAGGCTGTTAGGGACATGCAGATCGGGCTTGACATAAAGCTGACGGTTGCTACCAGGCTACTGGAGGGAGTATCGGTTATATGGTGGGAGGGCGTGGAAGGAAAGTTCCACGGCGAGACCACCTGGGAGAAATTCGAGGTACAATTTTACAATCAGTACTATTTAGAGTTTGAGAAAAACCAGAAGAGGAAGGAGTACATGACCTTGGTGCAAGAAGAGGATTGCTCGGTGAGGCAATTGGAACAGAGGTTCCGGGACTTGGCACGATACATACCCGAGTACGCCATTGATGAGAATCGTATGGCTAATCACTCCTGGGATACCCTACATTTGGATATCCGTGATCGGGCTACCTACAATCATCACATGACGTTTAGTGAGATTGTTGATCAAGGGCTCCTTGGGGAAGCCAAGTGGAATGAAAGGAAGAAGAGAGACGTCGAGGAGGCGAAGAAGAGGAGATGGGGGAGTTCGGGACCCCAAGACCATTCTCGGAAGCATCAAGGCGGGAATGGGAACTCATTTAGGGCGCCGGCACCACCGGCAAAGAAGATCAAGGGCCCAAGAGGGCAAGGGCACAACTCAGGCAGTGGGAGGCCACCGAGGTGTCCAAACTGCACCAAGAACCATGCCGGGAAGTGCAATGAACCACCCCGGTGCTACAAGTGTGGTAGCACGAGTCACCTCAAACTCTCTTGCCCAATGCTGAACAGAGGAGGACCATCGGGGGCCGTTGAGGGACCTACATCTAGTAAGGGGCGTGCCGGACCATCTCAGGGCGACACGGGGAGGAGCGGACCCACGGCTAGTAACGCCACGTCCGTTAACCAGGGGAGGACCCAAGCATGGGTGTATGTTATGACCGAGGCAGATGCTCGGGCCAACCCGGACTCCATTGTAGGTAATCTCTTGATTTCACATGCATTTTATCCATTTATTTGAAGTACGACCTTCAGAAAATATGTATGACCCGACCGGGTACCCCTATAGACCCGACCGGGTGTGGGCTATGTTTTAGTTTTGAGGTGTGTACTCGCTCGGGCAAGCGTGGCAGAACCTTTCACTTTTGGCACTTCGAGCAATACCCGATCGGGTATGGATATATACTCGATCGGGTATGTGTAAAACTTTAACTTCGAAGTATGTGCTCGATCGAGCATTCTTGGCAGGGAATTTTGATAATTCCAGCCATACCCGACCGGGTATGAATAATTTGTTCAAGTTCGAGTCGTGTACTCAACCGGGCAAAGTTAACAGGGAGTTTTCGTTAAGAACTCGAGGAATACCCGACCGGGTAGGAGGCCTTACCCGACCGGGTATAGGGTAGTCCTAGGCTGAAAATTTTTCGTTCAGTCCTTTTCAGTTGGGATTTTGGGTAGTGTGCCTTACATAACTTATATATGTAGGGACACTAAAGATCAATGGTAGGCATGCGAGAATACTTATCAACACCGGGGCACAACGTTGATTTATGAGCGAAGTGTTTGCCAAGGGATTGGACACGCCTTTAGTAGCAATGGCACAACCTTTGTGGGTCTCTACACCATAGGGAGATGACGTGGAAAGGAAACACTACTATCCTTCATGTAATGTGAAGATAGGGGAACATCGTCTAACGGGTGACTTTGTGCCGCTAGATATGCTCGAGTTCGATGCTATACTTGGCATGGACTGGTTGGAAAAGCACCATGTGAAGGTAGATTGCTATACCAAGGTGTTAGAACTAAAAGATGGTGAGGGAAATACTTTATGCTTTGAGGGAGATAGAGGGAAATTCAATCCGTGCATCATATCGGCCATAAGAGCAAGGCATATGATGAGGAAGGGATGTCAATCTTACCTATCTTACGTCATAGGTAAGGAAGGCAAAGGAAAGAGTATCACAGAAGTGAGGGTGGTGAATGAGTATCCGGAGGTTTTCCCTGAAGAACTCCCGGGACTTCCATCAGATCGAGAGATCGAGTTTGTGATTGAAGTAGAACCAGGCACAAAACCTATCTCGATTCCTCCATACCGAATGGCACCGACTGAACTTCAAGAGTTGAAGGTTCAATTGGAAGAATGACTAGATAATGGGTTCATTAGACCAAGTCATTCGCCTTGGGGGACACCAGTTCTTTTTGTAAAGAAGAAGGATGGTTCACTTAGAATGTGTATTGATTAATGACAATTGAACAAGGTCACGATAAAGAACAAACATCCTTTACCAAGGATTGATGACTTGTTTGATCAATTACGGGGAGCAACCGTGTTCTCAAAAATCGACTTGAGATCAGGCTACCACCAACTGAAGATCAAGAAGAGTGACATACCCAAAAGTGCATTCCGTACAAGGTATGATCACTATGGTTTCTAGTAATGTCATTTGGGCTTACGAACGCCCCCGCGGCATTCATGGACCTCATGAACCGAGTATTTCACCAATACTTGGACCAGTTCGTCATAGTATTCATAGATGACATCTTGATATACTCCATGAATGAAGAAGAACACGAGAAACATCTAAGGCTTGTGCTTGAAACACTGCGGGAGAAGCAACTCTTTGCCGAATTCTCTAAATGTGAATTTTGGCTTGGGGAGATCGGTTTTCTCGGGCATGTGGTATCGGGCTCGGGCATTTCAGTTGATAACTCGAAGATTGAAGCAGTCACTAATTGGGAGAGGCCCAAGAATGTGAAGGAAATAAGGAGTTTTCTTGGTTTAGCGGGGTACTACCGCAAATTTGTGGAGAAGTTCTCGGTGATAGCATCTCCACTCACGAAGCTCACTAAAAAAGGGGCTAAGTTTGTGTGGGATGACAAGTGTGAGAAGGGGTTTCTTGAGCTGAAGAAACGGTTGACTGAAGCACCAGTACTTACTCTACCCGTGCAGGGGTCAGGGTATGACATTTATAGCGATGCTAGCATCCAGGGGCTTGGGTGCGTACTGATGCAATCGGGTAAGGTAATTGCTTATGCTTCTCGGAAGCTGAGAAAGCATGAAGTAAATTACCCCACACATGACCTAGAGCTAGGATTTGTGGTGTTTGCTTTGAAGATTTGGAGGCATTACCTCTACGGAGAGTTGTGTCACATATATACTGATCACAAGAGTTTGCAGTATGTGTTCACTCAGAAAGAGTTGAACATGAGACAAAGGAGATGGATGAAGTTGATCAAGGATTACAACTTGATTATTGAATATCATCCGGGGAAGGCTAACGTGGTAGCCGATGCTCTTAGTAGGAAGAGTTCATCAGACGTTTTACTCACATGCTTACAAGCATTGAGGGCACACGTGGAGGTATCCATGGATGGGGCGTTGTTGGCCAGATTTGAGGTGAGGCCCACCTTATTAGACGAAATCAGAACATGTCAAGGCAACGACGAGGAATTTCAGAAGATCCAGGAACGGATGCTTGTGGGGCCCGTCGATGGTTTCCGTGAGAGAGAAGATGGACTCTTACTATTCAAGGAACGTGTGTGTGTGCCATCAGATGAGGAGCTCTGTAAATCTATCCTTGAGGAGGCTCACTCATCTGCGTATGCCATACATCCAGGCGGTACGAAGATGTATCGGGATTTGAAGGAAAGTTACTGGTGGTCGGGGATGAAGAGAGAGATCGCGAAATATGTGAGCCGTTGCCTTACCTGTCAACAGGTTAAGGTAGAGCACCAACACCCAGCAGGATTATTACAGCCACTTACCATTCCAGAATGGAAGTGGATGCATGTCACCATGGACTTCGTGGTGGGTCTGCCACGGACGGTTAGGAACTATGATGCGGTATGGGTGGTAGTTGATAGGCTGACCAAGAGTGCTCATTTTCTGCCGATCAACACTACCTATGGGGTTCCGGTTACTATAGTATCGGATAGAGACCCATGGTTCACATCACGGTTTTGGCCTAAGTTCCAGGAATCCATGGGTACGAAATTGAGGTTTAGCACATCATTTCATCCTCAAACGGATGGGCAATCTGAACGGGTGATTCAGATTTTGGAGGACATGTTGAGAGCATGTGCCTTGGAGTTCCAAGGAAGTTGGGACAACCAGTTGGCTTTGGTGGAATTCGCCTATAACAACAGTTATCAGGCAAGTATAAGCATGCCTCCATACGAGGCATTGTATGGGAGGAAATGTCGGACACCTTTGTGTTGGATAAGGTAGGCGAGGCCAAGCTTGAAGGCATCGAGCTAGATGAGATCACTAAGGAGAAGGTGAAGGTTATTCAAGATAAACTCAAGGCTGCCCAAGATCGGCAAAAGAGCTATGCAGATAAACGTCGGAGGACGTTGGAATTTGAGGTTGGAGATGAGGTATTTCTGAGGGTGTCACCTTGGAAAGGGATCATCAGATTCCTCAGTCGGGGTAAGCTTAAACCACGTTACATAGGCCCATTCAAAATCATTGAAAGAATTGGGGCCGTAGCATACCGACTCCAGTTGACCCCAGAGTTGGAAAAGATTCGTAATGTATTCCATGTCTCTATGCTCAAGAAGTATGTACGGGACCCGTCACATATCCTTGAGAAACCACCGGTAGAAATCCGGGAAGACCTACACTATACGGTACAGCCGGTAAAGATCATAGACTGACAGGTAAAGAAGCTAAGGAGCAAAGAGGTGCCGATGGTAAAAGTACTTTGGAAGAGTGATCGCGTTGTGGAGCAAACTTGGGAAGTCGAGACCCTGATGAGGGAACAATATCCATTTCTGTTTGACTAGACACGTGGATTTCGGGGACGAAATCCCAAATAAGGGGGGTAGAACTTGTAACACCGCCCCCAAGTATTTGTACTTTATTAAAATATGTATTGAATCCTAAGAAATGAGTAAAATCATTTTACGTGATTGTAAATTTTCATCATTTCTTTTACGTGAATAGTAAAATTCATGTGGGGCCCACATCGGAAGTGGGGGCCGCCCGATTGTATCAGGGCCACATATTATATTCATCTGGGCCTAGATAATATGTATATGGTGGTGGATATCCTAATTGGGCCGTGGCAAGGGCATAGGGTTGACCGGTTGGTCAAACGAGGCCCAATTATCAGTATCGACAATTTATCAGATAACAGCCCGAAAAGGAATTCCGGAGACTTCTAATTTAAAGTTGAGGAATATATATTCATTATAAAGTCCAATAATGATGGAGAGCATGTGCGATAATTTATTTAACCCGATAAAATAAAATATAATTAAAACTGTCCGGAAAATACAACTTTCGGGACCGATTGTACACTCGGGGACACAAAGGGTTGACCTCCCACATAAGTGGGGGCCAACCCACGTTTTTAACCCTGCAATTTGAGAGGGGATCCGCACAAGGGATGGAAAGGGGGCAGGAATTTGATTTGGAATCAAAACACCTAAGGACATGGACCTCTCCCCACATTATTTGTGCTATTGAGACAAAAGTGAGGGGTTCCCTCCACCCACCTTCAATCAAGCTCGTCCATACCACATTTCTTGGTGATAGAAGATCTGAAAATACTCCATAACATCCACCATTCACGCACCCAATCCAAGGAGGATGGAGGAAGGCAAAAGAGAGGAGAAAAGGGGAGGTTAGGGAGAAAAGCTTGATATTAACAAGGTAATGACTCCATTAATCCCATTTCTTGTTCTTCAAACATCTTATATGAGTATGTAATCATATTTCACACACTAGTACTGTTCTACATGTTTGGAAGTGTAGAATGAGGGGTTGAAAGGTAGTTCTAAGTCCAAGAACGGACTTAGAATCCAAAGAGACCGGTTCGCCGGAAAATAACCTTTTAGAGGTTATTTGTATTAATGTGGGTTTTATGATGATGAAACCTTATTAGGAACTTGCCTAAGGTATTCCTAGAGCTTTCACGGAGTTGAAAGAGTCACCAGAATAATCGCATGAGCTAGACAAAGTTCGCCGGAGTTCAACCGGGAGGGTATGATGTCTAAAAGGCTTCACTAAGGTGAGAAGACGGATTTATGCTTTATAACTTTTGAGTGAGGCATGATATTACCTAAATTAATCAAGTATATGCTTTATGAATTGATTAATGATATTAAAGTATGTGCTATGTCATGTTAAGGAATATAACATAGTTGAAAAGCACGATTTATAGGTTTGATTAGTGAAATCATTATAAATTGATATGTATGATGTTCCAAGGACCCAAATAGGTATATTTGGCTTAAGGACGTCAAGGTGTACTTGCATGTAAAATTTCACGTTAATCGGACTTCGTTTGGGTGGTCAAACGGGTGTTGACCGCCAAATCAAGTGTTGTACCCGACCGGGTATTGGCAAATACCTGACCGGGTATGTTCTGAAAACTGCCCCAGGGGGTCGCTGCCTCTTATACCCGATCGAGTATAGGTAGGTACCCGATCGGGTGTGTATTGAAAATATGCCTCAGGGGCCGCTGCCTTCTATACTCGACCGGGTATAGGTTGGTACTCGACCGAGTATTGGGTTTTACACCCAAATGGTCAGTTTTGAATGAGTATAACGTGGGGCGTTCGGGTGAGAATTGCCCGCGTTGATTGTTAAGGATCATTACATGACTATAGGGCTAGGTATTGTCCATAGTTAAAGGAATGAAAGGTTAGCCATATCCAGGTTAGGGTTTGGTAAGGAATAAGGTTGGGGTTGAGTATCCCCGGGACAGTAAATGATCCCGAAACTCGGTTGGGGTTGAGTATCCCCAGAACGGTAAATGATCCTGAAACTCGGTTGGGGTTGAGTATCACCGGGATGGTAAATGATCCTGAAACTCGGTTGGGGTTGAGCATCCCCGGGATGGTAAATGATCCTGAAACTCGGTAGGATATTATGAATGTAGAACATAGCTTATGAGCTAGGTATCCAGGAAAGGAGTGAGATAAGTCAGGTAAGAACTTTATCTCTAAAAGACTCTTTAAGGTAAATAACCAACGGGTTAAGTATTTTATGATTATATATACAGTATGTATCATCGGGTGGATGAGAGACATCTATATATATGTATCACCCTATTTTTGGGTCTCGTGTCTAAATCATTAGTTATTCCACATATAGCCTACTTGTCACTAGTACTTCTATGGAGTACTGACCCCTCCGGGGGCCCTCACATTTTTTCAGGTTAAGGCTAGAGTCCTACTACCTGCACCTTTGCCTGGGGTGGTTGATCAAGAAGGGAGACGTGGTTCGTGCTTCCATTCTTATTTGAAAGTTATAAACTGCTCATGGATATTTGAAGAATGTTTTTCTTCTAAAAACAGTTGGGAGCCTGCGTGCTCGTGTTTGCCATGTGTGGCTAATTATCAAACATATTATATTTCCACATTTGTTTGATTATGATATTGATGTTGATTGTATGTGTTTACTAATCGATTTGGCAATAGAAACTATCGGACACCTTGTATAACTCAATAGGGATGAACTGTTGTTCTTATTGGGTTGTACGGCGGTTGTCTATGTGGCACGGATGCGGTCCGGGACGTGACAGGGTATGCTTGAAAATGGCTCAAAAACGTTTGTTTCTATGCATACCTAGTTCGGTAAGTAGGGGTACCCGATCGGGTGTTCTTGGGAGTACCTCAAACTTCTTCATTTTTACGCATACCCAATCAGGCCTGGGGTGTATCAGATCGAGTATTTTTGTTTATTCTCCAGGTACCAAGAATTTCGATTACCCGCTCGGGTATATGATAATACCCGATCAAATTTTTCTTTCAATAATGCAATTTCTTCTTTTTAGTCACATACTCAACTGGCATAGGAGACACCCAATCGGGTTCTTCAACCTTGGAGTTTTTTAACATTAAAAAATGTCCAAAATTGGACCAGGGGCAATGTGCAGTAGTAACACCTTTGATGGTCAAAGTAGGCGTACATTTGTCCAAACGCCCGCCTTTGATCTTCCTCTAGCCGCTCTAAACCACGTTGTTGGTGATCTTCTAAGTTACCCACTCTCTTGAAGTTGCGTGAGGCGCCCATCCATGGCCTCATAATTCAGGTTGAGAGTGTTGAGGCCGGCTAAAAGGGCATGTTGCCCTTCCAATATTTGAGTTTGAAAGGGGTGATATTGAAGTGTGTGGGAGGTGGAAGGCATATCTCCGGGGACATGTTCTTCTTCTTCTTGAGGATTCGGTGCGGCGTAGTGAGCTGGAATAACATACGTACGCATGCAGATGTATCTAACTTTAGATCCTCTGAAAAAACAGCCATGGTGATGAAACGGTTAGCAACACAAGAGGAAAGAGTTGAAGGTCCAATTACAAGAATTATTGGACAACGGGTTCATTAGACCTAGTCATTCACCATGGGAAGCACCGGTACTCTTCGTGAAAACGAAAGATGGTACACTAAGAATGTGTATTGACTACCGACATTTGAACAAGGTCACGATCAAGAATATGTATCCTTTACCAAGGATTGATGACTTGTTTGATCAACTTCGGGGGGCCATGGTGTTCTCAAAGATTGATTTGAGGTCGGACTATCATCAGTTGAAGATCAAGGAGAGTGTGATAAGTCCATTTTTGTACTTACTTTTCATATCAAATTTAAGCGATTCTTGGATTGAAAATATAACAATAAGGCATGTTTTATATATTTTGGTTCAAGTTTCATGAAATCAGGTAAAAATCACATTCATAACATGTTTGGCGAAAGTTCGGGTCAGTTGCGTGAAGAAAATGGCATTTTTTGCCAACAAATGAATTGCTACGAAAGTTTGCAAGATATGTTGACCAATTGTTCAATGAGAAGAGTCCAAGATATGAAGAAATCATGCAAGGAAGCTCAAAAACCAAGAAGGGGTCGCCTATATGGCCACTTTTGATGAAAATGGACGATGCATAAAGACACATGTTCGTATTTTGATCATAACTTGGCGCATGATTGCCCAAAGTTTGTGATACTAGTTGCATTACATTTAAATCTTCTTTCTCTACAACTCTTATGCAGAACACAGAACCAAATAACAATCTTAGAATGGACATATTGCTCAAAGAAGTCAGACATTTGCAGTTGCGATGGAAAGTGACACGTGCTAACCGTTTTGGTCATATCTCATAAACTACAATTTCAGTGCATGTAATTCAAATTCCAGTAGTTATACAAGAAAGAGGTCTACAACTGTGGTGAAGACAACTTTTCCATTTGACGTGAGGAGGTTGACACGGCGGCGGCCTTTCTGTGCGCCTACGAGTTTTTGACGGTTTCAGCACACAACACTTTGAATGGCGACAAAATAATGGAAGGCTGCTGACGGGGGACGGAGGGCGTTCGCCCTCCGTGGCCGCCTGCGGCGGGATGTGATTTTTGAGCTGCCGGTTGCTGAGACAAGACGGGAGGCGGCCAAAAGGGCAGCCGCCCTCCATGGGTGCCTGCGGCGGATTTGACGCGTACACGTAGCTTTGTCGGGGAAGTGACTGAAGGCTGTTGGCCATGGCCGGAGGGCGGCCGCCCTTCTGATCGCTTTCCACGAAACTCCGGCTATAAAATCCCTATTCCATCCCCACCTCAAAACACACCATCTCACACCCAACTCAGATAAAAAGGGTGTCTTCTTCCTCCTCAAATCTCGGATTTCCACCATTGTTGGACCTTCAACTTCAATCTTTCATATCTTTCTCATTTTAGCTCCAATTTGTAAGTTCTTTATATGAAAATTCATCTTCTCGTCATTTAGATTCTGAATATGTTGTTTTTATTTTCCAAATGTTAGTGAAACATTCTCTGCATTAATTTTAAGAATTTCATATTTTCCATATTTATTCAAGAAAAATAGTTCTTGTTGTTATATTAATCTCCTACTTAGATAAACTCAATACCTAGTATAAATGATGTTTATTTGTGACAGAAACAAAAGCTTAGATGTTGGGAGTATTCACTTTAATATTTTATTTTGTTGTTATGATTTATGATCATGTCTTATTTTATATGTAAAGTGTTAAAACTAGTAATGAGTTGTTGTAGTTAATTTATTCTTGGGAATGAGTTGAATTAAAAAATATGGGTTGACCTTGTTTGACTGAAAATTAGGAGTTTAACTAATGTTATGGACTAGTTGTTTAAAATGATTAATTTGATTACTTAATAGATTTGGTCATTTCATTAATTAAACTTTGGAAGATTATTTATAACTTGTCTATGAGATTATAAATAGTTTAAGCCAAACATATTGAGCACATTAATGAAGCCTAGAGATAGGATAAATTAATGGATAGAATTTAATCTTTGTCTATGAGGAATAAATTCAATTGTTTAATATGAGAAATTTAATTAATTAATGAAGTTGACCATTTTGTTAGCTAAAATGTGGAAAATTATATCTATCTTGTCTATGAGATTAGAATGGAATTTAGGCCAACCATTTTAAACACATTAATGAAGACTAGAAATAGGATAAATTAGTGAAAGTAACTTAAATCTTATCAATGAGAAAAGAAATTACTAGTCCAATCTTTAGTTATAAATACTCCTAATTATTAGGTCCAAACTAAAAGGATGTACCCATATTTTATAATTCAATTCATTGCCCTTCTTTGATCAATCCATTTAGAGTTTAATATTATATTTTTCATTTAGTTTATTTTTGAGCCATCATTAGTATTTTGCATAATTTAATTTACTTTCTTTTTCAAAAGTTAGTTTAGAAAATCAATCAAAAGTTTTAATTTGGAAAGCTTCCAATAATTTGCGATAACCTGTGACTGGACTTAAAATCAAGAAACTCCTCCACCATTCCTCAAGAGACACGATACTCGGGGAAAACCGAAAGGTTAGACTCCGTTTTACTACAATGCCGCGTAAGCGGTTATCAAAGTGACATACCGAAGAGTGCATTTCGCACTAGATATGGTTACTACGAGTTTCTTGTGATGTCATTCGGTTTAACCAATGCACCGGCAGCATTCATGGACTTGATGAACTGTGTGTTTAGTGAGTACTTAGATCAGTTTGTGATTGTATTCATTGATGACATCTTAATATACTCAAAGAATGAAGATGAACAAGAGCATCACTTGAGGCTTGTGCTTGAAAGGCTAAGAGAGAGGCAACTCTTTGCCAAGTTCTCTAAATGCGAATTTTGGCTTAAAGAGATTGGTTTCCTCGGGCATGTCATATCTGGATCGGGCATTGCAGTGGACAATGCAAAGATAGAAGCTATTATGGATTGGGAACAACCCAAGAATGTGAAAGAGATACGTAGTTTCCTTGGCTTAGCGGGTTACTATCGTAAATTTGTTGAGAAATTCTCCATGTTGGCGTCACCACTTACAAAGCTCACGTAGAAGGGGGCTAAGTTCGTATGGGACGACAAATGTGAGAAAGAGTTTCTTGAGCTAAAGTAATGACTTACCGAGGAACCCGTTCTTGCTCTACCCATACATGGTATAGGATATGATATCTATAGTGATGCTAGCATACAAGGGCTTGGATGTGTACTAATGCAAAATGGTAAGGTGATTGCCTATGCTTCTCGGAAATTGAGGAAATACGAGGTGAACTACCCTACCCATGACCTAGAGTTGGGGCGGTAGTGTTTGTGACGTGCACTCGTCGTTAGGTGCACTCAAAATAAATAATCAATACAACACAAATACGTAGTATAGTGCAGTAAGGTTCGTATCCACGGGGAAAGGAATACTTTTCTTTTATAATAGTAGTAACAAAAGGGGGGTTTAGATTTGTTTGTTTTAACAACACTAAGATAAACAACCTATATGAGTTTAATGCAATGAGATGAAGACTTGGTCTTGCTTTTATCCACTTAATGAAATGTTCGTCGATCCCGGTTATATCTTTAACTATCTTCCTCTCGAATACTCAATCGAGGAGTATATCCAGTTCATCGAGGGTAGTTATTAATAACGAGATGCGTTCATTAATAAAACTTACTATCGAGTCAATATAGAACAAGCGCCGTATATTAACTTGATAGTAGCAATAAACTTAAGATGAAAACGATTGAGATTGATAACCTCAACACAAGCGGTTTATTGGTTTAATCAATATAATTAATTCCCCTTGGCATATTAACCATGAGATGCATGCATTAATATTCCAAGTTTACTACCGTTGAAAGAACCGGATTAATAACAAGCGTATTAACCGATTGATTCTAGTAATAATTAATATGAGAAACAATACTAGTTGATACTTTAAGTAATGTTTAAGATATTAACATGAAATATGAATAGGAATTAATTAATACTCAAGGAAGAATATTAAAATATATGGATCCTACTATGATTAATATCAAGATGTTGACTAATTGTCATCTTAGTAACACTCCCCAATATTATCATAGAGGAAGAAATAGCTATTACTATAACCAATGTCAAGATGTTAACTAATTGTCATCTTAGTAACACTCCCCAACTTTGATATAGAGATAGTATTTTGAAAGAAAGAATTAATATTCAAGGAAGAAGATTAAAGAAAATAACTCACAACTTACAAATTCATTAAGCTTCAAAGTAGCAAAACCAAGATGGAAGAGTTTAGCTCCTCATTTGGAGACTAAACATGATAAAAAATATAAAGAAAGAGCTATTCTATACTGAGCTTAGATGTATAAGGGATTGGATCTTTATTGTGAAGGAAAGGGGTGTATTTATAGGCTTTTGGGAGCTGCAGGGGCTGATACCCGACCGGGTATATAGGATACCCGATCGGGTATCTTAGGAAATTTCCCGGAAAGCCACATTTCTGGACATACCCGGTCGGGTATGTCGGTTTACCCGATCGGGTATGTGACAAATCTTTACGAAAATTTGCTCCCACGATCCTTTGTTCCCGGATTTGATTTGGACAACCGAATCAAGCAAATACCCGATCGGGTATTGCCTATACCCGACCGGGTATAAGAGTAATTTTTCCAAATCGAAATCTTTCATGTCTCTTTGCACTTTCCTTGATCTTTTGAGGTCCCATCTTGATCCCTTGGATGAGTTTTGACCTGTTTAGCTCAGAATAGTCCTAATCTAAACAAATTACAAATAATTATGAAAACAAAGTATTACACCAAAAATGTGTAATTTCCACAACTAGAACTAATAAAAACTAGTTAAAAATACAAACATACATGATAGGAAATTCACACTATCAGTTTGCACTGAAGATTTGGAGGCATTATCTTTACGGGGAAACATGTCACATCTACACCGATCATAAGATCTTGAAGTATGTATTCACTCAGAAAGAGTTGAATATGTGGCAAAGGACATGGATGGAGTTGATCAAGGACCATGACTTGATCATCCACTATCATCCCGGTAAGGCCAATGTGGTGGCCGATGCACTGAGCAAGAAGAGTACGTCAGGGACGTTACTCACATGCCTACACGCATTGAGGACGTGCGTGGAGGTGACCACGAGCGGGGCTCTCATAACGAGATTTGAGGTTAGACTTACTTTGCTTGATGAGGTCAGCCGATGTCAGGGCATTGATGAGGAATGTCAGAAGATCCGAGAGCGGATCCTTGTGGGGCCCGTTGAGGATTTCCGAGTACGAGAAGATGGTCTCTTATTGTTTAGAGATCGTGTGTGTATACCGAAAAATGAAGAGCTCCAAAAGTCGACCTACTTTGCTTGATGAGGTCAGTCGATGTCGGGGCATTGATGAGAAATGTCAGAAGATCCGTGAACGGATCCTTGTGGGGCCCGTTGAGGATTTCCGAGTACGAGAAGATGGTCTCTTATTGTTTAAAGATCGTGTGTGTATACCGAAGAATGAAGAGCTCCAAAAGTCCATACTAGAGGAGGCTCATTCTTCGGCCTATGCTATGCATCCAAGGGGTACAAAGATGTACTGAGACCTGAAGGAAAGTTATTGGTGGTCAGGTATGAAGAAGGACATCGCAGAGTATGTGAGTCGATGCCTTACTTGTCAGCAAGTTAAGGCGGAGCATTAGCACCCAGCAGGGCTTTTGCAGCCACTTAACCATTCCAGAATGGAAGTGGGAACATGTGACCATGGACTTTGTGGTAGGATTACCATGAACGGTGAACAATTACGATGCGGTATGAGTGGTGGTTGATAGGCTTACTAAGAGTGCACATTTCTTACCTATCAACATTACTTATCCTCTTGAAAGATTGGCCAAGTTATACACTGAAGAGATTGTGAGATTGCATGGAGTCCCGATATCCATTGTGTCGGATAGAGATCCACGATTCACATCTAGATTTTGGCCAAAGTTTCAAGCATCTTTAGGAACTAAACTGAAGTTTAGCACAACATTTCACCCACAGACGGATGGACAATCCGAGCGGGTGATACAGATTTTGGAAGACATGCTTAGGGCATGTGCTTTGGAGTTCCAAGGGAGTTGGGACAAACATTTGGATTTAGTAGAGTTTGCCTATAACAACAGTTACCGGACAAGTATTGACATGCCTCCATACGAGGCATTGTATGGGAGGAAATGCAGGACACCATTGTGTTGGGATGAGGTTGGCGAAGTCAAGCTCGAGGGTATAGAACTTGTTCAGATCACCAAGACTAAGGTGAAGACCATCCGGAATAGGCTTAAGGCTGCCCAAGATCGACAGAAGAGCTATGCCGATAAACGGCGTAGACCATTAGAGTTTGAAGTTGGTGATGAGGTATTTCTAAGGATTTCTCCTTGGAAAGGTATCATCCGATTCATATCGAGGGGTAAGCTTAACCCATGATACATGGGTTCGTTTGAGATCCTAGAAAGGATTGGAGCTGTGGCTTACCGGCTTAAGCTGACAACTGCGATTTAGAAGATACACGACGTGTTTCATGTGTCCATGCTCAAGAAGTATGTACGAGACCCATCTCATATTCTTGAGAAACCACCGGTAGAGATCCGTGAGGATTTACAATATGAAGTGGAACCGGTGAAGATGGTTGGTCAACAAGTGAAGAAACTTAGGAACAAGGAGATTCCTATGGTAAAGGTTCTATGGAGGAGTGATCGAGTCGAAGAAGAAACTTGGGAGACCGAGGTCTCAATGAGGGAGCAATACCCATTTCTTTTCGATTAGACACATGGATTTTGGGGACGAGATCCCAGATAAGGGGGGTGAACATGTAACACCGTCCCCAATTATATTTACTTTTATGTAAATCATGTATTGAACCTTATGAACTAGTTAATGAATTTACGAGGTTGTAAATTTTTGTTACTACTTTTGCGTGAATAGTGAATTGCACGCGGGGCCCACATCGGGAGCGGGGACCACCCTATATTTCCGAGACCACATATTATATTCATCTTGGTCTAGATAATATGTATATGGTGGTGGATATTTTAGTTGGGCCATGGAAAGGGCATAGGGTTGACCAGTTGGTCAAATGAGGCTCAATTACCGGTATTGGTAATTTATCGGATAACAGTTCGAAACGAATTTCAGAGACTTCTAAATTAAAGTTGGTAAATGTATATTCGTTCTATAGGCCCATAGTGGTTGAAAGTGTGTGATATATTTTATTTGACTCGATAGAATAAAATATAATTAAAACGTCCGGGAAATACAACTTTCGAGGCCGAATGTACACTTTGGGACATATGGGGATGACCTCCAACATGAGTGGGGGCCACCCCACATTTTTTTAGAGCTCAAAGTTGAAAATTTGGGGGGCTGCACAATATGGGTTGAGAGTTGGCATGGTTTGAGAGTGATGGGTGGGTGAGAAGTGACCAAAAGTGGCCCTCCCCCTCACTCGTTTGCCTATTGAGATAAAGAGGAGTACTCTCACCCCCTCCCCTATCCTTGTGCGGCCAAGACATCTCAAGCAAGAGGAAAACTCCCAGAAACTATCATTCTCCATTGATAGAATCAAGCTCAACAAAGAAGAAGGTCCAAGGAAGAAGAAGAATAGGGAAAAAGAAGAGAATAACATTTGGTGTTAAGGTGAGAAGCTCTTTACTGTCTTTTCTTCCACGTTTTATGTATCATATGGATTATATATCATATGAGGAACCCCTAGGATTGTTCTACATAGTTAGAAGTGTAGAATGAGGGGTTGGAAGGTAGTTCTAAGTCCAAGGATGGACTTAGAAGCTAAGGTGACCGGTTCACCGGAAAATAACCTTTTAGAGGTTATTTGTATTGATATGGGTTTTATGATGATAAAACCTTATTTGGAACTTATCTAAGGTGTTCCTAAAGCTTTCACCGAGTTTAAAGAGTCGCCGAAGTTATCGCCGGAGTTTGACAAAGTTCGCCGGAGCTTTGTCGGAGTTAAACCGAGAAGGGAAAAACTTCTTAAAGCTCATTCAAGGTGAGTGGATGGCTTAATGCCTTGTAACTCTTGGGTTAAGTATGAGATTACCTAATTAAATTCAATATGTGTTCATAATGATGTTTAAAATGTTTTGAGCATGTGATTAGCCAAGATGATTAGGCTTATGTGAAGTGAACCATGATGATTATGCATGAGAAATGATATGAAAATGATATAAAAACATGTGTGATGTTTTGGATGGACAAAATGGCAAATATTGATTGTTTAAGACTTAATTCATGTTTGGGTTAAGTTTCGGATCAATCAGAGTCGGTTTGGGCGGTCAACGGGCCGTTGACCGCAAAGGAGGAAGTGGTTCGGCGCCGGTTTAAGCTATAACCGGCGCCGGTTTGAGTACGGGGCATTCAAATAAATGAATTTAAATGTGAACCGGCGCCGGTTATGGCTGAACCGGCGTTGGTTAGGTGCTGTTTTGTCCCGAATGATGATTTTCGTGCATGGTTTTACATGGATTGTTATGCTTAGGCTATAAGACTTGGTTTAGTCTTGATAAATGATTATGATATAGACCCTATCTATGTATGATATGTGGTAGATCATAGGAATGGATATATAAACGGTGGAGATCTAAGGACGACAGTACTGTCCTCAAAACTCGGTATATAAACGGTGGAGACCCAGGGACGACGGTACCGTCCTCAAACCTCAAATATATAAACGGCTGAGACCCAAGGACGACGGTACTGTCCTCAAACCTCAAATGTATAAACGGTGGAGACCCAAGGACGACGATACTGTCCTCAAACCTCGGTATATAAATGATGGAGACCGAGGGACGACAATACTGTCCTCAAAACTCATATGTATAATAGGTAGAGAATCCAAGGATGACAGTACTGTCCTCAAACTCGTATGTATATATTGACTTGGACCAGGAGGAGTCCTATACACTCATAGGATATATGGGTGGGTTGGAATTTAAGTCATGGATATTGACTACTATGATTTTCACAAATAAAAAATGACCTACGGCTCGAGTATTTCCAAGTGTGTGTGTGTGTGTGTATGTATATATATATATATATATATATATACTGATATGTATTTTATAACTTGGGGGAAAGTACTATGCGTGTATGTATCACCCTATGTTTGGGTCTTATACTTGAAACGTTAGTTATGCTACATTTAGCTTGCTACTCGCTCGGTACTTGTACTGACCCGTTCAGGGGGCCCCATCATTTTCAGGTTGAAGCTAGGGCTTGCTACCTGCACGTTCCTACGGGTGAAGACAATTCAAGGAAGACGTGGTTCGTGCTTCCTTATTTCCTTTCAAACTACCAAACACTTGCTCATGGATATTTGATTCACCATAAACTATTTTTGGGCCTGTGAGCCCATGTTTTGGCCGGTTGTGGCCCATGCTTTAACGTTGAATATTTCCGCTATTCATTGGTTTACATGTGATGTTGTTATGTATGTTTACTACTGAGTATGGATGGATTATGTTCATGGACACCTTGTATGATTAAGTCATGTTGACTTGCGAGTGACGTCATTTGATCATACAGTGGTTGTACACGCGCTTAGATGCAGTCTAGGGCATGACAATATATATATATATATATATATATATATATATATATATATATATATATATATATATAGGTTTTGGTTCGAATAAGAACACGATCTTAGGAAAGAAATGAGAATGAATCTGGACCGTTAGATTTGTTTTAAGTGAAATTCAATGTGCATTAGATGAAACTGTAATGTGCATTAGCTGAAATTGAAATGTGCAGCACAAAGGGTACGATACAATGACATTATGTGAAGCTGAATTGTGCATTAGGTGAAATTGAAATGTGCACTAGGTGAAATTGAAATGTGCACAGTAAAAGGTACGATGTGCTGTAATTTTTGTACCTTTTATTTCGCACATTTCAGTTTCAGTTAATGCATACTTGAGTTTAAATTTTTATTTTGCACATTTCAGTATTATCTAATGCACATTTAAGTTTCATCAAATGCACAATTCAGTTCCACATAATACAATCCAACGGTCCATAGTCATTCTCATTTCTCTCATGGGAGTCCATTCTTACCGGAACCGCTACACACACAGATATACACACACACACACACACACACACACACACACACACACACACACACACACACACACACACACATATATATATATATATATATATATATATATATAGGGGAGGGTTCAAATACAAAGAGGTCTTCCCATGCAAAGTGAGAATTAATCTCGTGCGTTCATTTTGAGATCTAATGGCTCAAAATGAGCCAAAAGTGAACTAAATTCGATTAAAAACGCGGTGGCAATTTTGTAATTAAAATGAAGTTTTTTGCCATCGCGAAAAAGTGCAACAGAAACACGCAAAAGTGCAACGCGGTGAAGAAAAAGTGCAATTGGTCGCACTTGGCACGGGAGAACCTCTTTTTATTTGATCTCTTCCCTATATATAGGGAGCGGTTCTGATAAGAACGGACTCCCAGGAGAGAAATAAGAACGATTCTGGACCGTTGGATTGTATTATGTGGAACGAAAATGTGCATTTGATGAAACTGAAATGTGTATTACATGATACTGAAATGTGCAGAATAAAAATTTAAACTCAATTGTGCATTGGGTGAAACTGAAATGTGCGGAATAAAATGTACAAAAATAACGTCACATCGTACCTTTTATTCTGCACATTTCAGTTTCACCTAGTACACATTTCAATTTAACTTAATGCACAATTCAGCTTCACTTAATGACATTGTATCATACGCTTTGTGTTGCACATTTCAATTTTACATAATGCACATTACAGTTTCATCTAATGCACATTGAATTTCACTTAAAGCAAATCTAACGGTCCAGATTCGTTCTCATTTCTCTCCTAAGATCATGTTCTTGTTTGAACCAAAACCTACACACACACATACACACACACACACACACACACACACACACATATATATATATATATATATATATATATATATATATATATATATATATATATATATATTGAACAAGGTAAGAAGTCACCATCTCAATCTTGTTAAAGTTATACAAAATTAAAGGTGTTAGTTCAATAATTATAAGACATTTATAATATTGAGGACTTCTTTAATTTTTATAGAAATTACTCTAAATAAGACTAAAACTATGGCAAAAACCTAAAATAGGACTAGTTACGTTTTTATTCCAAAATAGGACCATATCACTCCTATTGGAAAGATACCTATTTTTTCATTCCACTCTTAGCCCTCCTTTAAATATGATTAAAAGGTAGTCAAAACTCATAATTTGTTGTTTAGTTCATAATAAATCCGATTTTTTTTTTAAATCGTAGAAAAATAACAAAAAATTAATAAAATATTTATAAAATAAAAAATTAATTTTTGTTTTTTATTTTTTTTAAAAACATGGATGTCTTTCCCATCGCCTGTACTGCCTCCTTGCACCACCACCTCCGATCGGTGTAAAAAATGACAATTTTTATGAAAATACCAAAAATATAGCATATTACTCTTTGAGAATGCCAAAATTTTCATTGAATTTGTTATAAATATGACATTCCTAATGCATGTGGAATTCCCCCAGTTACCGAAGATGGTGGTGCTGGGGCGGCATTTTTTTTAGCGTTTTTTAGTTTTTTTTTTTTAAAATATTTTTCAATATTTTTTAATTTTTTAAATTAGATGCCTTTCTCACCGCTTGTAATGCCTCCCTGCACCAGCACCTCCGACCGGTGTAAAAATGTCATTTTTTCTAAAAACTGCCATTTTTCTTCTGAAAATGCCAAAAAATGACATATTACTATTTCAGAATGCCAAAATTTTCCTTAATTCTGCCATATAAATGACATTCGTATTAGATATGGCATTTTTTCTGCTAGTGACTGGAGGTGGTGGTGCTGGGGCGGTAGAGGCGGCGGTGATATTTTTTTTATTTTTTTTATTTTTTTCGAAGTTTTTTTTTTAATTTTTTTAATTTTTATTATTGAATTTTTTTTATTAGTATTTTATTATTTTTTACGAATTTATTTCTATTTGTTTATGAATTAAAACATTTCAATAAAACCAAGGGTATATTTGTCCAACACACACATAATTGGTCCTATCAAAACATAATTTACTTTTTGGTCCTATTTGTGCAAAATGAGAAGCTTTTAGTCCTATTTTGATACTTAACTCTAATTTTTAATATGGATTATGACTAAGGGGCTAAAAATGTAATTTCCATTATTTTATATTATTACTGTTTGGGGTTAATTTGTGGATTCATGTAGAGGGTGGTAAAGTAAAAACAAAATTGATTTGAATAAGACTAAAACATATACTAAAACATAGTCATATTCTAAAAGGAAAAAAATACAAATATATTTTTGTAGTATTAGTGAGAAACAAATATATTCATGTTCTATTCTTTGGAACAAATATACCATGAAGTTCATGTAGGAGTGCATATATAACCCTGAACTATTACAAGCTGCAAAAATACTCTTCACAATGTTTTAGTCAATCACAAATAAATAAGTTCCATTAATGAGATTTTTGAATGTTTTTAATTGGACTAATTTTTTAGGTTGTTATAGTTTGATATGATATGATCTTATTTGATCTGTCTTGATTTCTCTATTTTATAAGCGTCAAAGTTTGATTTCATTTGAACTAATTTAATTTAATGGCAGCTGAAAAAAGTGCAAACAACATCCTCAAATTTAATTTGATAAACACGATGGTGTCAAATGTCGGAAATGAACGTGTTTTGGTCTAATTCCTCCAAGTAAACTGTAAAAGTCGAGCGTCACGCGCGCGAGGGTGAGAACATAAAAACTGGTCGGCTCGCGACGTTGTACGCTAGCAGAGTGGCGAAATCAGACATTGCTTTCTCTTCTTCTCTCCCTTCTCAATATTTCCGTCGTCAAATTCACCTGAAATTTCGGGTAGCCGTCTCCGGCGAGTTGTTATATCTATCCTACCTTTGATTGTTCGGATCTTGTGACACTTTCATGGTTTTCTTGATGAAATCTGGTCAGACGATTCGTGAACTAGATTGGCGAAGAGATAAGACGGCGCCGGTGAAGGTGGAATTGGTCGCCGATGATCACTTGGAGGAAGAATATGCCCAACTCAATAAACGATCCAAGCTTTCTGCTCCCTTTCAGGTATGGCTGCCTAATTTCTACCTCTATGCTTTGTCCGGAGTAATGAATTTCTTGTCCCTTTTCTGTTAAAAAAATTGTGGTGCTGATGCTCCTATACTCAATAGATGTTATGTAGATGAACTGTTTTTTAATGGGAAAATTCCTGAAATAGGAGGAAAATCTTTAAAAATTCCAAAAAAGGTCTGCCTGCCATGTTTTTCTTTCACGGATAGGAATAATTATGGCCAAACTTGGAAAATACTGTCATGGTACTGATTATTCCCAATTTGCGAATAAAAACATAATTGTCCTGTTTTGGATTCCACAGGTGTTAAAGTGCTCATATTCATCTCTAAGTATTAGACACACCAATTAAATAACTACATAGTATTATCTTTTAAATAAAGAAGTTCTTCATTGTGAGGGAATGAGGGTATGATCTTTTTATTTTGAAACGGTACATTCGTTAAAAGTCATGAAATCTTACCTAGACTTTTAATATTATATTTTTGGTTTAACTAAATTTATCATTGTAACACCTGACACCGCGGGGCTCGAGGTAGTTATTCCTAAATGCCATACAAACCCAGTACTGTTTCTATGACATGAGTTCTTACCTGATGAGCTTTCTTAAGAGAGGAGATGTACCTTGTCGGTATGGATAGTACTATTAATTTGTTTAAACTAATCTCAAGCATTACAATTATCTTATACTTCTGTGTAATACTTTTGGCAAATTAGATCATTATTATTTTTTTCGGAAAAAGCAATGAAACTACTTTCTTAATGGGGATAGTTGGTAGGCGATGCTCCATCCATCCTTACATGAGTTTCTAACTTTCAATATTAAAGATGAGATATAGTTTACAAATTGTCAAATGTATCCTATCAATTTCCACATATTAAAGAGAAACTATCAAAAGCAGACTTAAGTATTAGAGGACAACTGGGTATGCCTTATTGCGTTGTGTTTCTAAATGAGTACTTGAAGAAAATGCATATTCTTATCTTCACTTAAAAACGGAGGAATTCGTCTGAATGATGATATTTTATTTGCAGAAGTGATAAAAGGAACAAGTGTTTAAAGTTCACATCATTGCATTTTCTATTTGTTGGTTCACTAATTTCTATAGTTTACTTAAATAATCTAATGTTGAAAGTGTTCTTTGCTTTATTGTTATTTTTCATTTTCTTGGTGTGTAATTTGTGCTGCATTGTTGTTATTATTGCAGTATCAGGTAGGAACCGGAGCCGGAGCCACTGTATCTCCGGCCCAATATAACCCACTGGATGAGCCAAGCCCATTGGGCTTGAGTTTAAGGAAGAGCCCATCACTTTTGGATTTGATCCAGATGAGGCTCTCTCGTGGAAAGGGGGTGTCCAAAGCTGGAAAAAGAGACCAAAAAGGAAATTCCAGTAGTACTACAGAGAAACTAAAGGCTTCTAATTTTCCTGCATCAGTTCTCAGTATTGGTAGCTGGGAGGTATTATTTATTTAACTTCTGATCTTAAAATTTTTTTTCCGGAACAAGTTAGTATTGTTGTGGATTAAGTTCAATCCATGCCTAAACGTGGAATCCAAAAAAAAGTTCGATGTTAGTCTAGGGACCAAATGTCTACACTAAAATTTTGAGTTCATTTTAATGAGGGTTATCCTTGTTGGGTTTTGTCAGGTTCGGGGTCTGTCAAGCCCTTCATTTCTGAACTATACAATTCTATTAAAATTAAGCTAAATTTTGAAAGAGTAATAACAAGATGATAGGAAAATATTTCATCTAAACCTATAATTGAGGGCACATCATTACATTTGTAATTGTCTAATTGTGATGATTCCTTAGATAACATAGTGTTACTTATAAATCATAGTAATATGCATTTAAATCATCGGTTCGGTTTCGTTGATTTCAGTTTTAATGGATCGGTTTTTAGTCGGTTGATTTTAGTAACTTTTGGAAGAGGTGAAACGAGAATCGGACCATACAACTTGAGTCAATTTAAGTCGGTTTGTATCATTTTGGTCGATTTTAGCACGTTTTAGCCAGTTTTTCTAGACGATTTTAATCTTGGCCGATTTTTTAACACAAAAGTATAAACCATAAACTGAACCACCAATGAAATAGTCAGTTTTGGTCAGTTACAGTTCATTTGGTTCTGTTTTGGTCGGTTTAGTTTTGGTTGGTGTGTCGGTCGGTTTTGGTTTTTCGTTTTCTGTTCACCCTAGTAACGAGATACCGGTCAGTGATATATTCCGTTACTTGGGCTCCGTAATTCACAAGAACGGTGAATAGATGAAGATGTATCCCATAGAATTAGGACATGATGGATGAAATGGAAGAGTGAATCAAGATTCTGACTAAACTAAAGGGTAAGTTTTATAGTATAACAAGTACTATATGGCGTAGAGTATTGGACTGTGAAATAATGTTGCATTTAAAGGATGAGCGTGGTTGAGATGCGCCTTTTCGTTGGATGTGTGGACTTATCCGAATAAATCGCTTGAGGAATGAGATAATCAAATAAAAGGCGAGTGTAACACCTAATGAAGATAAGGTGCAAGAGTGTTGATTGCGGTGGTTTGATCCTATGCGTTGAAGACTGAGTGGTGCACCTATTAGACATGTTGAGATGTGGGGAGAATAATAGGGGAGAAGACGAAGATGAAGACCCAAAAAGACGTGGATTAGAGGAGTCGGAAGTGATATTCATGTAGAGGGTTGATTTCTTTTCTTTTTATCTTTTTATCTTTTTATATTCTTTATCTTTCTTATGTTCTTTATCCTTTTATCCCTTTTATCTTATATATTTTTATCTTTTATCCCTTATAATTTTTATCTTTTTTTTGTCCCAGAGCAAACCATTCATGGTGGGTCATCCGGAAACAGTCTCTCTGTGCTTTAAGACAGGGGTAAGACTGCGTACATCCGACCCCCCCTTACCCCACCGTAGGTGGGAGCCTTTGCAGCACTGAGGTAAATGATGATGATGATGAAGAGAGCAAACCACTCATGGTGGAGGAAGTGCCGGGGAACACTTCCTAATTTTATTATAAAAAGGATAATGAAATATACAAGGGAAATTTGAAAGAACAAAAGCCCTAACAATTAATTTTTTTAGAAGGTATCCCAAACTTATTTTAAGCGAAAAGCGACCAAAAGCAAGAACTTAGAGCTTTTATAAAAAGCGAAAGCGCTAAGCGAAATACAAATATAAAATATTCCAATGCATAATTAAGTCAAAAACACATCAATAGTCATAATACTCATAATAGTACTAATAATGCGACATAAAGGTAGAAAATATCCATCACACAATGTCATAATAATGTCATAAAATCAACTCTACGAAGCATTATCACTCCATAATGTCATCCTCCACATGAATGTTCCCTTCTTCTTCATCCATAACCAAAGCATCGAAGTCATCACTATCATCATTATACACCCCAACATCTTCTTCATCTTCTTCCTCATCTTCATCAACAAGCCTATGGGTGGAGGCTTTTTCCTTGGACTTGGACTTGGAAGTTCCCACTTTTTCTTTCCCTTTTGAATTGCGTCTTAGAGAATATGGTGTGTCATGTACACCGGAAAACTTCGCAACGTCCCCCATGTCAAAGTATCTCCATCATCAAAGACCAACTCTTCGTTTGCATCATCAAGAGTACCCGTCAACCATTCATTTGCCATGTCTATATATTCTAAACAAATTGGATCGATAGAGTCACACATTTCCCACCGACGCCTCAATGCCCTATTGTACTTAACAAAAACCAAATCATTGAGGCGCTTGTACTCTAGACGACTTCTCCTCTTTGAATGTAACTGTTAAGCATTTAAATATTGTTGTTAGCATAGTCAGTTAAAGTAAAAATGAAAATGATCTTACTTATTTACATTTAAATAATTATTCTTACATGTTCAAATACGCTAATGTATAATGTTTCAAAAATGTATAATGTTTAAAACCAGGCAAGTTTGTTAAAAAAAGCCAAATAATAAAACCAGCAGCACTTTGTTCATTCCCAGGCTGGGGATGGAATGTACATGTGCAATGGGACTATGTGAGACTACTTTAAAATACAATAAGTAGCAATAAGTAGCAGCAGATGGAGAGAGCAGTTCAATCGCAGCGGAACAAAGAAGAAATACAGCAAAACAAAGAAGAAGATAGCCAGTAGCAGACCAGTGTGAAAAGCAGAGTAGCAGCGGATGGAGAGAGCAGGTCGTACGATGGAGGAGAGAAGGTCAATCGCAGCGGATGGCTTTGGCGATGGAGAGAGGAGTAAGGAGTTCGTGCGACGCAGAGGGGAAAAGAAACGGGCAGTGTTCGTTAAACCTAATTCCGGAAAAACAAAAAAATAGGATTTAAGCCATCTGGATTCTGGACAGTCATCTTCGCTTTTCGTGAGAAGCCCATAATAAGCGCGCTTTTTGCGCTTAAGCTCAGTTTGAGAAGCCCATGAAACTAAATCACCTTCTGAAGATAAGGTTGGTAGACGGTTGCCTCCGGGTGAGAAGACTTGTAGTGTTTGAGAGCTTGAGCAAGTTTGTGTGGTGAGTCGAACCTCGCATCTACCGGGTAAAGGAAGTAGTCAGCTTCATTTTGTGGTTTCCGGGATTGACTTCTTGTGATCACGGGGTGTGAAATCCAACCCACTACCTAAAATTGTTGTTGGTCTTCTTGGTTGTCCATTTGGATTTTCGTGGAGCTTTTGTTTATGTTTCGTCTTGCCTTGACCTTCGTGAAGCCTTCTGGGCATCCCCCCTCCTTGGGATAATTTTCTTTTGAACCTACATCAATTTGAGAAATAGTTGAAAGATCTTCAGAAATAATGTCATCATTGGACCTGTGAGCTGTGTTATTTGGGGCAGTATTTGGGATTGCAGTTTGGGCTAATGGATTAGAAGAAGGTTCATCATTTCCAGAATCTAAGGTTTGACTTAAATAGTCAAATCTGTTAACCACAGGGATCTCATATGCATTTCGAGCCCCAGAAGCGTTAGCAGCCTTCATCATAGTTAGTTCCGTCACAGGCAATTTTATCTATATCTCGTTTTTATCGTTATCTTATCTTTATCTTAGTTTTAGTTATCTTATCTTAGTCATTTTATCTTTTTTATCTTATTTTTTTAATCCTTTTTTATCCTTTTTATCTTTCTTATCTTTGTAATCTCTTTAGCTCCATTTCATGTGTCGAATCATGTTAGCGGACCCCAAACTCTTTTGAGAGTAAGGCTTGGATGATGTTGTTGTATTTGTTCTTGAATCCAAGAGTGGTGTTGGATTCTTGAGCCACGTCCAAGATTAAGTTCCAATGTAGGCCATTTGTACTTCCAATCTTTCGGTTGTGTGAAAGTATATTAGAATATACTTTAGAATATGCTTTAGAATATATCAGGAATATATCATAGATATAGAATCTTATATAGGAATATTCAATTTGTAATGTATATTTGTAGGGACTTCCACAACTAATGAAATACATAGAAAATCTTTCTTCCTCTCTTCAATATTATTCTAGTTTAGATTTCAACATGGTATCAGAGACATCCATTTGAGTTTATTTTTCAGATTTCATTTTAGTTTTCAGACTCGGTTCTTTCTCCCAGAACCTGAGTTCAGTTCAGAACCTCTAGGTACCATTCTATCTCCCAGAAACTCAGTCCAGCACACAACCTCTCCACACACACCATCACCCTTAAACAGAACCTCTATTCAGACCCTTAGTTCAAGAAAATTCAGAATCTCAGTATCACGCAAACTACATCATTCAGAATCTGCCAGGTCCGACCATCTTCCAGGCAAATTTTCGACTAGACCATCCCTGCCGTCTCTGACCAGGGTTGGAAGTTCGCAACTCCAAATCAAGGCCAATCAGCCACACGGCCTTCAGAAGCACTCACTGCATCCGCTACTGTTAATATACGCTATTTCCGGGTATCCTTCTCTCGCTCTTTCTCAAGGGACGGAATCTCACATTAGATATCTTTGTGGGCTGGAGGAAATCTTGTCGGCCGGTCACATCTCGTATTCTGTGGATATCCTCCCATTCGACTGATTGTTGAAGATCAGATGTCTGTTAGCGCATCCGTTTTCTTCCCAAGTACAGACGAAGCTTGAAGAGTCCGTAAGAGTTAAGGCCCAGTTGATCAGCTATTAACATTTTGAGCCCACAAACGAGAAGGCTGCTGTAACTTTTCACAGTTATCTCAATTTTCAATTAAACTGCTGAAAAATAAAAAAAAAGAAAAAAAAAGAAAAAAAATCCATAAAAAAAAGAAAAAAAGAATAAAAAAGAAAAAAAAGAAAGAAAGGGAAACAAAAGGGGGGAATTATGTCTTGTGCGGGTAAATTTGACAGAGGAGTCATAGGCAGTTACTGTAAGAAGCCCGGACACGTGATCAAAGAATGTAGAAAATTGTTGTTCAAAAATCAAGGAAATCGGCTTGCTCATGCTGCTTCTGTGATATGCGTCGATTTGGTATCAGTATCCAGGACGATGGGGAACGATCACATCTCCGCAGAGACACTCCAAACCTTCATGGCAGATATTAACCAGCGACAAGGATCGCTTGAGGCAAAAATTACAGATCTCATTACATCTTTTTCCACGCAGCTTGCCGCCTTGACTAGTAAATCTGCAGGCCCACATACTGACTCCAACAGTAACAGCCCCTCCGGATCCCATGGTGATCATAGGGAGTTTCACGAACACCACACTCGAGTCAGTAGCGAGAATAACATTGTGCCCCGCTATTCCAAACTCGATTTTCCTACCTATGATGGTACAAGTGACCCACTGAGCTGGCTGAAGCGTTGTGAACGATTTTTTTCACATCAACAGACAGCCCCCATCGCACGTGTCGGATTAGCTACTTTTCACATGACAGGTGATGCTCAACTCTGGGCAGATAAACTGCGTGCAGGTATATCGTGGAACACCTTTTCTGAAAACTGTCTCCTTCGTTTTGGACCACCTTTAAGCACCAACCCTTCGGGAGATCTTTTTCAACTCAAACAAACGAGGACAGTGGAGGAATATATTAGTTTGTTTCAGAAACTGTTGGCGCGTGTAGATGGATTACCCAGTCAATTCGAAGTCAACGCATTCATGGCAGGGCTTCGTCAGGAAATCCGTTTAGAACTGGAGTTTCAGGCTCCAGGAAGCTTGGACGTTGCCATGAATCTGGCCAGGCAGATTGAGCGCAAACAACAATCCGTGGCACTACTCCCAGTCACAC
This sequence comes from Cuscuta europaea, assembly GCA_945859875.1. NCBI lineage: Eukaryota > Viridiplantae > Streptophyta > Magnoliopsida > Solanales > Convolvulaceae > Cuscuta > Cuscuta europaea. The sequence goes on from CAMAPE010000016.1 coordinate 13,740,958, forward strand.
GACCTCAACCAAGACAATCCCCTATGCCTATTGCATCACAAACCAGTCTGCTTGCTTCAAATCCAAAGCAGACCATTGAGGACTCACAACAACCTCCCACTTGGCGTCGTCGGATTTCCAGAGCGGAGGCAGCCAGTCGCCAAGCCAAAGGTCTTTGCTATCATTGTGATGAACATTATGTTCGCGGTCATCGTTGCAAGCAGCTTTTTGCCTTGGAAATCTGGGATGAAGAAGGCGATGAAACAATAGATTCTGACTTTGCCTTGTCCCTCAATGCCATGTCAGGTTCCTGCTCACCCACAACAATGCAAATTACAGCATCCTTGCAAGGTAAACCAGTTCTGATTCTAGTCGACTCTGGGAGCACACATAATTTTGTGCATGCACGATTGGCTCAAGGACTCGAGTATAGTTTACCCACAGACAATTCTTTATTTGTGGTGGTGGCAAATGGCGAAAAGGTCCCTATTTTGGGTAGCTGTCCTCAGTTAACTTTTGAGGTTTTGGGAGTTCCCTTCCATGCTGATTTTTATGTTCTTCCCATGGCTGGTTTTGATATGATTTTGGGGATCCAGTGGTTACGAGGCTTAGGCGCGATCGTATGAAATTTTCACAATCTGTCTATGCAATTTCATTGGATGGGTGCAACCGTCATATGGCAGGGCAAACCAACGCCATACTGCAAACCAGCAAACATGGCACTTCCCACTTCACGTGAGCATTCACCCCTAGAAGGTATTCTCTGCAACTTCCAGGATTTATTCCAGGAACCGCGCGGTCTGCCACCTCCACGGCCATGCGATCATCGCATAACTTTAGTTCCTGGTTGTGGCCCGGTTGTGGTACGCCCCTACCGTTATCCATACTTCCAAAAGGATGAGATTGAGCGACAATGTGCTGCAATGTTAGAACAAGGGATCATTCAACCTAGTCATTCGCCATTCTCTTCTCCGGTGCTCTTGGTTAAGAAGCATGATGACTCGTGGCGTTTCTGTGTCGACTACAGAGAGTTGAACAGTAAAACAGTGAAGGATAAATACCCAATTCCGGTGATCGATGAATTGTTGGATGAGCTCCGGTCCGGCTACCACCAGATTCGAATGGCCCAGGAGGACATTCCCAAAACAGCTTTCCGCACACACCATGGTCATTTTGAATTCTTGGTCATGCCTTTTGGCCTCACTAATGCCCCATCCACCTTCCAAAGCCTAATGAATGACATCTTTGGCCCTTATCTCCGGAAGTTTGTTCTGGTCTTCTTCGACGATATCTTAATCTATAGTAAGAGCTGGGTGGAGCATATCCATCATGTCCGCTTAGTTTTTGATATCCTCCGAGCACATGGGTTTTTTCTTAAATACTCCAAATGCTATTTTGGAACTGATAGTGTGCAGTATTTGGGTCACATCATTCACGAAAAAGGCGTCAAGGTTGACCAGGAGAAAGTTAAAGCCATCCAAGAGTGGCCTCTGCCAGGGATACTAACGGCCTTGCGTGGGTTTCTAGGCCTGGCTGGCTACTACCGTAAATTTATCAAAAATTATGGGGAGGTTGTCTTGCCACTCACGCAACTCTTAAAGAAACATTCATACCATTGGAATGAGGAGGCCATTGTTGCCTTTAACCAACTTAAACATTGCTTGGCCACAGCTCCTCTACTTCAACTGCCCAACTTTTCAATTCCATTTGTCATTGAATGTGATGCCTCAGGGAGTGGCTTTGGGGCAGTTTTGCAACAAGAGGGTCATCTTGTCGCGTATTTCAGCCGCAAAATAGCAGATCGTCATATCAAATTAGCCGCATACGAGCGGGAATTGATCGGGTTGGCCAAGGCAGTAACCCATTGGCGACCGTACCTCTGGGGGCAAGAATTTTTAATTTGTACCGATCATTCTAGCTTGAAACACTTACTGGAGCAACGCTTAACGACTTCTCCCCATCAACATTGGCTCAGTAAGTTGATGGGGTATAATTTCCGGGTAGAATACAAACCTGGTCGGTACAACACGGTTGCCGATGCCTTATCTCGCCGTGATGAATCTCAGCCTCACCTAGCAGCGTTGTCCATTCCTTATACAACTTTGCTTGAGGATATCCGTAAGGAACAAGCTGCCTCGTCCGAAATTGGAGCTCTTCGACGCCAGCTTGACGAAGGTGCCTTGGGAACCGAGTGGGCATATCGAGAGGGGTTGCTGTTTTTCCAACATAAAGTGTACTTACTGCCATCTTTTGCCGCAATTCCAACTATAGTCAATTTGTTCTACTCCATGGCCCATGAAGGCAGTGCTAAGACGTTACAGAGGGTGCGTCGCGAATTTTATTGGCCTGGCATGAAAAAGACCATCACTGACCATGTGCGGGATTGCCAAGTGTGTCAACAACACAAATGGCTGAAACCTCCAGCCTACAGGTTTGTTGCAGCCCTTGCCCATTCCTCATCACATTTGGGCAGATATCTCCATGGACTTCATCGAGGGATTGCCCAAGGTTCGGGGAAAATCAGTTGTTTTTGTGGTTGTTGATCGGTTATCTAAGGCTGCTCATTTCATTGCACTAGCACATCCATTTACGGCTGTTTCAGTGGCAGCAGTCTTCTTCTCTGAAATTTTTCGCCTCCATGGCCTGCCAGAATCAATTGTCTCTGACCGCGATAAAGTGTTTGTGAGCTCCTTTTGGCGTGAGTTATTCCGTCTTTGTGGATCCCAACTTCGATTTTCTTCAGCCTACCACCCTCAAACAGACGGTCAAACTGAGGTGGTGAATCGCACCTTGGAAATGTTCCTCCGTTGTACTACCGGCGACTGTCCACGAGATTGGGTTCGTTGGCTTCCATGGGCAGAGTATTGCTACAACACATCTTTCCATACATCTTTAGGTGATACTCCTTTCAGGTTAGTGTATGGTCGTGACCCGCCCAAGCTACTTTCTTACACACCTGCACTGCCAAGCTCGACGCAGTGGACCAAGCGCTCATTGACCGCGACTCCATCCTCACCATAGCCAAGACCAGATTGCTCCAAGCTCAACATCGTATGAAACTCCAATACGATAAGGGCCATCGGGATTTGTCATTCGCCCCAGGTGATTGGGTTTGGCTCAGAATTCATCCACATCGCCAATTCTCACTCATCAGGCATACTCACAAGCTTTCACCCAAGTTTTTTGGGCCCTTTCAGATAAAGGAAGCTATTGGGCAAGCTGCCTATCGCCTGATACTTCCTCCATCAAGCAAAATTCATGACGTCTTTCATGTCTCTTTACTCAAGCCACACAGAGGAGACACACCTTTGGCGATGAGAACCTTACCAGAACTGAACAGCCTGCCACCCCCACTCCAACCTCTGTCCATTTTGAAGGCTCGTCCATATCAGGGTAGCTGGGAACTACTTGTCCACTAGGCAGGACAACTTTTGGAAGAGGCTACATGGGAAACATTGGATTCCTTCTGTGATAATTTTCCCGATTTCGATCTTGAGGACAAGCTCGTTGTCAACGGAGGGAGTGATGATATGGGTCGATTTGGCAGAGTTTACCAGAGGCGGTCAAAGAAGGGACCAGCTTGAGTGGTCCTCATTATTTTAATTAATTAAATCAGTTTCCTACTTTGAGTCTATTTTATTTAATTAAATCAGTTTCCTACTTTGAGTTTATTTATTCAGGTTTCCTTATACTAGTTTAGGATTTTCTGTATTACTTCTTTCCTATTATTGTTTTAGGAAACTTGTCTTTAGCCTATTTAAGGCTTATCAGTTGGATTAGTGAGATTAGCTTTGGAATATTAATTTTATTTGGCGTACGGTGGAACCTGCGATAAACTCCTTGCCGAGGGCGGGAGTCGATTAATATTTCAGGCACCATACATTCATATTTTTCTTGTTCTTCTCAGAATCATCGACCTTGGACTAGATCTTGTACCAAGGCCCTTAACATTCCGCTACCAGATCATCTGATGGATCAATTGCTATTTCTTCAGACGAGTATGCCAAATTTATTTGCTACCAAGAATCTCTAAAGCATTCCTCTGTCCCTACCTCGGGTAGTTGCTAATTCAGGTATTTCAAACACGTCTTGTTTCCTCATCCTTGAAATGGGTAATTGACTCAGGTGCCACAGATCATATGATCGGTAATCCTAGCCTATCCTCGAAATGGGTAATTGACTCAAGTTCTTGGATCCGGTACTATTGTCCCAACTTCTACATTACCATTATCACCTGTTTTGAGTCTTCCTAATTTTGCTTTTAATCTACTTTCCATCAGTAAAATCACACGTACTCTTAATTGTTCTGTAACATTTTTTCCTGGATATTGTGTGTTTCAGGATCTGTTGACAAAACAGACTATTGGTAAAGGACATGAGTCGGTTGGTCTTTATATTTTGGATACATCAATGACAAAAGATATCTCTTGTCTTGGGGTTGGAAATCTATTAGAAGCTCATTACCGATTATGACATCCATCTCTCCCACTAATGAAGCAAATATATCCTCAATTTAATAAGGTGTCATCTATACAATGTGAGTCGTGTGAGTTTGCAAAACATCATCGTACTAGTTTAAGTCCTCGACTTAATAAACGAGCAAACGCTCCGTTTGATCTTGTTCATACTGATGTTTGGGGGGCGTGTCCTGTTGTGTCCAAATCTGGTTTCAAATATTTTGTTTCATTTGTTGACGATTATTCTCGTATGACATGGTTATGTTTTATGAAACGTCGATCAGAGTTATTTACTCATTTTTCTGCATTTTGTGCTGAAATTAAAACTCAATTTAATGTTCCTGTTCGTGTGTTGAGGGGAGACAATGCCCAAGAATATCTATCTGCTCCATTTAAATCTTTTATGCTTCAAAATGACATTATTCATCAAACTTTATGCGTAGACACACCTCCTCAAAATGGAGTTGCTGAAAGAAAGAATCGACATCTGTTAGAAGCCGCAAGGGCTCTTCTGTTCCAAATGAATGTGCCTAAACAGTTTTGGGCAAATGCCGTGTCTACCGTATATTTTATGATAAACCGTATGCCGTCTTTTGTTTTAAACGGTAAAGCTCCTTATCACTGTTTATTTCCAAATAAAGAGCTTTTTCCTATTCCGCCTAAAACATTTGGTTGCACTTGCTTTGTTAGAGACGTTAATCCTCATCTTACAAAGTTAGACCCCAAATCATTAAAATGTAATTTCTTGGGTTATTCTCGAGTTCAAAAGGGGTATATATGCTTTTGTCCAAGTACAGGTCAATATCTTGTTTCTATTGATGCATCATTTCATGAAACTACACCTTTTTCATCATCCAAGACAGATATTCATGGGGACAATGATGACATACTCATTTACACGGTCATTATACCGGAATATACACCTTCGGTAATTATTCCACATGTTACTGTTCCCGACCCTAGACCTCCAGTACACTTGGTTTACACTCGTCGACACAGAGCACCAAATCACCCTCCACCTGTGACACCTGTGATTACTTATCCTGATATTGGTCCGACCTTGATCTCATGTCCTGAACCAGTATCTGCTTCTTCAGATCTTGTCTCTACATCAGATCTCGACCTTCCGATAGCACTACATAAAGGTACACGATCTTGTACTCATCTAGCCTCATGTTCTTTTATTGCTTGCATTGATTCTGTTTCTGTTCCCAAATCTGTTAAAGAAGCTTTGTCTCATCCTGAATGGCGTCATGCCATGGTAGAGGAAATGAATGCTTTAGATCTTAATGGTACTTGGGATTTGGTTGACTTGCCTACAGGGAAGAAATCTACAGGATGTAAGTGGGTATTTGCTGTTAAGGTTAACCCAGATGGATTTGTTGCTCGGTTGAAAGCTCGATTAGTTGCGAAGGGTTATGCTCAAACCTATGGTGTTGATTATTCTGACACTTTTTCTCCTGTTGCTAAATTAACATCTGTCAGGTTACTATAAAATGCATCAGTTGGACATTAAAAATGCATTCTTGCATGGTGCCCTTCAGGAAGAAGTTTATATTGAGCAACCTCCGGGATTTGTTGCTCAGGGGGAGTAGGAGAAAGTTTGTCGACTTTGCAAGCCTCTTTATGGTTTGAAACAAAGTCCCCGTGCATGGTTTGGAAAATTTAGGCAATCAATTGAACGATTTGACATGATAAAAGGTCAATCAGACCACTATGTCTTTTACAGATGAACGAAAGCAAGTATCACATTGCTTGTGGTGTATGTCGATGATATTGTGATTACAGGGAGTGATACTGCAGGGAGTGATACTGCAGGTATTTTGGCTCTTAAGAATTTTCTTCACAGCCAATTCCAGACGAAAGATCTAGGCTCATTGAAATACTTCTTGGATATTGAGGTAACACAGAGCAAGAAAGACATATTTCTATCTCAACGCAAATATGTACTTGACTTGCTAACTGAAACAGGGAAATTAGGGGCAAAGCTGAGCAATACTCCTATGATTCCTAATGCACAACTCACTCACGAAGGTGCGTCGTTCGAAGATCCAGAGAGATATAGAAGATTGGTTGGAAAACTTAATTATCTCGCAGTTACCCGTCCAGATATTGCATACTCAGTGAGTGTAGTGAGTCAGTATATGTCATCTCCCACAGTTGATCACTGGAATGCTGTAGAACATATATTATGTTACTTGAAGGGGACACCAGGACGAGGTATTGTTTATCAAAATCATGATCACATGAGAATAGAATGCTTTGCAGATGCTGATTTGGCTGGATCTAAAGATGATAGAAGATCTACATCTGGCTATTGCGTCTTTGTTGGTGGTAATCTTGTCTCCTGGAAAAGTAAGAAGCAGAATGTAGTTTCTCGATCTAGTGCCGAATCAGAATATCGTGCTATGGCACAATTGGCATGTGAGATAATCTGGATAAATCATTTATTGAGTGAAATTGGATTGAAAACACCAATGCCTGCTAAACTGTGGTGTGATAACCAAGATGCTATACACATTGCCAACGACCCAATGTTTCAGGAGAGAACAAAACATATTGAGGTTGATTGTCATTTTATTCGAGAGAAGATACAAAAAGGATTGATCTCTATAGGATATGTGAAGACCGGGGAACAACTTGGAGATCTGTTCACTAAAGCACTAAATGGAATTCGAGTTGGTTATTTATGTAATAAGTTGGGCATGATAAATATCTATGCTCCAACTTGAGGGGAGTGTGAAAGTATATTAGAATATACTTTAGAATATGCTTTAGAATATATTAGGAATACACCATAGATATAGAATCTTATATAGGAATATTCTATTAGTAATGTATATTTATAGGGACTTCCACAACTAATGAAATACACAGAAAATCTTTCCTCCTCTCTTCAATATTATTCTAGTTTAGATTTCAACAGGTTGAAACTGACATAATTGACATTTTAGACAAGTGCACACATATTAAGGACTAAGGAGGAACCTTTCAAAAGGACGCTTTGATCCCTTTTAAGTTTTATTTTTTTTTAAAGAAATTAAAGTTTATAGTTAAAATGCATTTTATTTATTTTCAAGATAAATAAACATTTAATGTTATAAGAATTAATATTGATAAAATATTAACGATTAGTAGTTGAAAATATGCTAAGTGACATCTGTTTTGGGAAATATTACGGCTACAATGTCAAATAATTTCGGCTAGAGGGAGCATAGAATAACAAAAATATAAATACGATATACTCCCTCCATTCTTTATTAACTGTCTCCTTAGGTTCTTTTATGGTTTTTACGAAGAAAATAGTAGGGGTAGTGTAGAGGGTGCAAGGTAAATGAAAAAGTAGGAAAGCAATTATAATAAGAGGATGAAAGTAATGAAAAAGTAAGAAAGAGAAAGTAGCTTGTAAAAAGTAGAAAAAGTACGTGTAATTAAAGTGAGAGCATAAAGATATTTTGATTAATAAACTTACTAAAAAGGGAAGGAGAGTCAATTAATAGAAACCTCCCAAAAAGGAATGTGAGATAGTTAATAAATCAAGGGGGGAGTATATTTCAAATAAATATTACCATTTATACCTTATTATTCAAGATGTATACAGTGAATGAGTAATTCCCGTTTTTCGGTCGAACCGTGTTTTTGATGCTTTTACTTTCAATTATTCGTTCTGATTTTGACATGACATTAACTCGACCATGCCAATATATGCAGTATAAGTCGAGGTACGAAGGGGATTTAGTGGCTAAGTGTTACTTTGCTAAGCATAAACTGGTGTGGGAAGTTCTTGATGGCGGTCTCAAGAATAAGATTGAGATCCAATGGTCTGACATTTTGTGGTTAAAAGCAACTTACCCAGATGATACACCTGGAACTTTGGATGTTGTGGTAGGGTATAAAAATAACTACCACATCATTGTATAGTTTTGCTTGATAATTTATATTATTTGTTTGGGTATTTTTTATGTTTTTTGTACTGCAGTTGGCAAGGCAACCACTTTTCTTTAGGGAGACCAACCCACAACCGAGGAAACACACTTTGTGGCAAGCGGCTTCTGATTTCACGGGTGGACAGGCTAGCACATACAGGTAACTGGTTGTGAAATGGGTGTTATTTCTTTTGTTTTTCTCCTCTTAGTTGGCTATGACATAGTGTCTTTAATTGGTCAAACCTTTTGAATTTGAAGGTTCAGTTCCAGACCAGACCAAACTTAAACAGATCAGACCAGATCAGATTTCAATAGTAAAATACGCATAGAATGATAGAACAGTCATCTACCATACAAGAATTAAACAAACCAAATCAGGAAATTTCAGTCCAATTAAAAACATCATTAGAAGGTAAGTTGAATTGTTTTAGTAGGGCTGAGAAAAAAGGACGGGAAAAAGAGTGAGAAAAAGGTGAAATGGGAAAGATAGGGATAGGTGCGAGTAACTTTTAGTCTGATGAATTAGATCAAATTTGTGAAATATTAGAATAAGTATAAGAATATGTTTTAGAAAATTTTAGGAATATACTCTAGGGTAGTATTACTCCCTCCATCCGAGATGAATCTTGATGTCTGCTTTTGGCACGGTTTTTTAGGAGCGAAATTTTATACCAAGCTTTTCTATCTTGCCCTTTATGGTATCAATTAATCTTCTCATTGCTTTCGTCTCTTTCTACCTAAATTTACTACGAAGAACTTCGTTGACATTGGAGTAACTGCAATTCGTAGCAGGATCGAGCAAATAGTAACCCTCACTGGTGAAGCGGTCTCCATTCTATGAGCTGAAGCAATTCTCTTCTTCCCAACCTTCACTGCTCTATTACTGAAATTTATTTGTTCAATATCTTTTAAGTAAAAATTGAAATAGAAGAGCAGAAGAAATCAATACTCGTAATACATCATGTACACGTGAAAAATTTACAAACCCTTTGATTTGTGTTCTAACGCTGCCTAAATCGGTCCATGGAGTTGATCTCTGCCGAGTATATAATCTAATGACTTCCAATTTCGAATTGCTATTTTTGAGAATTGGATGGTGAGCAAGACCAAGAAGTAGATAGATCAAATGGAGAGATGAACCTTAATTAGAGGAAGGGTGGTGAGTGAGTAATAATAGTGGCCAATTATTTGTAAAATGTCCAAATGGGGATGTGTAGTGAAGGGTAGTTAGGATAATTTAATGTGAAAAGAGTTAATAAAAAACGAAACATAAACATTTAAATGAGATGTCCCGAAAAGGAAAGTGTAAAGATTTAAATGGGACGAAGGGAGTATTATATAGCATCTTTATAGATTTATTCTATCATTGTAATTTATATTTAGAAGGACTTAACCCTCTAATGAAAGACACATAAAACCCTTTCTTCTATCTTCAATATTATTCTAGATTAAATTTCAACATGGTATCAGAGGCAAAACAACAACAACATCCAAGCCTTAGTCCCAAAAGATATTGGGGTCGGCTAACATGGTATGAGAGGCAAAAACAAAAAATCAGAAAATCAATTGGCAGTGAGCTAATTTCCCCGAAAATCACTTAGCATTGATACGATCTGCCCAAACCTTAGAAATTTTCAGGCCACACCTTTTATCACCACCATACCCAGGTAGTGCGCCTACCGCCGGTGACCCAGCAGCCAAAGGCTGACATCCAAACTCCACGCGACTGGGACACATGCGCCGCCACAGCTCGATGACCTTAACTCTCGCGCGGACGCGTGTCGTCTATTCGCAGGCCATATTTTTTATCGAAATCGATCCACAGGCTCACCTGCATATCACCTATCTTCTTGGGCCGCTCGTCCTCAACCCGTTAAATATTTGTTCCCGCCTTCATAGCTAACCGTGAGCTTGCAGAAAGTTTTTGACAAACCTGCTCTAGTTGTCTTCTACGCAACTTGGTGTGGTCCTTGCTATTTTATTAAAGGAAGAGAATATATGTTTCTTTGCCTCAACAGAAGCAATAGTTCGAGACTGTGGCTTTGTCTCTTAACATTAAATTTCAATCAGTTTGCTCATTCAAAATATGCCGAGACCCTTTGTTTTCCTTACTTTGAAGGACTTCGTTACTAATTTGCGTTGAATGTGGAGGAAACTATAGTCAAAGTAAATTGAGGTTACCTGCTTTACACTAAAAAATGCCTCGTTCTGGTCAGTTTGGGAAAGGATATCGACGATTGAAGTTCAAATTCAAGAAAATCAAGTTGCTTCCGCTACAAAATCATCTAATGGATCACTTAGTCTTTCGTCGGACGAGAATGTCAAATTTCATTGCTTCCAAGAGTCACTTAAGCATTCATGTGTTCCTGTTTAGGTAGCCGCTAATTTAGGTACTTCAAAGACATGCCTTATTTCTTCATCCTTGAAATGGCTCATTGACTCAGGTGTCAGTGACCATATGACCGGTAATCCTAACCTTTTATTGTCATTTCATTCATATTTATCCACTTCTAGTGTCACTTTAGCTGACAAATCTACCTCACTAGTTCTCTGTTATCCCAATTATCATTATCACCTGTTTTGAGTCTTCCTAATTTTACATTTAATATGATCTCTATCAGTAAAATCACACATACCCTTAATTGTTCCGTAATATTTTTTCCTGGACATTTTTTGAAGAAGCAGACTATTGGTAAAAGCCATGATGGTCGTTATATTTTGGATACATCAGTCACAAAAGGCATCTCATGTCTTGGGGTTGGAACTTAGTCACAAAAGGCATCTCATGTCTTGGGGTTGGAACTTAGTCACAAAAGGCATCTCAATTTAATAAGGTGCTATTTTTACAATGTGAGGCATGTGGATCGCGAAACATAATCATACTAGTTTAAGTCCTCAAATTAATAAATGAGCAAATGCACCTTTTGATCTGGTTCATTGACTCATTCTGTGTTTTGAGTACTTGTCCGGTTGTGTCCAAATCTGGATTTAAATATTATGTCACATTATTGGTGATTATTAACGAATGACTAGGTTATTCTTTATGAAACTTTGCTCAGAGTTATTTAGGGGCTGTTTACTTGGAACTTAATGGTCTTAATGAACTTAATGATTTAGACATTTATTCATTGAGTTGTGTTTACTTAGAACTTAATAAAATGGATGACTTATTCGCTCAGACAAAAGGTGACTTATTGGCTCAGCTGAAAAAATACACTCCTCCCCGCTCAGACATCCGCTCAGACATGCGAACGGATCCACTTCCCTCTTTAACCCCAGATAATACTCCGTAGTTTCGTTTATCTTCCTTTGAACAACGAGTCCTCTTTTACGGACCAAAGAAAGCAAGGCGGTCGTCTTCTTCTCGAGCAGAGTTCTTCTTTGGATCTACAGCTTCACTATTTGGTATTTGTCTAGATTACGCCTGCAATTTTTTTTTTTAATTTCATACTTTTATATCAATATACAATTACCTTATTATATGCTCTGCTCCGTTGAATTTGAACCAGAAGCAAAATCCCAAGCAATCTACTCGCTGACCATTTACAAACACCCATCTTCATTCCTTTTTTTGGCTAAAGCAGAGCACGACGAGCTTATGAGATTGATTCTGATGACAACAATTCCACTTACTAATATCTGCTGTATTTTGATTGTATAGCTTAAAATTCGATATTTGTTTTCTATTCTATTATTATTACGAACTGTTTTACTAAAGAAATTGTGATATGTCCTAAGTGGACATTACACGGTGACCACATGCCCACATGTCTTTTTCTTGCAAGACTGTTATTATTTCCTTGTCTTATTTTCAGACACATAAATTTTATCTTTCAGAACAAGTAAAATAAACAAACAATATATATTCGGAATTTGTTACAGATAGGAGGGTTATTTAGTCATTTGATATGATTCAGAATTTTCATTCAGCACACATGGTAAACAGTTTGTTATCTCAGTGTCACTTAATCCAGACAGACATCTTAATACAGACAGACGTCTTAATCCGTTCAAAACTTAATGAAAAAAAAAAGTAAACGACCCCTTACTCCTTTATTCGCTTTTTGTGTTGAAATAAAAATTCAGTTTAATGTTCCTATTCGTGTGTTAAGGGGAGGTAATGCCCAAGAATATCTATTCTCCATTTAAGTCATTTATGCTTCAACGTGACATTATTCATCAAACTTCATACGCATGCACACCTCGTCAAAACATACTTGTCACGGCGGTAAGTCGAGTCGCGGCGCCAACCGACCGCCATATCGCCTAGGCGATGAGGCACCTGCCTAGGTGACAATTAGGCGACTAGTCACCTATACATGAATAATATATTATATATATAATTATATATATTTTTTATATATATATAATTATATACTCCGTATATAATTATATATATATAATTAAACTATGCAAAATATGTATATCATACGTAGTATATATTAGTATGTACTAGTTTTTATGATTATTTTAATTTAATAGTTTATTATTTTATAATTTATAACATATAATAAAATAGAAGTCTAACGGCCTGGGAATACACATATATTGATAGATAGATATAACTACAGCCTTTCAATATACACACACACACAATTTAATTAATTAAAATAAGAAAAAAATGAAGCCATGAAGAAGAGATCGGGGACTGGAAACTGGGAAGTCGTTTGCTTCCGCGAGCGAGGGACTGAAGGAGGGCGATACCTGCGAGTTCATCTTCTTCGTGGAGTTGTTCGTCTGCTTCGTGCGAGTTCGTCTTCCGCGAGACTTGGTTTGGCTATACCGCCTATACGACTTTGGGCAACGAATCATCGCTAAGGTAGATTACTATGGGCTTGCTTTTAATTAGACTAAATCTATTTTTATTTGGGTTCTGGGCCTGCGCCATAGCGGTCCGACTTTCCAAAAAGGCGAGGACTTCATCGCCAAAACAGCGCCTAGACGACGTCTGGCCGCCGCCGTTCATGACTACTCTTCATCTGGCGAAGCGAGTGAAGCTGGTGGGCAGTCCCTAGCGCCAGGACGCCTAGTCGGCGCCTAGGCGACGCCTAGGCGACGCCTAGGCGACACCTTGACAAACATGCTTCAAAATAGAGTCGTTGAAAGAAAGAACCAACATCTGCTAGAAACTGCAAGGGCTTCTTCTATTCCAAATGCCTTTTTCCTATACCACCTAAAAAGCTAAAATATTTGGTTGCACTTGTTGTGTTAGATATGTTAATCCTCATCTCTCAAAATTAGATCCCAAATCATTAAAATGTACTACCTCCATCCCATTCTAAGTTCCCCATAGCAAAATTGCACGATTATTTCGAAAATATATAAATAAGGTTATTCGAATATATTCTGAGAAATAATTTTGATGGGTATATAGTATAGTATAGTCATTGATGATAACTCTGATGTTATAAATGTATTATTTAATTTATCTTTAATATTTCTTGATTAAATTGTTATTTAAGAGTGCTAATTATTTTCCTAAAATAGAAATGAGAACCTTTAGATGGGACGTCCAAAAAAGAAAAGTGAAAACCTTTAAATGGGATGAAGGGAGTATTTTCTTAGGTTATTCTCAAGTTCAAGAAGGCCATGGATGTATTTGTCCAAGTACAAGTTGGTACCTTGTTTCTATTTGACCCTAGGCCTCCAATACACTTGGTTTACAGTTTACACTCATCTACACAAAGCACAAGATCACCCTCCACCTGTGATTACTTGTACTGATGATGATCAAGTGTTGATCACATCTCCTGAACCAATACCATCTTCAGATCTTGTCTCTTATCACTGTCGCTGTGAAACATGTCAAAAAATTCTGACGATTTCTTCCTAAAAAAACTGAAAAAATATGTGAATTTTCCGGCAACCTTTCAAGCGGCCGTCGGCTTCCAGAGGCTTCTAGCGGTTTCCGGCTAGAGGCAGCATGGGGGCTGGGGTTGGTTGTCGGGTAGGATTAGAATTAATACAAATGTGTATCATTTAATCAAAAAGTTACTCGCATTAGAAAAATGAAAACTAGTCACATTTTTTCTTCCAAAAGTATTGAGGTAATCTGTTTGTCATTTTTCCTATAGTATAACTTTTACGTATCAATACTATTATACTAATAATGTAAAATATCTAGGGAAAAGCATGAGTCTAATTTAGACTTTAAAACATAAAATCTATGTTACACTGAAACATGGGGAATATCGGAAACGTCATGTTTGAATAGAAAAACAAGTGTTTCAAGAGTTTCTAAAGAGTTTCCGTATAGTTTCATAAACGGAAATACACTCTTTGCCATGAGTTTCCATGTTTCATTGCATAAAATGAATTAGGTGACATGAAAAAGATGCCCTTGTAGTTTTTTCATTTATGGCGGGAGTAACATAAAAAAGCCAAACCAATAAGCTACTTACCAGACACTAGTAATATATTTGACCTAATCAAACATTTGAAAATATACACCCACATATATGAACAATAAAATTTACTGAATCCAAAGAGCTTAAAAAATCCAGATAAGCTGACTACCAAGTAGCCCTTCATCTCGGTTTCACATTCATGCTCTATATTAAGCATGAATTTGTGAGAATATTTTGATCTATTTGTTTTGCCTTCTAGGTTCTATTTTATTTTCTTTAAATATTTGTTTTCCCTTCATCACAGGCGCCATTATCTGCAGTGTCCACAAGGCTTGTTAGGAAGGCATTTTGAGAAGCTTATTCAATGTGATCCGCGTCTGAACTTTCTAAGCCAACAAGCAGAGATAAAATTAGATACTCCTTATTTTGAATCCAAACCTGCCTGTGTAATGTCAATATTTGAAGACCCTTCCGGTGAGAGTGGTACCACCGCTGGGACTGAAAATTGCCCATTCGTCAATGATTTATGTGACGCCAATTCACTTTCAGGGGCTGCCTCACAGAGTGAACAAGATCCTTTTGTTCAGTCTTTTGAATCTATTCGGCATGAGGCTCCTTCCCCGAGCTCGGGTACTTTAAATTTGATATTAAGAAAAATATGCACTTATCAAGCATTTAAGTGTTAGTCTATTGAAAGAAAACTGTCTTTATAGACTTTATTTAGATATGCTCTTTACTGAGTTTGATATGCTAGAAAGAAAATACTATGGTAAGGATATATAAAGAATAAAACAGTGGTAAATTGGAAGCTAAATTCAATATACTTACTCCGTATTTTATTATTTACAACATATTCCTCTTGGGATGTATTTTATTATTCACAACATTTCTGTTTTTTGTAAGTTTTACCTTATTGTTTCATCTTCTCTTTTTGTATTGTTTCATCTTCTCTTTGAAACTTTTCATCCATTCTCTGATACTTTTTACACTTCTTTAACACTATTCACTATCTCTAGTATTTGTTCTAAATCTCCTTAAAAAACCTATAGTTGTAAATAAAAAAATTCGGCTGGAGTATATCCTTATATTTATTTATTTATTTAAAGACATAAGTATAAGTATATAACCATATATTTATGTAAAAGGGTTTTTAGCTTTTTTCTATTTTCGTAGCATTTTCCAGGGTCCTACCCTAACATGCTCTGAACTTCTTTGGTTTCGTATTATTTAATGAACTTGAGATTTTCTCGCCAAGGATTTATTCTTGGAGTGGTTACCAGGAATAAGCCTAAATAAATATATCCTTATATGACTTGGGTAATGTTATACAACTTGAATCAAACACCACCCCATTTGGGTAGAATACTGTCATTTGATCACTTTCATTTTTCTTGCACTAACTTTTTTTGGATTAATATATTCATAGTGATGGATGCGCGGGTAATCGAAGATTTAAAGAGCAGAGAAGTAGTACAAGAAGAATGGAAGGATATAGGATCTGGGATCCCAGTTCTACACCCATCCATGTCAATGAGCGATCTCGTGACCCATCTTGAGCAACGAGTTTCCCAACAGAACCCCCAGCCCCTCTCGAGCGAGGAACACCAGAGTCTACAAATCCTCGAGGAGATAAACCGATGCTTGTTTAGTGACACTACTCAGTCAAACTCAGATGAGAAGTCTCTAATGTCTCGGGTCAACTCACTCTGCTCCCTTCTTCAGAAGGACCCTCCTCCCACCGGGGACACGTTTCATCATCATCATCAAAGCAATGATAATAACAACAGTGCAGGAATAATAACAATGGAAGACAGTAAACTGGAGGAGGAGGGGGATCAGAGACCAGCAGCGTCAATGACAAGAAAGGACTCTGTCGGGGATTTGTTGCTTAATTTGCCAAGAATTACGTCTCTTCCTCAGTTTTTGTTCAATATTGCTGAAGATTCTGATTCTCCTCAATCCCGGTGAGGGACTTGCCTTTTCTGTGTAGATATAGATGTTAGTGACTAACGATGCTGTGTACTAAATAGGAATTGGTTCTATTTCCAGATATTTGTACCTGTTTTACGTCGCTATGTCAAATCCTTAGAAGTTGGTGGGTGATATTAGTGGTTGGTTGACCTTTTTCATTTTTTAGCAAATTCAATGGTGTAAATAGGTCTTGGACAAGATTGTGATTAAGAGATGGATATCCATGCATCATGCTAATTTAATAGGTATGCATCATACATGGACACAGTCCAGTCTCGGACCGGCTGGTCCTGAGGGTGGGAGCCGGTCTTGAGGGTGGGAGGACGATGAACTGAAATCGGCACTGGTTATTCCGGACTAGGAGTGGACTCGGGCCGGTTCGGGCCCGGCCGGGCCTCGGTTCAAGAAGGGGAGGCCCGGAACCGGCCCGGGTAACCCCCGGGTCCGGGCCGGGCCGGGCCTCGGGTATATTTTTTTTTTGGGCTTTTCCTAGTTAACCCCCACCCCTCCCCCTCACCCCCAAACCAACCCTAACCACCTCAAATGGCTCAAAATAACCAGCCCAACCCAAAAACTCAAAAAAATTTCAAAAAAAAAATTAAAATTGGCCCGGCCCGGCCCCGAACCGGCCGGGCCGGTTCACCTTTTGAAGGGCCCGAGCCCGAACCGAGAATCCACCGGGCCGGGTGGCCCGAACCGCCCAACGAACCGGTTCCCGGGCCGGTCCGGGCCCGCACAGTGGCGGGCCGGTCCGGTTCCGGGCCGGTTGGCCCGGCCCGAGTCCACCCATATTCCGGACTAGGCATGGACCCGATTTGGAACTGGGTTTGGAACTGTTTGGGCCTATATCGGGTCTTTTTTCGTACCCAGGCTTAGGTTCGGCCTTGTCTTTTGGGTTTGGGTACTCGATCCCAACCTGTTTTGGGACCGAATCGAGCGGGTTCGGTCCCAATTTTTATCCAAATGGCATTTATTTAATTATTTTAGAAAAAATAAAACAAATCAACAGGACCAGGACTAAAACCCTAAATAAGCACATGGGCCCGTGCTTCACGACCATAGTACTAGGGATGGATTCGGTTCGGGCCACCCGGCCCGTGACCCGGCCCGGCCCGGTACTGTGCGGGACCGGGACCGGCCTGGTCGGGCGATCCGGGACCGGGTATGGACCCTAACCGATGGGAAGGGGCGGGGGCGGGCTCGGTTTTGGATTTTTGTGACCCGGCCTGGCCGGGTCGGGCCCGGGCCCGGGTCTATTTTAAAAAAAAAAAACTTTTTTTTGTTTGGTTTGGCTACTAGCCGTTGGGGCCTTGGGGGTGGGGCTGGGGACAACCCAAACGGCTATATAGCCGTTGGGTGGGGTAAAGGGGGGGGTCCGGGGGGGTTGGCTGGTGGGGGTGGGGGTGGGGGGGGGGGTGGGGGGTAAAAAAACCTATAAATACTCTTAATCTTAAACATTTTTTCATATATCTTCTCCAATTCTTCCTAAATCCTATTCTTAACTCTCTACTCTCTAATTCTCTTATTCTCCAATATATTATATTTATTATTTATATATCTACTTTATAGTTTATACTTAAGAAGTTAAGATGGAAAATCAAGATGCCATTATACGGTATAATTTTGATAAGCAGAAGGACCCGAAGACCGGGATGTGGTACGCAGTTTGCAAATGGTGCGAGAAAAAATGTAACATGGGGGCTTCAGGCGGATTCGGGATGACAATCAAGCATATGAAGTCATGTGACAAAGCCAAAGGATCGGGAGGTGCGAGAAGTTCCGATTGATTACAATTTTCAAAATGTTTATCTCTTAAAGTTTGTTTTAATTTTCAAATGTAGTTCCTATTTCATTTCAAATAAATGCAATTGAAGTTTGTTTTTAATAATCGTACAAAACTATAAACTATAAAATATAAATTATAAAAAAAAAATTAACCGGCCCGGCCCGAACCGGACCCGACCCGTGACCTGGGCGGGTGGCCCGGCCCGAACCGGACCCGTCCAACCCTCGAGCCGGTCCCGGGCCCACTATTCTTGAATCGGCGGCCCGACCGGGCCTAGGCCCGGCCTGGGCCCGACCCGACCCGAATTCATCCCTACATAGTACCATCTGGCAAGGATTGGGCAGTCTCGGCTTGGATTGGGATAGGACCGACCCGAGTCTATGCTTGTTCCAGACCGGTTCCAGTGTTGGCTTGTATTGATTTTTTTTAAATAAAGCCAGTAAGCTATATAGTATAATGCCATTAATTTTTTTTTTTAACCTAGAAGACAAACTACCAAAATAAGTGAGGTAAATATAGGGATGGACTCGGTTCGGATCGGATCCGGTTCGAGCCTTGAACCGGCCGGGCCTCGGTTCAAGGTATGGGAGGCCCAGAACCGGCCCGGGTAACCCCCGGGTCCGGGCCGGGCCGGGCCTCGGTTCTATTTTTTTTTGGCTTTTCCTAGTTAACCCCAACCCTCCCCCTCACCCCTAAACCAACCCTAACCAGCTCAAATGGCCCAAAATACCAAGCCCAACCCAAAAACTTAAAAAAATTCAAAAAAAAACAAAAAACAAATTGGCCTCGCCCGGGCCCGAACCGGCCGGACCGGTTCACCTTTTGAAGGGCCCGAGCCCGAACCGAGATCCCACCGGGCCGGGTGGCCCGAACCGGCCAACCAACCGGTTCACGGGGCCTGTCCGGCCCGTATAGTAGCGGTCCGGTTCCGGGCCGGTTGGCCCGGCCCGAGTCCACCCCTAGGTAAATAGAGCCATACCTGGGGCGGATGGGTCTCCAGTACGCCAATCTACGTAGACAACTTGCATGACCCAATGTCCCAATCTGCACACACTTGCGCGACCGCAACTTGCGAGAGGAATCTAATTCAAAGAACACATGGGCTCATCTGTTCAAAATATGGGTTGGACTCGGTCAAAATTGAAACAAAACCTTTGTTGAAGGTAAGTCCTGTAGATCCGAAAGCTCAACACGAACTTTGGATATATCAGGAATGGACCAGAACCAAAGTGTATAAAAAATATAAAATATGAACTCACTAATACCCAAAAGCCCACTTGTATTAATTAACCTGTCTGATTACAAGGAAACTTACCGATCGGTAGGTCGGAACAGTGCTTTAATACAGGAAACAAGAGTAATAATGCTATTCTAGAGCTTGAGTATTGAAATGCTAACCCTTACAATGATTTTAAACCTTCTATTTATACTAATGGAGAGCATGAGCTGCTCTATGCTGATTGGCCGTTGTTCCACCGACTTGATCACCCATGTGTCCACTTGCTGATGTCACAGTCTGACATTAATTGCACCTGGCCACTTGCTGGTTGTCCGTTGCTCGAACGGGATGTTGGACCATGCTGAAGACGCTGCCAAATTGGCCCAAGTATGATATATGGTTCGAACTCCGTTCGTTATATCTTCTTTCTGGGCCGGCCTTTACTTGGACCGAACCTCGTTCGGTATGAACTCTTCACTGGATCTACTCATCATAGGGTAATGGACTCATTGTTTGGACCGGGTATCCTGGGCCTGTTTGATCCGGGTATTGAGCCTCCGGGTCAATAACCCAACACAAGTCCCCCACTTCCAATGTCTCGAATGACAGTGAGTGCATTAGGAAGTATGAATACCAATGTTGCAATTTGCTGAATGGCGATCAGGGTACAGAAGTAGTCAGTTCCCCATATTGTGATTTGACGGCTGTCGTTTTATTTTCCCCATATTCATCATGATAACTGTCGTTTAGTCTTTTCATTGGACACGCGTTTAGCTTAAATGCTTCTGGTGACGTGTCGCTTCCTGATTGGTCCCCGATACGGCGGTTTAAAGGCTATAAATTAGCCTTTAACTTTTCACATCCGGGTTTCGATTCTGCAATTTCCTTCGCACCGTAGCTCTCCCTGAATTTTCTTCAAGCTTTCGCTGTTCAGGTACTTTCCTTCCCTTACCTTCTCGCTTCATCCCTGACTCGATCGAGATGAATTCCCAACGGTGTTCTGATTCGGAAATGGCTTCTCAAGGGGAGAACCGTGATGTGGAGATTATCACCGTCCCTTTTGATGAGGGGTCCAAGGCGGCGACGGCGGAGGTTAGGGCGGAGACAGATGATTCCTCCGGCAGCTCTTCTTCCTCCAGTGAAGATTCCGATGATACCAAGTCCGAAGATGAATTAATTTCCATGGCGGCCGGACGTCCCAACGATTTCCCTCGTCATACCCTTGACCTAAAACTGATTAGGGAGAGGCGGCAAAAACTGACCTCCCATAATAGGGCCGAAATTCCGGCCCTAATCCCAGACCCAGTGAATTTACGACTGCGAGCTGGGCTTCACCCAATGCGTCATAGGCCTGGGATGGTTGTAGTTCATTTTGACTCAATTAGGGCTGGGCTTAGGTTTCCGCTACATTATTTTTTTGTTTCATTTTTTAATTTCTACGAAATTGTACCGGCCCAAATTATGCTGAACTCCTACCAGGCAATGGCGGGCTTTATTTGCCGTTGTAAAGATGCCGGTGCCCGACTGACCTTAGATCTCTTCCACCAATTTTTTAAGGTAGCCCCTCAACAAACACACGACTATCTGGCCACTAGTGCCCGAACGGGACATATTCTGTTCAAGGGCAATCCAACTTCAATCAAGGGGTGGAAAGACCGGTTCTTCTTCGTGTCTGTCCCGGACGGCCTAGTCCCCCGCAAATGGAATGCCTTTCCCCGCAAAACTCCTGATCCAGTCCTTACTGAAGAAATTTACAAGGATGTGCTTGCTGTGGAGAAGGATAAATGCGTGGATATCATGAGTTATCTGACTCCCGATCGGCTAATCGAAGCCGGGATAGGTACTGCCCGTTCTCTTGGGTTTACTTGTTTTGAGAAATCAAGTGCCATGGTCCGGGCGGTCCTTCCCGTGCGAGAAACGTTCTCATCTGTTTTCTAGTTTCTCACATGCTAAGGCCGCTCGGTACTAATATTTTCCTTTGTCATTTTTCAGCTCCAAATCCAGACGTACCCATGGACAACAACAGAGTTCTTGCAGCTAGTGGGGTTGGCAAGCGGAAGAAAGCCAGGAAGAACCCCCAACCTACTCCCTCCACTATTACTTCTCAGGACGCTGGGTCTTCTCAACCAGTTCCAGAGCCACATCCAATACAATAGGTCCATCAGGACCAATTCGATGCCATGCTGGTCGACGATCGGTTTGGTTCTGATCAGATGCACCAATTTCATGAGCACTTCCAAGTCGCTCAGGAAACCGGTCAGGGTACGGGTGATATGCCCTCCGTCCAGCTGTCTGGCCAGGTCGACCGGATCTCACTGGCGGATCCAGTTCATGACGTTGTAGAAAGAGGTGGATGTTTAGCAAGCCAGATTTGGTCCACCTCCGCTTTCTTCAATAATTTCACCGTTCCTAAGCTGTCGGTCGAGCAATCTGAGGAATGCTTGGCCTTAGCAGCCGTGAAGGTATTTTACTTTTTTCCCTATATTTCTCATATGCTGAATTTCCTTCCACCATCTCATTTCCCGAACGACATTCTGCAGGTTGGGCTTTACAGTTTGCAGCTGAAAGAGGCTCGACTGGCTAAGGAGCGGGAGCTGATCGTTGCTCAGACTTCTGCGGAGCAGAATGCAGCTGCTGCTTTTGCTGCTCTGGAAGCTGAATGGAAAGCCTCTGCAGAGGAGAAGAAACGCCTCGAATCGGAGTTTGGTGAACTCCGGGTTCAGCTCGGGGCCTCTCAATCCAAAGTTCATGCTGCCGAAGCTGCTTTGGTTAAGTTTGAAGAGTGTGCCCCCCGTATCCCGGACGGCCCTGCTGAAATGAAGGTTGACCTGTCTGCCGTTCGGGAATCATTCAAAGGGTCTGAGGAGTTCGCTATCTTGAAGAAAGACTATGCGCAACAGGAACTCCCAGTCACCTTTGGTGATTATCTCGAGCGTTTCTCCACGGGTGATGCCCGCCGGAGCGAGGGGGTCAAACTGCTCGACCAGGACCCAAGGGGTAAAAAGTTCAATGACTCCCTGGCCCGGTCTCTTTATGTCATGGGCTGCCAGCACATTATGGCCCCCTTCGTCACCAAGCTGCAAGAATTGCTAGGGAGGCTGGTCGAGCTGGCTGACCTTCCTCAAGCGCCCATCGTTGAAGCCCAATATGAGAAGTATCAACGGGACTTGCAACGGGCTGCTGATCGCGAAGCGGGGAAGGAGCCTGATCCCCCTACTGACTCGGATGAGGAGGAGGGTGATGAAGAAGACAATAGAGTTGAATAGTAGATTTAGAATCTAACACTTTTAGCAACTGTAATACTTTTGGCAATTGTAATCCCTTCCCCCAATCTGTATTTCCCGGCCGATAGAGCCGATGAATATATATATATCTCTTTTGCACAAAGCTCTATATACTCTCTTTTGCCTTTATTGAATGATTGCTCACCATTCGGGATTCGGCCCGTTTTGCAGGACTTAACAGTTTTCTGACTATTTTTTACTTAACACTCGTAACACCGTATGATTGCCGCTCGGTCAGTAGATAGTTCTGACAATTTACCAGGGACTAGACCCCTTCTTTTTTGTGCTGACGGCCGTTCTGGTCTCAGACGTTTCCGTTAGTTTACCGCATTTGGCCTCCTTCATATGTTGATAGCCGTTCGGGCTTCTGATCATTTTTTAGGACTTAGCAGTCTTTCTGGCTTTAAATGTTTCTGATAGTCTACCCGCATTTGGCTTTCTTCATATGTTGATAGCCGTTCAGGCTTCTAATCATTTTTTAGGACTTAGCAGTTTTAGTGTGATCTCTGCTAACTCTTTGTGAGCCCGTTCGCCACTCAGCTAATTTGAAACATCTTAGTTATTCGGCTCGCTGTTCATTAATTGGCGAATTGAGTAGTATTTAGCCGTTCTCATGAACCTTGTTGCTTTCCTTCGTGTGAAAAGATTTGCCTCAAAACGTAAGTGCCCGTTCGACATTCGCTTGCCTGGTTGACCAGTACTCTCAATCATGCTTCTTCATTGTCCGTTCGGGGTACGTGCTTAACAATGAACCATAAATGCACAATGATTAATTATAATCACGCCATGCCACGTGTTATTCATGGATTAGGTTTTTGGGCGACACTTTCTCTATTTATAGAGAGGTGCTTGATCCTCATTTTTCTTGCTGTTTCCTTGGTTTTCTTTCTAAGCTTTCTTACGTATTTTCAAGCTTTCTCTCTCTAAAATTCTCAGGATTCCTCAAGTGATTTTATGTATTTCCCTTCTAGCTCAGAATCTGAAGAAATGCCGTTGATTCGTGTAGGAAAAACATCCACTGGGAACAAGGCCGAAGGCTCTTCTTCCCAAGTACCTAACTCCGACAATCCTCTCGCAGGAAAAGACACCGAACAGCCACGTGATGACGGATGCCTGAAGATGTCGAACGGAAACTTGGCCAATTACTGCCTCCACCAAGAGAGCATTATGCTGGATTCATCCAGCACCCAATGAGGCAATGGCCGAGGCACGTGCTAGTGCATCTTGACGCATTGATTGCTGGGCTTCGCTTCCCTCTCCACCCGTTCGTCGTGGAGTTCCTGCGTCGGGTTTCTGTACTACCCGCTCAGTTCGTACCTAATACCTACCGCATCCTGACAGGCTTCATAATTAGACGCCAGGAACTGAGGATCGCTCCAAGTGTTGACTTATTTCTTCATCACTACTGCTATCAGCCTTATTGGACGACCGGGTACCTGAAGCTGGTAGCCTGCTCTGATCGTCAATTGTTTACATATAATCCTACCCCGCCGGCTGACTGGGAGGAGCGATTTCTATTTGTTCGGGTAGGTGATTCTCTGCCAATTCCGGATAGGTGGAACGCCTATCCCGTTCGGGATTCTCAGCCTAGAGTAGATGCCGTTCTGCGCTCCCAAGCCGAATCTCTGCGTATGGGAGGAACCTGAAGTCTTCGGGGTTTTATTACCCCTTCTAACATGCTATTTGCCGGGATTGGTAAGTGTAATAGGATTTTAACCCGATCGTCCTTCCTTCTTTCAATTTAGTTTCTTATATCTTATTCCCTTGTAGGTGTGATATCCCCCATACCCGTTCGGCGTTCCATATCTTCTGCTACTCTGACAGCTTCCTCCGGAAAGGGCAAGGAGAAGATGATTGCCGATCATGCATCTGCTGAGCAGACCCGGAAGAAACACAGGGGGAATGATGGCAACATACTGATCCCGGTCGATCACGTAGTCGACTTGACCGGATCGGAGGCTGAGCCAAACAAATCTATGCCTGCCAAGCCGAAAACTCTGGCTCTTTCTGATGCGCCGGTCGATGATCGGATGTTTGTTGAGTTCTCAAACATGGGACCCAGAGCAGAAGGAAGATACATGTTCAGGCTCATGCCATCATCCATGTGGTGCAGCACTTCGCTGAAGGTTCCCCCCGGTTTCACGAACTTGACTCACTGGTCTGACCTTCTTGAAGCAGGTCATCAAGAAGCACTCAAGGTACGCTTCATTCTGATCCATACCTTCTTACTTTTTATCTGTTTATCTTATCTGACTTCATTTTCCACTTGTTTTCAGGCCGATGTATACTATCATAAGGCTTTTCTTGCGGCCGAAAAGGAAATGAAACTCCTGGCCAGTGATCAGGATGATAGCCAGGTCCTTCTTTCTGCCGCTCGGAAATTAGTTGCAGATCTACAAGAGCGTGCCAAGGAAGGTGAGAAGGCGAAAGCTGCTCTGGCTGCAATGCAAGAGAAAACCCGACGTCGCGATCAGGAGATTAAAGAACTCCGGGCCAAGGTGCGGGCTGCCGAATCTGCCGGGGTTAAATTCGATAAGGTCATTGGTGACAATCTTCCCGAGCCTTATACTGCCAATACTTCCCAGATTGCCAATCAATCGATAGTTGACTATCAACGGGGTAAGGGGCTGAACGTCGCTCTGGAGAACACAGCCCGGCAATTCCCGGGACCCCATCTTGGCCAATTCTTACGCGAAAGCGAGGATCCCATCAAGGCAGGCATCGAACTCCTGGACAGCATGCCGGAAGGAAAATCTTTTCTGGATGTCCTGACCGAGAAAATTGTGACGCAAAGTCAGGATCTGCTTTTAGATAGGAACCTTGATCTGATCCTAGAACATTTCCCTAAGCCGTTCGACCCTGATGAATTAGGCTTTGATGATCTGTTTGGGAACACATACGACCGGATTATGGAGAAGAGGACAAAAGCAGTGCCTGATGATGTAGCGCAGGTAGGGAGCTCCCAACCTCCATCTTCCCCGAACGACAGTCCACCAGTAGTATAGCCTTGTAATATTTTGCTTTCTCTTCTTTTTCTTTTGTATTTTACGACTAGTAATGCCGAAGAATAAACTGGATATTTTTCTTTAACTGTGTTGATGTTTCTCTTCTGTTTTTTCTTTGATTTCTCTCCCTCATAACCTTTTCTGTGTTGCCGAACAACATTCGGCTCATGTATCTTGATATTTCTGATATTGTTTCCAAGCCGTTTTGATCCCTCTGTTCGGTCATAAAGCCAGGGTCAACATATTTGGGCTGAAATATCTTCCTCCAAACCGTTCGTCCTTCGGTCATATACCTGGGAATTCTGATTCTGCGGATGACAATCCAGGTTACCGAACATCATTCGTTTTGACCATATTTGTTCTGACACCCTTCCCAAGCCCGTTTTGATCCCTTTATCGTTCGTGATTCACGAGCTCAAAAATCTTTTAGCTGAGGTGAATCCCTCCAAGCCGTTTTGATCGTGACCACATGGTCAAACTCTCAGCTGAGACGGCGGCTCCCTCCAAACTGTTAACCCGTTCGTCATTCGGTCATCCGGAATGATCCCACATGTTAACAAGCTGAGGTGAGACTATCTCCTTTCCAAACCCATAATTCCGATGCATTCCGAACCTTTCTCTTTGGCTCTTATCATCCATATTAGGGGTCTTTTCCATATTTGTTCTGACACCTTTCCCAAGCCCGTTTTGATCTCTTTATCGTTCGTAATCCACGGGGTCAAAACTCCTTTAGCTGAGGTGAATCCCTCCAAGCCGTTTTGATCGTGACCACAAGGTCAAACTCTCAGCTGAGATGGCGGCTCCCTCCAAACTGTTAACCTGTTCGTCATTCGGTCATCCGGAATGATCCCACGTGTTAACAAGCTGAGGTGAGACTATCTCCCTTCCAAACCCATAATTCCGATGCATTCCGAACTATTCTCTCTGACTCGTATCATCCATATTAGGGGTCTGAGGTAACCCTTTTCAAACTGTAAGCAAGGTCACCGGATCGGGTCATTCCTTATTTATAGCTAAAAGGGCGACTCGCTTCCAAATCAAGTTAATGACTGAGGCGAGATTTTTCAAAACCATAGTTCCGATTCCACGGACGACAATCCGTACCTTATCCGAAAGTCGCTCGGTTCGTCCATACTTATAGTCTTGACACCATCTCCAAGCCGTTTTGATCCCTTTGCCCGTATGTAATTACAGGGTCGAATTTAGCTAAGTTGATGACTCAGCTCCCTCCAAACTGTTAACCCGTTCCTCATTCGGTCATCCGGAATGATTTTGCGTGTTAAAAAGCTGAGGTGAGAATCACTGACATCAAACTCCAGGCCATTTTGATCCCTTTAACAATGCGTAATTACAGGGTCAAATTCTATTAGCTGAGACAATGGCTCCCTCCAAACTGCTAACATGTTAGTCCCTGTTTCTGTAATAGCAATGAATACTCGATCTAACAAGGAAGATTAAACGTAAAGATGAACACAGAATGAATCACCGTAAAACCTTCTTTGATAAACCGTGGAACGTACATCAGAATGATAAGCGTAAGGCTATGAGTAATAAGTACGACGTTCAGCCTTTTCCTAAACCTCGGCTCCCTTTTTATAGGCGAGGTTTAGGTTAGGCGTACCAGGCTTTTAGCCTGTCTAAATGGGCCTAACAGTTGGCCTGATTTCTATCTAATTTATGCACTATTTAAATACAAGGATTAAATATAAAGCTAATCTATGACCAACTTGATTCACAATTAAATATCTCCAACAATCTCCTCCTTTGTGTTCAAGTGCCATTCTCTTATTGCTTCTGAGATTTGAAGTAGTGCTTCCTCAAACCAAGTGCATGTTCATACTGCCTCAGCACATTTCTCTTTTCGAGGCGATCATCAATGACCTTTAAAATTGTCTCTACAGTAGAGTGTTCCTTTTGAACATAAGACGATGCCTCTTGAAGATTTTCCTCTAGCTTTGCCTTCATCTGTAGAATCTGCTCTCTGATTATCTTCAGTGTTCCGTCACAGTACTTCTCGATTTCACTGACTACCATCAGACGCTTTTCGTTCTTGTGGTTCAGATAGGTGACTGCTGGCGGTGTGAAGAAGATGTGGTAGGCTGGGAAATCTTCAAGTTCTGGACCATACAGTCTTGGCTTTGTCAGATTTGTCTTCTTCAGATTGCATTCAATAGCCATCTGTAGGTCATGTGAAGAGTGTACTCGGATTTGTCTAAGCATGAATCTCTTGATAGCTGCGAGGCCTTCGCTGTATACTATGCTCTGCCTGACTGGAAGGTATCTGTAGGCCATGAACATTTGGTAGATGTCATCCGGTTTCAGCATGATGAAGTCGTTCTCTTGACAAGTAAATTCGCTCCCATCGGTGCGTTGAAGTCTGTAAGTGTAGAATGTTACTCCATGGTAGTCTTCAGCCTTCACTTGCAGAATTTGATGAATCGGGAGAATATTCGACTTCAGATCTTGTTCCATCAGTTCTCTATGTGTACCGGTTGACCTTTGTAGTAACATATGCAGATGACCTCCAGCCTGCTTTCCTTTCAAGTGAGTAAGGCCTCTTAGCTTCAGTTCCTTCAGTGGCTTGACTCTGTCTGGTCTACGCCAGATATGCTCTCTGATTTCTTCTTGGAAGGGGGCTTTGATACGAACATTATCCCAGGGTTTCTCTGTCTTGGGAAGTCTTCCCGCTGTTTGTCTTACGACTGATTCAAGAGTCTTCTGGGATTCCTTGTAATTCTCCCCTTCCTTGCGTTCATCGTCCTCGAGCCGTATAATATCTTCAGAGCATTTGTTGATCAGCTCTCGTAGCCACCAGTTTCTTTGCATGTCCTCTTGCTCGGCTTCAACCCGAAGATCATCCCATTCTGTCCATTTTCTTGGCCATTTGTCGTATATCACCGCCTCTTCCAGTGCATCATGGATGTCTTTGCCTGGGGAAATATATGGAATTCTTTGTTCAGGCGGTGATTGTTCCTGTGTAGCACTACCGGGTTCACTAGGATTGCCCGTTGTCATCAGCTTAGAACTGGGTTCCAACTGATGGCCTGATGGAGAAGATGTACCAGTGGTAACATCATCAGGACTTCCATCCCCTCCTTGGTTGGTATCTCTGGGAGATACGCCTCGGGATGTTATTTCTAGCTCGACCATGCTAGATAGTTTTGCTGTGGATGGTGGCTGTTGGTTTGTTGAGGTTTCAGGTTGAATTGGCTGTGGAGTTTGGCTTGGTAGAGCAGTTTGCTCAAGTGATCGAGGTCGCTTGTTCTCCCCCTCATGAGGATCCGAATCATCGGGGTCCTCATGGGAACGTTTGCGACCACGAAGACTCTCCTTGCAAGTACTCTTGGTTTCGGGTGAGGAAAGAAGAGCTTCTAGTATGGTTGCTGATGAAGAGTGAGGTTGTCTTCTGGGGTATTTAAGAGATTGTTCAGCAAAGCCGAAGCTAGTGTGTCAAAGGATAAGGAGGAGAGGTCGATGGAGGGTGTGGTCGGGTGTGGGGAGAATACTGGTTCTGTATCCTGGGTTCCCCGAGAAATAGAAGGGATAGGAATTTGGTTTATGGATTGGCGGGATAGAGGGGTGGAGGATATGGGTTGTGTATGGGAGATGAACGGTTCAGGGGAAGGTTGGGGTGGTGTCTGTTCAGACCGAACCGCTTGGGTGGTCCTAAATTCCTGTGCTAAAGCGGTCATTGCATCTTGCACCATGGCTTAATGGTGGAATCCAGGAAGCGATTCGGGAGAACGTTTACGTCTTCAAAGGTAGGGTGACCAGTTACGAGGGTTGTAACTGTTGACACAACATCAGTGAAGATTGCTGATGTGTGGCCTGCATTTAATGATGGAATCATTATGGGCGTAGCAGGGCTTCCAACCGTCATAGCTTGCGCTCTGGTTGTTGCGTTCAGGGTGAGTGCACCTGTATGTGCAGTGAATAGTGTAGGTGTCCTAGAAAATGAAGAAAATGTGGGAAATGTGACACCTAGACTCGATGTGAGAGAAGAAGGGGTTTTGACCTCGGGAGATAGGTCAATTGTATGCTCAACTGATTCAGAAGGAACCAGCAAGGGGGTTGAGTCCCGTTCTTTTGAAACAATGGCCTTTTGAGAGGCAATTGAGTGGCTGGGAGAGACGTGTAGCCTAGTGATGCTACGTCTTTCAGTAGGTCCGGGATTGACGGCAGCGCATCATATGTATCTCTGACTGGCAGCGCTAATGTGGATTGCAGTGTTGCTGGCGTCAGGACCACGCGCATGCCATTCAGCTTGGTCTTTATTTTTGATCGATCCTTTGGAGATTCTGTATGCATGTGCCCCCAGAATTGTTGTAGGTATATCTCTGGCACCGGTTTTGAGTTGTGAAGTGCAGGCCAGAGATAGTGACCCTTCATGATGGCTGGAACGATTGGGTTCTGGCATTTGAAGACTGCAAGGTCTAACTGGAAGTTATTGTCCAGCACCTTGATCCATTTGTCTTGAGAGTAGATGGCATCATCGATCTGTGCTTTTGTGTTTCCTGCCATTTTAAACTGTAGAAGCATGGGGTCAGCACATGAAGTTCAACTGTTTGATTTGATTTTGAAAGAATTTGATTTGTTGTTTTCAGATAAGTTTATGCAGGTGGAATTTTGAAAAAAATTCTAAGTCCATATCTCGAAATCTGAATCTCGAGATCAAGATGTCGAGATGCAGATCTCGAGATCTTGATTTCGAGATTCAAATCTCGAGATCAAGATGTCGAGATGCAGATCTCGAGATCTTGATTTCGAGAAGATGAATCGACGATCTCGAGATCTTGAAAACCAAAATCTCGAAATCGTGATTTCGAAGCGAAGAACCCACCTGCAAATACAAAAGCATAAGATACGATAAGCAAGATACAAAGATTTCGACCTTGAAACACACGAAAACCCTTTTGATTTTGAGATTGAGAAAGAAAATGATCGTTTCGTGAGAACAAGTTTTCGTTTGAGTTCGATTTATATACGTGAATAAAAATTTGGACCTCCTCCGTAATAGTTGAGCCCGAATGATTGGGCTGGCACACAGTGCCTTTTTTTTTTAAAATTTTCGAGGCCCAAAACCAGTAAAAAAAAGAGAACTCCCCCTTAATCAGTGAAAAATAGCTCCCCCTCAAATAGTGAAAATTTTCTCCCCCTCAAAAAGATGCAACAAACAATATGTACAAATGCAACGCACACACACTATTTTTTGTTCTTTTTGATTTTTCACACAAACTCAACCCATGGAACACACGCACACTATTTTTTGTTATTTTTCTGGTTTTCTCCCCCTCAACACATGCAACGCACACACACTATTTACAAATCCCACACACACACACTTTTTAGATCAGTGGAGACATAATTATGCAGGCTCGAGGTTCAACATGCCCAACTTGGAGACTAGGAACTGGAATCGTTTTTCATCCAATGCCTTAGTGAACAGGTCAGCCAGTTGAAGCTCTGAGCTTACAAAATACATGTCAATGTCTCCTTTCTCCACATGATCCTTGATGAAATGATAGCGCAGGTCGATGTGTTTGGTGCGGGAGTGATGAACCGGGTTGCTGGTGATGGCGATGGCGCTCTGTGAGTCACTGTAGATCGGGATATGGCGGAGAGTGTAACCGTAGTCCATTAGCTAGGTCTTCATCCATAATATTTGTGAACAACAGCTAGCAGCCGCGACGTATTCTGCCTCGGCCGTAGATGTTGACACACAGTTCTGTTTCTTGGAAGACCAGCAGACTAACTTATCGCCCAAGAACTGGACAGCTCCCGATGTACTTTTGCGGTCCATCCGGCAACCAGCAAAGTCAGCATCCGAGTATCCGACTAGGTCAAAACCTGAGTGCTTGGGATACCAAAGGCCTAGATTCACAGTGCCTTTGAGGTATCTCAGAATTCTTGGAACAACGGTCAGATGGGATTCCTTCGGATTTGCCTGAAAGCGTGCACATAAGCATGTGGAGAAGACAATGTCAGGCCTGCTTGACGTGAGATATAGCAAAGATTCAATGATGGCCCTGTAGTTTGTAGCATCAACCGGCTTCCCGGAGGGGTCTGAGTCCAGTTTGTTGTTTGGGGACATGGGGGTCGTCATGGAAGATTTGCCTTCAATGTTGAATCTCTTAAGCATTTCCAGAATATACTTTGACTAATTGATGAAAATGCCGTCAGAGAGTTGTCTAACTTGCAGGCCTAGGAAGAAATTCAGTTCGCCCATCATGCTCATCTCGAACTTGGTTTTCATCAGTTTCTCAAAGTGTTTGCACAGACGTGGATTTGAGGAGGCGAAGATAATGTCATCAACATAGATCTGAATCAGGATGATGTCAGACTTCTGTCGCTTGATGAAAAGTGTGGTATCAATCTTCCCTTTTGAGAAACCTGAGTCAACCAGAAATTCGGTTAATGCATCATACCAAGCTCTTGGTGCCTGTTTCAATCCATACAGAGCTTTCTTTAGCTTGTACACATGGTCGGGATATCTGGGATCTACAAATCCTTCGGGCTGAGCGACATAGACTTCTTCTTCCAAGACTCCATTCAGAAAGGCAGTCTTGACGTCCATTTGAAAGACGGTAAATTTCTTGTGGGTCGCGTACGCAAGAAAAAGGCAGATTGCTTCAATTCTTGCAACGGGTGCAAATATTTCATTATAGTCTATTCCGTCTTGCTGATTATATCCTTTAGCGACCAGTCGTGCCTTGTTCCGTATCACTATGCCTTCTTCGTCCTTCTTGTTCTTGAACACCCATTTTGTGCCAATGATGGTTTTCTGAGGGGGTTTAGGCACGAGTGTCCATACATCTAGTCTGTCAAATTGATTGAGCTCATCTTGCATGGCAATCACCCAATCTGGATCAGCGAGTGCCTCTGAGACTGTGGTGTGTCGCGGAGATGATTCC
Organism: Cuscuta europaea; assembly: GCA_945859875.1. Classification (NCBI taxonomy): domain Eukaryota; kingdom Viridiplantae; phylum Streptophyta; class Magnoliopsida; order Solanales; family Convolvulaceae; genus Cuscuta; species Cuscuta europaea. The sequence continues at coordinate 13,773,843 of CAMAPE010000016.1, forward strand.
GGACTTATGGCAAAGCCGTGATCATCCACACCTCTGGGATTGGTTTGAGGGGTTGAGGGTGTGGATGGTACATTGTCTGGTCCTGTGAGGAGTGGAATCTCTGTTGTTGGAGTTGATGTTGACTCTGGAGTGTATGCAGGAGGTGGAGGTTGTGAGTTCTCGTAGAAGTTTCTGAAGAGAGAGTCGAGAATCACATCGTCGTGTTCGGTGTTTGGTTCAGCTTTATCAGAAGCTACTGGTATAGCAGTGGATGGATCGGTCTGGAGATGTTCAATTGCAAAGTCTGCCATTTCATAGAATGTAACATTTACACTCTCGATGACAGTCCGCTTGTCTCTGAGATAGACTCTGTAAGCTTTGGATTGTAGTGAGTAGCCAATGAACACGCCTTCTCTGGCTTTGGGATCCAGCTTACTTCTCTCTGTCCGATCATTGAGTATGAAGCACTTGCAGCCAAAAACCTTGAGGAAAGAAATATCAGGAGTTTTGTTGAATAGGATCTCATATGGAGTCTTGTCGAAGCGCTTGTGGATGAAGGTTCTGTTCTGAGTGAAGCACGCAGTATTGATTGCCTCTGCCCACATGAAGTGAGGCAGTCTTGATTGAATTAACATGGTGCGTGCTGCTTCAACAAGGGTTCTGTTCTTTCTCTCAACAACTCCGTTCTGCTGGGGAGTTTTAGCTGCTGCAAATTGCTGAGTGATACCGAGTGATTCATAGAACTCAGTGAGAGTCTGATTTTTGAACTCGGTACCATTGTCAGTTCTGACAATTCGAACACTGTGCTGTAGCAGTTTCTGGATCGTTCTGATAAAGGTCATAATGTTTTCCGCAGCTTCGTCTTTTGAACGGAGAAATTTTGTCCATGTATACCTAGAGAAGTCATCAACGATCACTAGAGTGTATTTGAGACCGTTGATGCTTTGTACTCTCATAGGTCCACACAGATCCATGTGTATTAGCTGCAACTGATGAGTAGATGAAGGTTCGGTTTTTGACTTGTGGGAGCTTCGCGTCATTTTGCCCATTTTGCAGGCACTACAATGATTTTCAGCGGAAGACTTTAGCAGAGGAAGCCCCTTGACAAGTTTCTTGGAGGACAAGGTTGATAGATGTTTGAAGTTCAGATGGGAGAGACGTCTGTGCCATAGGTTGTTCTGTTCAGTTGAAGCTTTGGACAGCAGACAGATGTAAGTGGTGGATTGGACGCTTTTCAGATCAATAATGTACAGATTTGATGTTCTGTAACACGTTAATAATGTATTTCCTGTGCTGTCAAGAACACAGCATTGTTTTGCAAAGAACCTTACTTCCATCCCGCTGTCACAGAATTGTCCAATGCTCAGTAAGTTGTGTTTGAGCCCTTTGACGAATGAAACATCTTTTATTGTGACACTGGCACAGACGACGTCCCCATACCCAAGGATAGGAGATGAGGCGTCATTCCCGAATCTGACATTGCCTCCGTAGCAGTTGGTGTAGTTGCTCAAAAGGTGCTTTATTCCGGTCATGTGGGTTGAGCATCCTGAGTCTAAGTGCCACACATGACCGTCCTGCAAAACAATCAAATAGGTTTAGGTACCCAACTTGGAGTGGGTCCTTCTTTATTATCAAGAAACACCTTTTTAAATCTTGCTTTGAGCAGTGATCCAAGGTCAGCTGCTCTTTCAACAAAAGATCTATCTTTGGTGGGCTTTCCAATAGCCAGATCTGCTTTTGCAGTGTGTCTGGTTTTTGGAGTCCAACTAGCAGTTTCCATTTTGGTGGGTCTGGTGTTGTGAACCCACTTTTCCATTTTAGTCCTGGTGGGTCTAAGTTTGGGGACCCACCTTTCAGTTGCAATTTTGATGGGTCTTTGATTGGGAACCCACCTTTCAGTTTTAGTTTGGATGGGTCTTCGTTTGGGGACCCACCTATCCATTTCAGATTTGGTAGGTCTCATCTTGGGGACCCACCTTTCCGTTTCAGTTTTGGTAGGTCTCATCTTGGGGACCCACCTCTTAGTTTCAGCTTTGACGGGTCTTATCTTGGGGACCCATCTTTCCGTTTTAGGTTCAGGAGGAGAGTAGACAGGTGCTTTGTGATTGAACGGTTGTTTCTTGAGTTTGGTTTTGAAAATCTCCTCCTTAGAAAGCCGATTAAGATGTTTCCTAGAATGAACTCTAAGGGCATATTTCATATCTGGAATACAAAACGTTCCCTTAGAAGTTCCTTTCTTGGTTTCTTTTTCAGGTTTAAGCTTTCTGGAAGGCTTAGATTTAACAACATTCATATCACATTCATAATTATGTGGATCTGGAACAGAATAACCATAAGCAACACTTGTATTATAAATAGAACTTTGTCTAGAAGATGTCTCAGAAATATTCAGCTTGGGACTCAAGACTGAACTACTAGAAGTTTGCTTTGTAGAGACAGAATTACAATTAACCTTTGAGTAAAGAATTGAACTAGATCTAGGGCTGGCATTTTTCTCGAAAACTTTCTTTTTGCCATCTGCGATTTCCTTCCTCTTTTTCCTCCACTCATTCTTCTCTTCTCCTTCCTTATTCACTTCCTTCCCTGTAAACAAAGGAGAAGAGAGATGAGTGGACGAACCTTTAAAAGCATTGTTTTTCTCATGTGAGGTGTGTGAGCTGTCAGGCTTGGTCGTTGAAGGGTCTGTTTTAGCATGAAACTGCTCACTCAAATCATTAAATTTTTGAAGAAGTTCCTGCCAGTTGCGCTCAAAACCTTTCTTTTCAGTTTCAAATCTCTCTCTCTCGTCATCAAGAGTTTTCTGTAGGTTTTTGAGCTTTTGAGCCATGGGAAAAATACATGGTTCCTCACCAGTTTTAGCAATACCAACTCTTGGGGGAGGGTCTTGAGGGTGTCCTATGTGAGGAATATCTTTGGCATAAGGGTCAAGGCATTCACTAAAGCAGGAAGTAGATTTTTCTTCTGAAAGTTGTTTTTCATTTACAGAGGGATAATCACAAGAAATCGCAGGTTTTGGTTTCTTTCTCTTTTCTTCTTCTGCTTCAGCATAGTCTTCATCACTTCGAAAATACATTTTCTCGCCAAACCCTAGTCCCATGTAATCTTTGTTATAGAATTGAAGGCAATTTACTTTCTTAAGATTACGTGGGTTGGTTATGCCCAGTCCTGTTTTAGCATTGTAGAATCGGTCATCCTTTTGTTTGCTGTTAAGCAGAAAAACAGTTTGTTCAGATTGACCTCTTCTAGCAGCTAGATCTTCTAGTTCTTTTACTTTACTTAAAAGTGTTCTTCTTTTGTTATGCAAAAAATCGCATTCAGCCTTTGCTGTGCTTTTTTCCCGTTCACTGTCCTCAAATTTCTTAGTTAATTCAGCTATCTTAAGTTCAAAGCTTTCAAAATCTGAGGACACCTTTTTGACTTGATCTTTTGCAATTTCAAGTTGAATACTTAAGTAAGACTTTTGGTCTAGATTCTGTTTCAGAACTCTATGATTATTGTCTAGTCTCTCCTTTAGTTCTTTGATTAGATTGTCCTTTTCAAGTAAGGACTGCATTTGATTATTTAAAGAAGTATGGGAGGTACTTACAGAGCTTGTTGAGCACTTGCTTTCGGGGATCGCAGCATCACCCTTTATTTCATCTCCCTCCACACTTGCCATAAGAGCATAGTTGTCTTCCTCTTCCTCCTCCTCAGAAGAATCTTCTGCCCAGTTCTCATTTTCAGCAATCATGGCAGAGGTTTCTTCTTCTTTCTGCACCATCAGCATTTTCTGCTTATTCCACAGCATCTTCTGCTTGTAGAAGTTAACATCTTTCTTCTTTGGGAGGCGGCAGTCTTTGATCACATGTCCAGGCTTGCCGCAATTATAGCATTTAGGAGCTTCTTCTGCTGATGATGCCTTCCTAGAAGATCCTTGATCATGGTTCTTCTGCTTGTAGTTTGAGGAGGAAGTTCTCAGCCTGTTGGAGGAGGTGTTCTTCTTAGCAAATCTTTTGGCCAGCAGTGCCATCTTCTTCTGTAAGTCTGCTAGCTCAGCCTCTAGATCAGATTTGTCATCATCACTTTCATCATCATCTGATTTAACCACCACCTTCTTCTTTTTCTTCTTTGGTGAAGTGGTTGTTCTTCTTGGCTGAGCCTCCATTACTAGAGCTAAGGGGTTTGTGGTGTGATGATCCTCAGCACAGGCAACCTCGTTGACGAATTGCTTCAGATGTTCATAGAGTGTGCAGAGTTCAATTTCGTCCAAATCTATCCGAGATCTGACATCCTTCACTGTCTTTTCCCATGCAGGATGCAGGCTGGATAAGAATCTAATATTCAGTTCCAGATTGGACCTGAATACTTTGATCTTTCTGAGTTCATTTACCAGTTGAACAAGTCTGTTGTAAGTCTCATTCAATGGTTCTCCTGGACCTGCTTTGAAGGAGTCATAAGCGATGAGAATTGTAGTCTTCTTTGTTTTGAGGCTGATGCTTGTGCCTTGTAGCAGCTTCTCTATTTCATCCCACATTCCCTTAGCTGTCTGCATGCTATCAATGAGAACATAAACTTCATTTGGTATTGCTTGAAGGAGGTACGTTTTGGCCATAAGGTCACCACGAAGTCTGAGCTTGTCAGCTTCTGTGTATTCAGACGACACTTTTCTCCTTATTTCTGGAAAAATAGGAGGATTATTTTCTGGATCTCCACCAACTGAAATCAAGAGTACAGCTGGTCCTTCAAGCAAAGATTCGAGCATCGCTGAAGAGTTCTCTTTGTGCTCGAGGAAATTTAGAAATCTGTTCCTCCACATTTGATATTCTCCCTTCCTGAGGCTAGGAGGGGTACTGCTGTTTCCTTGTGCATTGTATTCTGAACCCATTGCTGTACTAAACTGACCGTTCGAGAAAATTGATCAAAAGATTTTCAGAGGTAGAAAGTCGAAAAATCAGATGTCGAGATCTGAATATCGAAATCTCAGATTTCGATAAAGGAGGCCCGGTATCGAGATTTGGGCTCGAGATTAAGGATCTCGAGATTAGGGATCTCGAGATCTCAAATTTCGAGATGCTGATCTCGAGATTTGAAATGTCGAGAAGTTAATTACTCGAAATCTTAATCTGATAAGCCAAATGTCGAGACCAGATGTCGAATCCTTTTCTCGAAATCAAGATCTCGAAATCCTAGATGTCGAAATCCTCAATGTCGAAATCCTGCAACCTGTAAAAATCAGATAAACAAAATCTGAAAGTAGTTTCCTGTAGAGTTGAATGTCGAGATCTTCGTGTAAAGTTTTTAGCTCGAAAAACGAAGCAGAACCTGTGAAAAAGCAAGATGTCGACAACCCCTGCTCGAGATATCTCGAAATCTAAATTTGCGTAAAACACAATCCGAAGTATACGCTTTGATCGCTTTGAAAAGGCGATTCCAAAGGTGTAACTTTTACAATTTTTGAACAAGAAACAAAATTACAGAGCAAAAAATCGACAGAATGAACTATGTTAACAAAAACAGAGTATTCTGCAGGAGTTCTTCTGATCGTTCTCGATCGGCTCTGATACCAACTGTTAGTCCCTGTTTCTGTAACAGCAATGAATACTCGATCTAACAAGGAAGATTAAATGTAAAGATGAACACAAAATGAATCACCGTAAAACCTTCTTTGATAAACCGTGGAACGTACAACAGAATGATAAGCGTAAGGCTATGAGTAATAAGTACGACGTTCGGCCTTTTCCTAAACCTCGGCTCCCTTTTTATAGGCGAGGTTTAGGTTAGGCGTACCAGGCTTTTAGCCTGTCTAAATGGGCCTAACACTTGGCCTGATTTCTATCTAATTTATGCACTATTTAAATACAAGGATTAAATATAAAGCTAATCTATGACCAACTTGATTCACAATTAAATATCTCCAACATAACATGTTCCTCATTCGGTTGTCCAGAACGATTCCCGTGTTAACCGCTGAGATGAGACTATCTGAGTGTCAAACTCCAAGCCGTAGGCTGAGAATGACTTTCCTTCCATGTTGTTAACCCGTTCGTCAGTCGGTCATCCGGAATGACTATGTGTTAACCATGGCCTGAGATTTTCTGAGCATCGATTCTTCAAGCCGTTTTGATCCCTTTATCCGTTCATAATTCTAGGGTCAAAACTATCTTAGCTGAGAATGATTTTCCTTCCATGTTGTTAACCCGTTCGTCATTCGGTCATCCAGAATGGCTACATGTTAACCATGGGCTGAGATTTTCTGAGCATCGATTCTTCAAGCTGTTTTGATCCCTTTATCCGTTCATAATTCTAGGGTCAAAACTCTCTTAGCTGAGAATGATTTTCCTTCCATGTTGTTAACCCGTTCGTCATTCGGTCATCCGGAATGATCGTGTTAACCATGGGCTGAGATTTTCTGGAAGTTATGTCTCCCTCTCTCTATATATATACACTTCTCTCTTTTTTTTAGAGGTGGCAACAGCCGTTTTTATTGATAAAACTTTCTTAAATGTTCCGTATTCCATGTGCCTGCCGGTCGACCTTCAGTACATTGTAGGCCAAACGTTCCTGAAGCATACTTCTTGCATATTTGATAGGGGCCTTCCCAATTTTGTGCCATTTTTCCACCTTCGAGAGGTTTGCTTTTTTCTCGCTTCCTTAGCACCAGGTCCCCTACTTCGATTGAACGAATTTTTACTTGTTTTTCAAAGTATCTTCTCGTGGCTCTTTGATACTCTTCCATTCGTGCAGCTGCCAAATCCCTTCTTTCTTCTATGAAGTGCAATTCGGCCCGTAGGTTGTCCTCATTCCGCTCTGGGCTATAATGCACCGTTCGGTGTGTGGGAACTAGGATCTCCGTTGGTACTTTGGCCTGGAAACCGTAAGCAAGGGCAAATGGAGTTTCTCCTGTGGCCGTTCGGGGTGTAGTCCTGTAAGTCCATAAGATATAATTTAACTGATCAGGCCATGATGAGGAGTATTCTTCCAGCTTCTTCTTCATACCATCCATGATGGTACGGTTCATATTCTCTACTTGGCCATTCGCCTGAGGGTATGCCACAGATGCTCTGGAATGCTTGATTCCCCATTTGACCAGATAGTTCTCGAAATTCCGGCTCACGAACTGCCTTCCATTATCAGTTATAATCTGTTCGGGGATTCCGAAACGGCAAATGATATTCTTCTAGACAAACTTTTGACATTTTATATCTGTGATGCTAGCCAGTGGCTCGGCCTCTACCCATTTGGTAAAATAATCTATCCCAACAATGATATACTTGTTGTTCCCAGGGGCAGTAGGTAGAGGACCTAGCAGGTCGATCCCCCATCTCGCGAACGGAAGGGCCACCATCATTGGAGTGTAGAAAGTGGCTGGCCGTCCGGGGACCGGTGCGTATAGTTGGCACATTTTACATTTTCTAGTATGCGCAAAGAAGTCTTGTTGGATAGTCGGCCAATAATACCCTTGCAGGATCATTTTTCTGGCCAGTGTCTTGGGCCCTTGGTGGCTTGAGCAGATACCCTCATGAATTTCTTCCATTACGGCTGCCGCTAGATCGGGTGGGAGGCATTTCAAATACGGCCCACCAAACGTCTTTTTGTACAACTGTCCGTCCACCAATTCGAACATGGAAGCCCTCCTCTGGATGCATTTTATCTGATAAGCAGGATTTTTATCTTGTGGGAGGGTTCCGTCTTTTAGGTAGTTGGACATCTATGAGCCAACTGGGGATGGCATAAGAGATGGCCTCGATCTGGAGCATCATGATTGTCGGGGTTGCCAATGTTTCCCGATGGGCAAACCATTGGATATGAGCCGGAATCTCCTGTGCCCGATCGTCGAACACTGCATTTTCCAATTTGGATAAGATATCTGCTTCGGTATTCTCTATTCTGGATATTTGGTCGAGCACCACCTGTTCAAATTTGCTTATCTGCTCCTCGACTATCTCTTTGTAAGCCTTCATTCTTTCTTCTTTAGCCTCAGCTGTGCCATTCACTTGATGTACCATCAATTGACTATCCGACCGGACTTTTAACCGATCGGCGCCCAGGGTCTTCGCATATTTTAAACCCGCAATAAGGGCCTCATACTCAGCCTCATTGTTGGTTACTTTGAAGTCAAAATGAATGGAATAATATGCTTTGAACCCTTCGGGCGATGTGATCACAGCTCCGGCTCCACAACCCTCGGCACTAGCTGCACCATCCACATACATTTCCCACCAGTTATCCAGCCCATTGTTCTCTGAATCTATTTCCGAGGGCCGAGCGGTACATTCTGCAATGAAATCTGCCAGGGCCTGCCCTTTGATAGTAGGTCGAGGCTTGAAATCCACCTCATATTGCTCGATCAGGAGACTCCACTTGGTAATGCGCCCACTTGCCATTGGGTTTCTCAAGATGGTGGCGAGTGGCTGAGTAGTATACACAGTTACCGGATGGGTCTGGAAATATGGTGCTAGATGTTTAATAGCAGCTATCAGGGCCAGTACTGTTTTCTCTAGCAAGGTGTACCTGGTTTCCGGGCCGTTCAAAGCCTTGCTTACAAAATAGATTGGCCGTTGGATGCCATCTTCTTCTTTCAACAATACCGTGCTCACGGCCAGGTCAGCTACAGTAAGGTACATATACAGGTATTCCCCTGGATCGGGTTTTGTCAAGACCAGGGGAGAAGACATATATGCCTTGAAATCTTCAAAAGCCGTTTGACATTCGGCTGTCCATTCAAAGGGGTTGGCTTTTTTCATGATCTGGAAGAATGGAATAGCTCGATCGGCTAGCTTGGATAGAAATCTGCTCAGAGCTGCTAACCGACTGGTCAATCTCTGCACTTCCTTGAGGTTTCTAGGAGCCTCCATATCCACAATTGCCTTTACCTTTTCAGGATTGGGCTCAATCCCCTTCTCTCTCATCATGTATCCCAAAAACTTGCTCCCTCTCACATCAAAAGCAATTTTTTTGGGATTCAGCCTCATGTTCGCTTTCTGCATTATCCCGAACACCTTTTCTATGTCCAGGATATGATTCTCCTTCTTCCGGCTTTTGATCAGGATATCATCAACATAGGCTTCCATTGTGACTCCCAATACTTCTTTGAACATCATCCCGATCATCCTCTGAAAAGTTGCCATTGCGTTATTTAATCCGAATGGCATGACAATATAGCAAAACACACCATCCGAAGTAACGAACGCTGTTTTTTCTGCATCATCTGGGTGCATGAAGATCTGATGGTATCCCCGGAATGCATCCATGAAGCTCAACAATTCACATCCGGTCGTTTCATCTACTAACAGATCGATCCTCGGCACTGGATAAGGGTCCATGGGACAAGCTTTATTCAGATCTGAGTAATCCACACACATCCTCCAAGTAGATTGTTTTGGAGCTAGGACCACATTGGATAGCCATTCAACGTGGATTACTGGACGGATGTGTTTTATTCTCAGCAAGGTGGCCACTTCCTGCTTTGTGAAATCCCACCGTTCGGTAGCTTGATATCGTTTCTTTTGTTGGACTGGTTTTTCATCAGACCGAACGGCAAGCTTGTGGCAGATTATCTCTGGGTCAATACCCAGCATATCTTCCGGCCCTCGGGCGAATAATACCTGAAACGTTTTTAGGACAACAATCACGCCATCCCGGATGTCAGTCTCCAGATCTACCCCGATAGCTACCTTCCGGTTCGGGGGGAAATCCAGGTCAATTTGCTTGAGGAGAGTGGCAGGTTCTGGATGTGACTCGAACTCTGTTCGGTGGGTCTCCACCTCAATACTGTTAACCCGCATTCCACGGGTGTTCATCTGCTTCAGGGCCTCTCGGTAGCATGTTCGGGCTGTCGCCGGATCAGTTCTGGCCACCCCAACCCCGGTGTCCGTGGGGAATTTGATGCACGAGTGGCGGACAGAGGCTATTGCCTCCAGATCTTCCAATCCTGGTCGACCCAAGATGGCATTATGAGCACATTTTATATCCACCACCACGAACGTCATTCGGAGTGATGCCTTGTGCGTTTCATCCCCAATTTCAACTAACAATTGGATGGTTCCCTCAGCCTCAATACAGTTACCGGTGAAGCTCGCCAGTGGGGTTCTTAGATGGGTCAATTGCCCTCTATGTAGGCCCATTTTCTCGAATGATTGTAAATACAATACATTCACACTGCTCCCGGTATCGATGAGTACCCGACGTATCAAGGCATTGTCAATGCACATGCTCACCACCAATTCATCCCTGTGCGGGCTTGGCGAGTTGGGTAAATCAGCTGGCCCGAACGTGATCGGGTCCGTCCTTCCTTTCTTCTGGTGGGAGTGGAGATGGATCCTACATAAAGACTTCGCTCGAACCTTTTCCGTTCGACGTTCGAATCCCCTGTTTCCCCGCCCCCAAATATAACTTTGACCTCCATTCGAGGTTTCTTTCCGGGGCCTCCCGAGCCCTCTGGTTCATCCATGGGGGGAATATATACGTCATTCTGGGGCTGGGCATCACGTTGGGCATCCCGTCGCCAGCTATTGGGTTTCCTGATCGGTTTTAAAGTGCCTACCGCACTTGGATCCTTACTCACATAATTGCCCAGATGACCCCGCCGGATCAAGTCCTTAATGGCCGTTTGTAGTGCCCTACAGGCGTTGGTGGCATGACCTTTTCTGTTATGATATTTACAAAAAGCAGACTCATCTTCTCCCATATATTGTGAAGAATCAGTCGGAAGGGGAATGTTGTCCTTCTCGTTCTGATAAATGGTTGCCACGGACAGGACCAGGGGAGTAAATCTCCCCTGCTTAGGAGGGATAGCGGCCACTGGGCTAGGACCCAGCCGATCGGCCATCTTGATTGGGGCAGTAGGCGCAGCGACCTTGTCCCTGATCATTATCTCTTCTTCCAGGGCAGCATGCTTGCGAGCTCTGTCTAACACCTCGGCATATGTTGTACCTGGATTCTTCTTCAAATCCTTGTATAACTCTCCCGTTCGGAGAGCGTTCGTGAATAGGGTGATGGCGGTATCATCTGTCATATTTCCAACTGTCAGAGTTTCGTCCCTCCATCTTTTTAAGAATTGATTGAGGGTTTCTTTGGAGTTCTTCTTCACGCTGGTCAGGTAGCTGAAATGCCGTTTTGGGTTGGCACTGGAAGCAAATTGGGCCAAGAATAATGTCGACAATTCGGCGAAACTGTTGATCGACCTGGGTTGCAGGGTCCCGAACCACTCCTGGGTGGGCCCTTTGAGCGTACTGAAAAACAACCGGCATATAGCAGCCTCAGGCGCTCCTAGCAGCATGAGTCCTCCCTGATAACTCCTTAAATGCACATGGGGATCTCCCACCCCGTCATAAATTTGACCGGCCGGTGGTTTGGCACCTCCCTGGATATCCGCATACATAATTTCCCTGGTGAAAGGGGAAGTAATCCCGAGCTGAATTGGGGCAGGCTGTGCGGGCGCCCTATTCATCTGATCCCTCATCTCGTTCATCTGCCTCCTCATTTCGGCCATTTCTTCCTCCTGGGCCGTCAAATGGGGCGGTGGTGGAGCCCTCAAATCTGTATACTCCCGATCCCAATGCCTTTGAGCAGCCCTAGTATTATTCCGTTCGTCATGCTGGAAATGTCGACCAATAGGAGTAGGTCCCCTGGCTTGTGACCCGATCGGGGTCTGGTCACTGAGAGTATGGTGCGCTGTTGGTGGAGCGCCACGGCGATTATCCCGATGGGCCTGCGAGCGGGATGACGACGTGGTCGTTTCTGTGCGTGGAGTTTCCCCTGTAAAATTGGATCCTCCTTCTTCCTCGTTTTCCATGTGTTGCATGACCTGGGCCATATCTCGCATGGCCTGAGGATTCCTCCTTAGAGCTTCAGGAATCACAAAGTCCCCATCAAAATGAGGATATGATCCTCGGCTGGATTGTCCCTGAGGGGTTTGATTTCCCGGGGTGTGGCTCCTTCCGTGACGGCGCGTACCATCGTTTGTCTGATAAGAACTGATTCTGACCATTTTAAAAAATAGTTGTTTTGGAATATTTGAATGTGAAACTTTTTGAACAGTTTCCCACAGACGGCGCTAATGTTGAAGGTAAGTCCCGTAGATCCGAAAGCCCAACACGAACTTTGGATATATCAGGAATGGACCAGAATCAAAGTGTATAACAAAATATAAAATATGAACTCACTAATACCCAAAAGCCCACTTGTATTAATTAACCTGTCTGATTACAAGGAAACTTCCCGATCGGTAGGTCAGAACAATGCTTTAATATAGGAAACAAGAGTAATAATGCTATTCTAGAGCTTGAGTATTGAAATGCTAACCTTTACAATGATTTTAAACCTTCTATTTATACTAATGGAGAGCATGGGCTGCTCTATGCTGATTGGCCGTTGTTCCACCGACTTGATCACCCATGTGTCCACTTGCTGATGTCACAATCTGGCATTAATTGTACCTGGCCACTTGCTGGTTGTCCGTTGCTCGAACGGGATGTTGGACCATGCTGAAGACGCTGCCAAATTGACCCAAGTATGATATATGGTCCAAACTCCGTTAGATATATCTTCTTTCTGGGCCGGCCTTTACTTGGACCGAACCTCGTTCAGTATGAATTCTTCACTGGATCTACTCATCATAGGGTAATGGACTCATTGTTTGGGCTGGGTATCGTGGGCCTGTTTGATCCGGGTATTGGGCCTCCGGGTCAATAACGACGGTCGGGCAGAACCTCCTATATAAAGGGCTAATTGAACACTTTAAGTTAGTTCATGTACCTATTTGGCCCTATTTAAATACCCCAAACTTTGAAGAAGTGTGAGATAAACATCCCAAACTTTTATATGTAATATATATACCCCGAACTTTACATAAAATGTTATGTTAGCACCATTAATATGCATTTTTTATTCGAAAATGTAAACTTATGGTGTTAAGCACATGATTTAAAATACTTAAACATTTATATAGGTGTAGGTAAAGCATCATTAATTTACATTGTGAAACAAAAAAGCATATGTTCATGGTAATAATATTAATTTTTATATAAAGTTCGGGGTATAAATATTACATATGAAAGCTTGAGGTGCTTACATCACACCTCTTCAAAGTTATGGATATTTAAATTATTTTCCCCATTTTTTTTCTAATTTTGTAGGACTCTTAAAGTCAGTGTAGGACGACTCAGTCTCTTCAACACAGGGGCAAGTTAGCACTAGAGTACCCCGCATCAATCTCCAAACCGATTTTACATTATCAATTCCAGACAGTAGGTACTGAGAATCAACATGTCTTCTCTTGTGGGAAACAACCCCAGTTGCCATCGATCCATGCTTACTTAGACGCCTCTGACGATTTTGATCATTCAGATGATTCCATCTTCATGGACGACTTCTTGGGACATGCGACTTAAAGCGATCGTCGCCCTCCAGTTTCATACCTAGAAGAAATTAGGAAGTCCAAATTCAATAGGGAAATTTGCCGCAAAGTGATGGTCTCGGATAGAGGTAAAAGTCTAGAGGGGGGGGGGGGGGTGGGGGTGAATAGACTTTTAAAGCTTTTTCAATTTTTAAAACGTTTCTCCCTCTAAAGAGTTGATCTATAATCTTTTGGGAGATTTATAGATGCACAACGGAAGTCTTTAACCTCTTAGAAAAATAGTGTATAACACTTTCTATGATGGATGAAGTTTGGGCTTTATAAGGTGAGCAGTTGGCTTGGCAGTTGACTAGAAAGCAGGTAACTGCTGAGGCAACTGCTAGCGAAATACTCAGTGTATGATGACGGTGCACTCAGAATCTTTCTTAGAGTGGGAAGAGCTTTCTGATGATATGACAAGGTAGATTAATAATCAATCTTAATGAGAGCAGTGGTCTCAGCTGTTGGGTGGTAACCAGGGAACTGCTGAGGCACCTGCTTAAGTAAAGGTGAAGGTATGGAAAGATTGATTATGTGGTGTTGCTCAGGATGAATTGAGCTTTCTGAAGATGTGCATTAGTCCAAGTAAGTGGGAGTTTTAATGGAGCAGTGATCTCGGCAGTTGGGTGATAATATGGGAACTGCTAAGGCACCTGATGGGTTACCACTTTGAATTACAGAGATCAGTTTGAACAGACTTCTTGTTGATAGAGTTGTGAAGGTCTGGTGAAGTTGAGATGTTCAAAGGAAACACTTTTGCGTGAGTAGTGGGCTTAGCAGTTGGGTAGTCACCAGGGGACTGCTGAGGCAACTGCTATGCCTTAAGTAGGATTTCCTGAAATCTAATGGAACAGACTTTATAGTTGTGATATTGTAAAGCTCTTTTATCTCAAAGAAAGTGAGTTATTAAGCAGTAGGATAAGCAGTATGGTCAAATTGAGACTACTGCTTAGGATATTGTTGGCAAACTACAATCTTAAATGAGAAGTGTTCAGTGTGTGCTTTTGTTGACTGAAAATAAATCAACACACAGTATATCCTGGTTCAGAGGTGGTGTAATCCTCCTACATCCAGTCCCATCCTATTTCAAATGGATTTCACTAATGTATTAAGCCCAATACACTTAGTGCCAATCTAGCCTTGACAGCTCTGGCCTAGATTGAAGGTGTTTCACGAGGAGTACAACACCACTCCAAGCTACTCAATCCTTTAGGTTTTTCTCAATTGATCCAGTGAGGATCAAAAGGTACTCCTAACCTATCTAACCACACTCAGGCCGAGAACAACTGTCCTCCTGAAGTGTTTACAACAATATCTGATTGGTTTACAAGAAAGTTCTAACCTCCAACTAGGAACTAAACTTCTAGGATTTAGCAATTAACACTTGAGACTAAGAAGTTTAGTGAAGCAAGAGTCTAAGCAGAGAGTAAAGTATAGAATAACACTTTTTCTTTTGCTAGATATTTCGTGAATGCTCAATAGAAATATCTCTCTACTTAGGATGCTCAAGCTTGGTTAGAAACTTTCGTTTCCGCCTATATTTATAGGCTTCTCCAGTTGATTAATCTCATCCGTTAGTTAGGACGAATTAATCCTGTTTGTTGAGGATTTGGCAAGGACGAATTGTACATTCGTCTTCTTGTGCTGGAGCTTTTAATGCGGCGATTCTCTTGTCTTCAATAATTTTGCTCTGCTGAGAGCATCTTCAGTGTGCGTCCCATGCTCCGCCCCCAGTACGTATTTGGCATTAAATGCCGGTCAAGTTTGTCTTCAATCATGTATATGATTTTCCGGGAAAAAAATGTGACATGAAATATTTGTACATAAATGAAATTATACCGATAGGATTTAAATATCCTATTCAAGGTAGAGTTTACCTTATTGCATTTTGACTTTGCCGGTATAATTTATTTGATACAAGTATTTCTTGTGATTGTCCAGCTAGTATGAATAAACTAAACCAAATATTTAACTGGTAGGATAACAAATCCTATTATGGTAAAGACTATTACCTTATTGCATTTTGTGTTCCAGTTAAGTAAATATATTAGTTTATTCGAAATGTCTTTGTGTCATCTGATGTAACAAATAAATTTAACTGGTGGGATCTATAAGAGATCCTTTTTAAGGTAATAGAACATTACCTTATTGCATTTTATGTTTTCCAGTTATATTTATTTGTTAATTGATTATTTGAACACGACACTTTTAGATAAGATTTTACTAGCAAATTGGTTGAAGCAGAATACATCACTTTGATTTCCTAATGCTACAAAAGAAGGGGGAATATTTGAAAAGCTTTGGCATTATCAGAAACTGTTTATCAAACTCTAGGGGTCTAACACAAAGCCAATTTCATAACATCAGATAACTATCTGCCAACTGATAACCTGAACACGCAACTAAAAATTTACAAAAAAATCAGAAGAACAAAAAGGCGACACAGCATGACCACAAGATCTCAATCCAGAGACTTCGCATGTGACTAGCTATCTTTAGTTTCCTTACTTTTTTCTTTTTTGTACTGCTTTTTTTTTCTTTTCGCATTGTACTATTTTCCTTTTATCAATAAAATTCCTCTTTTCCCTTAAAAAAGTGAGGTAAATGGGGTTATTATTTATCGTATTTTATTATTATAAAAAGTAAATACAATTAGAGGGGGGGGGGCAAGACTAATCCCTCTATGAAAGTGACATACCATTCCGAAACGTAATTTTATCAATTCATGACCCAAAAGATTGACGAATAATCAATCTGAGACCTGAAAGATGAAATGTATCATTATACCGACACATTTCATCTTTCAGGTCCCGAATTGATAATTCGTCTATCTTTCGGGTCCCAGATTGATCTAAAGAGATCTCAAATATATGAGTTCGAGATGTAGGAAGAAAAATAAGAAGAACCAAAAGAGAGGAGTGCTGCTTTGACAGCAAACACTTCAAAGGCATATCATTTTAACCCTTCTATTTTACTTTCTAATGAATATATGGCTGTCTCTGTCAAAAAGTTCAGGAAGTTAATTTATTAAGATGCCAATGGATTCTAAAAGTTCCTCCTCAAGCAGAAAAGCATACTAGAGTCAAAAGCCCTTTGATAGCAAGAACGAGCGTCTCTGCTACAACTGCCACCAACCTAGAAACTTTAAATCCAGCTGTCACCGTCCCATTGTGTACAAGAGACAAGAACAAGAAAGCGAGAAGATGTTTGATCCAACTGTCAGAAGAAGTAAGGCATTGCTCAAGAACAACTAGACAAGGACCCACTGTCAGATATGGAATCTAGTTTTGAATCTGATTATAGTTCAGATTCAGTGGACATCTGGTTGTTGCCACACTCCGATGATGAGGTATCATCCTTTTCTAGATCTAGTTTTTATTCGGTAAGCACAACCTTTATTGTTGAACCAATTTCAGAGGTGTTGGAAGTGTTTAGGATCATCCAACCATTTATGTTGTATTGAAAGGAGAAAATAATAAGTTGAAAATTGAACTCTCTGACATGAAGTTGGGCAGTGAAACTCAAACCAGGGTTCTCGTACTAGACAAAGATGAGTTCAAAGCTGAAAATGTTTCTCTCCTAAAGGGGATTACAAAAAATGAATCTCTTGAGCTGAACTACCAAACTTTCTAGAAGGCGCAAACCTCTATGGAAAAGATGGTGTTCACTTAAGTGAATCTCTTAGTTCTGTTCTTGGTTTTGGTTCAACAGAATCTTGTGAACCTTCTCTGAAGTCTAGCATCAAAGTGGCTACGACAAACAAAGTCAAGGATTCATAGAGTTCTAACCCCAATTGTCACAATGGTATATAAGGTACGAAGAATGATCATGGAAGAATTATGTTAGAAAAGGAAAGATAAAAGTTCATCAAAAGTAGATTTTGCAAAATAATGAACCTAGCGGAAAAGAGACCCAATGTAGTTGGATTTCCAAGAACAAAAACAGATTAACAAGGAATAAAAACTACACTTCAAACAATAACACGCAATTCCATGACCACCACCTCAGACATGACCACCAAAAAGACAAACTTGAAGAGAAGGTTACTCCAAAGCCGAGAGTTAACCAATGTTCCTCTCTTCACAATATTTGGGATATTTTCCCAACCAAAAAGGCTATGCACAACTATGTAAACAGGAAGCACGATCCTCACAAACATCTGTCCAAAGTGAATTACACTTTGGTTTACTACGATTACCGAGTGGACAACAGGTGCCAGCCACCAAGCACTCGCTTGATTAGACCTAAATGGCACCGCCTCCCCTGACTGCATTCTTAGAAAATTGATGTTGTGTACCTCGGAAGTACAACAACGAAATTGATTATGACAAAACAACAAATATAACAATAATAACACATCTAAACGAGAACTTAAAGATTTTCAAGCTTAGATGCAATAATTCAAAATGAATATATCTTTGCATTGGTCAATGACTTTATGATCCATCTAGATATGAGAAGTATAGTGTTCTCTCTTGATCTATTATGGGGAATGAATCTTTTATTGGCTCAACTACTACTTCATTTGCTTCGTGATGCATCCAATGCATGTTGTGTCCACTCCGATTGGAGTGCAAGCGTTGATCATAATCAAAGTACATCACTCCACACATGAAGTACATATTGACCTCAAGTCGGAGAACTATTACACTACCCGGCCTATATGTCGATAATTTCATAGACACATGAATAAAACTTATCAAATGGTTTCTCGATGGGTATGCCAGTATTCTCTAAAATACCTATATGACCATCGTGAATTACAGGAATTCATAGTTGAGAGATCGTCCAAAAGTTTGTAGCAGACAAAGATGATCTCAGAGGCATGAAACAGGTCGCATTTGTACATGAATCTCTTCTTGTGCTTCGAATCAAGAGTAGCTAGGGAGATCGGAAATTCTCGTCAGATCGATCTTCGTTCCTTATGAAAGTTGGAAGAGCTTCTGCCATCATCGCTTCTTGTAATTGATATTTTATTTACAACTTTCAGATTTTAATTTAAAAAACAGATCCGAAACAATTGACCTTTGAGATTGTTCAAATTATCAATTAAGCATGCATAGCAGATCCTATTCAACTTTGAAAACTCACATGGAATGTTTCCGGATCAATGAAACACTAATTTTATTTGATCTCAAATATCATACACATTATAATTTTACAAAATAATATTAGGACACAATTTATTTCTGAAGAACACATATATACATACTCGACGTATATATGTATAAAATTCGTATAAAGCCATTACAACTAGTCATAATACCACTTTTAGAGAGTTGATGTTGGGTACCTCGAAAGTACAACAACAAAGTTTAAGAATTTTTCAGAACAGATATTTCCTGATTATGACAAAACAACAAATATAACAATAATAACATATCTAAGATAGAACTTACAAATTTTCTTAGCGACGATAAACCTTGATCTTAGGTATCTACATGATTTCTCTTTTATGAAAAGTACGATTAAAATAATTTTATTGAAAGCTGCCAAATAGGTTTTCATACATTTTCAAATAGGTTTTCCCCAAACTGCCCAAAAATGATCAATTCGCCCGTTTAACCGGGAATCAGCAGGTTTAGCTAGTTACCTGCTGATGTGGACGCCTACATAGACAAGTTTAAATTCTTGATCTAATTAAGTTTTTCCTCCCAAGTCTGATGCTCTCTTATCGTCGTTAATTACTTCTCTCTTTCGACCAAGAACCCAAATACGAGCTCATCACTTTCATGCAATACTGGTGAATAAAATGTCATTTGCATCTTCTTCAACTACGCCAAAAGGACGGAGCTTTCTTTACGAGCCTTTGTTGTACTGTTACTACGGATTGAAAGCCCTACTTTGTGTAAGACAGGAGAATGGGAAATTGTTCTACAGGTGCTGAAGAATTCAATTGTGAGCAACATCCGTGAAGCTTCCTCTATGTGCAAGAATGACAAAGGAAACTTCCTCAACCACCATTGAAGCTTCCCCATGTTTAATCCCATTTTTCTTCCACCTTCGTAGTACCTAGTTTTGGTGCTATAAATAGAGAGATTGGAGAGTCTTTCTATCATCAAGTAAATAGATCATCATAGCACAACCAAGAAGAGTTGTGAATATCCTTGAGAGATATGTGAGGTGTTTTTGAGAGTTTTTAGTTAGAGCTTCTATGTCTCTTCTTTCTATTCTTGAAAGTAATAGAAGTGTTTTTCTCTCAAATTAGCACGACCCTGTTATTCCCAACAAGTGGTATTAGAGCCTGGTTGAGCTTTTGATATCTTCCCCAGAAATTTTCAGATAAAATTCTACTGTCTGAAAAATCATGTTTTTCAGTTTTTAAATTTTGAAAAATTGCAGTTTGGTCCCTCAATTTTTGAAAAATTATAATTTCCACCTATAATTTTTCGAAAATTGTATTTTGACCCCGAAAGTGTCTACCCCACCATTTTCGGACGTTCCAGACGCAACGGTGCTATCCGTTTTTCAAAATTCTGCTCCGATATTTCTCAAACAGAAAATCAAAATTGTTTAGAAGGTGAAAATGACCTTTGACGAGTCAACTTCATCTTCCGGAGCTATGATTATGCTCACGGCTACCAACTACACGCTATGGAAACCTCGGATGGAAGATTTCCTTAGCTGTAAAGACCTTTTTGATCCAATAGAGATGAAAGGTATTAATCCTGACCCGCCCAAGTCAATAGAGTGGAAGAAAATTAATAGAAAAACTATTGGTCAAATCCGACAATGGATTGACTATAGTGTCTTCCACCATGTTGCACAAGAAACCGACGCTTATGCCCTTTGCAAGAAGTTAGAAGATATGCACCAGGCTAAGACCGCTCGGAACAAATCCCTACTGATGAGGCGCCTTGTCAATATGAAGCTCAAACGTGGAACTTCTGTTGTTGAACATACTAGTCAGTTTCAGAGTCTGGTAAATCAACTATCTTGTGTAGAAATGCCACTTGGAGATAAAATGCAATCTCTACTACTTCTTAGTTCCCTTCCTGATAGTTGGGAGACACTAGTTGTTACTCTTAGCAACTCAGTCCTAGATGGAAAACTTACCATGTCTGTGGTCAAGGATGCATTGTTCAAGGAGGAGGCAAGGAGGAAAGACATGAGCACAGATCAGACTCATGCCCTTGTGACGGAGAATCGAGGAAGATCACAAGGAAAGCAACAAAGAAACAGTAGAGGATAGTGGCAAAGCAGAGGCAAACGTCGGGGGAGATCATCAGATGGCCGGAAACCTTCTTATACTTGCCACCATTGCAGTATAGAGGGTCACATGAAAAAGAATTGCTATAAATTGCTAAAGGAGTGAGGGAAGAGCAATTCACAAACGAAGAACAAGGGTGGTGAAGCGCTCATCACAATCTCAGGTGATGTAGCGTATTGTACTACCAATGATGAAACATGTCTGCACGTCTCAAGAGAGGACACTGAATGGGTAGTAGATACTGCATCATCTTACCACGTTACTCCCCACATGTACTACTTCACAACTTACAAAGCTGGAGACTTTGGAGCGGTGAAGATGGGTAATTCTAGTTCATTTGGAATAGCTAGAATTGGTGATGTACAATTAAAGACAAGTAGTGGGAGCACAATCACTTTGAAGGATGTCAGACATGTTCTAGACCTTCGACTCAATCTCCTGTTAGTGGTATGTCTTGACGAACAGGGTTATGAGAACCACTTTAGCAGGGGCACATGGAAAATGTCAAAGGGCATTTTGACAATCACTCGAGGACATGTTTGTGGCACATTATACAAAACCCATTTGAGGGTTTGTACGAATAGCGTCATTGTAGTGCCTGCAAAATGGGCAAAATGACGTGAAGCTCCCACAAGTCAAAAACCGAACCATCATCTACACATCATGTTGGTCCCGTTTGTAATGGGAACAGTCTAGAGGGGGGGGGGGGGTGAATAGACTGTTCAGGAATTTAAAATTTTCTCTAAGTCAAAACTGACTTATCAGAGATGGTCGAAATCTGGTGACAGAGATGGTCAGGTTCTGATGGCAAAACTAGACCAGGCAGCGGATACGTTTCTGTCCGGGTAGCCTCAAGAAGAATGCTAAGGCAAAATGCCTTTCTGATAACTCTGAAGGAAGATCTGCTGGACACAGAGTCCAACCTTAAGAGTTAATCAGTAGAATCTTAAGTGCAGGAATTAAAAGCTTAAAGTAAATGACACCGGGGTTTTTATAGTGGTTCAAGGAACAACTTGTTCCTCTAGTCCACTGTTCCACTAAGCTTGCAAAAACAACTGTTTACAACGCCTTAGTCCCTAGAACTTAAGAAGCACTCCTCGTCTTCTTCAAGTCTAGTTGCCACCCGGGATGCAGTCCTGCTTCCTGATGGCTGGTCTCGTTTCACTGAGTCTCTTAAAGTATCCCCACTTCACTTACTCCAGCTAGTTTGAGACGTCCCTTCTTTTTCAAGAAGTGTTTGATACAAAATCAGTTTTCTCCAACGTTGCTTCTTCACAAAGGATGAGTAGATGAAGCTTTCGAAGTGTTGAAGAACTGAGGAACTTTGCAACTTGCTAGTTGGATGAAGGATTCGAAAATATATCTTCCAACTGTAGCCTTTTCTTGTTAAGAATGGAGTTTGAATCTCAAGAAGGCTTTGAGGTATTTGAGTTGTATATTCTGAGCAAGTTCGTTTGGCAGAAGTTGTAGCAAAGTTTTTCTCTTAGTTCTTCAGAGTGTATCTTATATACTGGGAGCAGTCTTCCCGTTGGAGTGTAGAAGACAGCTTCATTAAATGCTTGTACTGTTGACTTGACCGGTTGGACCTTCGACTTGCTATTTTGGGGGCGTAAAGATATCCGCATGGTCAATCATCAGCTTTAAATATCTCTTCGTACGTACAACATTAAATGTGCATTTAATGCGTGTACAGTACCATGTTTCCGTTGAAAGGTTCGTAACCGTTAGGGGATTTCCCGTTAGTTTAACGACCGTTGGTAAGTGCTTCCGGAATCTGGTGTGTTTAGCAGAGTCTTATGAGGCTCTCTGATTCAATCTCTGAAGTCCGCCTCTATTGCCAACTCTGGTATCTTTCTGATGACCAGTTTCTGATGGCTTCTCTGGTGAGCTACTCTGGGAGCAACTCTGGTAGAAGCAAGATGGAACTCTGGCAGACAGACTAAGCTAAAACTTACAAAAGAAATTCTAATACAAAATTTCTAAAGGGGTACTTTCAAATTCTAATTAGCCTAGCATCATCAAAATCTAAATACAGTTATTCCTTACAATTTCCCCCTTTTTGATGATGCCAAAACCCTTTAACTATTTCCAGAGAAGTGCCTTTCACCATAAAAAAAATAAAGTTTAAAACTTTTCATTAGAATCTTGGTGGGCAACTTAGCATAGGAAAATAGTAAGAGTACGATACAATCAGATAGCAATTAAATCAAAAGCAAGTAAGGTAACACAAAAAAGGTGAATAAGAACAGATATTTGAATAAGCCATGCAAAAAGAGGCAGAGATGGTATCTTATTTATCTGATAGAGAAAATAAAGATTACAGAGTCAGAGATAGAGATTTAGAGGTCTTCTTCATCTACCTGTGGTCCTGCTCTGTCAATCCTTTCGAGCTCAGCATTTACCTTAGCTCTGATTGAGGCTAGATCCCTTGGGTTCTGATAGTCAGCCCAATGGGGTGCAAGTTTGCAATCCATATAGTTTCTAACAGCTTCTGCAGAGTTCTTGCCAGTGAGAATCTTCATTCCATACCACATTTCTGCTTCTTGGATAGAACCACCATGGTTGATCTGGACAAGTCCATCACTATCCATGAACAGATTCTCTCTTTGAAGGGGAGTCATCAGCTTTCTCATTTGTTCAAACTGAACTCTGTCTGGCCTTGACAGACCGCTCTTCATCCAATCATTGAATGAAAATGATGAAGTCTTTTTCTTTGAGCTTCTTGGAGGAGGTGGAGGTCTGGTACCTGCAGCAGCTAGTCTCTTCTTTCTGGTTGCGTCAAAATATGGAGCAGGATCAACAGAGGAGGGTTCTCTGATAGATAGTGCTCTGGTGCTAGGTCCTTCTTCTTCTCTGGTATCTTCCCCCTTTTTGGCATCACAAAGATCGCCAAGGAGGATCTCAATCTTTGAGAACTCAGAGGCTTGGGCATCTCTGATCTCATCAAGAGTTTCTGGCAGAGTTTGAGTAACAGAGGCCAGACCTTCAATCAGGCTCTGTTGCCTGTCGACTGCAGATTGAAGATCCTTAGTGCTGACCTCTAGAAGAACCATCTTCTGGTATCGTTCCTTGTCAGACCTGATGAGAGCTAAGCCTTGCTCTTGATGCTCCTTGCAGAGGGAGTGTCAGACATTGAGCTTCTGAGAGGAACTATCAGCAGATTTCTGAAGATTGTTAACAGAATCTGAGATCTGCTTGATTGTCTAGTTCTGGACAAGTAGAGCTTGAGAGTGAGAGTGGAGAACAGAGTTGAGACCACTGACATCTCTGGAGACAGAATCTATCCTCAAAGTAGATGAATGCATGAAGGAGTGCAGAGTATCTGATAGTGCAGCAACCTTATCTGTCAAATGGTGAAACCCTATTGTGATTTGCAGGTTGGTATGGGTTAGCTCTTCATGATGCTTGTCATTTAGATCAATGATCTTGCTCAGATCATGAACCAACAGACCACCAAATGCTTCAACAGATTTCACAAACTGGTTGAAGGGAATCTGGGGTTCTTTAGGTGTAAACCCAGGCAATTCTAATCCTCTTCCCTTAGGAAATGGAGGAGCTCTGGTGGATGGTGGAGGGGAAGGAACTCTTGGGGGTGTCCTTCTCCTTTTAGAAGTTTCATCAGCAGCAATGGAGGAGGTGAGGAATCCATCATTGTCACTGTCTGAAGAGGGGACTCTGAAGATTGGTTTCTTCTTTGGAGTAGAGGCTGCAGGGTGATGTGATGATCTCTGTGGTGAGGCAGATCTGGAGGGTGGTAAGGATTTCTGGTGAGGTGAATTCTGGGGAAATGGGATTATTGGTTGAGGAGTAGGTTGGGGTGAGGGGGATGGAGGGGGTGAAGGTGATCGATTTCTGGTATTTGAGGGTTGTTTGCAAGGTGATGAGGGTCTGGAGTTGGGTTTCTGGTGAGATGGAGTTCTGGTGGAGGTTGAGGTTTTCTGGTTTGGTGAAGGGGTTTTCTGTTGGGGTGGAGATGAAGGTTTAGAGGGAGATTTGGAGGGTGATGGTTGATTAATAGGAGATTTGGGAGGGGAAGGAGGAGGTGTAGGGATTACCTCAAGAACTATTTCTGAGAACATGGATTCTCTCCATTCCTTGATCAACTTCTCCATGGTTAGAGCAATGTCATTTGCTGTGGAGGGTTCTCCTTCCTCAAGAGCACTATGACGAAATTTGATGAGAGACTCTTTTCTCTTTTTCTCCATCAGCCATGCATCAAACTCTTCCATTTTTTCCTCTTCCAAGGCTTTGACATGCCTTTCAGGAGATAGTTCAGTTGTTGGAACTTTACCTTGATATCTGTCTTTCTTCTTCTGTAGGACAGAGATCAGAAAGGCAAGGTTGAAGCATTTTGACACATCATCTGTGCCTACCCAGTGAAGAACAACAACTTCTTCTTCCTCATAGGCATCAAAGAATTGAATAATTTTCTGGAGAGGTCCCATTCTCCATCTTCTCCATGCTAGGACTCTATCAAACTGCCTCTGCAGAATGATGTTGTAGTCAGTCTCTTGTTCCATCTCTGGTGAGGCTTCACGTTCTGGTGAGAGAGCAGAACTTGGCATCTCTGGTGCAGATTTTTGTTCAGCCTCTGGTTGAGTACCAGATTCTGGTGCAAGTTCCCCCTGAACTTCTGATTCCTTTACAGGTGAGATTACCTTTGTTTTCCTCTTCTTTTGTCTTGGTTGAGGGCTTGAGTTGTCAGAGTCACCACTCTGCACAACTAGCTTTCTTCTTCTCTTCTGCTTCAGCTTTCTGGTAGGAGATTTTCTGGTTGCCTTTGGGGAGGGCAACTCTGGTGCAACCTCTTCTGTTGCTTCCTTTTCTGGTAGTGACAGATTGTCACTCTTCTTCTTCTTCATGACTTCCCTTACAGCCTGTGACAGCTCAGGTTGTTTTGTAGTCTCACTTGGTATCTTGGGAGCTTTCTTAGGAGCAGGTTTAGACTTAGCAGCCTGTTCCTCTCTCTTCTTCTCTAGCCTTTCCTCTCTCCTTAGCTAGAGGAGATGGCTATGTTGAACTTTGGAGAGGCTGTGAGGAAGATTGTCTTGGAGTGATCAACTGGAAGGGTATCCCTGAGTTGGACTCCTTTGGCAGCAAGAATGGCAGAGATGAGAAGTCCATGTCCCATTTTAGTAGAGAAGAGACTTGTTTCAGAGTCTTTCTTCTTGATGAATTCAGTCAGGGAGCCAAATATTACCTCGCCCCAATTGATGTTCATGCCATGGTGAACTGCAAAGATTGCCTTGGCATTGTTTTTGTTCATCTCGTCTGTTGAAGCAGTTTTGCACCACAAGCACCGGTGCAGAATGCTGACAAGTTTCTCATAGTCCTTCTTCAGCAAGAACTTCTTCATGTATAGCTTGTCCAGTCCGGCGGCCTCCGGGCGACAGTATGTCTGAACAAATCCTTCAGTGGAGACTTCCACTGAGTCAAGAGTGAGAAGATTGTTGGCTTCCGGGTCTTGGGAGTCTAGTTGTACTCCAAAGAACTCATTTAGAGCATCTGCATTCAGAAAGATGCGTTGACCCTGCATCTGGGAGTGAATACCAGTTTTGGAGATGGTGGCGTTGAGGTAGAACTCAGCCACATCTTTGATGCTGAAATGCTCGTAGGGATGAGCAACAACCTTGGAAAGTTGTGAGTCAGTCATCCCCTGGATGATCTTGGTCATCCTCTTTTGGTTTTCTGCCAGTAGTGGTAGAGAAGACATGTCGACCTTCATGCCGGAGACAATGTTGGCGATGAGGGTCTTAGCTTCTTCCTTAGAAAGATCATTGATGCTTAGGAAGTTCATTCTGAGTGAGGAGTTACGAAAAGCTCTGGGGATTGAAAGGTTTAGGATCTGAAGGCTTTGAATGCTAGAGCAGTTTAAGAGAGATAAGGAAGCAGTAGGGATTTAGGTTGAAGACGGTGGATATAAAGGGTTTAGAATAGTGGACGTTTGATATATTGGCAGTTTCGAGGTAGCATTTAATGAAATGCGGGCGGAAAACGTTTCCGTTCGAAGAGTAACGATCAGGGGTATTCTGGTAAAAGACCGTTTCAGTTAATTAGGTCTTGCCCGTACCTCGAAATATTGCTAAGTCCACATCCGTATCTGCTGTCTCTCTGATAGGGATTCCTGGTCAGAGAAGGGGGGTTCTGTAACACCCCGGCCCCACCGGACCCGAGGTAGTTACTCCGGACCAATAGTACTGTCCTCACAAACCGCCACTAGCCTTTTCCGCACACTTTGTCCTCACTCGTGCGCGCCCTGAGAAACTTCCCGAGGGGTCACCCATCCCAAGACTACTCCCGTGCAAGCATGCTTAACTTTGGAGTTCTTGGCTAATGAGCTCCCTTAAAAGGAGATGCATCTTGTTGGTATGAGTAGTACTATTAATCCGTTTAAATTAAATCTCAAGTGTTACAGGTTCTCTGATGTGAGATTCTGATGAACATAGATAGAGGTTCTCTGATCTGAGTTTCTGGTGCAGAAGAAAGTAGTTCTGGCTCAGTGAGTTTCTGATTCAGGCATCTCTGGGAAGATCATCCATCATTCCTAGTTCTTCCCTTAGCTTGTTAAACCTTGCCTCAGGTAAAGGCTTGGTTAGAATGTCTGCAAGCTGGTCTTCTGTAGATACATGCTCCATACAGATGTGCTGCTTCTCAACATGATCTCTGATGAAGTGATGTCTGATTTCAATGTGCTTTGTCCTGGAGTGAAGAACTGGATTCTGAGAGATAGCTATGGCACTGGTGTTGTCACACAACAGCTTGATCTCCTTAGCTTGAATTCCATAGTCCTTCAGTTGTTGCTTCATCTAGAGTAACTGAGCACAGCAACTCCCAGCTGCAATGTACTCAGCTTCAGGTGTACTTGTTGAGATAGAGTTCTGCTTCTTGCTAAACCAGGAAACAAGCCTTCCTCCTAGCAATTGGCAGTGACCAGAGGTGCTCTTCCTGTCCAATCTGCATCCTGCAAAATCTGAGTCAGAGTAACCAATTAGTTCAAAGTTACCTCCCTTTGAATACCATAGGCCTGCATTTAGATTTCCTTTGATGTATCTGATGATTCTCTTTGCAGCACTTAGATGGCTTTCCTTGGGCTTTGATTGGTATCTGGCACAGATTCCAACAGAAAATGAGATATCTGGTCTGCTTGCAGTCAGGTACAGCAGAGATCCTATGATCCCTCTGTATGTTGTTGCATCCACATCTTTTTCTTCATCATCTGGACCAATTCCTTGTGATGTGTTCATGGGAATCTTTACAGACGATTTGCCCTCCACTCCAAACTTCTTGATTAGATCTCTGGTGTACTTCCCTTGGTTGATGAATATTCCTTCTGGAATTTGTTTTACTTGAAGACCTAGGAAGTAGCTCAGTTCTCAATGTGTCATACCAGGCTCTGGGAGCTTGCTTAAGACCATAAAGGGCCTTTTTAAGCTTGTAGACACAAGAGGATTGAGTAGGAATGACAAAACCTGGTGGTTGTTCCACATAAACTTCTTCTTCAAGATCTCCATTCAGAAAAGCACTTTTGACATCCATATGGTAGACCTTGATATTGTTATAAGCAGCATAGGCTAGAAAGATTCTGATGGCTTCAAGTCTGGCAACTGGTGCAAAGGTCTCATCAAAATCAATTCCTTCTTCTTGGCAATATCCCTTGGCTACCAGCCTTGCTTTATTCCTTACAATGTTGCCATCTTCATCTGCTTTGTTCTTGAATACCCATTTGGTTCCAATGACATTCTGGTGCTTTGGTCTAGGAACATGTTCCCACACTTTGTTCCTTTCAAATTGAGTAAGCTCTTTTTGCATAGCATTGATCCAATCAGAGTCTGCAAGAGCTTCTTCCACAGTCATAGGTTCCATTTGAGATATGTAGCAGGTAAGCATTGCTTCTCTCCTTGATGTAGCAGATCTGGTCTGGACTCCACTTCTGATTTGTCCAATTACTTGATTAGGAGGATGATCCCTTAACCAAGTTAAATCAGGTTCTGATAAGGGTTGTCTTGGATTCTCTTGTTCTTCTTCTGATTCTTCATCACTATCTTTATCTTGTAGGATGGGATTCTGATGGTGTATTGGTATGGCAGAGTTAGTTACCAATTCTGGTATGTCCGTCTCTGGTGGTTCCAATTCTGGTGATTCTTCTAGATTCGCTTTCTCCAAGTTTTCAGTTATGCTCTCAACAGAGTTGAGATCATCAAACTTGACATGAATCGATTCTTCAACAAGTAGAGTTCTTTTGTTGAGTATTCTGTAGGCTTTGCTGGTGCTGGAGTAGCCTAAGAATGTTCCTTCATCAGCTTTTTCTTGAAACACCTTGAGGTGATCCTTCCCATTGTTGAGTATATAGCATTTGCATCCAAATGCATGAAAGTAGCTGATGTTGGGTTTTCGTCCTTTCCACAATTCATAGGGGGTTTTCTGATGAGTTTTGTGAATCATGCTCCGGTTCTGGGTGTAGCATGCAGTGTTGATTGCTTCAGCCTAGTATCTGTAAGGTATACCTGATTCAGCAATCATGCTCCTTGCAGCTTCCTTCAAGGTTCTATTTCTTCTTTCTGCAACTCCATTCTGTTGAGGAGTTCTGGCTGCAGATAGTTGATGCATTGTACCATTCTGGTCACAGAATTCCTGTATGACCTTGTTGACGAACTCTGTTCCTCTGTCTGACCTGATGGCTTTGACTTTCTGATTCTGCTCATTCTGTAGTAGCTTTAGCAGAGATGGTAGTTTCTGCAGAGTTTCATTTTTCTTGGTCAGAAAGATAGTCCATGTGAATCTGGAATAGTCATCCACCATGACTAAGGTGTATCTCTTGCCACCAACACTTGGAGTTTCCACTGGTCCAAATAAATCCATGTGAATTAGATTCAAGGGGCCAGTAGAGAGGTTTCCAGCAATGGGTTTGAAGGAGTTCTTCACTTGTTTTCCTTTCTGGCATGCACTGCATAAGTTCTCCTTCTTGTATACAAGGTTGGGTAGACCTTCAACAATGTGATCCCTTGCTAGCTTGTTGATTGTTTTAAAAATCAAGTGACTCAGTTTCTTGTGCCATTCCCAACTGAGTTTTGAATCTCCTTTGGCTATCAAGCAAATTCCATCTTTTGCAGTTGACCAATCAACTACATAGATGTTTTTCTTCCTTGTTGCTATTAGAACCACTTCTTTAGTTGTCTCATGCTTGACAGAACAACCTTCCTTGGAAAATTCAACTGTGTAGCCTTTGTCACAGAATTGGCTAGCACTCAGCAAGTTGAATTTCAATCCTTTGACATAAGAGACATCATCAATGATTATCTGGTTCTTTATCAGCTTCCCTCTTCCTTTTGTCTGGCCATCTTTATCATTACCTCCAAAGGTAACTCTGGGCCCTTTGACTCTCTGGAACTCTGTTAGGCAACTCTTGTCACCTGTCATGTGTCTGGAGCATCCACTATCAATGTACCAATCTTGCTCAGAGATGGCTCCAGCACACAGTTCCTACAAAATTAAAAGGAAGATTTAGGTACCCAAGCAATGTTGGGTCCTAGGGGGTCATGCAGTTTTGGCAGCCGGTACCACTTTGGTCTCATCAAGTGAAACCTTGGTGGGTGGTACCCATTGTCCACCTGGTAGTCATAGTAAACGGAAGTGTGATTCACTTTGGGCAGATGCTTGTGAGGATCATGCTTCCGGTTTACATACTTCTGCATAGCCTTTTTGGTTGGGTAGAAGTCCCATATACTATCAAGAGCAGATGGGTGATTAACTTTGGGCTTCTTAAGTTGACTAGCCAACTTTTTCTGCCTAAAGTTAACTTTCTCTTGATATCTGCCTTTCTGGTGATCATCTCTGACACGGTTATCATGAGTTTGTCTGTTATAGGTTTGTCTTTGATTTTTGGTGTTCTGAAAACCTTTTCTGTTGTTAGGTTTTCTGCTAAGTTCATTAATTTTTAAAATGGGTTTCTGTTGAACCTTTATCTTTTCCTTTTATGGTCTGACTCTCTCATGAATAACCTTGGTGCCAGATACACCAGCCTGACAAATGGGGCTAGAAATCAGTGGCACTATGACCTTGTCTGCCTTAGCAACTCTGGTGCTAGGCATTACAGAAGGCTCACCTGATTCTGTTGAGCCATAACCAAGACCAAAACCAGTGCCAATTTGTTGATCAAGTACAATCTTTTCCATGGAAGACTGGGCCTTCTGGTAAGCTTTGTACTTAATCTCAAGAGGCTCTATTTCTCTAATTCCCTTGAGAAGAGAAACATTTTCAGCTTCCAGCTGATCTCTTTCCTTAATTAGAAGATTGATTTTGATCTCAACCTCCTTTCTTAAGTCAAGAATTTCAACCATAAGCTTATTGTTTTCTGCTTTAACAGAGGAATAAGTGGTTTGAATGGCTTGAAACTCTTCCCATAATTCTGACATTGAATCAGAATCAAAGGCTCTACCTACCGAAGAAAAACTAGAGTTGGAAGTAGAGGATACCTCATCATCAGATTGACCCATAAGACATAGGTCTTAAGTTTCTGTATCCAGGCAACAGAATGCCTCATCGGATTCTGATTCTGAGCTGGACTCTGTCTCAGAGAGGGGGTCCTTCTCTGGTTGTTCAGTGATGAGTGCCTTCCTTCTTCGGTGCTCATATTTCTTTTCTCCTTCCTGGCCTTGCCTTTTGGAGACTATGGGGTGTGGACAGTTGGCTTTGAAGTGCCCTGGTTGTCTGCAGTTGTAGCAGAGAAGCTCTCCACTACTTTCTGATGGTTTGGACTTCTGGTGTGGCTTTCTGCTAGAGAGTGGGCTTCTGCTATCCTTTGGCTTCAAGAATTTCCTGAACTTCCTAGCAAAAGCCGCCATATATTTGTCAGTTAAAAGAATAGAAGGGTCAAAATTATTTATCTGAGAGGTGCTGACAGTGAGGGCAGTAGTTGTTCTGTCCTCAACTTCTTCTTTCTCTTCTTCATTCATCTCAAACTCATAAGACTTGAGATCAGAGATGAGTTTCTCAGTGCTGTAGGTTCTGAGATCCTTGCTATCTCTCATGGCAGTGACCTTCATCTTCCATGGTGAAGGTAAACCTCTGAGAACCTTCAAGTTGATCTCCTTGGGAGTAAGTTCCTTCCCAAGTTCTGATATCTCAGCAGTGAGGGTGAGCAAGCGTGCATACATCTCAACTATGCACTCTTTGGGTAGAAGTTTGAAGTCTTCAAACTTCTTCATGGCAATGGTAAGTTTGTTGTCTTTTTCTTGCTCATCTCCAGCTCCTATCAGGGTAAGAGTATCCCAGATTTCCTTGACAGATTTGCACTTCTTGATCCTTGTGAAGTACTTGTCATCTATGGCTTTGTAGAGGATATCTTTGGCAATGTTGTCAAGGTTGTATTTCCTCCTTTCCTCATTGGACCATTCATGACGCAGTTTGGTGATCATCTGGGGTTGACCACCACCAGTGATGTATTCAGGGTTGACCTTGGTGAACTCTGTGAAAGGACCTGCATCAAGAACTTCCCACATTTCATCATGGAATGCGCAGAGGTGAGCTTTCATGCGGATCCTCCAGTCATCAAACTTTGTCACTGAGAACATAAGATTCTTTGAAAGAGTGTTATCCATAATATGAGATTAAAGAGGCTAAAACAAGTGGATCTCTTGTTTACTAAGTAACCTAAAAGATTACAAGAACAAGGAGGCTCTGATACCACTTGTTGGTCCCGTTTGTAATGGGAACAGTCTAGAGGGGGGGGGGGTGAATAGACTGTTCAGGAATTTAAACTTTTCTCTAAGTCAAAACTGACTTATCAGAGATGGTCGAAATCTGGTGACAGAGATGGTCAGGTTCTGATGGCAGAACTAGACCAGGCAGCGGATAAGTTTCTATCCAGGTAGCCTCAAGAAGAATGCTAAGGCAAAATGCCTTTCTGATAACTCTGAAGGAAGATCTGCTGGACACAGAGTCCAACTTTAAGATTTAATCAGTAGAATCTTAAGTGCAGGAATTAAAAGCTTAAAGTAAAAGACACCGGGGTTTTTATAGTGGTTCAAGGAACAACTTGTTCCTCTAGTCCACTGTTCCACTAAGCTTGCAAAAACAACTGTTTACAACGCCTTAGTCCCTAGAACTTAAGAAGCACTCCTCGTCTTCTTCAAGTCTAGTTGCCACCCGGGATGCAGTCCTGCTTCCTGATGGCTGGTCTCGTTTCACTGAGTCTCTTGAAGTATCCCCACTTCACTTACTCCAGCTAGTTTGAGACGTCCCTTCTTTTTCAAGAAGTGTTTGAATCTCAAGAAGGCTTTGAGGTATTTGAGTTGTATATTCTGAGCAAGTTCGTTTGGCAGAAGTTGTAGCAAAGTTTTTCTCTTAGTTCTTCAGAGTGTATCTTATATACTGGGAGCAGTCTTCCCGTTGGAGTGTAGAAGACAGCTTCATTAAATGCTTGTACTGTTGACTTGACCGGTTGGACCTTCGACTTGCTATTTTGGGGGCGTAAAGATATCCGCATGGTCAATCATCAGCTTTAAATATCTCTTCGTACGTACAACATTAAATGTGCATTTAATGCGTGCACAGTACCATGTTTCCGTTGAAAGGTTCGTAACCGTTAGGGGATTTCCCGTTAGTTTAACGACCGTTGGTAAGTGCTTCCGGAATCTGGTGTGTTTAGCAGAGTCTTATGAGGCTCTCTGATTCAATCTCTGAAGTCCGCCTCTGTTGCCAACTCTGGTATCTTTCTGATGACCAGTTTCTGATGGCTTCTCTGGTGAGCAACTCTGGGAGCAACTCTGGTAGAAGCAAGATGGAACTCTGGCAGACAGACTAAGCTAAAACTTACAAAAGAAATTCTAATACAAAATTTCTAAAGGGGTACTTTCAAATTCTAATTAGCCTAGCATCATCAAAATCTAAATACAGTTATTCCTTACACATCAGTTGCAGCTAATTCACATGGATCTGTGTGGACCTATGAGAGTCCAAAGCATCAACGGTCGCAAATACACTCTGGTGATTGTTGATGACTTCTCTAGGTACACATGGACAAAATTTCTCCGTTCAAAAGACGAGGCTGCTGAAAACATTATGACCTTTATCAGAACCATCCAGAAACTGCTACAGCATAGTGTTCGAATTGTTAGAACTGACAATGGTACCGAGTTCAAAAATCAAACTCTCACTGAGTTCTATGCATCACTCGGTATCACTCAGCAATTTGCAGCAGCTAAAACTCCCCAACAGAACGGAGTTGTTGAGAGAAAGAACAGAACCCTTGTTGAAGGAGCACGCACCGTGTTAATCCAATCCAGACTGCCTCACTTCATGTGGGCAGAGGCAATCAATACTGCGTGCTTCACTCAGAACAGAACATCCATCCATAAACGCTTCGACAAGACTCCATATGAAATCCTCTTCAACAGAACTCCCGACATCTCTTTCTTCAAGGTTTTTGGCTGCAAATGCTTCCTACTAAATGATCGGACAGAGAGAAGTAAGCTGGATCCCAAAGCCAGAGAAGGTGTGTTTATTGGCTACTCACTGCAATCCAAAGCTTACAGAGTCTACCTCAGAGACAAGTGCACTGTCATCGAGAGTGTAAATGTTACATTCTATGAAATGGCAGACTTTGCGATCGAACATCTACAGACTGATCCATCAAATGCTGTACCAGTAGCTTCTGATAAAGCTGAACCAAACACCAAACACGAAGATGTGATTCTTGACTCTCTCTTCAGAAACTTCTACGAGAACTCACAACCTCCACCTCCACCATGCACTCCAGCGTCAACATCAACTCCAACAGCAGAGATTCCGCTTCTCACAGGTCCAGACGATGTACCATCCACACCATCAACCCCTCAAACCAATCCCAGAGGTGTGGATGATCACGGCTTTGCTACGAGTTCAGAATCATCTCCATTACACACCACAGCTGCTCCAGAGCCTTCAACCCCCTATCAGGACTCCGATCAACCAATAATTACTTCAACTCCTCAAGCTCATGAGAGGAAGTGGACGAGAGCACATCCCATGGAACAGATAATAGGTGATCCGAGTCAAGGTGTGCGCACAAGATCCGCAACGATGAATGAATGCCACTTCACATGCTTCCTAAGCCAGTCAGAACCATCAAAAGTCTCCGATGCGCTACTTGATCCAGATTGGGTGATTGCTATGCAAGATGAACTCAATCAGTTTGACAGACTGGATGTATGGTCACTGGTACCCAGGCCTCAGAGAAAAACAATCATTGGCACGAAGTGGGTATTCAAAAATAAAAGAGATGAAGAAGGAACATTTGTAAGAAACAAGGCAAGGCTGGTCGCAAAGGGATATAATCAACAGGAAGGCATAGACTACGATGAAACTTTTGCGCCCGTAGCTAGAATTGAAGCAATCCGCCTCTTTCTTGCATACGCGGCGCACAAAAACTTCACCGTCTTTCAGATGGACGTGAAAACAACATTTCTGAATGGGACTTTAGAAGAAGAAGTCTATGTAGCTCAACCTGAAGGATTTGTAGATCCAAAATTCCCAGACCATGTCTACAAGCTCAAGAAAGCTCTCTATGGGTTGAAATAGGCACCCAGAGCTTGGTACGATGCCTTGATCGAATTCTTGATCGATTCAGGTTTCTCAAAAGGAAAGATTGATACAACTCTATTTATCAAGCGATAGAAGTCTAACATCATCCTGATTCAGATCTATGTTGATGACATCATCTTTGCCTCTTCAAATCCGTGCCTGTGCCAACACTTTGAGAAACTGATGAAAACAAAGTTCGAGATGAGCATGATGGGCGAACTTAACTTCTTCTTAGGCCTGCAAGTAAGACAACTCTCTGATGGCATTTTCATCAATCAGTCCAAATACATTCTGGATATGCTAAAGAGATTCAACATTGAAGGCAAATCTTCCATGACGACCCCCATGTCCCCAAACAACAAACTGGACTCAGACCCCTCCGGGAAGCCAGTTGATGCTACAAATTACAGGGCCATCATTGGATCTTTGCTATATCTCACGTCAAGCAGGCCTGACATTGTCTTCTCCACATGCTTATGTGCTCGCTTTCAAGCCAATCCGAAGGAATCTCATCTGACCGATGTACGACGAATTTTAAGATACCTCAAAGGCACGGTGAATCTAAGCCTTTGGTATCCCAAGCATTCAGGCTTCGATCTAGTCGGATACTCGGATGCTGATTTTGCTGGTTGCCGGATGGACCGCAAAAGTACATCGGGAGCCGCCCAATTCTTGGGCGAGAAGCTAGTCTGCTGGTCTTCCAAAAAGCAAAACTGTGTGTCAACATCTACAGCTGAGGCCGAATACGTCGCGACTGCTAGTTGTTGTTCACAAATATTATGGATGAAGACTCAGCTCCAGGACTATGGTTACACATTCCGCCACATCCCGATCTACAGTGACTCTCAAAGCGCCATCGCCATCACAAGCAATCATGTTCGCCACTCCCGCACCAAACACATTGATCTGCGCTATCATTTCATCAAGGATCACGTGGGAAAGGAGACATAGATATGTACTTTGTAAACTCAGAGCTTCAACTGGCTGACCTGTTCACTAAGGCATTGGATGAAAAAAGGTTCCAGTTCTTGGTCTCCAAGTTGGGCATGTTGAACCTCGAGCCTGTTTAATTTTTGTCTCCACTGGTCTGAAAAGTGTGTGTGTGTGTGGGACTTGTAAATAGTGTGTGTGAGTGTGATCTGTAAATAGTGTGTGTGCGTTGCATGTGTTGAGGGGGAGAAAACCAGAAAAATAACAAAAAATAGTGTATGTGTGTGTGTTGCATGTCTTGAGGGGGAGAAAACCAGAAAAATAACAAAAAATAGTGTGCGTGTGTTGCATGTGTTGAGTGGGTGAAAAATCAAAAAGAACAAAAAATAGTGTGCGTGCGTTGCATTTGTACATATTGTTTGTTGCATTTTTTTGGGGGGGAGAAAATTTTCACTGATTAAGGGGGAGCTCTCTATTTTTACTGGTTTGGGCCTCGAAAATCTTTTAAAAGGGCATTGTGTGCCAGCCCAATAATTCGGGCTCAATTGTTACGGAGGAGGTCCAAAATTTTCTCGCGTATAAAACCTTTGAGAAAAACCCTTCCTTCCATTCTGTTTTTTTTACAAAGGCCAAAAAATTTTTCGCAAAGGCAGAGCTCTCAGATCCTCCGTCCTCTTCAAAACCTCTGTTTTTCGCAAACTCTTCTCCTTCTCCTTCTCCGATTCTCTTTCTCGACGTCCCTCTAAGGTAGAACTTCCATCGATTTCGAGTTCCATAAAAATGCCTCAACGGAAAACTCTTCTCGTCGAACGATAAACTTTTCTCAAAATCATAATCAAATTAGTTTTTTTTCGTTTGAATGTATGTCGCAATCTTGTTGTTTTTCATGTTTGCTATATCTGTTTATGTTTTTGCAGGTGGTTTAATCTCTTCGAAATCGTCGTTTCATCTTCTCGAAATCAGGATCTCGAGATGGGCATCTCGACATCTTGATCTCGAGATTTGAATCTCGAAATCAAGATCTCGAGAGCTGCATCTCGACATCTTGATCTCGAGATTTGAATCTCGAAATCAAGATCTCGAGATCTGCATCTCGACATCTTGATCTCGAGATTTGAATCTCGAAATCAAGATCTCGAGATTTGAATCTCGAAATCAAGATCTCGAGATCTGCATCTCGACATCTTGATCTCGAGATTTGAATCTCAAAATCAAGATCTTGAGATTTGGATCTTGAAATCATGATCTCGAAATTCAGATCTCGAGATTTGGACTTTGCAACTTTTTCAAAATTCCACCTGCATTAACTTATCTGAAACCTGCAAATCAAACTCTTTCAATCTAATCAAACAGTTGAATTTCATATGCTGACCCCCTGCTTCTACAGTTTAAAATGGCAGGAACCAATCAAACGCAGATCGATGATGCCATCTACCCCAAAGGGAAATGGATCAAGGTGCTGGACAACAATTTCCAGCTAGACCTTGCGGTGTTCAAGTGCCAGAACCCCATAGTTCCAGCAATCATGAAAGGTCACTATCTCTGGCCTGCACTTCACAACTCAAAACCGGTGCCAGAGATATACCTACAACAGTTCTGGGGTCATATGCATACGGAATCACTGAAGGATCACTCAAAGATAAAGACAAAGCTGAATGGCATGCGGGTGATTCTTACACCATCCACTCTACGGGCTACTCTATCGCTGCCAATCCATGACGAGTACGATGCGCTGCCGTCCATCCCAGATCTACTGAAAGACGTGGCATCCCTTCGCTACACCTCATTACTGCTGCAGCTCTCCAACTTCAACGGAGCATATCTTCACCATCCGTGGAAGAATCTCTTCGGGCTGGTGAACAAGTGCCTGTCACCTAAGCATGCCGGCTTCGACAAGTGCAACAAGCAGATCCTGCTAGTCTTTCATGGCATCGCTTTCAACAAGAACTACGACCTGGCACAGCTCTTCTTCTCAGAGCTAATGGACCTGGTCAAAGCCAAAGAAAAAAACAGACCAGGTACCATCCCGTACGCAAGGTGGCTCGGGCTAATCATACACGACTGCATGGCAGAGCACTCCTCAATACCAAGACGCAGTACTGATCCTCACTTCACTGCACCAAAGCTGCAATATTTCAAAGCAGACAAGAATCCTGCCTTCGGCTTAAGGATCCCTGGATTTCTGCTCAAGCTTGTCAAATCTTCAAATCCAGCGGTCCAGCAGTACAAGGAAGCCACTGAGAAAACTGAACCTATGGTTCAGCAAAACCCAGCTGGACCTACCCCGGGGACAAAGCCGAGTGATGGTATGGGTCCAAAGAGAGCCCAAAAGCCACAGAAACCAGTGGCCGGTTCGCCCAATGAAGGAAAGTCTGACGACTCTCTAGAGACGAGTCAGGCGGCTGAGGGCACCGAAACAGACGCTGAGGAAACAACCAATGAATCGTCAAGTGAAGCCCAAACAAACACTGACAATGAGGCATCCGAGAGCGTGGGCACAGATAGCGAGGAATCTGGCTCGGATGATGAAAATGACGAAAATGACAGTGACGACGTGGAGCACACATATGCCCTGATCAGAAAAGGAAAGCTGCCAGTCGAATCTCCACAGAAGAAAAGAATCACTGCTGAAGATGCAGCACCGATAATAGCTGGCAGACCCCAAGTCTTCACTATCAAGGAGAAAGCTAAACCGAGAGTTGATCCCATCGAGACAAACTGCTCAAAGGACGACTATGACGAGGCGGCTCATACAATTAAGAACTCTGAAGAAGTCGTCATTCGGGAGAAAAGGGCCAAGGTCAAGAATGACAAGGCTACCAAGGCAAAGCCCCAGCCCCGAGCCAGAAAGAGCCTGATTGATAAGGCAGATGAGCATATCTTCGCTGGCTGCGATACCTTTATCCAGATAAGCCGAGCTGAATCCTTAAGCACAAGAGCCGATCTTTTCGGTTCCCGGGTAGAAGTCACAGCATCTGGCTCAACTGCGCAAGCAGAGCCCTCTCCCAGCCACTCGATAGCCTCTCAACAGGCTATTGTTTCAAAAGAACGGGACTCCACCCCCTCACTGGTTCCTTCTGAATCAGTTGAGCGTACAATTGACCTATCGCCCGAGGTCAAAACCCCTTCTTCTCACATATCGAGTCTAGGTGTCACATTCCCAACATTTTCTTCATTTTCTAGGACACCTACACTATTCACTGCACATACAGGTGCACACACCCTGAACGCAACAACCAGAGCGCAAGCTATGACGGTTGGAAGCCCTGCTATGCCCACAATGATTCCATCATTGCACGCATGCCACACATCAGCAATCTTCACTGATGCTGTGTCAACAGTTACAACCCCCGTAACTGGTCACCCCACCTTTGAAGACGTAAACGTTCTACTAAATCGCTTCCTAGATTCCACCATTAAACCATGGGTGCAAGATGCAATGACCGCTCTAGCACAGGAATTTAGGACCACCCAAGCGGTTCGGTCTGAACAACCCCCACCCCAACCTTCACCCGAACCTTTCATTTCGCATACACAATCCGTATCCTCCACCCCTCTATCTCATCAATCCATCAACCAAATTCCCATTCCTTCACTTTCTCGGGGAACCCAGGATACAGAACCAGTATTCTCCCCACACCCGACCACACCCTCCATCGATCTCTCCTCACTATCCTTCGACACTCTTGCGTCGGCTTTGCTGAACAACCTCCTAAACACCCCTGAAGACAAACTTACTCTTCATCAGCAAGCCATACTCGAAGCCCTCCTTTCTTCACCGGAAACCAAGAGCAAGTGCAAGGAGAGTCCTCGTGGTCGCAAACGTTCCCATGAGGACCCCGATGATTCGGATCCTCATGAGGGGGAGAACAAGCGACCTCGATCACTTGAGCAAACTGCTTTACCAAGCCAAACTCCACAGCCCATCCAACCCGAAACCTCGACAAACCAACAGCCACCACCCACAGCCAAAATATCTAGCCTGGTCGAGCTAGAAGTAACATCCCGAAGCGTATCTCTCAGAGATACCAACCGAGGAGGGGATGGAAGTCCTGATGATGTTACCACTGGTAGATCTTTTACATCAGGCCATCAGTTGGAACCTAGTTCTAAGCTGATGTCAACGGGCAATCCAAGTGAACCCGGTTGTGCTACCCAGGAACAATCACCGCCTCAAAAGCAGCAAAGAGTTCCATACATCTCCTTAGGAAAAGACATCCACGATGCACTGGAGGAGGCGGTGATATATGATAAATGGCCAAGACAATGGACAGAATGGGATGATCTCCGTAATGAGGCTGAACAAGAGGACATGCAGAGAAATTGGTGGCTACGAGAGCTAATCGACAAATGTTCTGAAGATATCATTAGGCTCGAGGACGATGAACGCAAGGAAGGGGAGAACTACAAGGAATCCCAAAAAACTCTTAAATCCGTCGTAAGACAATCAGCGGGAAGACTTCCCAAGACAGAGAAACCCTGGGATAACGTTTGAATCAAAGCCCCCTTCCAAGAGGAAATCAGAGAGCATATCTGGCGTAGACTAGACAAAGTCAAACCGCTGAATGAACTGAAGCTAAAAGGCCTTACTCATCTAAAAGGAAAGCAGGCTGGAGGTCATCTGCATATGCTATTACAAAGGTCAACCGGTACTCAGAGAGAACTGATGGAACAAGATCTGAAGTCAAATATTTTCCCGATTCATCAAATTCTACAAGTGAAGGCTGAAGATTATCACGGAGTAACAT
The DNA here is from genome assembly GCA_945859875.1 of Cuscuta europaea. Lineage (NCBI taxonomy): Eukaryota > Viridiplantae > Streptophyta > Magnoliopsida > Solanales > Convolvulaceae > Cuscuta > Cuscuta europaea. Next base: position 13,814,644 of record CAMAPE010000016.1, read on the forward strand.
TCTAGACTTACAGACTTCAACGCACTGACGGGAGTGAATTTACTTGCCAAAAGAATGACTTCATCATGCTTAAACCCGACGACATCTATCAAATGTTCATGGCCTATAGATACCTTCCAGTCAGGCAGAGCATAATATACAACGAAGGTCTTGCAGCAATCAAGATATTCATGCTCAGACAGATCAGAGTACATTCTTCACATGACCTACATATGGCTATTGAGTGCAACCTGAAAAAGACAAATCTGACAAAGCCAAGACTGTATGGTCCAGAACTCGAAGACTTCCCAGCTTACCACATCTTCTTCACACCGCCAGCAGTCACTTATCTAAACCACAAGAACGAAAAACGTCTGA